>CM056053.1:143868389-144520289 GCA_029574335.1 Rana kukunoris
CTGGCCTCACTAGCTATGATTAATAGCAGTGGGAGCCAATGGCCATCTCAGCCAATTAGGAGGGAGAGACAGGGATCAAGATCGGGCTTAGATAAGTATTAGGGGGGCTAAGGGGGGAGCTGCGCGTAGAAGTTTTTTTACCTTTAAGCATAGAATGCAGGTACAAAACCTTCAGCCTTTACAGCCACTTTAAGCAATATAGAATACCTCCATAAAGAGAACCCTATATACACAGTTGATCCAGAAAAAGACAAAAAACCATATAAGCCTTGGTCCATCAATTTTGCTCCAACTAGAACTAGTTCCTGAGGTTAGTGTTTTTCACAGCTCTACTTACAAAGGCTTTTTTTCATATGCAGGAATTAAAGCCTAACTTTCCAAAAAAAAAGTTTTCCTGTCAAAGTGGGCAAGTCTGGATGAAGTCCAGGGACAAATTTCTGTCCCAGTCCAGCCCTGCCCCTACCCCCTCTGCCTCTGCATTGGAAGATTAGGGCAACAGATGTAATAGAGCCGAGAGGCCTGTGACAGGCACTTGTTGAGGTTACCTGTCTATGTCTGCCATTTTCCTCCCGCTTCCTCTATTCATAGAAGCTGTATTATTGAAAAAAAATCTATGTATAGTAAATGGGTGGGTTATTTACTAACCCACCCATTCTCCTTTCATAGATAATGTTTTATTCATAGAAGATATAGTACAGTTCAAAAATCATGATAAATTTAATTGCAAGTCTCAGGCCTCGTACACACGAGCAGACAGATCTGCGCAAATGTGTCGGCCCGACCGTTTCCAGCGACGCGGCAAATCTGTCTGTTGGTCTGCTGTGCGTACACACGATCGAATAGAAATCTCCCCGGACCAGAACGCGTGCACGTAAACCACGTACGACGTCACTATAAAGGGGAAGACCAAAGCTTACGGCGCCGCCCTCTGTTCCTATTTTGCTAGTAACGTGTTAGCAAAGGTTTGGTTAGAGCCGATTCGCGCTTTTCGGTCTCCGCGCTTTACAGGTCGTATTCTCGGGTTCAGTGTGTGCTTGTGGGTGCGTATTTGGCAGTCAGTGCTGGCTGTCGGGTCGTTTCTGCTTTGCAGTGGCGTCCTGTCCGCGGGTATCTGTTTGTCGAGCGTACTTTGCAAGTATTGCTGGATTTGGGGGTGCTTTCTGTTTGAGTGTGTTCTTGACTGACCAGCCGGCCGGTTTGAAGCCATTATGGAGCAGCAGCGTAACTTTGCTGGAGTTCGTGCTGGATATGGGCTTGCTTCTGGATGTTATCATTATTCCAGACCTTTGGCCAGGAACAGGGGGAGGAGGAGTTCCTGGGCCAAGAATTGGTTGCGCCAGCGTGACCTATTCTCTCATATGTCTCTGCTTAGGGAAATCCAGGAGAATAATCCTGATGACTTCAGGAACTTTCTCCATATGACGGACCCCATTTTCAACCGTCTGCTGGATCTTCTGTCCCCCTATATCACGAGGCAGGACACTGTGATGCGCCAAGCGATCACGGCCGAGCAGAGGCTTATTGCCACGTTGCGGTACCTGGCGACTGGGAGGAGCCTGCAGGACCTCAAGTTCTCAACAGGCATCTCTCCCCAGGCGCTTGGGATCATCATACCGGAGACGTGTTCTGCTGTCATACAAGTCATGCAGGAGGAGTATCTGAAGGTAAGTTTCCTCTTTTATGAAGCTCACAATCTCTGTCTTTACAAATTGTAGCAATTGTTTATTTTTTTGGCATTTGTTCCCTAATGACCATGATTTTTCGATGCTGTGTGTTGAATGTTCCCTTTTCTCCCCATGCATGCATGTTGATAAGCTTTCCATGTTCTTTTTGTTGGTCTACCTACATATTTTTTACCTGCATCACTATTAACCTGTCCAGCATGCTATCCTAGGGACAAACACACCTAGCCTTTTTTTTTTGTGTGTGTGGCATATTTTTCTTTGCTGCATTGTAGTTCAACCCCCACCCCCCCTAAAATGTTGCCCCATCAGAGGGGTGGGGAGTGTGATAATAAGTGCGATATTTTTGTGGCCACAACTCCACCACAATAATAATATAAAAATGTTAATACTGTGATGTTGCACAAGGATGGTTTTTGTATTGTGTTTGCAATGTTTATGTGCCTAAGTACTAATTATATTTTTTTTTGTCCCCACAGTTTCCCTCCACGCCACAGGAATGGCAGACTGTGGCTTCCCAATTTGCCCTTCGTTGTGATTTTCCGAACTGCGGAGGAGCAATAGATGGGAAACACGTCCGCATAGTGCCACCACCCCGTTCGGGGTCCTACTATTTTAACTACAAAGGTTTTTATAGTATCGTGTTGATGGCGGTGGTGTCGGCACACTACGAATTTTTGTATGTGGACGTGGGGAAGAACGGCCGGCTGTCTGATGGGGGAGTGTTCGCGCAGACTGAATTTTACACCCGTCTACAAACTGGTGGTCTTGAACTACCACCGGATGAAGACAATGTGGAAGGACTTCCGTTTGTTTTTTTAGCGGACGAAGCTTTCGGGCTTGGACCTCACCTCATGCGGCCTTTTCCCCAGAGGACCCTTACCCCGGAGAGGAGGGTGTTCAATTTTAGGCTAGCCAGGGCCCAGAGGGTAGTCGAGAATGCCTTTGGGATACTCGCCAGCCGGTTCCGCCTGTTCCAGACAGCGATACACCTGGCGGAATATAAATTGAACCATGTTGTTTTTGCCTGATGGTTTTGCTATGAGTGACGTCTCGCTCCTTTAATGTAGAGATCTCGCTCTTATACAAAACCAAGTTGGTTGCAGGGTAGAGCAGATCCCGGCAGATCCTGGCATTTTTACGCAGGCATTACCAGACGTACCTACCCAACATCGGTGCTGAGGCAGGACTACCCTCAGATACCCTTCCTTGGTTCTCGAACTAGTGCACTTCTAGTGCCAAATGTAGTTGTCATGTTTTAGTAAATACTAAAAACAAAAGACAATCCGCGCTAACACCCCTGAAACTAATTAATATATGGGTATAAAAACCGTGAAAACGTGAACAATAATAAAGTGCTGCACCTTAATACAAAGAAGCCCAATATAAGGCTCCACAAAACATATATAGACAAAAAACAAAAGTGCGCAACAATGTAACATATATAAAAAAATGTGTGTTGGTGCTTCCACAGCAACCTGATAATGATGGGAGAAAAATTAAATAGAAATATATAAGTGCAAATACAAAAAAGTGCAACGTCCCAAATAAGATTCCAATTATTAGGTGTAGAAAAACTTATTTCATAAAAAGCCTTTAAAAACACAGTTCATAGGGAATTTCCAATGTAGTATTTGCAGAGAATTCCAATGATGTTGCTTAGCTGTTCCTATGTAGGGTAGTAATAGGTGCCCGCTTACCGCAATGTTGGACCCTTCCAGGGGTCAATAAGGCATTCAGAAACACTTATCCCAAGCTGGGTCCTGAAGATCCCTCCACTGCTGACAGCTCAAAAATACTTCGGACAGCTGAAAGGATTTTCCACTCCAAAGGGTTAACTCACTCCAAATTGTGGCTCAAGCTTTCAGCTTGTTTAGGATATCGTGGAAGATAAAGAAAAAAAGGAACTCCATAGTGTAACAAGTTTAAAAGAAACTGACAGTTTTATTCAGTTGACACTGACATGATTAAAAAACAAACAGTCCTTCATCCTGCATATATCCAAGTTTCTCGGCATAGATACAAAAAGCAATTGTGCAGATGCTTCCAGCTAGGCGTGCAAACGATCAGATCAGCCAGCTGGCAAGCTCATGAACGTGGTGACGTCTGCGATACTTAGCTCCACCCGACGCGGCGTTTCATCCAAACGGGCTTCTACGGGGAAAGGAGGCTCAAGTGTCGGACGTCACACACCTCGTTCTTATTTATGCGATCACGCAGGAGAGTGACACCGGAACAAGCAAATGCCGGGATCTGCTCTACCCTGCAACCAACTTGGTTTTGTATAAGAGCGAGATCTCTACATTAAAGGAGCGAGACGTCACTCATAGCAAAACCATCAATGGGAATCAGTGCATCGTGTTGTTAGAAAACAAATTACTGTAAACAACAACATAATGCTACCTGGGAAGGTATATAGTTTGAGGAAAAATATCTGTTATTTTTAAAAGACAAAAAATATAAAATAAAATTATACATAAAAATAGACATATGAACCATTACTGAATGTGCAGCCTAATATCACATAATAACAAACATAGGATGCCACATTACATTCACTATGGGACAAACCCAATAGGAGGATGGGGGAGGGGGTCAACGTATATTGTTACATGTGACTGCATATTAAAGGGGAAGGCTGAGAGGAGGAAAAAGTGTCAATGGGACTCAGCTGTTATCTATGTAACAGTTGACGTCCCATTCTATGTTGAAACCTAGGGGGCTGTAACAGGCCATATCAAAGATCCAGCGTGTTTCTCTGCGGGATATTTGCCGTACTAGGTCGCTCCCCCTCCAATGTGGGGTATATTTTTCAATGCCAATGACTTTAAGTCCGGAGGGGTCACGATTATGGTGTTGGTCAAAATGTAGAGACACACTGTGTTCGGTAAATCCGCTACGTATGCGAGAGAGATGTTCCCCTATCCTTATCTTCAGGGCCCTACATGTTCTCCCAACGTATTGGAGCCCGCAAGGGCACCCCAAAAGGTAGATCACCCCCACTGTGTCACAGGTAATAAATTCCGAAATAGAATATGTTCTCGAAGTTACGTGTGAGGTGAATGCAGATGTTCTAGTTGTCTTACAAGAGGCACAAACTTTACATCTCTTGCACGGGTAGAAACCTTTTAGATTCCCAAACATAACCACTTTTGGTGGGGGGTCAACTACACTGGGTGCCAGTAGGTCCTTTAGATTTTTATTTCTCCTGAACAAAACTTTTGGGGTGTCAGGAAGCCGGGGGCCCATGATCTTATCGCTTTTCAGAACTGACCAGTGTTTCTTCATTATTTTTCTGACCCACCAATGTTGCAATGAAAAGGTGGTCAGAAAAGCCCACTCAAAAGAATCTCTGCTTGTCTCTATTTTGCTAGCTTTAGGGACTAGCATATCTGCTCTGTCCATAGCGGCCACTTCCTTAATGTCCTTCTCTAAGACCTCTGTCACGTACCCTTTTTCCTCAAACCGTTGCTTGAGAATTTGGACTTGGGAATGGTAGTCTTCTGTTTTAGAGCAATTCCTCCTAATTCTTTGAAACTGGCTTTTTGGAATAGCTTTAAGCCAGTTAGGGTGATGACCACTATCCCTGGGAATGTAACCATTCCGGTCCGTGGTTTTAAAAAAAGCCTTAGTGAGGAGGGAATTCTGTTCTCTAAAAATTACTAAATCAAGGAAATTAACAGACACTGGGCTAGACTCATGTGTAAATTTAATACCCCAGTTGTTATTATTGAGACTAGACATGAAGTCCACCAAGGAAGGTGTATCCCCCTTCCACAGAAAGAAGGCATCATCAATGTAGCGCCGCCAAAATAGAAGGCGGGGCTCCCCTCGGGAAAAGAGGCAATCATTTTCCCACAGGGCCATGAAGAGTCCAGCGAGGCTGGGGGCAAATTTAGCCCCCATAGCAACGCCAGTACATTGCAAATAGAAGGATCCACCATAATAAAAGTAATTATGTTCCATGGCGAAATTAAGTAATTTCATCACAAACTCTAAGGTTGAAGGTTTGAGAGTGGGATCTTTCCTTAGGAAATGTTCGGCTGCAAGATACCCCAAATGATGGGGGATTATAGTATATAAGGAGGAAACATCCGCTGTTACCAGCAGGACGTCCTCCTCAATATTGAGCACTGATATTTCCTTAATAATCTGCATTGAATCTCTTAGAAACGCAGGGGTCTTGGCTACTGCGGGTTGCAAGAAATGGTCCACATATTTCCCTACTCTTGAAGTAAGGGAGTCTATGCCGCTTACGATAGGGCGACCGGGGGGATGAGTAGAATTTTTATGTATCTTGGGAATGTAGTACATAATAGGTGTTTTTGGTGCCAATGGGATCAGGAAATCTTTTTCTTTTTCATTTAGAATTCCCTTCTTATGACCTTCCTTTACCAAACCCATGAGAATTTTTTGATATTTACCCAAAGGGTCATTCCCAAGGATAGTATATGTGGCCCTATCTGATAATAAATTATCCATTTCTTTGAGATAATCTGCCTTCTTAAGTAGGACTATCCCTCCCCCCTTATCTGCAGGTCTGATAATCAGATCTTTCCTTTTACATAGAGTTTTGATGCCTTCCTCTGTGTTTTTGGTTCTATCCTTCCTGAACTTGGCCTTCGTTAAATCCTGTAACACCAAATTCTTAAAAACAGTGATACTGGCAGCTGTTTTGGTTGGGGGATTAAACAAAGAGGCATTCCTCAATCCTGTCCCTGCTTGCTGGCCGATATCACTGCTGTTCCTAAGGATAGGATTGGTCATAAAATGCCGCTTGATGCTTAATTTCCTAATGAATTTTTGAAGATCTATGAACATTTGGAATTTGTCCATTGATCTTCTGGGGGCATATTTTAATCCTTGATTCAATGTTAGGGTTTCTGCTCTGGATAGTACCTCCCCACTAAGATTAAACACGCCTTCGCATGTTAGTTGCGACTTTTCTTTGGAGTGGCACCGTTGCCCTCCCCTGACTCCTCTCTTCGTCTTCCCTTTTTTCCCATACCCCTTCCTAAAAAACTATCCTTTTTATTTCTTAAGGGAGCTGGACCTGGTGGGCCCTCATGTGTCACACTATATGGATAATAGGAGCCATTACCATAGGAGTTGGTGCGTGACGCACCCTCTCCAGTTCCCTGTAGCGGCTCATACCTATTCTCTACTGGTAGGTCGTAACCCCATGGTGCCCGATACGGGGGCTGGGTTTCTCCTCTATATCCATAATCTTCATGATTATTATAGTGGTCATGATATTCCGTATATGCGGGCCTATTGTGATGGTACGAATTTGAATGACTGTACGGAATTCCCTCTGGTTGTCTAGGACCTTTAGTACCCCCCTGGATAGAGTACCTCCCATAATTTCCATTGGCTGTATTTGATGGAGGGTGGGTGTTGGTAGAACTAGACTTGGGCTGATGTCCATTGTGTTTCCGCTTGATGGAATGGGGTGTTTTATTTGCCCCTGTTCTATTGGGTTCCCGTTCCCTGAACCCCACCTTAGGAGTAGAAGGACCCAAAAGGGGCCTGATGGGTTCAGGGGACGGAGGTACCAGGCCACTGGAGGTGGCTCCCCCCACTTCCATTTGTAAATCATCATTGTGTTAGCTTGTATTGCGATTGTTTTCCTGCCACTTGAAGACATTGTGTGCTTTGTAGTCCTCAACGTCTCTCAAGTATTTTTTCCTTTTTTTAATTCTCTGCTCTTCCTCTTCCTCAATCATAATTTCTCTAAGTTCTTTAGAATAGACTTGGTAGAGTCCCTCCTTGGCCATGGGGGTCAATTTTCCTTGGATTTCACTAATTTCTAGTTGCAATCTAGAGACCTTAGCCTGTTTGCGGGCTACCAGAAAGCCAAGGAAGGATATACCAACGTCATTAAAATATAGATACCAATCTGCCAGATCAGTGTCCCCCCTGTCTGGGAAGACATGCCATCTAAGGCTTCGGGGAATCATCCTTTCCTGGATATATCGTTCCAAGAAGATGATATCCCAGGTAGCGTGTAATTCAGATATAAGTACATTTTTGAGTCTCATGAAGATACCACGCATCCCTTCTGTTTCTGTGCTACTCTGGTCAAATACCTCATCAGGATTGATTTTCCTATTTTTATGTAGCTCAAAAATATCCATAATAATTAAGGGATAATATATTACCCTGGTGGGTGCAGAAAGTGAATTCTGTGGGGGCGGGGGAAGCTGCGGGATAGGAATATTTCAAGAAAACACTAAAAACAAAAGACAATCCGCGCTAACACCCCTGAAACTAATTAATATATGGGTATAAAAACCGTGAAAACGTGAACAATAATAAAGTGCTGCACCTTAATACAAAGAAGCCCAATATAAGGCTCCACAAAACATATATAGACAAAAAACAAAAGTGCGCAACAATGTAACATATATAAAAAAATGTGTGTTGGTGCTTCCACAGCAACCTGATAATGATGGGAGAAAAATTAAATAGAAATATATAAGTGCAAATACAAAAATGTGCAACGTCCCAAATAAGATTCCAATTATTAGGTGTAGTAATAATAATTGGAATCTTATTTGGGACGTTGCACTTTTTTGTATTTGCACTTATATATTTCTATTTAATTTTTCTCCCATCATTATCAGGTTGCTGTGGAAGCACCAACACACATTTTTTTATATATGTTACATTGTTGCGCACTTTTGTTTTTTGTCTATATATGTTTTGTGGAGCCTTATATTGGGCTTCTTTGTATTAAGGTGCAGCACTTTATTATTGTTCACGTTTTCACGGTTTTTATACCCATATATTAATTAGTTTCAGGGGTGTTAGCGCGGATTGTCTTTTGTTTTTAGTGTTTTCTTGAAATATTCCTATCCCGCAGCTTCCCCCGCCCCCACAGAATTCACTTTCTGCACCCACCAGGGTAATATATTATCCCTTAATTATTATGGATATTTTTGAGCTACATAAAAATAGGAAAATCAATCCTGATGAGGTATTTGACCAGAGTAGCACAGAAACAGAAGGGATGCGTGGTATCTTCATGAGACTCAAAAATGTACTTATATCTGAATTACACGCTACCTGGGATATCATCTTCTTGGAACGATATATCCAGGAAAGGATGATTCCCCGAAGCCTTAGATGGCATGTCTTCCCAGACAGGGGGGACACTGATCTGGCAGATTGGTATCTATATTTTAATGACGTTGGTATATCCTTCCTTGGCTTTCTGGTAGCCCGCAAACAGGCTAAGGTCTCTAGATTGCAACTAGAAATTAGTGAAATCCAAGGAAAATTGACCCCCATGGCCAAGGAGGGACTCTACCAAGTCTATTCTAAAGAACTTAGAGAAATTATGATTGAGGAAGAGGAAGAGCAGAGAATTAAAAAAAGGAAAAAATACTTGAGAGACGTTGAGGACTACAAAGCACACAATGTCTTCAAGTGGCAGGAAAACAATCGCAATACAAGCCAACACAATGATGATTTACAAATGGAAGTGGGGGGAGCCACCTCCAGTGGCCTGGTACCTCCGTCCTCTGAACCCATCAGGCCCCTTTTGGGTCCTTCTACTCCTAAGGTGGGGTTCAGGGAACGGGAACCCAATAGAACAGGGGCAAATAAAACACCCCATTCCATCAAGCGGAAACACAATGGACATCAGCCCAAGTCTAGTTCTACCAACACCCACCCTCCATCAAATACAGCCAATGGAAACTATGGGAGGTACTCTATCCAGGGGGGTACTAAAGGTCCTAGACAACCAGAGGGAATTCCGTACAGTCATTCAAATTCGTACCATCACAATAGGCCCGCATATACGGAATATCATGACCACTATAATAATCATGAAGATTATGGATATAGAGGAGAAACCCAGCCCCCGTATCGGGCACCATGGGGTTACGACCTACCAGTAGAGAATAGGTATGAGCCGCTACAGGGAACTGGAGAGGGTGCGTCACGCACCAACTCCTATGGTAATGGCTCCTATTATCCATAAAGTGTGACACATGAGGGCCCACCAGGTCCAGCTCCCTTAAGAAATAAAAAGGATAGTTTTTTAGGAAGGGGTATGGGAAAAAAGGGAAGACGAAGAGAGGAGTCAGGGGAGGGCAACGGTGCCACTCCAAAGAAAAGTCGCAACTAACATGCGAAGGCGTGTTTAATCTTAGTGGGGAGGTACTATCCAGAGCAGAAACCCTAACATTGAATCAAGGATTAAAATATGCCCCCAGAAGATCAATGGACAAATTCCAAATGTTCATAGATCTTCAAAAATTCATTAGGAAATTAAGCATCAAGCGGCATTTTATGACCAATCCTATCCTTAGGAACAGCAGTGATATCGGCCAGCAAGCAGGGACAGGATTGAGGAATGCCTCTTTGTTTAATCCCCCAACCAAAACAGCTGCCAGTATCACTGTTTTTAAGAATTTGGTGTTACAGGATTTAACGAAGGCCAAGTTCAGGAAGGATAGAACCAAAAACACAGAGGAAGGCATCAAAACTCTATGTAAAAGGAAAGATCTGATTATCAGACCTGCAGATAAGGGGGGAGGGATAGTCCTACTTAAGAAGGCAGATTATCTCAAAGAAATGGATAATTTATTATCAGATAGGGCCACATATACTATCCTTGGGAATGACCCTTTGGGTAAATATCAAAAAATTCTCATGGGTTTGGTAAAGGAAGGTCATAAGAAGGGAATTCTAAATGAAAAAGAAAAAGATTTCCTGATCCCATTGGCACCAAAAACACCTATTATGTACTACATTCCCAAGATACATAAAAATTCTACTCATCCCCCCGGTCGCCCTATCGTAAGCGGCATAGACTCCCTTACTTCAAGAGTAGGGAAATATGTGGACCATTTCTTGCAACCCGCAGTAGCCAAGACCCCTGCGTTTCTAAGAGATTCAATGCAGATTATTAAGGAAATATCAGTGCTCAATATTGAGGAGGACGTCCTGCTGGTAACAGCGGATGTTTCCTCCTTATATACTATAATCCCCCATCATTTGGGGTATCTTGCAGCCGAACATTTCCTAAGGAAAGATCCCACTCTCAAACCTTCAACCTTAGAGTTTGTGATGAAATTACTTAATTTCGCCATGGAACATAATTACTTTTATTATGGTGGATCCTTCTATTTGCAATGTACTGGCGTTGCTATGGGGGCTAAATTTGCCCCCAGCCTCGCTGGACTCTTCATGGCCCTGTGGGAAAATGATTGCCTCTTTTCCCGAGGGGAGCCCCGCCTTCTATTTTGGCGGCGCTACATTGATGATGCCTTCTTTCTGTGGAAGGGGGATACACCTTCCTTGGTGGACTTCATGTCTAGTCTCAATAATAACAACTGGGGTATTAAATTTACACATGAGTCTAGCCCAGTGTCTGTTAATTTCCTTGATTTAGTAATTTTTAGAGAACAGAATTCCCTCCTCACTAAGGCTTTTTTTAAAACCACGGACCGGAATGGTTACATTCCCAGGGATAGTGGTCATCACCCTAACTGGCTTAAAGCTATTCCAAAAAGCCAGTTTCAAAGAATTAGGAGGAATTGCTCTAAAACAGAAGACTACCATTCCCAAGTCCAAATTCTCAAGCAACGGTTTGAGGAAAAAGGGTACGTGACAGAGGTCTTAGAGAAGGACATTAAGGAAGTGGCCGCTATGGACAGAGCAGATATGCTAGTCCCTAAAGCTAGCAAAATAGAGACAAGCAGAGATTCTTTTGAGTGGGCTTTTCTGACCACCTTTTCATTGCAACATTGGTGGGTCAGAAAAATAATGAAGAAACACTGGTCAGTTCTGAAAAGCGATAAGATCATGGGCCCCCGGCTTCCTGACACCCCAAAAGTTTTGTTCAGGAGAAATAAAAATCTAAAGGACCTACTGGCACCCAGTGTAGTCGACCCCCCACCAAAAGTGGTTATGTTTGGGAATCTGAAAGGTTTCTACCCGTGCAAGAGATGTAAAGTTTGTGCCTCTTGTAAGACAACTAGAACATCTGCATTCACCTCACACGTAACTTCGAGAACATATTCTATTTCGGAATTTATTACCTGTGACACAGTGGGGGTGATCTACCTTTTGGGGTGCCCTTGCGGGCTCCAATACGTTGGGAGAACATGTAGGGCCCTGAAGATAAGGATAGGGGAACATCTCTCTCGCATACGTAGCGGATTTACCGAACACAGTGTGTCTCTACATTTTGACCAACACCATAATCGTGACCCCTCCGGACTTAAAGTCATTGGCATTGAAAAATATACCCCACATTGGAGGGGGAGCGACCTAGTACGGCAAATATCCCGCAGAGAAACACGCTGGATCTTTGATATGGCCTGTTACAGCCCCCTAGGTTTCAACATAGAATGGGACGTCAACTGTTACATAGATAACAGCTGAGTCCCATTGACACTTTTTCCTCCTCTCAGCCTTCCCCTTTAATATGCAGTCACATGTAACAATATACGTTGACCCCCTCCCCCATCCTCCTATTGGGTTTGTCCCATAGTGAATGTAATGTGGCATCCTATGTTTGTTATTATGTGATATTAGGCTGCACATTCAGTAATGGTTCATATGTCTATTTTTATGTATAATTTTATTTTATATTTTTTGTCTTTTAAAAATAACAGATATTTTTCCTCAAACTATATACCTTCCCAGGTAGCATTATGTTGTTGTTTACAGTAATTTGTTTTCTAACAACACGATGCACTGATTCCCATTGATGGTTTTGCTATGAGTGACGTCTCGCTCCTTTAATGTAGAGATCTCGCTCTTATACAAAACCAAGTTGGTTGCAGGGTAGAGCAGATCCCGGCATTTGCTTGTTCCGGTGTCACTCTCCTGCGTGATCGCATAAATAAGAACGAGGTGTGTGACGTCCGACACTTGAGCCTCCTTTCCCCGTAGAAGCCCGTTTGGATGAAACGCCGCGTCGGGTGGAGCTAAGTATCGCAGACGTCACCACGTTCATGAGCTTGCCAGCTGGCTGATCTGATCGTTTGCACGCCTAGCTGGAAGCATCTGCACAATTGCTTTTTGTATCTATGCCGAGAAACTTGGATATATGCAGGATGAAGGACTGTTTGTTTTTTAATCATGTCAGTGTCAACTGAATAAAACTGTCAGTTTCTTTTAAACTTGTTACACTATGGAGTTCCTTTTTTTCTTTATCTTCCACGATATCCTAAACAAGCTGAAAGCTTGAGCCACAATTTGGAGTGAGTTAACCCTTTGGAGTGGAAAATCCTTTCAGCTGTCCGAAGTATTTTTGAGCTGTCAGCAGTGGAGGGATCTTCAGGACCCAGCTTGGGATAAGTGTTTCTGAATGCCTTATTGACCCCTGGAAGGGTCCAACATTGTGGTAAGCGGCCACCTATTACTACCCTACATAGGAACAGCTAAGCAACATCATTGGAATTCTCTGCAAATACTACATTGGAATTTCCCTATGAACTGTGTTTTTAAAGGCTTTTTATGAAATAAGTTTTTCTACACCTAATAATTGGAATCTTATTTGGGACGTTGCACTTTTTTGTATTTGCACTTATATATTTCTATTTAATTTTTCTCCCATCATTATCAGGTTGCTGTGGAAGCACCAACACACATTTTTTTATATATGTTACATTGTTGCGCACTTTTGTTTTTTGTCTATATATGTTTTAGTAAATAACCACAATTGTACATTACAGGCATACCCCACTTTTAAGTACACAATAGAAGGGTCACTTCTGCACACAAACCAATGAGCTTCCAGGATTTCTAACCTGGCTTAACTGAACAAGCTGGTGTTAGAAGATTATTGGTTTTTATGCAGAAGTGAGCCTGATATTGCGATTTGCAGCGGTAATAAATAAACCCTAGTGTGTACTTAAAAGCGGGTTATGCCTGTAGTTACAAGTCACTCATCTACAAACTGGGTATTGAGCATATATAAAGAACAAGCCACTCATTTTAGCGTTTAAATATTTTACTAGAAACTTTTTGGGTTTGCCAAAATTTTAAATTTTTGTAGTAAAAAAACTTATATTTTTTTAATTTTTTTTTAGAAAAACCATTATGGATTATCCCAAACATTTTTTTTTAAAAATATATCTAAAATAGTACAAAAAAACAACTTACAAAGTACAACATTGTAATTACTACAACAGTCTCCCAATGTCACCCCGGAACATGCCAAATTTGGAAGATGCACACATTCTGTGTGTGAGTGAGAGGGCCCAAATGGGGATTATATCCTGACCTCCCATGACAAATGTCCACATGTGCTATCTGGCATCATGGGTGATCAATGTATGTGGTTTGTGGGTGCAAACCCTTCCCTCTCACCTGCTTGAGAAGGGAGGAAGGGGGTGTACCCACAAAGCAAAGACAATCGATAACCTGTGATGGCAGATAGCACATGTGGACACACTGTGTGTGCATCTTCATCTTTTTTTTTTTTTTTTTTGGCTTTTCAAGACGGATGGGTGATGGGGGGGGCGGGGAAGGGGGATTTAGTCTTTGATACGGCCCTTCATATCAATAATATTTTTATAATTTTGCTCAATTACAACCATTCTTTGCCTCATATTATCCATCTCTGTGCTACACTCCATAATTTGTTGTATGACAATTTGTGCACTTGCACATGAAAAAAGTGGACTACTGGATGTGCTCGCAGCATCTTCATCCCCTATAAATAAAATAAAAAAACAAATTAAATTAGTAATGTGCAGGCCTATCTACATCTCTTTATCCCTGTGAAGCTTCGGTGACACTGACCTGTTGTGCTACTAATCTCCACCTCCCCATCATCCACAACTTCGCCTTCTTCCACAATAAATCCTTCTTCTACAACTCCTCCTTCTTCAATAGCTCCTCCTTCTTCAATAACTCCTCCTTCTTCAACAACTCCTCCTTCTTCAACAACTCCTCCTTCTTCTTCAACAACTCCTCCTTCTTCTTCAACAAATCCTCCTTCTTCTTCAACAACTCCTCCTTCTTCAACAACTCCTTCTTCTTCTTCAACAACTCCTCCTTCTTCTTCAACAACTCCTCCTTCTTCTTCAATAACTCCTCCTTCTTCTTCAACAACTCCTCCTTCTTCTTCACCAACTCCTCCTTCTTCTTCAACAACTCCTTCTTCTTCACTAAATACTCCTTCCACATTTTCGTCTTCCTCATCTCTCCCTTCCACCACTCCTTCTTCTACCTGGTCCTCCTCCTCCACATGCCTAGATTTTTTCTTAGGAGAGAGTTTGGGCCTCCTTGCCTCCTCAAATTGCTGTCCTGTTCTTTCCCCTATAAATATCAGGAAACAAAATGTATACTTATCAGCACACAGATATTGGAGGAGGGCATTAATAAATCATAATCATTGCGTCAAAGTGGTTAAAAACTTTTGATTATTGGCTTCAGCCACCAAACCTTACCTTTGTTGTTATAATGACTTCTCCCAAGCTGTGATAATGACCCTTTTTAGCGAAGGGACACACATGGAAGCAGGGGCGGACTGACAACTCATGGGTCCCCTGGGCAATAGAATATTATGGGGCCCCCAGGCTTACAAATGGCCACTAAGCCAGGTGAAAGTATAGAGGCGGGGCAGCTAAAATCTCAGTAGTTTCACATCAAAACCATGTAGGCTTTGGACATATCAGGGACAGGTGAGAAAAATAATCAGATTTTTACATACTGTCCCTGGTTTTAATGAGCCTGGCATCTCTGATGGGGCCCCCTAGAGGCATGGGGCCCTCGGGCAGTGCCCAAGTTCCTCAATGGTCAGTATGCCCCTGCATGGATGCCCCTCCCTAAAAATTATGTGTCAGAGACCGTTAAAAATGAATCTCATTATGGGGGAGACACAGGTGCTCTTGAGTCCAGATGTGAATCCAGCTGCTTATTATCACTGTGTGAATGAATCCTGTTTGTCTTTTCACATTCTAATAAGTTAGGAAATCTACATTATTTTATCCACAATGTGTAATAACTTTTCTTTAAAAGCCAAATAGCCATGTCCTGGTGTGCTGTTCCTAGGACATAGTATTTGTGTAAAACGAGGTGATGGAACGATGTTTCTAAAGAACGATCGTGCAAAACTTCATATTTTTACAGGAAATAAAAAAAAACATGTGTTCCAAAGTACAACCAGGCCAACAAGGCACATGCAGAAATATACATAGCAAACAATGAGATCACACAATTACAACCCCCCCCCCCAAAAAAACACCTACTTTTATCCAGGATTTTCTTTATCTTCCGAAACTGGTGTGGCTCACGCAACTTCAAATCGGACCAGCACTTGCGTAGCTGCTCTTTGGACCTGCTCACCCCAAAGATCTCAGTAAGCCTCTTCGCCACCTTGTCCATAATTTTGGCCTTACGGCGGTTCGGGGTGCTGTATGGGCCATAATCCCCATCATAATCCTTCCTGCGCAGGATGTGTACCATCTCCACCATCTCCTCAAAACTCATATTCGTGGCCTTGTACCGTTTGCTCCTCGAGCGGGACGTTCCTGGCTGTGTCCCTTCCTGATCCTCATGAGAGGATAATGCTCGCTCGTGTGACATCGCCATCTTTTCGTTTCACAGTGATAAGGGGCGTGGAAAAGAGGAAAAGTTCCTTCATGGGCGTGGACGAAGGCGACGTTTCACGCATGCGCGGATGAATATGTCGTGTTTACGCGGAGCTTACTCGCGTGGTAAAACGATGACATACACATATGCCGGTAACTTGCAATATGAGGCCCTGGATGTTGAAACATGTAATGGGGGAGTTAAAAGCGGGCGGAGACATTGCGAACGAAGAGGGTGGCGGTATATGTTTGCGCGGCCTATATAAGGATAACGACGTGATTACGTCGGTTACGCGGAGACTACTCGAGCGTACGCGAGGAGCTACAAAGACGAAGGTAAATTACAACATGGGATCAGCAAAGGCCTATAAACTTTGGAGCCCCATGGGGGGGTGGGGGTTTGGGATGTTTTTAGGACCGTTTGCGCTATTTAGGTAGCTTGGGGCCCACCATGCGAGTTTTGGCCAAAACTGCTTGGACAGATCACTACATATATATATGACAATGCTCTACCTCTTTATTTTTGTCTTGTGTATTCACATCATGCATGTATTGTTCTGTATTGGTTGGACAGAGGTAATTAGGTAGTGTATTAGCTCATCAATGCTGTGTGAGGGGCATGATATCTACACATGAAATAGTGCCTTGATGATTGGTAACATTGAAAAAATTGTGGATGATTAGAGATGGCATGTATTTATTTTCATGTTACCAAAGGGTCTGCATGTTCCAAAAATGAGTTGGACAACAATGGAGCGGAGCTGGCCAGCATTGTAGCAGCAGGACACATTGGGGGTTATTTACTAAAGGCAAATCCACTTTGCACTGCAAGTGCAATGCAAGTGCACTTGGAAGGGCATTCTCCATAGATCTGAGGGGAAGATCTGAAATGAAAGGAAGCTCTGCTTATTTTATCATCCAATCAGGTGGAGGCTAAAACTGAATTTTTTTTTTCCTTGCATGTCCCCTTCGGGTCTACAGCGATTGCATTTCCAAGTGCACTTTCAGGCAGTGTACTTTCAAGTGCTTTTGCAGTGCTAAAGTGAATTTTTCTTTAGTAAATAACCCCCAATGTGTTTGTATACTAGCTCCACAATGATTGTACACATACATATTCAGACAATGACAAAGCTGAGCCATTTTTGATGTGGGTTTTTAGATATTTATTTTTGTATATTCTAGACCATTAATCTCGACAGAAACAAGCCAAGATGGACCAGTTGGCGATCCAAGAAAACACCTTGTGATTAATCGAAATTTATCGGGAAAAACCCAACCTTTGGGATAGCAGGCACCCAGGCTACCCAAATAAGCTCCTGAGAGCGGAAACACTCCAACAGATAGCAACCTACATGCAGACGTGGGTTCCAGCCTGCACAGCGACCATGTTGAAGGATAAAATGAGCAATCTCAGGACCACGTATCGAAAAGTATATAAAGAGCTTAAAAGCCAAAGATCTGGATCAGCAGCACATGCGCAAAAGGAACTGGTACTTCCGCGAGCTTGCATTTTTGGATGATGAACTGGAGGGCCGGCCATCACTTTCCAATCTTCCTCCCAGCCTTCCTCCCACGCTTCCTTGCAGCGGAACTTCCCAGGATCCCCACGCCCCTGCAGAGCCAGCGGAGGGCCTGGCTGACATGGACCCAGATCTGGTGGTCTTCAGTGAAGAGGTATAGTAGTTTCCTAAATATTTCTTAGCTGCTAATTTGGGTTTGATTCTTGAGTTACTATTGGAAAAATTATAAAGTTTGGACCAACAAAAAAAGGCGTGTGCATAAAACTAGGGATCTCAGGGATGCCAACTGAGGGGTCTGAAGGACAGTCAGTTCAATTTTAATGAAGAAAACCAAAAGAGTCTAGAGCCAAAAAATGTGTGTGTGCTTGATTGTGCTAAATATTACAACATGTCCCTTTTTTTGACACAGGAAGAGACCAGCCAGGAGGTGGCAGCTCCTGAGGACCATGTCAGCCAGGCGGAAGGGGTGAGTGGCAGCCAGGAGGAGGCTGGGCCAAGTGGAAGTCAGCATGTCCCCAGGCTCAGCACCATCAGCCAGGTTCCTCCCCTCCAGATGAGGCGACCAGGCCAAAGGAGGCGCATGAGGCAGATGGAGGAGGAGAGCCTCCAAATGATGAGGGAGGCTGCGGAAATAATGAGGGCCCCCCTCAACCCCACTGAAGCCTTCAGTGCCTCCGTGGCACATGAACTGAGCCGAGTGGAGGAGGAGCAAAGGGACCTGGCAAAGGACTTGATCAACAAGGTCATTCTCTGGATGCACAGGGGCATGCTGACCAGGGACACAGACCTGAGTGACCCAGCCCAGCCTGCTCCCCATCTTCTGCCTCCTGCTGCCACATCATCCGCACCTGCAAGGGGCCATGGATGGGCCCGTGGACGTTCCGCTGCAAGGCAGCCAGGAAGGAAGGCTGGAAGTAAGAAGAGAAGGTGATTACCTGCCTTCCAGTTCATTATCCAAAAATGTGAGGTTGTTGGAGTACCACAGCTTGTGTTCGTTTGCTCATGTGCTGCTGATTCAGATTTATTTGTTTTCGTGTCTCCTGAGGTTGTTCATTTTATCCTTCATCATGTTGTGGAATGCACAAGTCTGCATGTAGGTTGCTATCTGATCAAGTGGTGCAGATCAGGTTTTTTATAATTTGGTTTAGTGCCTAAATAAATGGCTTTTTGTATTTACGTTCAAACCTTGTCTATTGTGTTTTCTACTGTGGTGATTAGGCCCCAAACATTCTACAAATACAAGGTGTAATTTTGTAAGGACACAAACTCCTGGGTGGGGGGGTAGGTTTGGAGTGACAACTTGGTAAACCATGGAAACCCCAAAAGACAAAAAGTTTACATCATTTGCAAAGCCAAAAAAAAAAATGCATTGTAAAAAAAAGGTGCAAAAAAAATGCATTGTAAAAAAAGGTGCAAAAAAAATGCATTGTAAAAAAAAGGTGCAAAAAAAATGCATTGTAAAAAAAAAGGTGCAAAAAAAATGCATTGTAAAAAAAAGGTGCAAAAAAAATGCATTGTAAAAAAAAGGTGCAAAAAAAAATGCATTGTAAAAAAAAGGTGCAAAAAAATAAAAAAATGCATTGTAAAAAGATAAATAAAAAGTTGCAAACAAAAGCAAAAAATAAGCTTTGAAAACAAACAAAAAGAAAACAAAATAATGCAAGCACAAAATAAACAGCAGATGACAACGTAAAAATAAATTAGAACAACATTAAGTAAAAAAATATAAACCTATTCATGTGGAGGAAAGCACAAAAAATTAGGACATGCGGCAAGAAAATAATTACAAAAAGACAACGCCAAATCCTACAATCAAACTTTGCTATATTGGGACAACTCAGTCTAAATAGCATCAGCAATAGAACGGCTTGATTCTAGCAAGAGAACGAAGAAAAAAAAAGGCAATAAACCATACACTATAGATAGTTAAAATGACGAATGTGCCAACTCACAAACAAACACGAGGTTTACCTGAACGAGCGCTCCCGTCCCCTCCTTTTGTCTGAGCATGCGCGCGATTTTTGTCCGATGGTTTTGTGTACTAACCATCGAACATGTCGGACAGACGGGTTTGCAGCAGACAGATTTCAAAGCATGCTTTGAAATCTGTCGGGTGGACCACTGGCGTAGCGGGGGGGGGCAGGGGGGGCTCCTGCACCGGGCGAAAAATTGCGGGGGGCGAAATCCTGGCGTCCGCGGAATGCGCCGCCGCCGCCACCGCCTTAGGAAAGGCCGCGGCTTTGGCCTAGCTCTGGAGCTGTCGGCCATCTTGGTACACCCGGCGGCGGCGCGCCTGGTTGGCTGGTGGAACTGTCTGTCTCCCTTGATGTGGGAGTGGCGGGAAACACCAGCCAACCAGGCAGAAGGGCGCGCTGAATGGCCTGGAACATGTGTTTACAGCGCGGCGGCATCTCCATCTCCAGCAAGGAAAGTGGGGGGGTCGGTGTAAATCTAAAGGGGTGCTCTGCCTGATTTTCACCTATCCACCTCAGAGCCTGTCATTTTAGTTAAACTGCTGGGACTTGTAGTTCTCCATCTTCTCCTGGGGCTCATGGAGATTGGAGAACTACAAGTCCCAGCAGGTTATACATTATCATACAATAAGGCTCTGAGGTGGATGGGTGTGGATTGCATGCACCTAAACCCCAGGAGAAGATGGAGAACTACAAGTCCCAGCAGGTTATAATATAAGGCTCCGAGGTGGATGGATGTCCGGACACCCATCCATCTCGGAGCCTTATATTATAACCTGCTGGGACTTGTAGTTCTCCATCGTCTCCTGGGGCTCAGGTGCATGCGATCCACCATCTATGGGACTACAAGTCCCAGCAGTAAGAAAAACTGAACAAAGATGGTGGATTGCATGCACCCGAGCCCCAGGAGACGATGGAGTACTACAAGTCCCAGCAGGTTATAATATAAAGCTCCGAGGTGGATAGATGTCTGGACAGTGACAATTGGTGACACAGTGGTGACAATTGGTGGCACAGTGGTGACAATTGATGGCACAGTGGTGACAATTGGTGGCACAGTGGTGACAATTGGTGGCACAGTGGTGACGATTGATGGCACAGTGGTGACAATTGGTGGCACAGTGGTGACAATTGATGGCATGGTACAGTGACTGCATTTGATGGCATGGCGCCCTGTGATTGGGCGTATGTGGTTATGCGCTAGCGCCGGGGGGGGGGGGGGGCGAAAAAAAAGTTCTGCCCCGGGCGCCCATAACTCTGGTTACGCCACTGGGGTGGACAAATCTGTCTGCTCGCCCGTACACACGATCGAATCTGTCTGCTGAAACGGCCCGGCAGACGGGTTTCAGCAGACAGATTTGATCGTGTGTACGCGGCCTTAGAGAAAAGCTGCAAAAGCTGACCTTAACATTAACGAGTCACATGACACCAGGGAGGGAAAATGGCTTATTGGGCCCAATTTGGACATTTTCACTTAGGGGTGTACTCACTTTAGATGCCAGCGGTTTAGACATTAATGGCTATGTGCTGAGTTATTTTGAGGGGACAGCAAATTTACACTGTTGTAAGCTGTACACTCACTACTTTACATTGTAGCAAGGTGTCATTTTGTCAGTGTTGTCACATGAAAATATATAATAGCATATTTACAAAAATGTGAGGGGTGTACCCATTTTTGTGAGATAATGTATATTCTGTGTGTATATATATTTATTTATATTTATGTGTGTGTGTGTGTGTGGTACATATACAGTATCTCCTTTAGTACTTATATGAGAGCACCATGATTAGTGGACCATTATACCTTGAATGTCATTGACAATAAGTGGCACTCAAGCTTTTTAAATTACAGGCCTGTTCTAGATCACTGCCCTGAAGTCTTAAACTAATTCTGATTCAATATATTTCAACTGACACTAAATGATATAAAATAAAGTAAATGAGTTGCTTATTTGCATTTTTAAAGTTCTCTTTTTTCTCCTAAAAACCTGTATGTGAATGTAATTTAAACTAAAATTGCAAATTATTGTTCATCGTCTATTCTTTTAAGTGTGTTTCTTTGTTTTCTTTCTATGGACAACTTTCCAGGGTCAGAACGAACTGGTCTCAAGGCCACAGCAAGCACACAACCTTTTTTTCCACAGATTGTCTCTATGTGGCTTTCTACAAAGCACCCATTGTCTGAGTTTTGTAGCAACTGTACGGCTGTCAGTAGATTCTTATAAATAACTGCATACATGCTTTAGATGTGAATATGTATTTCTACTAGAAAGTACTGTAAGTTCCATATTGATTTACAGATTATATAGAATAGTCATATCAGTCTATGCCCCCCAGAGTAGCTTAGAATCGAATGTGCCTATTACTCAAGCATACCGACTAAGATAGCACTTGGACCTGTTATGAATTAAGACAGTTAGAGCCGGTTCACACTGGGGCAGCACAACTTGCCCACGACTTCAGAGGCGACTTGCAAAATGACTTCTGTATTGAAGTCAATGCAAGTTGCCCTAAAGTCGTCCCAAAGTAGTACAGGAATCTTTTTCTAAGTCGGAGCGACTTGAGTCGCTCCTATTAGAACGTTCCATTGTACAGAACGGAGCGCGACTTGTCAGGTGGCTAAGTCGCCTGACGAGTCGCACCTGTGTGAACCGGCTCTTAACCTACCAGTTTGTTTGTCAATTATGGAAGGAATTTAAAGAAAACATAGTAAGAAGATGCATACGTAATGCAGGTAGTATCCTTAGTATCCTTGGAAATAATGTAAACCAGGAACCCACTACTGCAAAACAAGCAAGCTATCCAGTTACCAACTCTACTGTAATAAGGAAGTTAAAGGGTCACTAAAGAATTTTTTTTTTTAGCTAAATAGCTTCCTTTACCTTACTGTAGTCTTGCTTTCATGTCCTCATTGTTCGTTTTTGCTATGATGTTGCTGTAATCCTTCTCTGTTCTGGACACTTCTTGGTTGTCTGTTTCCTGATGAAAAAAGTCATGGGAGCTTTCTCTCTGTGGTCACTAATCAAGGAGGTGTGATTACTGTGTGTCTAAAACCCCTCAGAACCAATCACTTTCGTTTCACAAACCATCACTGCCCTCTATTGGCTCTGTGTCTCTGTACATCACAGAAGCATGAAAAAGCACGCAAAAACAAAACTGAAATTGCAGGTACATTATATGATTGATTTTTATCTATTTTTAATAATTTTTAAAAGGAATTAGTTAACTATTATGTCTCTATACCCTGTAAACAGTCATTTCAGCAAAAAATAATTTTTCATTTACAACTCCTTTAAAAGTAACCTGTACCTGCAAGATACAAAGTGCTGTTGTTGTTACAGTACTAAAACAGGGGGAAAGGGGAAAGTTCTGGTCAATTGTACTAGAGAGGTCTTAGCTAAGATTAACTTTGACTTGCATTGTTAGGCCCCTTTCAGACCAACGGCTGTTTTACCGCAGCTAAAAACATCTTTATGTTTTGCTGGAATTCAAGACTCCAGGCACAGCGATTAGCTGCATTTGTACAGTGCTTTTAGCTGCGGTTGCGTTTAGGCGCGGCACGATATTGAACGGGGTTCCGACTTGGATCCCCGCCAATATTAAGCACTGCGTTTGGTATGAATATTGAGGGGGAACTCCATGCCAAATTTCAAATAAAAAACCGGCATGGGTTCCCCCTACAGGAGAATACCAGGCCCTTGGGTCTGCTATGGATTTTAAGGAGACACCCCGTACGCCGGAAAAATGGCATGGGGTTCCCCCCAAAATCCATACCAGACCTGTATCCAAGCAGCAGCCCGGCCAGTCAGGAAAGGGGTGGGGATGAGCGAGCGCCCCCCCCCTCCTTAATCGCGCCAGGCCCGCATGCCCTCAACATGGGGTGGTAGGTGCTTTGGGGCAGGGGGGTGCCCTGTGGGCCCCCAGCCCAAAGCACCTGTCCCCCATGTTGATGGGGACAGGGCCTCTTCCCGACAACCCTGGCTGTTGGTTGTTGGGGTCTGCGGGAGGGGAGCTTATCAGAATGCGGGAGCCCCCAGATGCCGGCCCCCTGCCCTAGGTGAATGAATATGGGTACATCGTACCCCTACCCTTTCACCTGGCGGAAAAAAAATGTAAAAAAAAAAACACCACACAGTTATTAAAGTCATTTATTAGTCAGCTCCGGTGCCCCCCTCTCTTCTTTAGCTCTTTTACGAGGGGGGCCTGCTTCTTCGATGTCTTCACCGCCGTCTGGTTCTTTTCCGCCGGGGGGTGCCACTTTTCTTTCTTTTTTAGCTCTTTTACAGCGGCCCCTCCCTCGGGCTTCTCTTCCGACGTCTTTGGGGGGGGAATGTGCTGGTCTTCACCACCGTCTGGTTCTCTTCCGCCGGGGGGGGGGGGGCGCTTTCTTATTTAGCTCTTTTACAGCGGCCCCTCCCTCGGGCTTCTCTTCTGACGTCTTTGGCGGGGAGTGCCCAGGCTTCTGTCGCCTTCTTCTGCTCTTCTCTTCTTCTGTCGTCTTCTTCTGTCGCCTTCTTCTTCTCTTCGCTTCTTCTTTTTTTTTTACAGAAAGGTGTTTTTATTCACAAAACAGCATTACAAGATATGCATTAGTCGACAATAAGGTTTGCAGAGAACTGGTAACAGTCAGAAACAAGCATTATCAGCGTTGCAGATACTAAAACAAAGGAAAATCAAAAAAGGGGAAATAATAAAAAATAAAATAAACAGAGTCCCCTTAGTGCACTAGGGTAAATGACCATCGCCCCTGCTTCTTCTTTGATGTTGACACGTTGCTTCCTCCCGCTGTAATGCTGGGTGCGCGACTCGCACCGATATATATAGGCCTCTTATGACGTCACAGTCCCAGAATGCTCTGGGTGGTGGAGTTCCCCCTCAAGATTCATACCAAACGCAGCTGACACAGTGCACTGCGATTACCCGCGGTTATGTGCTGATAGCTGCAGGATTTCACAGCTGGATGCATCCAGTTCTATTTTTTCTATCCGCACAAAACCCCGGGGGAAAAAACGCAGGTAACCGTAGGGTGTAAATGATGTCATAGGAGAACATTGTGTGCTTCTAGCTGCAGTAAAATCCGCAGCTAAAAGCACCATTCTATCCGTCCATGTGAAAGGCCCCTTAGAAGGTGCTCCAAAGAAACATTGAGTGTCTTTGGTCTTATCAGAGAAAGACTCAAGAAAGTCCAGCAGTTTCTTTGATCCTCTTATTTATTTATTTTAATTATTCAACATACAGACCAAAACAATCCAGATACTGTATATCGGTCTAGAGCCAAACAGTACCTATGCTACATAGAAAAAATATAGAGAATATGTCACTCCCAAATGAGCCTTTCAATGCTTTGACATCATTGGGTTGATTTACTATAGCTGGAGAGTAGAGATGTATAGAACGGTTTGCTGGCGAACAGTTCCCGGCGAACATCGCTTGTTCGCGTTCGCCGCCGCCGGCGAACATATGCGATGTTCGACCCGCCCCCTATTTGTCATCATTGAGCAAATTTTGACCCTGTACCTCACAGTCAGCAGACACATTCCAGCCAATCAGTAGCATACCCTCCCTCCCTGACCCTCCCACCTCTAGGGCAGCATTCATTTTAGATTCATTCGGAACCTGCAGTCTTAGTTAGAGGAGGGACAGTGTTGCTGCTGCTGATTTTATAGGGAAAGTGATAGCTAGGCCAGTGTACTCCAGTCCTGAAAGACTCATCTGATCTCTGCTGTTAGAACAGCGTCCTGACAGCACCCCAAACAGCCCTTTTTAGGGCTAATCAATTAGTCTGGTTTTTTTTGTTTTGTTTTGTTTTTCTCTCTAATCTGTGCTGCGTGGTTTAAAGAGAGAGACAGAGAGAGAGAGTTAGATAGAGCAGGCAGGCAGGCTAGTCAGTTAGAGTTACAGTGTGTAGAGGATATATATGCATTCCAGGTTTTGTATATATATATATATATATATCTATACACTGTATTGAGTTTATCTAAACTAGAGGTGCAGGGTGCTGTGTAATGTAAAGGGGTCCAGTGTTGCAAGCTGCTGTGTAATATAAAGGAGTCCAGAGGTGCAGGGTGCTGTGTAATATAAAGGGGTCCAGTGGTGCAGGGTGCTATGTAAAGGGGCCCAGAGCTGTGGGGTGCTGTGTAATGTAAGGGGCCCAGTGGTGCAAGCTGCTGTGTAATATAAAGGGGTCCAGTGGTGCAGGGTGCAATGTAAAGGGGTCCAGAGCTGTGGGGTGCTGTGTAATGTAAGGGGCCCAGTGGTGCAAGCTGCTGTGTAATATAAAGGGATCCAGAGGTGCAGGGTGCTATGTAAAGGGGTCCAGAGCTGTGGGGTGCTGTGTAATGTAAGGAGTCCAGTGGTGCAAGCTGCTGTGTAATATAAAGGGGCCCAGAGGTGCACCTTGTCCCCATGTTGATGGGGACACGGGGCTCATCCCCACAATCCTTGCCTGGTGGTTACGGGGGTCTGCGGGTGGGGGGCTTATCGGAATCTGGAAGACCCCTTTAACAAAGGGGACTCCCAGATCCTGGCCCCCCTATGTGAATTTGTAAGGGCCCCCTATGTGAATTGTACCCGTACCATTTCACAAAGAAAGTGTAAACATTTAAAAAAAACACAGACACAGTCGGGATAAGTCCTTTATTAAAAATAAAAAAATAAAAATAAAAGATTCCTGCGGTGGTAATCCACTCTCGATCTCCACTCCAGCGCTGTCAGTATCTAGCGATCGATGATATATGAGAACAGTGCTAGGCGTTGGTCCTGGTAGGAGGATAGGGAAAACTCACTGGTCGTTGAAGAATCCCAATCGTCCCAGACTGGGCAATATGAAATCCAAGTGCGTGATGAGAGGGAAGCCCAGAGAGGTTCTAAAAGACATAGAAAACAAGGTTCCACAAATTTTTGGGGTAGTGGGGGCCCTCTGGTGCAGCCAATGGAACAGGGAGCAGAAAATGTTGAGCAAAAAACGAGAAAGCGCATCAGCAATGTTATTCGATACACCAGGGACATGCTTCACCTCAAACCAAATATTCATTTGAAGAAGCATCTAAGTATGAGAACAACTAAGTAAAGAAACCACTGGGGGTGAGCTGGTCAAAAAAATGTGAACCACAATCACGTTGTCTGTCCAAAACCCCACCCTTCAGTTCCACAATCTCTCACTCCAGAGCTCAATGGCCATGATGATAGGAAACAACTCCAGTAATGTGAGATTACACAACAACTTTTTCCCTTGGGCCCATGAGGGCAGCCAGGACTCTGCGGACCATTGCCACTGAAAAAAGGCACCGAACCGACAGGAGCCTGCCGCTTCATCACTCATCGGTCTGGTGATCCGGACATAATGATGGGGAGCGAAAATACCTTTCATCGACTAGGATTAATGCCGACAGAGGGCCCTGCCCATGAGCATCACTCTACAAGCAGAAACAAGGTGACCCAGCAAGGACTGAAGCTGCTGAAGCTGGATCTTCCTGGTGTCCAATGCTAGCCGGACGAGGGACAAGAGCCTAGCCAATTTATCACCAGGCAAGCAAGAGACCATCCAAGCTGTGTCAATTTCTATGCCCAAAAAGGATAACACATAGACAAGGCCCTCAGTCTTGTCGGCCAACGGCAGAATGCCAAGATGCCCGCAAATATCCTGGAATGAGGAAAGGAAACCTGACACTGGTCACTATTCACTGAGCCTACAAAAAGAAAGTCATCCAGATAATGCAGTGACAACTGGAGACCAGAGTCCTGTCCCACAATCTATTCAAGAAAACTGCTAAAGACTTCAAAATAATAACATCCCATGGGTAGGCACATAGCAACAAATTAGCTCCCTTGAAAATAATAACCTAACAATAAAAACAGTCAGGAGGAGTAAAGTCAACTTAATATCGGCCTTCGCCAACCACACTGAGTATCCTGCAATCCTAATCAGGTGTAGAGCTCTATCAAAAGAGGTGTATTGCACCGGGTTTCCTCTTGGTCAATGCCATCATCATTGCTTCTTTTTAGGGACCACTGTCCCTCAGGTTTAGAGCTTCCCTATTGTGGGGGTACCAGCCAATGAAACATCCTTCTGATGTTCACAGGAGTCCTCAGGTTTAGGTAGTTTGGGTCTAGCACCAGGCTTTGTTGGCAGTTGCCATTTTGTGTTACTTTAAAGGTGCCACTCCATGATGTGTCTTCAGTTTTCTTTGTGGCTGCTTTGACTCTTATTTTTGTGGATACTCTAGAATACTAGAATACTCTAGTTTTCGCTGTTCTGCTTTGCAGATAGAACAGTCCTTTTTTAAGTGTCCAGTCTTTTTACAGCGAAAACAGGCTCTGCTTTCTTTGTTGGGCTTTGTGACTTTGTAAATCTTAAGAGCTTTGTCATCATGGCGCATTTTTTCTTTCCTTCTGTCATATTTATAGATTAATTTTCCTTTGACATATTCCAGTGTCAGCTCCTGCTAGGGTCTGGTTTCTAAAGCATTAATTAGAGCTGTATATGTCTCTGGAAGGCTGCAGAGGCGCAGGGCAACAATATGATTATATTTGATGTCCTCTTCAATGGCTGCTCTATGATCTCTAGAAAAGCATTCATAGACCAAGCACATTGTCTTACCTTTTTGTAGTCTCATCTTGTACAACTTTCTTAGCAAAAACAGTTTGCTGTTAAGACTTGAACACTCATGCAGTTTCTGTAATTAAGTCCACATACCTTTGGCTGTTTTCTCTGCTCTTATGTGCATAAGCTGGCCATCTTCCACTAGCAAGCTTATAATCGCTTTTGCCTGTCTATCCTTCCTATACCAATCCTCCATCTGTGGGTCTGTCTGTATTATAGCACTTGCCACAAGTCATCTTGCTAGGAAACATTTGTAGTTTAAACTTCCATAGCTGGTAATTGGCATTGTTCCACTTTGCAATAGCAAACTTCACATGTGAACCACTTGCCATGTTTCATCAGCTTGCTGTACTCACTGAGTTGCATAATTCTCTTTTCACTGCCTGGACTTGTAGAATCCTATCCAATCTCTGGATTCCTGGGCCCATACATGACTTATTAAATCATGTGTTTGGAAGCTTGTTATATGCAGAGAACACGTTACTTTCATGGAGGATGTCTTTATCATGTCTTACAGGAAACAGAACAATACACGTACACACTTAGATACAGAAGGTACATCCTGTGATTACATTACCACAGAGCATACACACTATAATACTGCAGTGCCACCTACCGGTATAGATTAGTGTTGCTCACGAATATTCGCATTGCGAATATTCGTTACGAATATTGCATATTCGAGTATTCGCGAATAACTCGAATATTGCGGTGAATATTCGCTATTGCGAATATTCGTATTTTTCAAATTTATTTTTAAAACAGATCACATCCTAGTGATCTCCATCGACGTCTAAAAGCATTGCTGGTATGATTAGAGACCCTGGGCCGAGTAGCTGAGGCGATCCTTTTATGTTGCCGAATATTCGCGAATACTTTCTCTGCCCTTCTGTGTTTTGTGTATAAAAAAATAAAAATAAATTTGCTTTAGTTTAGTCATATAAGTTTGTGTAAGTAGAGTTAGTGTGTTTAGTGCATATTAGTTTAGTAATCCAGGAAATGATCTCCGTTTTCGCGTGTTGACGAGAATTTCGCAATCAATTTCGCATTCGCATTAGCGAAATTTCGCAACATTTTTTTTTTTATAAAATATCACGAATATTCGATATTAACGAATATTTCGCGAATACTTTCTCTGCCCTTCTGTGTTTTGTGCATAAAAAAAAAAAAATTAGCTTTAGTTTAGTCATATAAGTTTGTGTAAGTAGAGTTAGTGTTTAGTGCATATTAGTTTAGTAATCCAGGAAATGATCTCCGTTTTCGCGTGTTGACGAGAATTTCGCAATCAATTTCGCATTCGCATTAGTGACATTTCGCATTCGCATTTTGCGAAATTTCGAATTTGGAATAGCGAAAATTCGCAACATTTTTTTTGATAAAATATCACGAATATTCGATATTAACGAATATTTTGCGAATATTTTTCTATATATTCGTGAAATATCGCGAAATCGAATATGGCGTATTCCGCTCATCACTAGTATAGATAGGTATAATGCATATATATAGTTCACAATATAGAAAGCTACTTGCTATTGTTCTTTTTCCAACACTGCCATCCTGACAGTCAAAACAAAGCTCTTTATGAGCAGCCATCTTTTGTCTACACTGGGTGTCATAATTGAACCAACATTGACCCCCTTAAATTTTGTAATACTCCCATATCAGGTCAAGGTAGCAAAATAAAGAAGGGCCAAATCCAAAAAATGTTCACAGAGTATGCCAGTGTAGGTGCAGAAACCCTTCAACCATTTCCCAAAGGTATGGGGAAGCTACTTTGATTTCTCTGTCTGAACAATAACCTAGTATTGTCGACCATCTCCTTATTTGGGGGTAGCAGGCAGAACAAATCAATGAACTCATGTTTCAAAATCAGAAAGTACTGAGCAACGGCAGGAGGAAAGGAGCCTGTCGCCACTGTGTGTGCAGTGACCCTGGGGCACCGGGAGCGGGAAGAGCGGGGGGATGGGGGTTGCTCCTGAGGAGAAACCTGAGCAGGGCCGTGTTCCCACCAGTAGGTAGCCCAGTGGCTCTTACAGAAGTGGATGTCCCACCATGTTTTTTCGTACCAGCGGTACTGATGCTGAGCAGCAATGGCAACCAGGTACATCTCCTCACCTGCAGAGAAAGAGGTCTGGTTGCTAGGATCACATCCTGAGGTACCACAGACGAAGGGGGAAGAAGCAGCAGAAAGCAGGGGTAAAAGCCCTTCTCAAGGAGTTCCCTGACCTTGGAGACAAGGAATTCAGTGTCCATGATGAACACAGATGACAGGCAGCAACTCTTCTTTCTGCTCTTTCAACAGCGAGTGAAGATTTTATCTCAGAGAAGAACTTTTATAGACTTAAGGCCCAGCCCCTAATTCAGGGCCTAACTGTTAGCAGAAGGCTATTAATTGCTTTTGGGCGGCAAAGCTCCCGGTTCAAGTGTCTACTAATGCCACCATCATGGACATGCACCCAAGTCTACGTTGGATGCACTGCACAATCTAAATGCTTTAAATATTGGATTGGATATTTAATAGTAAGTTGTCACCACACTTCCAGCAGCAAGCCCAAGAGCATGAGTCATATGTATCTTTTTTGTGTGATAATAGGGCTATTAAAATAAAATTACTGCTAATAGTACTAGTTTTTTATTTCAGACAAGATAAGATGCCCAGCACTAAAACATTTAGCAAACTGATTTTTTTTTGTCTACTGATTAATGCTTGATGTATTTTTCAAGTCAAATGCCAAAGACTTTTGCATCAAATAGCTCTCCACCATATCCAAAAACAACATTTGTATTGCAACTGCATCCAGTTTAAATTGAGCTTGCTTTCCATTTCTCCCTACTGCAATTTTAGCAAACACTTGATCAAGTTGATCGCTAGATTGCATGTGACACTAATGGCCCAGTTTTGTATATTTAACAGTTTTTATTTTCTCTTTTTCTAATATTGTATATCTGTATGCACTGGCGTAGCGGGGGGGGGGGGGGGCAGGGGGGGCTGTCGCACCGGGCGAAAAATGGGGGGGGGGGGCGAATCCATCCACCGGCTCCGCGGAGCGCTCCGGAGCCTCGGCCTAGGAAAGTCCCCGGCTTCGGCCTAGCTCCGGAGCGGCGGCCATCTTGGTACACCCGGCGGCGGCCCTCCTCTCTGTTCACACCCACAGAGGAGGAGGAGCCCGCGCTTGAGGGAAACCACACACGCCGCTGTCTGAGGTCTGCACTACTGGGGGTTACTGTCTGAGGTCTGCACTATTGGGGGTTAATGTCTGAGGTCTGCACTACTGGGGGTTAATGTCTGAGGTCTGCACTATTGGGGGTTAATGTCTGAGGTCTGCACTACTGGGGGTTATTGTCTGAGGTCTGCACTATTGGGGCTTACTGTCTGAGGTCTGCACTATTGTGGGGGTTACTGTCTGAGGTCTGCACTACTGGGGGTTACTGTCTGAGGTCTGCACTACTGGGGGTTATTGTCTGAGGTCTGCACTACTGGGGGTTAATGTCTGAGGTCTGCACTATTGGGGGTTACTGTCTGAGGTCTGCACTATTGGGGGTTACTGTCTGAGGTCTGCACTATTGGGGGTTACTGTCTGAGGTCTGCACTATTGGGGGTTACTGTCTGAGGTCTGCACTATTGGGGGTTACTGTCTGAGGTCTGCACTATTGGGGGTTACTGTCTGAGGTCTGCACTATTGGGGGTTACTGTCTGAGGTCTGCACTATTGGGGGTTACTGTCTGAGGTCTGCACTACTGGGGGTTACTGTCTGAGGTCTGCACTATTATGGAGGTTACTGTCTGAGGTCTGCACTACTGGGGGTTACTGTCTGAGGTCTGCACTATTATGGGGGTTACTGTCTGAGGTCTGCACTATTATGGGGGTTACTGTCTGAGGTCTGCACTATTATGGGGGTTACTGTCTGAGGTCTGCACTATTATGGGGGTTACTGTCTGAGGTCTGCACTATTATGGGGGTTACTGTCTGAGGTCTGCACTATTATGGGGGTTACTGTCTGAGGTCTGCACTATTATGGGGGTTACTGTCTGAGGTCTGCACTATGCTGGGGTATACTGTCTGAGGTCTGCACTATTGTGGGGGTTACTGTCTGAGGTCTGCACTATTGTGGGGGTTACTGTCTGAGGTCTGCACTACTGGGGGTTACTGTCTGAGGTCTCCACTATGGTGGGGGTTACTGTCTGAGGTCTGTTAAAGAGGGGGTCTGTGATTGTGGGGGGTCTATCTGTGATTGGGGGGATCCATCTGTGATGAGAGGTCTGTTATTTAGGGGGTCAGTCTGTGATGGGGGTTCTGTGATTGTGGGGGGGTCAGTCTGTGATGGGGGATCTGTGATTGTGGGGGGGGGGTTCAGTCTATGATGGGGGATCTGTGGTTGTGGGGGGGGGGGGTCAGTCTGTTAATCCCTTACAGTAAGGGGTTAAATGATTAATCCTGCAATAATTTACCCCTTACATGCTGAAAGCCCTGAGAGGGATACATTACAGATCCTTATAACCAGAGTGGATGATTATACAAGGGGGGGGGCGGAAAAAAAATTCTGCCCCGGGCGCCCATAACTCTGGTTACGCCACTGTCTGTATGTACTCTTATCTATTTCATATACTAAGAGGGGGATTTACTAAAACGGGTTCACTCAGAATATGGTAGCCATTCAGCTTCTCACTTCAACTTTTTTAATTAAGCTTTGACAATAAAACCTAGAAGCTGATTGGTTTCTATGAAGGGCTGCACCAGATTTTGCACTCTCCAGTTTTATTAAACAAACCCATATACTGATCTGGGGAAACCAACTCTCCAACAGCAACACAGACAGAAATGCTTTTTAAGATAAGTAGGGAAATGCTAGAACCCCTTCCAGCTTTATATTGTGGTCTGTTTATCCATTGCAGATCTTCCCTGACTTCCTGTCTGGTAAAAAAATAATAAGTTGTCACCAGGAAAAAAGGCAAGGGGCAATCTCACCAACAGAGCTTCACTCCCTCCCAAAATAGAAAAATAAACGTGTTGGCAATATACTCTCTATTTCTCTCACTACATACAGTATCTCACAAAAGTGAGTACACCCATCACATTTCTGTAAATATGTTATTATATCTTTTCATGTGACGACACTGAAGAAATTAAACTTTGCTCCAATTTAAAGTAGTGAGTGTACAGCTTGTATAACAGTGTACATTTGCTGTCCCCTCAAAATAACTCAACACGCAGCCATTAATGTCTAAACCGCTGGCAACAAAAGTGGGTACACCCCTAAGTGAAAATATCCAAATTTGGCCCAACGTGTCCATATTTTGTGTGGCCAGCATTATTTTTCAGCACTGCCTTATAACCCTCTTGGGCATGGAGTTCACCAGAGCTTCACTGGTTGCCAATGGAGTCTTTTTCCACTTCCACATGATGACATCACAGAGCTGGTGGGTGTTAGAGATCTTGCGCCCCTCCACCTACCAGTCTCCCAAGGGAGGGGATCATGCTCTGCTTCAGTATGTCACAGTACATGTTGGCATTCATGGTTCCCTCAATGAACTCTAGCTCCCCAGTGCCAGCAGCACTCATGCAGCCCCAGACCATGACACTTCCACCACCATGCTTGACTGTAGGCAAGACACACTTGTCTTTGTACTCTTCGCCTGGTGGCTGCCACACACACACTTGATGCTATCTGAACCAAATACGTTTATCTTGGTCTCATCAGACTACAGGATATGATTCCAGTAATCCATGTCCTTAGTCTTCAGCAAACTGTTTAGAAGAGGCTTTCTTCTGGGATGACATGCAGACCAATTTGATCCAGTGTGTGGCATATGGTCTGAGCACTGACAGGCTGACCCCCCACCCTGTCAACCTCTGCAGCAATGCCAACAGCACTCATAAGTCTATTTCCCAAAGACAACCTCTGCATATGATGGTGAGCACGTGCGCTCAACTTCTTTGGTCGGCCATGGCGAGGCCTGTTCTGAGTAGAACCTGTCCTGTTAAACCGCTGGATGGTCTTGGTCACTGTGCTGCAGCTCAATTTAATGGTCTTGGAAATCTTCTTATAGCCGAGGCCATCTTTAACTAGAGAAAGGATTATTTTTTTCTTTACCATGAGGTGCCATGTTGAACTTCCAATGACCAGTATGAGAGAGTGATAAAACCAATTTTAACACACCTGCTCCCCATTCACACCTGAGACCTTGTAACACTAACAAGTTACATGACACCAGGGAGAGAAAATGGTTGGACATTTTCATTTAAGGGTGTACTCACTTTTGTTGGCAGCAGTTTAGACATTAAACACTTCCGGACCGTCCGCCCTCGTTATACATCGGTACTTTGACATTGAATACCGTTGTTATGACAGCAGATAGCTGCCAGAACCCCGGTATTGTCTGAAACGGCAAGTGGCCTACTTTAAGATAAAAGTGGTCTCTGCAGCGGATTTGCTGCAAGATCACTTTAATTGGCGGCTGAAGAGGTGACCACCCCCCCTCCTGCCGCGTTATGGTCATCTTCGCTGCTTACCAGAGCCGTCGGTGGCGGCGGAGATTACCCTTTCCCCTCAGAGGCACTAAGTCGAGTAAGGGAATGATGGCCCCCTCTCTCGACTCAATGACATTAGATGACGGAAGTAGTGTTGCTCACGAATATTCGCATTGCGAATATTCGTTACGAATATTGCATATTCGAGTATTCGCAAATAAATCGAATATTGCGGTGAATATTCGCTATTGCGAATATTCGTATTTTTTCTAATTTATTTTTAAAACAGATCACATCCTAGTGATCTCCATCGACGTCTAAAAGCATTGCTGGTATGATTAGAGACCCTGGGCCGAGTAGCTGAGGCGATCCTTTTATGTTGCCGAATATTCGCAATGCGAATATTCGTATTACGAATATTCACGAATACTTTCTCTGCCCTTCTGTGTTTTGTGTATAAAAAAAAAAAATTAGCTTTAGTTTAGTCATATAAGTTTGTGTTAGTGCATATTAGTTTAGTAATCCAGGAAATGATCTCCGTTTTCGCGTGTTGACGAGAATTTTCGCAATCAATTTCGCATTAGCGAAATTTCGCATTCGCATTAGCGAAATTTCGCAAATTTTTTTTTGATAAAATATCAATAAAATAATATTCTTCTATATATTCGTGAAATATCGCAAAATCGAATATGGCGTATTCCGCTCATCACTAGACGGAAGCCACGTCAAACGACATTTCCGCTAAATGGCCTTAAAGGGAATTTTTTTTAATTATTGCATTTAAGTGTAAATGTGAGGTCTTTTTGACCCCAGATCTAACATTAAAAAGGTCCTGTTATGCTTATTTTTCTATTACAAGGGATGTTTACATTCCATGTAATAGGAATAAAAGTGATCCTTTTTTGTGATTTTTTTTAAAAGGGACAATGTAAAAATAAAAAATAAAAAGTAAAATAAATAAGATTTTTTTTTAAAGCACCCCGTCCCTCCGTTCTCACACGCAGAAGCAAACGCATATGTAAGTCACGCCCACATATGTAAACGGTGTTAAAACCACACGTGAGGTATTACCACGATCACTAAAGCAAGAGCAATAATTATAGAAAAAGACCTACTCTGTAACTCAAATTTGGTAACCTGTAGACATTTTTAAACTTCGCCAATGGAGATTTTTAAGTTTCAATGTTTGTCACCCTTTCAAGAGTGGCACAATTTTGAAGTACGACATGTTGGGTATCAAGTTGCTCGGCATAACATTATCTTTCACAATATAAAAAAATTGGGCTAACTTTACTGTTTTTTTCATTTATCTTTTTTCAAAAAAGTTTATTTTTTCCCGAACAATTGCGTTTGTAAGACCGCTGCACAAATACGGTGTGACATAAAGTATTGCAACAACCATCATTTTATTCTCTAGGATGTCTTAAAATATATATATATATATATATATATATATATATATATATATATATCTATACAGTCATGGTCGAAATTGTTGGCACCCCAGAAATGTTTCCAGAAAATCAAGTATTTCTCACAGAGAAGTATTGCAGGAACACATGTTTTGCTATACACATGTTTATTCCCTTTGTGTGTATTGGGACAAAACAAAAAAAGGGACGAAAAAAGAAAATTGGACATAATGTCACACAAAACTCCAAAAATGGGCTGGTCAAAATTCTTGGCACCCTTAACTTAATATTTGGTTGCACACCCTTTGGAAAAAATAACTGAAATCAGTCGCCTCATTCCATTTTCGGTAAACAGTAGAATGATGTGCTTTACCAAAAAGCTCTATCTTGGTCTCATCTGTCCACAAGATGATTTCCCGGAAGGATTCTCACGTACATTTTGGAAAACTGTAGTCTTGCTTTTTTTATGTCTCTATGTCAGCAGTGGAGTCCTCCTGGGTCTCCTGCCATAGCGTTTAATTTCATTTAAATGTTGACGGATAGTTCGCACTGACACTGATGCTCCCTGAGCCTGCAGGACAGCTTGAATTTCTTTGGAACTTGTTTGGGGGTGCTTATCCACCATCCGGACTATCCTGCGTTGCAACCTTTCATCAATTTTTCTCTTCCGTCCACACCCAGAGAGATTAGCTACAGTGTCATGGGTTGCAAACATCTTGATAATGTTGCACACTGTGGACAAAGGCAAATCTAGATCTCTGGAGATGGACTTGTAACCTTGAGATTGTTGATATTTTTCCACAATTTTGGTTTTCAAGTCCTCAGACAGTTCTCTTCTCCTCTTTCTGTTGTCCATGCTTAGTGAGGCACACACAGACACACAATGCAAAGACTAAGGCCGCGTACATACGATCAAATTTATCGGCTGGAAACGGTCCGACGGACCGCTTCAGCAGACAAATTCGATCGTGTGTACGGGTGGACAGACAGGTTTTTCCAGCAGACAAATTATAAAGCATGCTTTAAAATCTGTCTGCTGGTAACCCGTCCGTCCGACATGTCTGCTGGTTAGTACACTAACCAGCGGACATATCTGCCCACGCATGCGTCGAACGGATTTGACGCATGCGTGGAAGTTTTTTACTTCCTGGTGCGGTGACGTGGCGGCGTCAACGTCACCGCGCTGTCTGCCGGCGTGGATTTTGGTTTGATCGTGTGTACACGATCAAACCAAAATAGCCCAGCAGACAAATCCAATCAAATCGGTCTGATTTATTTGGTCGTGTGTACGCGGCCTTAGTGAACTTCTCTTCTTTTTATCTGCTTTCAGGTGTGATTTTTATATTGCCCACACCCGTTAATTGCCCCAGGTGAGTTTAAAGGAGCATCACATGCTTGAAACAATCTTATTTATCCACAATTTTGAAAGGGTGCCATAAATTTTGACCAGCCCATTTTTGGAGTTTTGTGTGACACTATGTCCAATTTGCTTTTTTTCCTCCCTTTTTCTGTTTTGTTCCAATACTCACAACAAGAATAAACATGTGTATAGCAAAACATGTGTTACTGCAATACTTTTCTGTGAGAAATACTTGATTTTCTGGAAAAATTTCTAGGGTGCCAAAAATTTCGACCATGACTGTATATATGTAACCAACAAGTTTGAAAATAGGCCTGGTCCTTAAGTGGTTAATGGCTGTGTGTTGAGTTATTTTGTAGGGACAGCAAATTTACACTGTTTTACAAGCTGTACACTACTTTACATTGTAGCAAAGTGTAATTTCTTCAGTGTTGTCACATGAAAAGATATAATAAAATGTTTACAATAATGTGAGGAGTGTACTCAATTTTGTGAGATACTGTATATACAGTATTTATGTATACATATATAAAATGTGTGCGGACTGTACAAGCTGACTGTTGGCTTTTTTTGTGAAAGTAATTTATGTTTCACTGGTACCAAAAAGGACACAAAGTTAAAGCGGAGGCCCACCCGAAAAAAAAAATATAGCCAAAAAGGCTACAAAAAATGAGATATTTTTTTTTATACTTTGCAAAAGTGGCTGTTACTAGGCAGATCTAATCTGCCTCTTCCTTGTCCGCTGTGGTCTTCTTTCTTCTCCTCCTCACACTGCCTCCTGGTAAATGGGGAGCTGTGTCTTCTGGGACCTTGTGTGTGCACTATAGGGAATCGGGCAGTGAAGCCTCACCAAGGATGGCGGCGGAGCAGCCGAGACCCGTGTGATTGCTTGAAGCTGAAGTGTTTGAAGCTGCTGACTTTTAATTTTTTTTTTTTAAAACGGATCTTCGCTTTGAGGCTTGACATGTCGGGTAACTATTTGCTTGGCACAACCTCATCTTTTACATTTTACAAAATAATTGGGTAAGATATTGCATCTCTGTGCACCAAAATTAACATACGTGTATTTTGTACAGAAAATTTGCATTTGAAAAAACGATTACACTACAGTAGTTTGCAAAACAAAAGAAAGGATTCTTCTGGACAGCGGCACTCTGAACAAAAGTTGCCTTTATTGTAAAAATCCAAGATAGAAAAACAGCACTACATGGCACAGCATACCGGCAGAGCTGACGCGTCTCACACTGTATTTAATGTTTAATAGTAGCTTACACTACAGTAGTAACCTGTGACATAAACATTGGAACTGCAATTACTTTATTCTCAATGGGGTCTGCTTTCTGAAAATATATAATATTTGGGGGTTAACGTGTAAGCCCAAAATGCCCACAAAGGGCAGTGAAATGGTTAAAATAACATGGAAGCCAGTGAAATGCTCTTAAACCACTCCACACTAACTTTTGGATGCTCAAGAATGCTTGCACTTTTACCAAGAGAGCTTTATTGGACAAAGTTGTGTATAAAGTCTTGTTATACTGGCATTCAGTACTGCTTTGTGACCCCAATAAATTTAAAATATAGTTGTCCTTAAAAACAAATCAGATCAAACAGCAGCCAAAGTTTGTATTTATTGACTGCATTTTATAGAAATAAAAGAAACACTGTAAATGAAATGCATAGCTTGCAGATAAAAGGCCTACCTTGTAATAACATCACACTTTGACCACTTCTCATAAATAAACAGATCTCTTACTACACACAGTACTTTTTCCTGGAGATTAAAGGAATTACATTTTAGACTGTGATTCATCTCTGGTAACACAGCTGAAAAAATAAAATCCATAACTAGATGTTGAAATGGACAGAGATTTTGTTCTCTAAGAGGATACTATTATTATTGCATATTTCTAAAATTGCAGGGGATGAGAAGAGGGGTTATCAATACACTTATTTATACTGCATTAAATCTCAATTTTTAGGACGTGTTTGTACTCCAGTGCAATGTAAAAACACTTACAGCATAGCATAACAAACACTGTAAGAAATTACAACTTTAATCAGTGTTGGTTAAAGGCTTAGGAGATTATAATGACAGCAACCCCATTACAATCCAGATGTTTGTGACTTTATTCCTTCATTTCAAAATTATAAGGACCTTTCTGGGTTTTCCATTGAATTGCCAAAATGTATGTCTATCAGTTTGCCTGGAGAAATAAGAGAAATCCAATCCAAAAGTATGCCCTTAGCTGGCATTGTAGAAGGCAGTCACTGGTATTAAGGGACATTGTCATGGTATAAGAGCATTCATAGATGCCAGGGAACACAGGCTAAACTGTTTGTTTTTCTAGGCCAAAGTGTTATTTGACACTTGGGGTGGACAGAGAATAGTGATTTTTTTAAAGCAGTACTATGACCAGGTTATCACTGACCTTTGTAGCTGCAAGCACTCAGTGAGAACTGATTCTCAAACTTACAGTATAAAGTAATTTCAATTTCATTTAATCAAGTTCATCCTGCTTACCCAGTTAGAGGTTATTCAACAATCTTCGATAATGGAAAAGGACATAAATTGGGTGTGGAAAGCGTTGCTCACCCCTAATGATAGATAGTAGAAAAGGCTCCCCTATGGGGTTTTTAGGCAGTAAAAAATGAGTAGGAAAAAGAAACAAAATTATCATTCAACAATCTTCCAGCCATTTAATTACTTGTGTAACTTCAGAGTGATGCACAATAAAATAGGGAGAGAAGGGAGTGCTGAGACCTCACTTGAACAACTTAGGCCAGGTTCACACATATGCGGCTGTAGGTTTGTGCGTCCCTGTTCACTGGTTCAGGTGCGAATCAGGTCTAAATTTTTGCCTGATTTTGCACCTGAAAGGGACCCAATGACGCACAGGACCCTTTATGAATGTGGACCGTGGCCACTTCTGACCTGTGTGAACTGGCTCCATTGAGTGCCCGGCACATTCGCCTGTCATGTGAATTGAATGTGGGGAAACCTACATCCAATTCACATATGTGTGAGCCCAGCCTTATTGATTCCCCTGTTAATTTGAGGATGAATTGCTTCACAGCATTTGCAGCTACAAAGGTCAATGAAGGCTTGTTTTAAAGCTAACTTACAGGTTGTTAGGAATATGTGAAAGTCAGTGGCCTGGCTAGATTTTTACTTTACACATCAATGCTCACAAAGACCATTAACTCTTTCCTCTATCCATGGCAGTTGGTCAAATCTGCCTCTTAAATTTTGTGTGTGTGCTATTTGTATAATCCTGGCATTATTTCCCTGGTTTCTGATAACCGCTTCTGTAACTTTCTCTGTCTGCTTCTGTCATCTATCTTTACTGCTCCAGATATGATCAAAAGGGTCCAGAGCTTTAATGCTAGGTAGGGGCTTAAGGCCACAAAGTGAGGAAGGTCCCTTGGCAACCTTTGCACATATTCAGGCCAACCTTTCGGGTCTGTAAACTTTGAGGTCCGCATTTCATATTCAAATTATTCTGCATTGTCTCTAGGAAAAAGAACAAAGGAATGGCTCATTACTTTTTCTGTAAAAGTAATAACAGAGAGAAGAAGTAATAGTAGTGTTTACAAAAGGTCGCTCATGCTTTTTTCAGCATGTATAGTGTGCTGTAGAGATCATTGCATAAATAGATTTGACTGTTTACAGTAGGATATATGAATGGTACATCATACAGTCAGACCCTTTATATTCTCATTGTTATTCTGAATCCCATTAGACTAGGAAAGTATTTTAGTTTTGTCCCCAGCAGAAAAAAAAAAATATTTTCACCCTATGACCTGTTATGTACAATTTCTCTTTTGCGCGTTGGAATACGATAAACAGGGTTGCATACACAGTAGTACTGAGAATAAAATAGACTAACTTTATATTTGACTGCACAGAATATATTTTGTTCTCTCTGCAGAATAAAAGTGTTTCCAATAGGTTTCAAAGCCCTGAAATGTTTACCACGCTCTGAATGCTTTTAGAAAATGCAATAAGCCAGTGTTCTGCGCACATGCTTTTTATTGGAGTGCTGATATATAGCAGCCTGTATGTAGCTGATCAAGTGTCTCCTAAGGAACATGTTTATGACAAACACATTTTCAAGATAATGCATCTATGTAAATTTGCATTCCCAGCTTCAAGTGCAATCTGTGCACTCCGAAATCCTGCCCTGTCTATACCTTTTCAAGAACTGCATCGGAATAGACACAGCTCCATTATAGAGAAGAGAAAAATAAGCAAGTATAATAACAGTCTCTGCATCCTAATGACCTTATGTTGCTGAAGAAATCAGAAGTGCTATCACGCCTCACCTAGCACACAGCTCGACACCTCAGCCCAATGCACCATCACAATCTCTATCAGCCTGCAGTACCAAGTGATATTTTTGTGCTGTCAAACTAGGTTGTCTCACCTCAGTGATCAGGAGGCTGTCAATGACCTACATCAGCAGCTTCAGGAATTAATGACTCCTCCAAGTTCCCTACTCGTTTTATCTTTTTTTTCCCTCAGAATATGTGACCTGGTTGGGTTTTTTTTTTCTTTTTTCTTCTTAGTGCTAAATTACACTGCAGCCTTTTTTTTTTTTATTAGAACATTATGAAAAGTCAATGTGAATAAAGATGTGCAGTACTCTTGTTACCTAAGTGTTTTCCTTTTACCATTACATCATGGACCAGTGGTAGCAGAGGTAAAACACAACACCAGACCAGTAGAACTTCTATCTGTGCTTTCCCTCCTTATTAAAAATTATATAGCAATTGTCTGCTAGAAAAACCTTCATGTTTTTTTTTAGTGCAAGATGTGCATATAATTGTTGTTATGACATATAGCAAGATACTGGGCTCCATTCACAGAGCAGTATCTACTGCTTGAACCACTTGATCTCCAGATGATTTACCCGCCTTCATGACCAGGACAGTTTTTGCGATACGGCACTGCGTTCCTTTTTTTTATTACATTTTTTTATTTAATTTTATTAAATAATTAAAGTATATAGATACAACACATAGCCTTTGGGCATTCACTGGCTAGCAAGCACATACAACATAGTATTACTAACTGTTGTCATATCTAATAACAAAACCACAACTTTTCATACACTTCGCTCAATTGTTCTTGTATAAATTCAATGCAAGGATCAATGGAAATTAAAGGGGTTGTAAAGGTTAGTTTTTCATTTGTCTGAATAGATTCCTTTAAGCTAGTGCATTGTTGGTTCACTTACCTTTTCCTTTGATTTCCCTTCTAAATGTTGTTTTTTTTCTTTGTTTTCTTTGTCTGGATTTCTCACTTCCTGTTCCTCCTCAGTAAGGTGTCCAGTAAGCTGTTCTAAATGACTTTCCACCACTCAGATGATGGTGGAAAGCTTACGGAGGAGAAACAGGAAGTGAGAAATTCAAACAAAGAAAGAAACATTTAGAAGGGAAATCGAAGAAAAAGGTAAGTGAACCAACAATGCACTAGCTTAAAGGAACCTATTTAGAGAATAAAGGACTAACCTTTACAACCCCTTTAAGGAGATTCCTGTCCCCTCTTTACCTTCAAACAGAAGGAAGGTGTCCAAAAATGCCGCGTACACACGATCACTTTTTGTGATGTAAAAAAACGTTGTTTTATTTCACGAAACAAAACAACGTTTTTCAAACATCATTTTAAAAAACGATGTTGCCTACACACCATCGTTTTCTGAAAATGCTCTTGCAAAGCGTGGTTACGTAAGACACTTTCGACGGCACTCTGTTCCATTGAAGCTCCCATCTCATAACTTGCTTCTGAGCATGCGCGGGTTTAAAAACATTGTTTTAACCACTTGCATACTGGGCACTTACACCCCCCTCCTGCCCAGGAAAAATTTCAGCTTCCGGCACTGCGTCGCTTTAACTCACAATTGCGCGGTCGTGCGACGTGGCTCCCAAACAAAATTTACGTCCTTTTTTCCCCACAAGTAGAGCTTTCTTTTGGTGGTAATTGATCACATGTGCGATTTTTATTTTTTGCGCTATAAACAAAAAAGAGCGACAATTTTGAAGAAAAATACAATATTTTTTACTTGTTGCTATAATAAATATCCCAATTAAAAAAAAAAACACATTTTTTTTTCTCAGTTTAGGGCGATACGTATTCTTCTACATATTTTTGGTAAAAAAAAAAAAAAAAATCGCAATAAGCGACTGGTTTGCGCAAAAGTTATAGCGCTTACAAAATAGGGGAGAGAATTATTATTTTTTATAATTTTTTTTTTACTAGAAATGGCGGCGATCTGCGATTTTTATTGGTACTGCAACGTTATGGCGGACACATCGGACACTTTTGACACATTTTTGGCGCCATTCACATTTATACTGCGATCAGTGCTATAAATATGCACTAATTACAGTATAAATGTGACTGGCATTGAAGGGGTTAACACTAGGGGGTGAGGAAGGGGTTAAATGTGTGTGCTAGGTGTGTTCTAACTGTGGGGGGAGGAGGGGGGTGACTGGGGGGGTGACCGAACTGTGTCTCTATGTAGGAAGGAACACAGATCGGGCTCCTCCCCTCCAGAGACAGGACGCTGTCTCTGTGTAAAACGGCAATGAGAGATGATCTATGAGAGATCATCTCTCATTCGCCCACAGATCGCATCGCAAACGGCCACTCTGATTGGCCGTTTGCCGAGATCTGTGATTGGCCGTGTCCAAGGGACACGGACAACACAGGGCTTCCCCGCAGCGCGCACTACAGCGTGCGCTGGGAACGCCAGAATGACATGCCGTCAAATGACGGCATGTTGGATATTCAGGCCCGCGCTGTTGCCGTCATCCGACGGTAGCGCGGGCCTAAAGTGGTTAAACGTCGTTTTGCCCACACACGATAATTTTTTATGACACAAAAAACGACATTCAGAAAAACGACATAAAAAATTCAAGCATGTTCGAATTTTTTTTTGGTAGTTTTTTTTGAAGGAATAAAACAACGTTTTGCCCACACGCGATCATTTTAAATGACGTTTTTTAAAACGTCGTTCTTTTTTCATCACAAAAAAACGTGTGTACGCGGCATAAGTCTCACCACATCCCTAAATATAGAATAACTAGGTACACCCCGAAGAGTGTGTTTCCTCAATGGGACTTTAAATTGGGAAGACTGGGTAGCTAGGTGACAAAATAGGTCACAAGATATTTGAAAGAATATAATTTGTTGTCAAAAAAATTAAATCAAATAATGTATGAATGGCCAACTTCATCATGAGAAGCGCATCCAAGTTGATGAGGAAAGCAAAAATGAGAAACAATATCGGCAACAACAAAAAATAAATGAAACAGATAACAAGCATAAATGACAGCAATAATAATGCGGAACCCAATACTGTCTGTTTGGTGAGACAGATAACCCAACGTTTCGAGGCTTTTTTACTTTATAGGACCTCTTCTTCAGGGGAGGGGTATTGCAGTTTATGCTGGTAGCTGTATCTGTGTATGACAGAAAGAACAGAGAAAAATAATCATAAAAAACATACTTGCAAAAATAGTGCTTCTCATGCGCAAATCAGTGTAAGTATATATAGAAACAAAATACAACAACAAATATATATATGGCTGATAATGGGTAGCAAATACTAACCATTTTGTACGCTTGTGCGTGTGTACGCGGTGTGTACGCGGCCTAAGCCCACTCCGACGGGAGTGGCGCATAGAAGGGCTATGTTTGGGAGCAGGACTGTTTCCTATTATCACTCCTGAATCTGCTATTCTCCATTCTTCTTCAACTTTACTTTTCTTCACCATAAGTTTACTGTTATTACCCGGCTGGGTAATAAAGAGCACTGCAAAGAGGACCTTTCGTGGACATTCCTTTACTTCTACTATATGCAATATGCTTTCACCCCTAGGAATTTCAGGGGGAGCCATGAGGTAATATGCTGCCCAAAAATCCAGGAGCTCCTCCGGGGGTAATATACTATATATATATATATATATATATATATATATATATATATATATATATATATATACACATCCACATCCCTGATAGAGTTATCAAGAGAATTGGAGAGAGACACCGCTTCCTTTAAGGGTGATGGGATTTTAACGGGTGTGTTTATGTCTGTCATCGAGGTAAGCACAAACACAAAGGCCCAGATTCATAAAGCAATTACGCCTGTCTAACTGGTGTTAGACAGGAGTAATTTCAAATTTCGCGCGCCGTATCACTAGTTTGAATCCTCAAACCATGATACGGCGGCTTCGGGCTTCGATCCGAGAGGCTTACGTCTTCGTAAACCTTCGGATCTACGCTGCGATATATTTGCGGCCGCTGGGAGGAGTTTGCATCGTTTTGATGCGTCGGGATATGCAAATGTGTTTTTACGGCGATCCACGAAGATACGAGCGGTCTTCGCAATCGCTTACGTCTGTTTTTTTTTACGTACTGTTAGACCAGCTTTTTGCTGGTCTAACGGTGCGTAACCCATGTTAAGTATGGCCGTCGTTCCCGCGTCGATTTTAATTATTTTTTTTTTTTTTTTACGTAACCCGTTCGGGAATAGAAATGTCCGTAAACCACGCTACTCAAACAACGAATGACGTAACGACGTGATTTCGCGCAATGCACGGCGGGAAATTTGCGAACGGAGCATGCGCAGTTCGATCGCCGCGGGAACGCGCCTATTTTAAATCCTTCACGCCCCCTACTCGTCTATATGGATTGCGACGGGAGAAATACACTACGCCGCCGTCGTTTACTGGACAAAATCTACCTGGATTCCACGTAGAGCCAGGTAAGAAACGGCGGCGTAGTGTATTTCTGATACGCTACGAGAATCCAATTCTCTCTGAATCTGGGCCAAAGATTTTAATAAAGTTAAAGATTTATTACAAAATTCTAGATTAAAATCACAATCCACTAATAAAATTTGGTCATATTATTGTTGACCATAATTGATACTTAACCTCCCTGGCAGTATGATTCTTTCTGGTTTTGGGTGCTAAAAGTGGTACAATTATTTTGCATGGAAATTTGGCGTTTTATAATGTAGGCCTGTAATTCTTAGGAATAACTCACTTAAATCTGTCCAAACAAAAGCCTAGTAGATTTTCTGGGTATGATAAAGTTTGAAACACAAACTCTCGAATTATAATATAATAAATAACTATAAATAATTATAACAAATAATAATGTAATTATAATAAAAATGATTCAATAATGTAATCAAATAAAAAACACTGAAATGTTCTCAGTTGCAGAATTGTCGCTGTCATTACTTTTATTGTTTGATGACGAATTTCCCCACAAATCACTATCGCTCAATTCTGCAAGTGATTATAATTTATTATCACTGTTTTCTAGCTGGTTTAAAAGCACTTTTGATGTAAAAGGACCCTTTTTGGTTGATATAGACAACAAGAACAGTTTTTATAATGTAAAACTGCATGCAGGTCACTGGACAGACCACTGGGGACAAAGGGTGTGTGTAATTATTTGATACAGTACTGTAATCTGTAATATTACAGTATACTGTATGTGTAACGGAACCCCAAATGGGACAGGGGTTAAAGCCGTTTAAGATATTCCATTCCCGAACCCAAGACAGCTACAGACTCCACAGTCAGGCAGACGAGCCCCAATAACGAGACACACAGCTCTGTTTGAGGTTCCACACGAATAGACCCTTTATTGAGAAAATCAGGCTCTTACTGTATATACAGTTAGGATCCTGCAGTAACCAAAATTAACAATGACCCAACTCCACCCACAACATCACACAATGGTTCCTAATTAACCTTAATACCCATCTTTCATTAGACATTCTGGCTCCAGCTCTGACATCATTTACATGAGCTAATTAACTACAGCTGATATTTCAGACACCTGACCTTTAGGCTGTCTGTTAACTCACAATACACATTTATCATCAACAGACCTTCACACAATACAGTGTCAATTAGCACAAGACACAAATCCTCAGAAATTAGCACAGATACTCAGAAGTTAGTCTGGATTCAATACACATTTCACAGTAGCAGACTTAATTACCACAAAAGACAATAGAATGCAATCACAGCAAGCTTTATAGTACACTACATCCAACACACAATATATATACAATATATACAATATAGACAATATATACAATATTAAATCTGACTAGCCCAGACCATAGTGGGGTTCTCATTCACCCTGTGCCCCTATTAGAGACACAGGGTGATTTACACATAAGAAGCATTGGGGAGCTTCTGGGTTCCACGGGCCCTTCCGTTACAGTATGTATATAGTGTGTTTCACTTTTTTAATTTGGCGCCGAACTCCGTCCCCGTGCGTCGCACCGTCGCAGGGAACAGAGTTTGGCACTGTGAATCGAGAGAGGAGACACAGCGGAGGAGCTCGCACACACAGCGGGGACACATCGCAGGATCTAGGGACAAGGTAAGTAACTCTCCCTGTATCCTGCAATGCGTTCACGAGTCGGCTTGTGGATACCGCTTTTGGTATGTAAAATTCACCCGAGCCTGACTCGGGAATACCGCTAAGGAGGTCAATGCACAGAATTCAAACAGATGATTGTGTATGCAGAGAAGCCGATACTTTTCGCAGACTTCTGCTTCTTCAAGGCAGCTTGGCATGCATCTATAACATTGTGTAGATTACAGAGAATGTAACATTAGTATCAGTACCAATTAATTAATTTATTTGACATTAAAATATAGAACTGAAATATTGTGGCGGCCAATCGGATACTTACTGACACTTTTGACACTTTGTAGGAACCAGTGACCAGTGCTAAAAATATGCACCATCTGGGTGGGAAGGGGTTAAACAACTAGGACGATCAAAGAGTTATTGTCTACCTAGCCAGTGTTTGTGTTTACTATGTGTGCTGCTTTTTCTAGGGTAAGACATGGATTCTAGTCCCTGCTTTCCAGGAACACAGAATCCAGACTTTGCCCCTGTCTTATCTGTCTCGTTTATATAGGCAGATCCTTGTTATGTGTAGTTAACCAGCGATCGGCGGGTGCCAGAGATCATCGAGTGACCGACACCCACAGATCGTCTTATGCTGTAAATTTTCACACCAGACACAGCCCGCTGGCGATGCACGAGCGCCCCCTGCAGGCAGAAGTCCTGAATCATGTATATATTCTGTATATACTCGAATATAAGCCGAGTGTTTCAGCCCTTTTTTTAGGGCTGAAAATACCCCCCTCGGCTTATACTTGAGTCAGTGTACCTGAGGACCAGTGTACTTGTCCGAGGGAGAAAAAACTTTTGTTATTTGGAGGAACACTGAACACAGTGTCTGCTGGGAAACTGAGTAAGAGGATGAAAGAAAGTCGGTATCATGGGAGTGAGCCCGCAAGAACTAACCCCCATGGGAGAGAACTCGCATGAAGGGGGTACGTTTTTGCAGGAAAGAGCCGAGACAGCCACCGAGGGACCCCAGAAGACCAGGTTCGGTGCCACTATGTACAAAAGAAGCTGCACAGTGGAGGTAAGTATAACATGCTTGTTATTTAAAACAAGTAAATAAATTACATTTACAACCCCAGTAAAATTATATGCAAAATGTTTTTTGTTTTTTCATTTTGGATAGGGTAAGGGACGGTTATATTTTTTTTGCCCTGTGTGTCCCCATTGGAAGATTTCCCCCTATTATTTTTCCTAGGGACAACCCAAAATGTTGTATTTTCCTTTTTTTCACTTTTAATAATGGCAAACAGGACAAATAGAGGGCGTGAATCTCACTAATGAGGGCACATACAGCAGTAAAAACCTGACAGGTGTTTTAATTCACCTCCACTCTATCCAAAACTAAAAAAAAGTTTTCCCTAATTATACTTTGAGTAAATCAACCCCAATCATTTTCATATTTAGGTTTCTATGCATTACTGTTGAGAAAACTGATCCAAAAAGGAAGAGACTACACAAAATTTACTTCTTACCCTTTCATTCCTTAAATGCTCCATACATGGACCACTACTTAATTACTGCATGCATTTAATTATTTATTTTCTCGTGTGAATTGAGTTTAACGCCTTTTTATGCAGTATTTGCATTTTCAGTATTTTGCAGTAAATACTGCAATACGGCATAATGAATTGACAGTTTCAGGCCCCGTACACACGGCAGAGAACCTCGACGGGCGGAACGATGTGTTCTCTGCCGGCCGTCAGAATCTGCGACCCGCCCGTCGGGAATGGAAACCAGCCATTCATCCCGACGGGCCGTCAAGCAAATAGAGAACCTGTTCTCTATTTGCTCGACGGGTTTCCCGACGGGCGGGGCGAGCAGAGAGCGTACACACGGCCGAGGTTCTCGCTGGAATGCAGGTCCCAGCGAGGTTCTCGCTGGTTTCTGGCGAGAACCTCGGCCGTGTGTACGGGGCCTAGAGATATTTAACGGAAAATGTGTCCGGACACCAAAATATTGCTTGTGATCTGCTTTAATGAATTAAACCCTCTGTGGGACTCTAAATCCCATCTTTCATTCAGGTTAAATGATCTTATGCATTAATTATGACAAAAGGGATTTAAGGATTTTGATTTTTTTAAAGGAGGAAACATGACAAAAACAAATTAGCTTCAGAAGTATGATTTTTATACTTTGGAAGAATCTGGTATCTGCACCCCCTTCCCCCCTGAAAGGTGTCAAATGTGACACCGGAGGGGGGAGGGTGCCGATCAGCGCAACTTCACTTTAGGGTGGAGCTCCGCTTTAACGCAGAGTTTCACCCAAAAGTGTTTTGACAGGTACCCTTCCCCACTGGGAGTCGCGGTGCCATACCTCTGAAGTTTGGCCCACCTCCTCCTTCCTCCCCTGCTGGGCCAGTTAAAAAGTGCAGCGGAACTTGGGCATGTGCCATTGTCAGGAAAGGCGCTCCAGGACCATTGCAGCAATTTGGATGTTAGAAGATTGCCCGTGTGCGGAAAAGGCGTTTGGCACACGTGCATGCGCAATAGCGCGAATGGCGGCACGTGGGCTCAGAAGCGCTGGAGCATGTGGGAGTGCATGTGCGCACCTTGTGACAGCGTTTGGCGGCAAGATGTTCTATTTAAAGGGGTCTGACCTTTGCTGCCTTGCTGTCCAGTCTACAGCATTTCTTGAGACTTCAGCTATCCGTTACTTTGGTTCCTGATCCGTATCTGACTCGGTTCATCCCTGATTGCTGCCCGTCTCTGATCCTGTAATAAAGATCCTTGGGTTTAATGCTCTAGCGCAGCTGGCGCTGTACCAAGACAGCTGCGCTCCGTGTTCCTCTTCTCCTGTCACTTCCAGTGTACGCGCCGTGCGTTCCAGCATGGAGCGCGGAAACGCGATTAGACATTCGCCGCGTCACTTCCGGTGCGCGCACCGTGCGTTCCAGCTTGGAACGCGGATGTGCGACTAGAGCGCACCTTCACTTCCCCGCGAATTGCGGGTATTTAAACGGCTAGGAATGACGGCAGGGTGTTCTGATATTCAGTCAGACACCCTCCATCATGTGAGAACAACCCCACAGCCAGAGGATCCCCTTGAAGCACCTCAACCCCGCAGTACACCAGCTCTGGAACCAAACCGCCATGTGGTAGCAACGATTCATAGGCTTCCTACACTACCTACTTTGAACCCTCAACCTCCAGGACCAACACATCCTCTGGAACAGAACTAATGCCTCCACAGGACTCAATCCCAAAAGCCTGCTGAACCGCAAGTATTCCTATAGGAAGGTGCACTTGGTCCAATGCAATGCTTCCCTGCTAGCAGTTCATAGTACATCTGCTCCTTGCTGCATGTCTTGTTTGGGACACTTTGCTTTTCATTCCTAGATTGATGTGACTTAACATTAACCTCTTCCGTTCTTTGTCTTATTAACCCATACTCCGCAGATTGTGAGGTTTTATCTTTTGCTGCTTGCACCTGCTTATACGTTACTTGCTTTATAGTGCCCAGCTACGCTTATGCCCAAAATAAGGTAGCATTTAGGTTACGGCATATATTACTTTGCGAGGTTGTGATGAATTAAAACCAACTTTCTGTGAAACTGAAAGTGAACTAGCGGTTATACCTGAGAAACCTCAACAATATTATTGTAGGATTCATACACTAGTTATTGGCTCGGTGTGACATGACAGATCCCGGCTAGTCTAGACTCTGCCTCTGCTTCTCCCCTGGCCTTATTACTGCCCGTCCGATACTGACCCAGCTTGGACTTTCCCGTTTCGGTACCTGATCTGCTGGCCTGTCTCCACCTGTCTGACTTCTGGACTACAGAATACCTCCCTGCTGTCTGCTGTGTCCAGTCTCCTGCCTGCATACTGTTCCAGCTTCCGGGACTACAGAACACCTCCCTGTTGTCTATGTCCAGTCTCCTGTCTGCATACTGTTCCAGCTCCCGGAACACCTCCCTTCTGCCTACGGACAGTTCCAGGTTCCTCCCAAGGCATCTAAAGACCAGGTCAGCCCTCTACATCAGCTACATCACTTGTGCCCCTTTGCACTTCATATCCCCATCTGCTCTACTAGGGGTTTCTGAGTCAGAGGTATACGAGAGGCTGCTCCCTGCACACTGGGCTCCACCACCAGGTACATGACAGCAGTAGGGAACTGGCTGTGCTGCCATTTTCACTTACCAGGAATGGCGGCGGCAGCACCTGGGAGTCAATCCGAAAATTGGCTGGGGTATCGATATCTCGGGCTCCTTGGACAGTTAAGTGTCCATATATTAAAAGTCAGCAGCTACAGTATTCCGCTGTGATTGACAGCAGCGCCAGCCAATGGCTGCGCTGCTATCAATCCGCCAAGCCTAGCCAATCAACGGCCAGGCTGGGAAGAGGATGACGTGGATGCGGTCAGGTAAGTAAAACGGGGGCTCGGGGGGGGGGGGGGCTATACCATCGGATGTTTTTTCACCTTAATGCTTAGGATGCATTAAGGTGAAAAAAAAATTACCTTTACAACCCCTTTAAAAATTGACTAGATACTTATCTTGAAACTAATAAAATCTAAATGTATAATTACTACAGGGTAAAAAGAGAACTATTTTAGTTCAGGGGATTGATCCAACAGCCCTTATGGGTAAGGTGACCAGATTTTTCAAATGAAATCCGGGGACATATTTTTTTTTTCACTAGTAATGGCGGTAATCAACCCCTCTCTGCCTGTCGCCGCCCCCCTCACAGCCTGTCAAGTCTTACTCTCTGGGCCCCAGATACTACTGGGTAAGAAAGGCAAGGAGATAAGCAGGCGGCTTGACTTGGGACTTGAGTCAAGGGAAAGAACATGCGAGTGGAGCTGAATGGGCATGCAACTGAAACTGAAGAAATAGTCCGTCCGCTTCGACCAGCACATGATCATCAGAAAGGGGCACAGATAATGGAAAAAAATACACACCCACCCCTAAGCTAGTAGGAGCGGTGTTGTGTAATTCATATTTTTTTTATTTTTTATTCTGGACTGACTGTCTTTGAAATTGCCCCAGCCCCTGTTCAAATCCAATCCGGGGACAAAACCAGGGACAGACTTGGTCCGAGGACAGTGTCCTCAATCCGGGGACTGTCCCCAGAAACCAGGGATGGCTGGTCACCCTACTTATGGGGTCAGAAAATAATATATTTTTTTCCTGTATGAAATAAATTAGCTACATTTGGCACAGGAGATTTTGTTTTGCCTTTATCGGGGCCAAGGCTCCAGGAGCAGTAAGAACTTTGGGACAGAGATTTATGGACATCTGTCTTTTTTTCTTGAACAACTATATATTTTATAATTCATAATTAGTGAATAAACCCTTACAAAGAGCAATGATAATGGATATAGTTTGATTATCATAGCAACCAATAAGCATAAGGTCAGCTTGACTATAATATGATACTATACTGTATATACTTTGCTGGACATATTTTAAGTTGGTAAAGACTATGGCGGTTATTTACAAAAGGCAAATCCACTTTGCTCTACAAGTGCAAATTACAAGTGCAAATTGCACTTGAAAGTGCACTGAAAGTGCACTTGGAAATGCAGTCGCTATAAATCTGAGGCCGCGTACACACGATCAAATCTATCTGCTGGAAACGGTCGGCCCGACCGTCCCAGCAGACAGATTCGATCGTGTGTACGGGCGAGCAGACGGATTTGGCCAGCCGACAGATTTTAAAGCATGCTTTAAAATCTGTCGGCTGGGAATCCGTCCGCCCGATATGTCTGCTGGTTAGTACGCTAACCAGCAGACATATCTTCTCGCACATGCGTCGAATGGATTTGACGCATGCGCGGAAGTAATTTACTTCCTGGTGCGGTGACGTGGCGGCGTCAACGTCACCGCCACGCCACCGCGCTGTCTGCTTGCGGGGATTTTGGTTTGATTGTGTGTACAGCGATCAAACCAAAATTGCCAGCAGACAGATTTGTTCAAATCGGTCAGTCCGACCGATTTGAACAAATCTATTTGCTCGTGTGTACGGGGCCTGAGGGGTAGATCTGAAATGAGGGGAAGCTCTACTGATTTTATCATCCAATCATTTGCAAGCTAAAATGCTGTTTTTTATTTTCCTTGCATATCCCCCACAGATCTAGAGCGACTGCACTTACAAGTGCAATTTGCAGTTGTGTTTTGCACTTGTAGTGCAAAGTAAATTTGCCTTTCGTAAATAACCCCATATATATATATATATATAAACAGTAAAACCTTGGTTTGCGAGCATAATTTGTTCCAGAAACATGCTTGTAATCCAAAGCACTTTTATATCAAAGCATTTTTTTTACAGGGTATAAAAGAGAAAAGAGGGACCTCTAAGTGTAGCAATAAGTTGCTAAATGTTGTACCTTAAAGCAACACTAAAGTCAGAATTTTTTTTTTCTTAAAATAACAAACATGTTATACTTACCTCCACTGTGCAACTCGTTTTGCACAGAGTGTCCCGGAAAGGTGTCTTCTGGGGTCCCTCGGCGGCTGTCTCGGCTCCTGCTCGCAAAAGCTTTCTACCTTCATGCGAGGGAGCTTGCACGGTGGAAAGCTTTTGCGAGCGCGCTCCCGTGATACATCGGCGGCTGTATCACTCGCCTCCGCCCCCCGGCGAGCCGCGTCATGCGCTGTCATTGACAGTAGCGCCAGCCAATGGCTGCGCTGCTATCAATCCGCCCAGCCTAGCCAATCAACGGCCAGGCTGGGAACCGAAGAGGATGATGTGGACGTGCCCGGGAATTTCGAACAGTCAGGTAAGTAAAACGGGGGCTCGGGGGGGGGGGGCGGTGCTGTCAGATGTTTTTTTACCTTAATGCATAGGATGCATTAAGGTAAAAAAACTTTTACCTTTACAACCCCTTTAATGAAATCTAACCAAATTTTTACACTTAGATAGAGATGTCGCAAACATTAAATTTTCCGTTCGCGAACGATGAATGCAAATTTCTGCAAATGTTCGCGAACGGGCGAACCGCCATAGACTTCAATAGGCAGGCGAATTTTAAAACCCACAAGGATTCTTTCTGGCTACAATAGTGATGGAAAAGTTGTTTCAAGGGGACTAACACCTGGACTGTGGTATGCCGGAGGGGGATCCATGGCAAAACTCCCATGGAAAATTACGTAGTTGACACAGAGTCAGGTTTTAATCCATAAAGGGCATAAATCACCTAACACTGCGCGCCCTGGGCGATCTTGGGTTCACGCTTCCTCTCTGATAGCAGCAGTCGGCTATAGGGTTCACTACCCTGTGGTGCATCCCTGACCCCAACAGGGTGCACTTGTCACCTGGCCACAGATGACCTGACAGTCATTGAATGTCTCTTCCTCCACCCAGCCACGTACAACACCAAGGGTCCCTGAAAGGTGACAACAAGCCCCCTGGGACGCCTGCTGTGGTTGGTCTTCCACCTCCTCAATGCCACCTTCCTCCTCTGACTCCTCTTCTTCAGACTCCTCTCTCTGCGTTGCCGCAGGTCCAGCAATCGACGACGACAAGGCTGCTTCTGGTGGTGATGGTGACCACAACTCTTTCTCTTAATGCTTATCTACGGCCTGATCCAGCACTCTTCGCAGGGCACGCTCCAGAAAAAATGCATATGGGATGAGGTCAATGATGTTGCCTTGGGTTTGACTGACCAGGTTTGTCACCTCCACAAAAGGACGAATGAGCCTACAGCCATTGTGCATGAGCGTTCAGTAACGCGGCCAAAAAACACCCAGCTCCGCAGAGACTGTCCTCTTTTTTTTAATTAAAAAAAAATTTGTTCTTAACAGTTTAATTTCTGTTTTGTCCCCTGTCAGGCGCCGGTGTATGGAATAGATTTTAGGAACGGGGGAAAGAAAAAAAGAGATTTTTTAATACAGCTTACCTGTAAAATCTTTTTCTTGGAGTACATCACGGGACACAGAGCAGCATATTCATTACTATATGGGTTATATGGAGTACCTTCAGGTGTGGACACTGGCAATCTCAAACAGGAAGTCCCCTCCCTATATAACCCCTCCCATAGAGGAAGTACCTCAGTTTTGTAGCAAGCAGTATGCCTCCCAAAAATGTTCCCCAAAAGAGGGGTGGGAGCTCTGTGTCCCGTGATGTACTCCAAGAAAAAGATTTTACAGGTAAGCTGTATTAAAAAATCTCTTTTTCTTTCTCGTACATCACGGGACACAGAGCAGCATATTCATTACTATATGGGATGTCCGAAAGCAATGCTTTAATGAGGGGAGGGAGACATCTTCCAAAAAAGGATTTAATTTAGAGGTATACTCAAATACTAGTAAATCCAACTTAAACAAGAAATGTAAATCTCAAATCAAATCAAGGGAGCCCCCTCAGATCCTGAGGAGCTTGAATCGCGGCCTGTAGTACTGACTGCCCAAAGGCTGTATCCGCATTCCTTCTTACGTCCAATTGATAAAATTTTGTAAACATGTGGACTGACGACCACGTTGCTGCCTTGCATATTCGAGCCATAGAGATCTGATGATGTGCTGCCCAGGAGGTGCCCATGGCCCTGGTAGAATGGGCCTTTACCGACAAAGGAGGAGGCAACCTCTTCAAACCGCAGGCCTGAACGATTAATTGTTTAATCCATCTTGCGATGGTGGATCAAGCAGCTGCCTGACCCATCTTGGGCCCTTCCGGTAAAACGAACACCACATCTGTTTTCCGAACCTTCTCTGTAGCTTTAAGATAGGCCTTTATGGCCCTGACAATATCCAACGTATGCAGCAACCCCTCCTTTCTAGAGGTGGGTTTTGGAAGAAGGATGGAAGTACCACATCCTGGTTCAGGTGGAAACTGGATATAACCTTTGGTAGAAAGGAAGGATGAGGACGGAACCCCGCCCTATCCTTATGTAAAATGAGATATGGTTCCTTACAAGATAAGGCTGCCAATTCCGATAGTCTCCTGGCCGAAACTATGGTGATCAGAAATACCGACGTTCTAGTCAGTAAAACCAAAGGTACCTCAGCCAACAGCTCAAGGGGTTGTTTCTGTAGAGTTGACAGAACAAGATTTAAGTCCCATGGACAAAGTGGTGATTTGACCGGAGGATTAACACGTAACACTCCCTGTACGAAGATCTTAACCAGCGAGTGGGCGGCCAGCGGCCTCTGAAACCACACTGATAAGGCTGAAATCTGTCCCTAGATCATGCTTAATGCCAGGCCTTTATCCACTCCTAGCTGGAGAAAACTTAATACTCTATCAATGGTATACTTGCGGGAAACCCATCTCTTAGCCTCACACCAGCCTACGTAGGCCCTCCAAACCCTGTAACAAAATTACCCTGGAGGCCGGCTTTCTAGCCTTAATGAGGGTAGGGATTACCTGCCTAGACAGACCTCTACCCCTGAGAATCAGGGATTCAGCCGCCAGGGTGTCAAATTTAGACGCCGTAATGCAGGGTGGAGGATCGGGCCTTGTGAGAGTAGGTCTGGCCATAGAGGAAGAGTCCAAGGGCCTCCCGCTGCCAATTTCAGGACTAGTGAGTACCATGCCCTCCGGTACCAAGCTGGGGCTACCAGGATAACCGGCCTGTGCTATGATCCTGCGCCATAGGCGGGGTAGTAACTGCAGCGGGGGAAATGCATATAGAAGTTATGATTGATGCCAAGGGCAAACCAACACATCGGTTCCGCAGGCCATAGGGTCCCTCGTTCGAGACATGAACCTGTCTAGCTTCTTGTTGAATCCTGATGCCATGACCTCCACGTCTGGCACTCCCCACTTCTGGCAGATTGTCTGAAAAAAACTTGTGGATGCAGAGACCACTCCCCCGGCGACAGGGTTTGGCGACTTAGGAAGTACGCCTGCAGGTTGTCCACCTCGGGAATGAATGTCGCCGATATGCAGTGTACATAAACCTCTGCCCACCGAAAAACCAAGCTCCTCTCACTCTGAGTGGCTTGACTCTTGGTTCCCCCTTGGTGGTTCACATATATGCCACCGCTGTGGCATTGTCTGAATGACTTCTCACCGAGGACCCCTGTAATCTGGATGTCTATGCCAGGAGGGCTAGCCGAGCCGCTCTGATCTCCCAGACCTTGATGGGCAGCTGCCTCTCCGCCTCTGCCCAAGTTCCTTGGCGAGTGAACCCGTTCAAGACCGCTCTCCAGCCTTCCAGACCACTGGGCAGAACCAAGCTGCTAGAATTGCTGTCTGTAGGACACGAGTGTGGAAGCGTGTGGTATCGCCTCGAACATGGCCATTAGTTTGCCTAGTAATCGCATACATAGGCGAATAGTTGGTTCTCTTTTGCTTAGAACCAACTGAATCAATCTTTTGATAGTCTCGACCTTTACCAGGGGCAGGAACACCCATCTTCTGTTCTGTGTCTAATCTCATGCCGAGATATTCCAACTGCTTTGTAGGTTGAAATGCTGATCTTTCCCCGGTTTAGGACTCAGCCGAACCTCTCGAGGTACTGAACCATGAGGGCTACTACGCATTCCACCAAGGAAGCGAGTGATCTATGATTAAGAGGTCGTCCAGGTATGCTAGGACCGAGATCCCTTGGATCCTTTAGACTGACTAGAATTGGAGCTAGGACCTTCGTGAATACCCGGGGGCCGTAGCCAACCCGAAGGGGGGCGCCACGAATTGGAAGTGACGCTGTATCACTGCGAAGCGTAAAAACAAAAATATTTGATGTGGCTGAAAGACTTGGTACATGAAGGTAACCATCCTTTATGTCTATAGAAGCCAGATCCTTCTGGAGTGTGGCGGCTGCTGACCGAACGGATTCTATCCGGAAAGAGCGAACCCTTAGGTAAGCATTTAAACCTTTTAGGTCCAAAATTGGTCTGACATCGCCGATGGGCCTTGGTATGACAAACAGATTGGAATAGAAACCTAGCCCCTGTTCTTGGGCTGGTACCTCTACCATTATGCCCTGGTAAAGCAGATGATCCAACGCCGCCCGCATTGAGGCCTTCCTTGTGGAGGAAATTTTAGAAATTCTAATCTGTAGCCTGCGGCCACAGATGATCGGACCCCCTCTGTCGGGGATCGATCCCCAGAGGCCTGTCCTTGCGATCCATTGTTAAAAGTTTGATCGCGCAGGAGGTCCGTACTGCCTGGAATTTGAGGGCCCTGGAACAGGGGGGAGCTGCCTTTTAAACGCAGGACCCCGGAACTTCTTTTGACTGGTAAAAGGGTACTTTTGCCACTTGAAACAGTCTGAATGTATTTATCCAGATCTTTCCATGGAAGGGCAAACCTGCCAGCAGTCTTTTACATGGGGCTCGGCCGCCCAGTTCTTCAACCATAAGAGCCTTCTCATATGCACTAAAAATAGTGACAACGAGACGCCTGCTGGATGGAGTCTTTTTATAACCTCTACCGCAAAGCACAGAGCTCTGGGAATATCCAATAACTCCTCTGTCTATTGGGCAGGGATGTCTTAAGCATCTGTTTTGTCTGGTTCTTTAACGCCTGACAAAATTCCAATTGCAGCCACTGCTGGCTGTAGCCAAGGATGCTGGAAAAAGTGTCTCTAAACGTTTATCGACCGGGACCTTAAACATTTGTATGTTTCCCCTTAGGCCAGTTAATGATTTATTCACCCATGAGATGGCTGCGTCCACAGTTGGGAGCGCCCCCTTTCTTAGAAAAATGTCTTTTCCATAGGGTAAATAACAGAAAACCTTCCAGGTGGTCTCCCATCCAGGCACTAACCAGGCCCGACCCTGCTTAGCCTCTGAGATCAGACGAGATCGGGCGCTTTCCGGGAGATGTGGCCTCAAGTACCTCACGGGTAGTTGAAAAGCAGTGCCCGAACCGGGACCTGAACCCTGGACCCTCAGACCAAAAGTCCGATGCTCTACCGACTGAGCCCTCCGGGCCCCTTTTAAAGAGCAATTGGTCAGGGGAAAGAGTGCCTGCAAGCACAAATATTTCCTGGCAGACGTGCATAAAGACTACCCTCTCGTCAGCTTTAGGCGGCAGAAAAAATTCTGTCCGGTCGTCCCAATCCTGGAAAAACCAACTCCTCTAACAGAGGATGGACCGGAAAAGCTGCGTTGCTTAAAGGCGCTTTTAAAAGAACCCAAAGAGGATACCGCAGGAACCTGAGGCTCTGGAAATGGCAAATTAAATGCCGAGCGGACCATGTCTGTCAAAGACTGGACCCACAGACTCTCCGTCTGGGAGGCTGAAAACGATTCTTCAGTGGTAGATCCTTCCTCTAGGTTCTGTCCCTTTTGGCGATGGGGATCTAGTCCGCTTCTTGCCAGAAAAAGAACCAGCGTTCATAGCTGTTAACTTTTTTCTCTAGCCCCCCTAGGGTGACGGCTAGCATCTCCTCTGTGATAACACAGGGTTGGGCCGACCTGGGCAAGCCTCAGCACCAGACCCCCTTAATGGCTTATCCAGGGTGACCCCTATAGGAATAACCTGTGGGGAAAGTATTGGCATATCATCAGAACCAGAGGAGGAACCCCTTTGTCTTTGCCTTTTCTTTTTTTTTTTTTTTTGTGTTTTGATCCTGAACCCTTGGAAGCCATAATACAAAACCGAGGGACGCCGCTTACAACAACAGACTGTTATAGCTAGGAGTACACAAAAATAAGGTTTAAGGGACAATAGGATCACTAATGCCCAAAAACGGTGGGGCTCAGTATGTTTTCCTTTATAATATTATTCACAACATACAGCCCCACCCCCAACATGTTTGCCAGCATTCAACCTGTTGCCAAGGGGATTTTGGCTTAACAAAAAGTATTGGAGCTGACTCCAGCATGTAGTACCCCTTCTCGCCACCGGGAGTCACTGTGCTGCCAGCTCTACGTCCTCTCTCTCCAGCTCAGCTTTGAACTTGGCTAAGAACGCGCCTGCTGTGTATAACAGCAATTGAAGGCACACCCACTCTACACTGCAGTCACGCTCCCCGCCCCCCCCCCCCTCCCGAACGTCGCAAAAATTTTCTATATGCATGCGCGCGTGCATGCGCGCGCGCGCGACTGTCGGGGGAGGAGAGCCCAGGAGGAGACGCACTCTGGAGCCCAGGAATGCAGGTTGGAGGACGCATCAGGCGGCAGATTTTGAATCCCGGCAAGGTAAGGCTAAAACAGGCCCCTAAGGAGTCCCTTTAGCCTAGAGACAGATCTGTTTTTTTTTTTTTTTTTTTTTTAAAGATCTTCAACCAGTGAGCAGCAGGTAGCTAGCAAACATACATAGATAGGTAGGGGGATCAAGTGATGGGGGGGAAACATTTCAGGGCATCCTGTCCATCAGACATAGTGACCATGGTGCCAATGCAGAGCATACTCAGGCTACCCCCCTTAAGATCTCCCCTGGAGAGCCTGCTGTCGAACCAAGTCCCGCAGGCTCCCCTCTTACCTGCTCCATGCCGCAGGACGTTTTGCAAAACGGTCCAATCTTCTCCCATCTCCGTGGGTAGTGTAGTAGACCTTCAGGCACTGGGGTCCTGGAAGGAGCCGCTGTCCTGGACCTATACAGCACCCTGGCAAACAGGATCTTTTGGTTTAGAAAAACTCCAAGTCCTGGGCCCAGGGTCCAGCCCTCTAGAGAGGAGCATTATAGGCAAAACCCCACGGTTTGGGGCCCGGGTACTGTCCACTTTGGCACTGAGGCTCCTTGGACAGATCCGGTTAGCCCGCCTTAATCCCAAGGATGTGGAGGCAAAGCTATTCCGTGACCAACACCTAAGACACTGGCGAAAAAACTGAGGTACTTCCTCTATGGGAGGGGGTTATATAGGGAGGGGACTTCCTGTTTGAGATTGCCAGTGTCCACACCTGAAGGTACTCCATATAACCCATATAGTAATGAATATGCTGCTCTGTGTCCCGTGATGTACGAGAAAGAAAGATGCTTGGTCGGTCCTCTTACTTCCAATTTGGGGCACTGCGCGTATGGCTTGCAATGTACTGTGCCACCAGATATGAGTGGTGTGTTTAAGTAGTACTATTCCTATCAGTTTAATCCCTGTTATGTCCCCTATCAGGGGACAGTCTATGTAATAGATTTTAGGAACCGGAAGATGGAAAAAGATGCTTGGTTGGTCCTCCTACTTCCAATTTGGGGCACTGCGCATGCGCCGTGCAATGTACTGTGCCACCAGATATGAGTGGTGTGTTAAGTAGTACTATTCCTATCAGTTAAATCCCTGTTACGTCCCCTATCAGGGGACGTGTATGGAATAGATTTTAGACAACCGCAAAGAGTTGTCAATAGTGGACACACTCATGACATAAATTGTATTCCTCTATGCGTCAATCTTGGTGTAGTGATGACTGTGCTCGTGCGCACGTTTGGGAGATTGCAGGCGATGGGTGTTTTTCAAAGCCTATGGTCATGCTGAGGTAGTTCAGTGACAGTTAAGTGACCCAGAAAACAATGATTCTGCAGTGTGGGCCTTTTTTTTTTAGATTAGTTTAGTTGTACTATGCGTGCAAGCTACTGTGACACCAGATATGAGTGGCACTGTGCACTGGCAGAAGTTGGCAGAGTAGACGCTGTAGGCCTGACACACACGCTTGCAGACAACTAACTGCTATTCTATTACAGTCAAAATTGTTTGTTTTTTTTTTAAATGTAATCTACTATGACACTAGATCCGAGTGGCACTGGTGACATTGGCAGAGGTTGGCAGATTAGACGCTGTAGGCCTGACATACACGCTTGCAGACAACTAACTGCTATTCTATTACAGTCAAAATTTTATTTAATTTTTTATGTAATCTACTGTGACACCAGATATGAGTGGGGGCACTGGGCAAGTGGGCACAGTATACGCTGTGAGCCTGACACACATGCTGGCAGGCAACTGACTGCTATTCTATTACAGTCAAAATTGTTGTTGTTTTTTTTAAATGTAATCTACTGTGACACCAGATATGAAGTGGTGGCACTGGGCAAGTGGGCACAGTATACGCTGTGAGCCTGACACACACGCTGGCAGGCAACTGCAATGAGATTACAAACTGATGTACTAGCCCTAAAAAAGACAGCGTAGATCAGATGAGTCTTTCAGGACTGGAGTGGACACTGAATACACTGGCCTAGCTATCAATTTCCCTATTAAATCAGCAGCATCTACACTGTACCTCCTCTCACTAAGACTGCAGCTTCCGATTGAATCTAAAATGGATGCTGTCCAGGAGGTGGGAGGGTCTGGGAGGGAGGGTATGCTGCTGATTGGCTGGAATGTGTCTGCTGACTGTGAGGTACAGGGTCAAAGTTTGCTCAATAATGATGAATAGGGGGCGGACCGAACATCACATATGTTCGCCCGCCGCAGCGAACGCGAACAACCTATGTTCGCCGGGAACTATTTCCAGCGAATAGTTCAGGACATATCTACACTTAGAGGCTCCTCTCTTCTTTTTTTATATAGTTATGACATGACGCTACTCTTATATCAAGACATCGCTTGTATATTAAGGCAAAATGTATTAAAACATTTTGCTTGTCTTGCAAACCAAGGTTTTACTGTGTGTGTATATATGTGTATATATATATATATATATATATATATATATATATATATATATATATATATATATATATATATATATATATATATATATATATATATATATATATATATATATATGTATATATGTATATATATAAATTACAAATGCACTAACCCTTAGTTTGTTTTTAGAAAGAATTTAACAAAAGCCATTGCACTGATAGATACAAATTTGGAAGAAGCATGTGGCCAAGATGATATATCGTAACAGCAAGCTAATACCTGCTAGAAGCAGGACTCATCCTCTCTCCATCCTTTCCTATCCCATCTAAGGATGAACAATCATCCAACCCTTACAAAGCACCCCAAAATCTGGTCACATCATTGTCTGCAGCAAAGTATTCAGACCATGCTATGTACACATACATAGGGTGTTCTGGGTCATTTAGCTGGGTGCTAATTAACTCTATATCACTCTAAAATTACCTGAGGATACTCATGACAAAAACATAAAAAAAAAAAAAAAACGTATAAGTAAAAAAAATCTTGATACCTGTCACTAAATACACAATAGTTATTCAAAGCTAAGCTGTAAGACGATGAAAATGTAAAGTCATTATGATTATATAAATACTGATGATGCCTATAGAAATATTGGATGAATTACAAAGGATAAAAAAAAAAAAAAATCTGACTAAAGAAACTTTCAAACCAGTAAAATTATAGCAGCAGAGAAAATAGGAGTCGTGTACTTTTGCGGTGCTATTGGCCACCACTAGATGGCAATAATGAATCTTATCCTAAGAATAAATAGTAAAGAAATATTTATAACCTTTCTGGCTATGTGGGTATCAACGTAAATATAAAAACAACCAACCAATATAAATATAACTATAAAATATAATAATGAACAAATAGCAATCATACTAAATATCACAAAATGAGTACAAATAGCATATAATCATATTAAAACACAATGCTATAATGTGCAAATAGGCAAACAAGTTTGTGAAAATCCAGATATACTAGATGATTCATCTCCCCTCGACACAGGTTTGTTATTTTTATTTGATTTTTAAACAAGACTTTATAATCACTTTAATTTGTTGCTGTGTGTCGCAAACATTAACACTTTTTTGGCACATGCTGCAACCATTTATATTTTTTGAATGCCATATAAGGTAAGGTGACCAGATTTTTAAAATTAAATCCGGGGACATATTTTTTTTTTACTAGAAATGCCGGCAATCAGGGACTCTCTGCCCATCACTTCCCGCCTCACAGCCATGTCAAGTCTTACTCTCCGGGCCCCCGGCTACTACTGGGTGTGGTTGCGGAGGAAGATCACTCCACCAGGGAAGGCAAGGAGATAAACAGGCAGGCGGCTGGCCGGGACTTGAGCCAAAGCAGAAGAACATGCGAGTGGAGCTGAATGGGCATGCACCCGGAACTGAAGAAATAGTCCCTCCGCTCCGACCAGCACATGATCATCAGAAAGGGGCACATATAATGGAAAAAATACCCCCCCCCCCCCCCCATCTAAGCTAGTAGGAGTGGCAGAGCGGGAGTGTGTAATTCAGAATTATTATTTTTTTATTCTGCCCCCTTTCAAATCCAATCCGGGGACAAAACCAGGGACAGACTTGGTCCGGGGACAGTGTCCTCAATCCAGGGACTGTCCCCTGAAACCGGGGATGTCTGGTCACCCTAATATAAGGTGTCATACACCTTTATCTAAATTGCCTTCAGGTTACTTCTGTGCTGACTAAAATGTGAACAAAACAGGCATACAATGCATCCTACACAAATAAGGTTATATGTACCTTTTGAACTGTATACAACAAAGAGAGAAAAACAAAAAATTGTCTTTGCCGAGCAACGTATTTGGGTTACCGAAATGACCTTTACAGCTTTTCAAATGGCTAGGAGCAATATATTTCTTATATACCTAGGTTTTCTGAATACTAGTTTTGGCTTCCCAGGAAAAATATTACTAAGGAGTCTAACTAAGGAGCCTGCAGGAAATATATAATGTTTTACATTAATATGATATATTAAATAGCATGATACATAGAATTATACTGTGTGCTAAGAAAAACCTTGCAGTCTTATTTCTTTCTCCCATCTCAACTTTTTCTTGTAAAGTCAGAATTTGATCATTAAAAACCTTTATTTTAGCAGCCGAGGCTTTACATAATATATAGTCCTTTTCAACTTTTACTGAACTGGCTGAAAGAATTGCTTCTGTTCTAGCTTTGTTAAAGGCAACTGTTTTTATATAAGTAGGCACCACTAGCACTGAGCTGGAGTGTGGTATCTTTGAGATAAATGTTTAACTTGTATTAAGCCTCATACACACGATCAGACTTCAAACAAACTTTTCATTGGATTTTTGTCCAAAGGGAGTTGGCGGGGCACACCCATAGCATACACACGCTCTGACTTTTCTGCAAACTTTCCTCAAACTTTCCCAACATCACGTTTTTTCTGCTCTTTTCTGCTATTTACTGCCACCCTTTGGTCAACTTCTGCTATTGTTGTTTGATGTTAACATTGGTTCTGGGTAGAGATGAGCCGAACAGTAGAATCTGTTTGTAATTTTGAACTGGTACTTGTTTAAGCTGTAGCTCCAGCCAAAAAATCTATTTTTTAAGCTTTTTGAAAAACATAGAACAGTGAGTGCGCAGTGAGGTAGGGTAGTACTGTAGTGACGTTGTACAAAACAGCCATGCTGCTATCACTGCTGTGGTTTTTGATGCCCCTCTGCCTCCTGACTGTGTTTTAAAGGTTCAACTTCACATCTATGTGATGCTTTAGAGCATGGGTCCTCAAACTACGGCCCTCCAGATGTTCAGGAACTACAATTCCCATCATGCCCTAGTCATGTCTGTGAATGTCAGAGTTTTACAATGCCTCATGGGACTTGTAGTTCCAACACAGCTGGAGGGCCGTAGTTTGAGGATCCCTGCTTTAGAGTATTTGCCTTGCTGCAGAACAGCCTATTAATTTGAAAATTGAAAGTGCATGGGCCTTTTTTTTATTTAATTTTTTAATGCCACTGCACCAAAATGCATGGTGCTTTTGTTAGCATGCATTTTTATTTTTGTGATTTTTTTATTTTATTTACACACAAATATATATGTGTGTAAAAAATCATGTGTGTAAAAAATATAAAAAATATGTGTGTAAAAAATATATATGTGTGTAAAAAATCACAAAAATGCATGCTAACAAAAGCACCATGCATTTTTTTGAGAATCATGATCTTCAGTCTAAGAATCGTGCAGCTCTACTGCCTTTAGGAATTAATATGAGAAACACCAGCAAATTTATTGACGTAGCTTTAGGTGCACACAGTACAAAGGACACAGACAGTACACCACGTGAAAATAGCAGCTAGTACAATCACATGCCTGCCAGTATATTAGGAAGAGCAGATCTATCTAAACTCAATACAGTGTATAAATATATATACAACACCTGGGATGCATATATATCCTCTACACACTGTGGGGTAGATTCACATAGAGATACGACGGTGTATCTACTGATACACCGTCGTATCTGTGAGATCCGACGCTCGGATCTATGCGGCTGATTCCTCGAATCAGGTTCCGCATAGATCTCCCTTAGAGCCGACTGGTGCAAGTGAGTTACACTGTCGGATCTAAGGCTGCAATCTCCCACCGTCCGCTAGGTGGCGCTTCTATTACTATACGCGACGAATATGCAAATGAGGATAACCGCCGATTCTGAAACGAGCGCCCGGCCGTCGTTTTTTTTTTTACGTCGTTTGCGCTCGGCTTTTTCCGGAGGATCGTTACCCCTGCTATATGCGGGGTAAGTGCGGCGTATCCTATGTTAAGTATGGCCGTCGTTCCCGCGTCGAATTTTGAATTTTTTACGTAGTTTACGTAAGTCGTTTGGGAATACGGCCATACGTTAATAGCGTTAACGTCGAAAAACAATGACGTCCTTGCGACGTCATTTGAAGCAATGCACGCTGGGAAATTTAGCCGGCGGCGCATGCGCCGGGGGATTTACGATCCGCCAGGGCAACTTACGAGGCAAGTGCTTTCTGAATACAGCACTTGCCTCAAAAACTGGCGCAGGCGGATCGTAAAAAAGATAGATCACGCGGATCAAAAGATCCGTTGATCTATGTGAATCTACCCCTGTAACTCTAACTGACTAGCCTGCCTGCCTGCCTGCTCTATCTAACTCCAAAAAAATTACTCTATCTCTCTCTCTCTCTCTGTCTCTCTCTGTAAACCACCAACACACTACACAAGGCCGACTTCCAGGCAGCATTATATAGTGTGGGGTGTGTACTAAACCCCCTGAGACATAATTGGCCAAAGCCACCCTGGCTTTGGCCAATAATGGCTCACCGTTTTTTGCGTGCTGTGATTGGCCAAGCATGCGGATCATAGTGCATGCTTGGCCAATCATCAGTGCCGCAGTGAATTATGGGCCGAGACACGCCACTCAAATTTGGAGCGAATGGCCCAAAACGTTCATAATTCGATGAACGATTGAACATACGATGTTCGAGTCGAAAGTGAGTTTGACTCGAATACGAAGCTCATCCCTAGTTCTGGGCATGCGTATTTGCACTTCGGACAAAAGTCCGATGGATTTCTGTACACACGATAGGACTTTGCACCATCGGACTTTTGTTGACGAAAAAGTTTGTCCGTTTGCATAGCGAACTTTTGTCCGATGAAAACCGAAAAAGTTTGTCCGATGGAGCGTACACACAGTCGTATTTTTTTGCAAACTTGCTAATTTTTAAGTTTGTTGGCAAACAGTCAGACCGTGTGTATGGGCCTTTATGTCACAGAAGTAGGGATGAGCTTTGCGTTCGATACGATAGTATGTTCGACTCGAACATTGTCTGTTGGTAGGTTCGATGAAATTCGAACAAAAGCGGTCGTTCTAGTGACGCAAAACGGCCCATAATTCACTGCGGCATTGCGCGCTGATGATTGGCCAAGCATGCTGTATGTCCCGCATGCTTGGCCAATCACAGCGCCCAAAAAACGAAGAGACATAATTGGCCAAAACCTGGGTGGCTTTGGCCAATTATGGCTCAGGGCTTTAGCACACGCCCCACACTATATAAGGCCGTCTGCTGGGCTGCCTCGTGTAGTGTGTTCCGGCTTGTTAATGAGAGCGGTCAGAGAGACCGAGAGATTGTCTTTTTATATAGCTAGATTAAGCAGGCAGGCAGGCAGGCTAGTCAGTTTAGCTTAATTTACAGTGTGTAGAGAATATATATAAATCCCTAGGAGTTGTACATATATTTATACACTGTATAGCTTAGATAGATCAGTTCTTCCTAATTTACTGGCAGGCAGGTGATTGTGCTATTTAAAGAGCAGGTACAATATTTAAAGGAATTTTATTTAAAAAAAAAAATGTAAGCATCATTAAAATCACTGCTCCTGGAGCAGTGATTTTAATAATGTTTAAATAAAAAAAATGAAAGATTCCTTTAAATTCCTTTAAATATTGTACCAGCTGGGTGTCTTTGGGAACCCGGGTCTTGCCCGAGGGAACAGGTATCAACGGAAAAAAAGATTTAAAAATGGTCGTTTTTTCTGGAGTCCTGAAAAACGACCGTTTTAAAACTTTTTTCCATTGATACATGTTCCCTCGGGCAAGACCCGAGTTCTTAAAGACGTTTTCACAGGCAAACTATAGACACCCAGCACTGCAGGTACAATATTTAAAGGAATTTTTCCTTTTTTTTTTATTTAAACATTATTAAAATCACTGCTCCATTGATACATGTTCCCTGGGGCAAGACCAGGGTTCTCAAAGACGTTTTCCAACAATAACTTGAATATTGGTCTTTAAAATGAGCGTTTTTGAATTCGAACGTTCAAGTCCCATAGACTTCAATGGGGTTCTAAATGTTCGCGCGAACGTTCGGTCTGTTAGACGATTCTGGTGCGAACCGAACGCGGGTATGTTCGGCTCATCCCTACATAGAAGCAGCAAAACAGGCTATGATAAATCCTCTGTCCTCAAACAGAACTAGATCCACCGTCACTGTTTCTTCTGTCCAGAACCAGAACCATTCAGTCACCAGACAATACCTCTGCGTAGAGTGGCAAAAACAAACTGCTTTATGTTCACACATGAAAACAACAGATATCTCACTTCAAAATACTTCCCTTGCATCCTTGGATAACAGGACGGGTTAAACTGTCCAATGACAATGGACACACAGGTCAGGTGTGTTCAAATTTCTCATCAGTAAACAGGGGGCTGCTGGAGGAAACCCCCCTCCCTCTGTCCACTCTTTTCTCACAGCAAGACATGTACACATGCCATAATAGTTGAGGCAGACAGCCACAATAGACAATAGAATATAGTCACACCCCAAACCCTCACAGCAAATAGTAAAAACAGCATGAGCAATGAGATCACATTATATACATTCTGACTAGCACAGATCATAGTGGGGTTCTCATTTGCCCTGTGCCCCTATTAGAGACAAAGGGTGATTTACACATAAGAGGGGGATGGACAAGGAGCCTCCAGAACTCTCCAGGGCAAGCTGAGATCCACAAACCCCCAACCCAAAGTCACTCCTGTCACACAGCCAAAAGAAAACAATTGTCCGAGTCTTTCAACAAATCATCAACAGGAAAAGGGCAATATAACACAATACAGTACAACTTTAAGCCACTCCCACCAGCTGTCCTGCAGGACTGAAGATTTAAACGTGAGCTCCAAAACTGAGAGATTTTTCCCAAGTGAGCAAAATAAATAAGAAAGAGGAACAAACTCTGGGCTAGCTTACTTGTGGGTTCTCAGTGAGAATAGTCAGGGTTTAACTCTCAGGAATTTAGGTAACTTTTTAGCAGACACCCCAAGCACATAAAGAACTCTTCTGCCGGATAGTTAGGGCCCCTATGTTGGTGCATAATAGAGATGTAGTCTCTTTGAAGAACACTGGGTTGGATGGTAAAATGGCAAACGGCGTACCCCTTTATTAAGCATTGGTAAGGTGAGGACTGAGGAGACACCGTCAGGGACACGTTGACCATAGCACAGCCGAAGCTACTAAGCGGAGGCAGATATGCAGGTGCCCTTTCTGCCGGGCATAGGCTAACACATATGCGCATGCAAGAAAATATGAATGCATATGCGCATGCGTGCGTGTGTTCGCCATTGATGACGGCACCAAATGGCCAATATACGGGCAGCAGCTGCACTATTGCAGTGCTGTTTGATCTGCTGCTTTATCCTTATATCTGTTCCTGTGATCTGTGCTTGATTTATATGTTTGACCTGTTCATCCTAACCACACATGCTGTCCAGCTATCCTGACATCGGCTTGCCTTAAAGACTTTGTTATATCTTCCATCTGCCTGATATCCTGTTCCCAACCTCTGCCTGCCTACCATTCCCTGCTTGTTATGCTCATATCTGATCCTTTGTTGCTAACCTGGCTTGTCTGTCCTGCTCTGCAGAGTGCCTGGTGACGCTGTGCCTCCATCTTCTGTGTGCCTACATCTGCTGTTCCTGTTGCCATCTGCTGCTTCAGCCATCCAGCCCATTCTGCAAACCAACGGAAGATCTTTCAGGCACTCTTACCTCACCTCACTCTCGCCGCCACTGTCGCAACACCAGTTGCCCTTGAGCCGGGGTTGTACGAGAGGTTTACTTCTATACATCAGGCTCTGCCGCAAGGTGCGTGACAGTCACTGTGATGTCAGATTAAGGTGAAGTTTTAAGATTGTCAGATGGTAACAGAAATTGCTTCGGAAGGAATAGAAGGGTAAGCAGATTCTGGCTGGCCTTCAATTAATTTCTTCCTTGGATGGTTTAAGTCTGAAGTGGGATGTGTGTAAAATTCCTGCCTAGTGGGGCAGCAAAGAGGTGAATCCTGGTATCCTGCAGGCAGTGTTGATAAAGGCAGTAAGGAGATAAGCCTCTAGCACTGGATGGATTATAGTCTCTGTGCCTAAAATTATAGGACTGTAGTGTAAACTGTTCTTGACTCTAGCAACTGGATGCAAACAACAGGCTTGAGTGCAATGGCAGGAATGAGTGGGTTAAGAATTCTCTCACCCAGTTCAACAGCACTTTCTCTCACGTCTGTCCCCTAACACAGTCTCTACCCCATTTTCCCAAGTTTTTCTCTTTTTAAATGATCCCGCCTCTTTTTTATCCTTTCAGAGCCTGGTCTGTGCCATCAGCCGATAGCCAGCTAAAGCCTGCTGACAGCTGAAAATGGGTCACAGGAGTGCAGAACTAACTGCACTCCTGCTATCCATAAAAGAAGTATAGTTAAAAAAGCTTTGGCAATACTTCTTAATATTTCAATATTTATAAATTCTTGTATAGTTTTAATGGAGTCATCCCAGATAATGATATAATTAATGCTGCAGACATTGTGGGTGAGAAATACATAAAATGTGTACAGAGTTCAGATAGCATTGGCATTCTAGTAGCCCATAAAAAAAACTAGTACAGCTAAAAGCATAACCTGCCCCATAGCAGTAGAACACACATGGTGGTTAAAAATGTGAAAATAGTGTAATTATTTTTAAGAGCAAATTGTACACACAGCAGAAGAAATTGTGTTTGTGTGCTGTGCACAATGGCATTGAAAAAAAAATGAACACTGTGCGACTACAGTGGTGTGTAAAACAATGTCACATATAAGAAAAGCTGTATGTAGCTATTGTGGTATTAGGGAGAATAACCTCATGTAGTAGGTGCTTTTTCAATGAGTTGTGCCATTCAAAACTTTAAATGCATGTATGGCAGCCCACTTTTATTAAATTACATGAAAGTTCACATAGACATCAGTTGCCAACGCAGGGGTTCTTCCACATGAATATGTACAAATAAAAATACTTACTAGTCCCTTTGACTGTGTTGTCCAGCTTTCCTGGTTCACTTGTCTCTCTTAGCCTTTATTCACAGCACCCTGCTGCACAGCTTCATCCCGACTTCTTGATAGGGGTTCTCCTGACACCCAGATAGGAGCCAATTTGACTCCTGGAATGAGACTTCCTGTATCCTATCTGCTGGCTAGGGCACCTCTGAGCCCTAGGTGAAACCTAGGGCTGCCACCTGTCCAGGATTCACCCGGACGGTTCGGGTTTGGAATCATGCCTGAAACCCGGACACTTTAATCAGACCAGACTATGTATGAACGAGGCCTTATTCCTTTTTTTTTTTTTTTACATGCTTTTACTAATAATTTTGTCCACATTTACATGTAGACCAAGCTGTCCATAGCAGCCTTTTCCTATGGTTCTAACACAAAAGGAAAATAAACCTGTTGCTGTAGCTGCTTAGAGCAGAGCTCCACCCAAAAAAGGAAGCTCCTAGGGTTGTCATTCACCCGGACAGTCCAGGTTTTGAACCATGTGTCCAGTTTTCAGGCGGACTGAAACTTGGACACATTACTCAGACCAGGCTGTGGCTTCCCATGTAACCAAGATAGTCACACATAAATCTGTTGCCATCCGGGAGCTGTAGGCGGGTATCTGAGGGCAGGTTCGGCATCACTGTGGGGCAGGCCGATGATGTCAGCATGAACAATTTGGCCACACCCACTGCTTACTGTGGCACGCTTTGCGCACTGCATTACTGCTCTCCTCGAGGGTACCCAAAGGTGTCCCAGGTCACTAAAATGTTCGTGTTTGGCCTGAAGAAAAGGTGGCAACCCTAGTGAGACCTTCTGTGTCTTGGCTCCTAGCTGGGGCTCCTCTGACCCATGGGTGAGCCCTTCTGTCTTCCACACTGGAATCTGTCTCCAAACTGGATATAGAGGCTGTTTTAAGCAAATAAATATTTCACATCTCCCTGCATGTCAGCGGAAGAAATTATCACTTTATTCAATATAACTTTTGTTTGAACACTTATATTGCACAGTTGATATGATTTAATCTTTATTTTCATTTTGTTTGTATACCTATGCAGCGCTGTCGCATTTACATTTTATTTACTGTTTTCTGTGGGAGCACATAAACGACAGGAGTATTAATTTTAGGTTTAATTATTTCTCTGCATAATAGTGCAAAACGATCTTATTTTTAGTTCATTTTTTAGTTCATCTGAACTCACACGATTTCATACCCAAAAATGTTTTGGAAAACCATTTATCATTTTTCTTCTACTTCACAATAATGTGCCACTTTGTGTTGATCTATCACAGTGGTCTTCAAACTGTGGCCCGAGGGCCAGATGTGGCCCTTTGCTTGCCTTTATCCTGCCCTTGGGGCACTATTCCTCCCGACTTCTTGAATGGGGTTCTCCTGACACCCAGATAGGAGCCCACCTGACTCCTGGAATGAGACTTCCTGTATTCTAGCTGCTGGCTAGTGCACCACTGAGCCCTGGGTGAGACCTTCTGTGTCTCTAACTGGGGCTCCTTTGACCCATGGGTATGCCCTTCTGTCTCCCACACTGGGATCTGTCTCCAGACTGGGAGCTCTGAGCTATACTCAAGCTTGTACGTTATGACCCTGAACACCTGTTTACTCAGACCAGCTGCATGCATCTGGTCAAATCAGAACACAGACATCTCAAGTCTCCCGTCATATGACGGCGGGCTCACAGACACCCGTGAGTGCAGCACAATCTCCTGGCTGTCAGCCTTAGCAGCCCGAGCTGCCCCCTCCTCTCAGCCAGTGGCAGTGGCATCACTACGGTGATTGGATGCAGCACGGGACTTCCTATATGTGTCCCAGACTCTTACTCCGCCCCATTGGCGTGCGCCTAATCAACCCCTAAGCCAATAGCATACATGAATGTGTCAGCTGCGTGGCTCTGACATTCTCACAGAGCTTAGCCAGCCAGTGCAGTCCCGCCCCCAACTTTTCCGCACAAACAGAAGAGCAGAAAACATCAATTTGCTCCTGCTCCCGCCCCTCACCCTAATTCCAATTCCTGTGGCTGTGCATTACGAGTGAAGAGGATGTGTGGGCGGGAACTTTGAAACAGCAGCTAACTCCTCTTCAGTCACCCGGAGCCTCTGGAGACAAGCCTGTGAGTAAACACTGTGACCAAGCTCTCCCCCTCCTCAACCCTACCTTCTGTCTCCCAAATCTCTTCCCCTCATTTGCTCACTCCCCCCCCCCCCCAATACCCTTTTATTTTGTGCTTCAGAAGTAACTGATAAAAAAATTATATAAATGTGAAAATTCCAAAAATAATCTGAAAATGTCTAATCAGCACAACACATTTTTAATGCACAATACTTCACGTGCTTTAAATGATTACACATTTTTTTCAGGTACTGTATGTGTTTTGTGTAATGTAGGGCTGGTTCACACCACCTTTTTATTTTGTTGCCAAAGTTATTTTTTTCGTAATGTATTCCAGTGTGTTTTTGACATGTACCAGTGTAGTTCCATACAGAAAATATGCAGCATGTTCTACTTTTGTAGGAACTTGGACCATTGCAATCCATTTCTGCTACCCTGATGAAAAGGGGATCTCTTTAGACTCTGATGGTGGGTTGGTGGGTGTTGCGCAAAACGCCACGCAGCGCCACCTCCCTGAAATTAGTTTGCCACCTCCTTCAAATTAGTTTTTGCAGGTTGGGATGTCTGAGAACATAGGATTGAAAGTTCCGATCCAGAACTACAGAATCCGGAGAAAATCAAAAACACATCTTTCTCCATGCAGAAATGATAGTCCGGAAACTCAGATTACCTTTTGATGCAAATTCTGTGTCATATTCTCCTTAATTTTCATAGTGCCAGGGTCTCTCTGTATCCCACCACTGTAGCACTGCCGTGGGGCTGCTGGTAACTTGATCCCCTACTCCTGTACAGCCAGGCAACAAGCATTTTTCACTTACTTCCAGACAAAAGAAACAGTGTCTGAAGTTGTTTTTGTTGTTTTATTGGGGGTGATAACTTGGATGGGGAATAGGAATTATGGGATGCTCAACTTGACTAAACAATGAACGGGGAAACCCTCTTTCATATGCACAAGCTGCTGAACTGTCCTGCTTCTTTGACACTGACAGTCTATGGTGATCAAAAGCAAAAGCCACTTGAATACTAGGAACTCTCAGTCTCTTTTAGAAACTAGCACAGTGTGTTATAAGCTGCATTCAGGAGTATCTTTGACTCCTCTGTAGAAACTGCTCGCAGCTCCACTGACTTTAGGAACTACCAGCCAACTTGGCTGCTTGTCCACCAGCCCACCTGAGGAGATTTTTCCAGGGCAAGGAATAAGAAGGGTTAAGCACAATGCTGTCCTCATTGTCCCTTTGTGAATCCCTGGGTGTGCTGGTGTACACTGCCCTATTTGCTCCCTGCTGCTCCTTAGGCAAAATTCCTTTCCAAACCATAAAGCTGTAAAGATCTTCCCACGCCAGCCCAAGCCCAGCCTTGAGGCACAGCCCCCAGACCCAGGGGTCCATCCTAGGCCACCAACAGACTCCTCAGCACTCCAAATTCTACCCAACTCCTCTGCTGGTATGGCTCCACCATATTTAAGGGCTGACTTAGCCACCCTGCCAGGAAATTCTGTCTGCGCATTGGCCAAGTTCCCTCAAGTATGCAGATAAGCCCTCCTAGACTCCACCCATTAACTTCTAGAATTCTCTCCAAACTTCCAGATCCAGTACCAGAGACCTGCCTCTGTGAGTCGTCCAGCCTGACCTGCAGTAAACCCTGACCCAATTTCAGACTTACACGCTAACCATGAGTTATAACATAATGTTGCCTGCACTAACACTAGTAGCACACTAGATGGTGCTACACTAACTTCCACTAGAAGTTCTGTAAAATCACAAACAATTGGGAAGTATTAGCAATACAAGAAGGCTTTGTAATAACAATGGGCCATCAAAAAAAAAATCTATACAACTGGATAGACTATTAGTTCCTACTTGCTATAATGGAGCAAGGGATTTTGAGCACTTGATGGGCCGTAGGTACCGTATTATCATGTCAAGGTTCACAGTACTGCAATATTATCAGAATTTCTAAAAATATTCTGAAACTTTTAGTCATTTTCTAACACTTGCCCTAACAAAGACTATAGCTGGCTAGTGTACTTCACATATAGCAGCCCCATTCCCATAAGGCAAGCAGGCATATGGGTGCTTGATGCACCCAGGACCTAATGCACAGTGTATAGTCTCTGGTCATGGGATGGAACAAATATATCAGGTCTTTGGTCCTTGGAAAAGGCAGATAGATAGATAGATGTTTTAATGAGCGAGCAGCCATTAACTATATCTAGAGGCTAGGAATTGGCGAACAGTTTGACCCAAGCATGAGTTTGGGCCAGACATTGGCTGTTTACCTGTTGGACGAACACCCGAATTATCAGGGTGTTCAACCATTTGTTCCGCCGAATGATCACAATGCACCATGCTGCTGCACAGTGCATTGCAATCCCTGTCCGTCTGAAGCAATGAAAGCTTCGCCCAATCAGGGCACAGGGGCACTGTGAGAGCAATGATTGGACGCTGTAATGATAACTCTATCTAATCATGGCTCATTGCTCTTAGTCCACCCCCACACTATTAAAGTATTCTTTCAATAGCAGCCAATTATAGTGTGATATCAGCGTGGAGAGAGATAGAACAGGGCTCTGTTCGGTGCTACTAGACAGTTACTGTAGTGTGCTACAGTGCCTTCAAGAAGTATTCATACCCCTTGAAATGTTTCACATTTTGTCATGTTACAGCCAAAAATGTAATTGTATTTTATTGGGATTTTATGTGATAGATCAACACAAAGTGGCACATTTTTGTGAAGTGAAAGGAAAATGATAAATGTTTTTCCAATTTTTTTTTTGGAACCCGCACAGATGTCTCTGAAATCGCTCTCAAAGTCTAACTGACATGCAAGTTTGAAATCGTGTAAGTTCAGATGAACTTGCATGATTTAAATCCCACTGTCACTGTGAACCTAGTATCTGAAAAGTGTGGCATGCATTTGTATTCATACTAAAAATAAGATAGTTTTGCGCTATTATGCAGAGAAATAATTAAACCTAAAATTGATACTGCTGTTGATTATGTGCTCCCACAGAAAACAGTAAAAAAAAATGTAAATGTGACAGTGCTGCATAGGTATACAAACAAAATAAAAATGAAAATAAAGAATAAATCAAATCAACTGTGCAATATAAGTGTTCAAACAAAAGTCCAATAATATTGAATAAAGTGATCATTTCTTCAGCTGACATGCAGGAAGATGTGAAACATTTCTTCGCTGCAAACAGCCTCTATATCCATAGAGTGAGAAAAACAATCAGCCCCACAATGCTAATAACTTACTCCTATAACGACGTAAAAAAAATCAAATATACCCCTCTGAGTGTCTACACAGCTGCAGATCACTGATACACCACACCTATTTCAATATTTATTCAATATTTATTCAATATTTATTTTGTGAAAATAGTGCAGCGCTGCATATCTATAAATCTTATATAAACAAATAATTATACATTCCATAAAACAATTTATGAGAAAACAAAAACAGTTCATATGTAAGTTTCCAAAGCTGTCACCGCTGTGTTAAATACTATTTAAATGGTTCCAATATTCAGTGGACACCACCACCTGCTAAAATACCTGCTCACCTCAAGGATGAGTATAAAACTCATCGACAGATCACTCCTTGTATCCACCACGATCCATCACTTTACCAATGGTAGTAATTCCTACAGTCCCCAGACTGCACCTCTGTGTAGGTAATCAACGTATGAATTGTCTCCAAACACCACCTTCCTTCATTCGCTTTTCAATAATCAATACCACTTATGTATCCACGGGTTAAGGACATGAAACAAAAAACACAAGTACCCAAGTGTTCTCTGCTTTTAAATTTAATAAAAAAGCCCCCCTAAAAAGTTACACTTTCAAGAAATAACAATAAAAACAGCATGTATCAAATCACCAGCTTATTTACCACAGATCTATACTCACGGTGCTTCGGTGATTCGAGGAGTCGAATCTGTGATGTCAGGCGAAGCACCGTGAGTATAGATCTGTGGTGAAAAGGCTTTTACATTTTTTAATGGGAAAGGCTTTTACCCATGTAAAACTTGCTACACTTGCAGACAAAAGAAAGCAAAAAGAAAGTTTTAAGTCAACATTTACTGGGAACCAATATAAAATTAATGATTTTATTTCATGCAAGACAGAAGGAGTAGTATACCTCCTTGAGTGCCCTTGTCGGATTCAGTATGTGGGGAGAACTAAAAGAAAATTGTGGAAAAGACTTCAGGAACACCTCTTCTTTAATGGTATGGGGAATTGAGAAATATAAACCCCATTGGAGGGGTGATAATAAGGTCATTAAAATTAGTCAGGCTGAATCCCGCTGGATACCAGTGTTGCTCAAGAATATTCGCATTGCGAATATTCGTTACGAATATTGCATATTCGAGTATTCGCGAATAACTCGAATATCGCGGTGAATATTCGCTATTGCGAATATTCATATTTTTTCAAATTTATTCACATTCTAGTGATCTCCATCGACGTCTAAAAGCATTTCTGGTATGATTAGAGACCCTGGGCCGAGTAGCTGAGGCGATCCTTTTATGTTGCCGAATATTCGCAATGCGAATATTCGTATTACGAATATTCGCAAATACTTTCTCTGCCCTTCTTTTGCATCAGAGCCAATCAGAGTTCTCCTACCACAGTTGTCAGAGGTTAGCAACCTCCATAGCAACCAATAGGAACCTGCCTGCATGACCATTATATAAGATCACTCCCAGCAGTATTTCAGTGCAGATTCACAAGGTGGCTAGAGAGAGTGGAGTGTTTCTGTGCGTTTTTCCTGTGTATTGCGATCTTAGAGCTTAGCATTGTGCTTCCTATAGTGCTTTCAGTTCTGAGTTTCCTGCTTCTAAAACCAAATGCTTTTTTCAAAGCAAAAGACCCAACAGCTTTTCTAAAAGCTCAGATTTGTGTTGTTTTGTCCAGGTTAGTGTAGCTTAGTGTTATATAGATTTCTGTGTAGTTAGTGTAAGTGTACATTTCTTTAAGGTAGCTTAGTTAAGTGTGTGTTTAGTCTCTGTGTTTTGTGTAAAAAAAAAAAAAAAAAAATTTAGCTTTAGTTTAGTCATATACGTTTGTGTAAGTAGAGTTAGTGTTTAGTGCATATTAGTTTATTATTTGTAGTCCTCGTCTTTGTCCTTGTCAGTCAGTGTAAAAAAAACAAAAAAAATGTAGCTTTAGTTTAGTCATATAAGTTTGTGTAAGTAGAGTTAGTGTTTAGTGCATATTAGTTTAGTATTTGTAGTCCTCATCCTTGTCTGCGTCCTTCAGTTTAAAAAAAAAAAAAAAAAAAGTTTTAGCTGTAGTATTTTAGTTCCTGTTTAGTAGCTGTCCGTGTCGTAGTCTACATCTTTGTCCGTGTAAAAAAAAAAAAAAAATTTAGGTGTAGTAGTTTTATTCTAGTTTAGTAGCTGCCTGCGTCTTTGTCTGCGTCTTTTTCTGCGTGCCTGTCTTGCTAAAAAAACAAAAAACACTCCTTTCTCACATTTCCCCCCCCCAATAAAGTTTCCCCCCCCACACATCAGCAAGTATGAGCAGCATACGTGGCCGTGGCCGTGGCAGCAGGGGTAGGGGAGTTACTCCCAGTGCTGGGTCGCTGCCAGCACGGGGTACCTCTCGCGCCCCTACTAGTGGTAGTGGATCAGGTGGAAGGGGAGTCCGCCTCATCCGCAAGTTTTTTCCCTCGGGCAGCCGCCCGATATTGCCTTCTCAGGCTCCAGTAGTGTTTGGAGTATATGGGGCACAGCAGTGCCACAGAGTCGTCAGTCCCGACTCCCAGTAGCACCACCAGTACACCGGTGCCTTTAGGACCCGCCCCCAGCCCCCAAGGGTCCAGCCTCTTACTGTTTGACAGTGACAGTGAGAGGGATATCTTGGGGGAGCTCCTGCATCAGGCAGACATCCAGTTCTGTACTGATGGTCAGGACCTTTTGGAAGGGATTATGGAGGAGGAGGATGGGGTACCTGCTGTCAGTATCCCAGAGACATCCCTTCCAAGTGGTGCTGGTGTTTTTGGGCAGGAAACACCCGCACCTAGTCAGACCCAGGAGTCGGTGAGGGGACAGCGGAGCGAGGCTAGCGGCTCCATGTCAGCTGTTTCCCTCAGACCACCACATTTCAGCCCTGGGTCTGACATATCTGGGGGCGAAGAGGAGGGTGACCCAACATGGGTGCCACCTGACTTGTCGGTTCACAGCAGCAGTGACGACGAGGAAGGAAGGGCACCCTGGGGAAACGGTGCGCCAGGTCACCAGGGAGACCAGCGTCAGGGTCTCCACTGGTGATGGCAGCAGGAGGTGTCAGCAGCAGCAGCAGCAGCAGGCAGCTCCACCTGTGCGCACCGAGTCCCAGCAGGTGCAAGTCAGCGGCACCCCATCTGACAGGAGGGCGGCGCTGAAGTCACCTGTCTGGGCCTACTTCACCCTGGTAGCAGATAACCAGACCATAGCCATCTGCCATATCTGTCGTGCCAGGGTGAAGAGAGGGAAGTGCTTGGCTCGGGTTGGTACCACAGCTCTGAACCAGCATCTGCGAATCAACCACTGGTGGGAGTATGACCAGATGAAGCGTGGTGGTGGTAGCAGCGCCACCACCACAAGTGTGCAGGGTACAGCAGCCCCTGCCACAGCTTCATCTGTTCCCAGCAGGTCATGCCCCCCCGCTCCCTCTAGTAGAGGTACTGGTACCGGCAGCCAGACCTCTACTTCCACAGCACCCTCCTCTTCTGTGTCCTGCACTGCCGTCCGGCGCCAGGCGTCACTTTCCGACGCCTTCGAACGCACCACTCCCTTTCCCCCTGGAGACCGACGTGTGCGTTCCCTCAATGGGCTCCTGGCAAGGGTTATTGCCCAACATCTGCTTCCCTTCAACATTGTTGACTGCAACACCTTCAGGCAGATGTTGGAGCAGGCCCAACCCCAATGGCGTGTCCCCAGCCGCCATTTCTTTGCCAGGACTGGTGTCCCTGCTCTACACCAGCACATTGTGCAGAATGTAACCCTGTCGCTGGATCACTCTGTCAGCGACAGGGTGCATCTCACAATGGATGGCTGGACCAGCAGGCATGGGCAGGGCCGGTACATCAGCTTCACGGCCCATTGGGTTTCCCTCCGAGGCGCCGGGGAGGGATCGGCGGCATCAGATTTTGTGGTGCCGCCCCGGGGTGTCCAGGGGAGAACTGCTGGCCTCCCTCAAGCCACTGTCTCCGCAGCTGCTGAGCCTCACAGCAAGCGCCCCCATAGCTACTCAAGTGTGGGGCACGTGCGCTGTGAGGCCATGCTCCAGCTTGTAAGTTTAGGGGACCAGAGACACACTGGACAAGAAGTGCTGACCGCACTTCAGGCTCAGGTCCAGAAGTGGCTGACACCCCGAAGGCTCCAGGCAGGTATGGTTGTCTGTGACAACGGCAGCAACCTACTCTCCGCCCTCCAGGCTGGCAGTCTGACCCACGTGCCCTGTCTGGCACATGTCCTCAACCTCGTGGTGCAGAAGTTCCTATGCACCTATCCCGGGTTGAGTGACATTGTGCTAAGGGTACGTAGGATTGCCAGCCACTTCAGGTGCTCCCCAACCGCTACCGTGTCCCTGTCCAAGTTGCAGTGGGACAACAGCCTGCCCCTTCACAGGCTGATTGCGGACAGTGTGACGCGGTGGAACTTCACCCTCCACATGCTGGAGAGGTTGTGTGAGCAGCGAAGGGCGGTGAAGGAATACCTGCTGGAGCAAGGCACTGCCTCACAAACACTCCCGTACATCACCAGTGCGGAGTGGGGGCAGATACATCAGGTCTGCCATGTGTTGGCCCCTTTCGAGCAGGCGACCAAGATGGTCAGCAGGGAGCATGTCGGCCTCAATGACGTGCTCCCTATAGTGTTCCTGCTGAACAGGGCACTAGATCGCCTGCTCGAAGCTGGGGAGAGTGCCTTGGTGGAGCAGGAGGAGGCAACACTGCTCCACCAAGACCAGGCCCAGGACGAGGAGGAGGAGGATGATGATGATGATGAGGAGGTTACTGGTGACGTCCTGGAGTCAGGGCCTGGTCAGGAGGGAGAGCCGGTGTTGGGGGCACCGATAGTCCGGGGGTTGGGCATCTCTGAGCGCAAGCAGCAGCGCCTCCAGCATGAAGAGTCAGACGTCATTCACCCGGGCAGCCATGAGGAGTCACAGTGGGCTGTGCTCTTCCCCATGGCTGCCCACATGCTGAGATGCCTCAGGAGGGGCCCCCGGGTTAAGACTATCAAGGAGAGGGATGAATTTTGGATGGCCACCCTTTTAGATTCAAGATGCAAGGCAATCAGTTCCTCCCAGCCAGCCGGAGGCAGCACCGGATGGAGGAACTGCAGGCACGCATAGTCAGCCGGTTGGAGCAGGCAGATCCCCGGCCTCCAGTTGTCCCCCCTCATCTCACCCAGCAGGTGGCTGCACCCAGCAGCAGCCAAGCAGGGGACCTAATGGGTGAGATGAGGATGTTCTTCCAATCTGAGCGACCCAGTACCAGCAGCAGCAGTCACCACCAGTGGCTGGCCCACATGGTGGCAGACTACATTGGGTCCGTCGGTGCTTCTGACAGTATGAGCACCGACGACCCCATGGAGTACTGGGTTGCCAGATTGGACACCTGCCGCGAGCTCGCTCAGTATGCGCTGGAGTTATTGTCTTCCCCCCCTCCAGCGTACTATCTGAGCAAACATTCAGCGCGGCAGGTGGGGTGGTCACGGACAAGAGGACCCGTCTGTCCACAGACTCCGTGGACAGACTCACATTCTTTAAGATGAATGAGTCCTGGATCGGCGGTGACTTTCTGGCACCCGCCGTCGGTTCAGGGCGTTGAAGGGTCCCTTGTCATTCATTCCCTCTCCTTGGCTCTCCCTCCACTCTTGCCCGAGTGATTTGACACTATATTGTCTACTATTACTACTACTGCTGCTGCTCACGACACCTATGTCACAAGTTATTTAACACTATATACTACTATTACCACTACTGCTGCTGTCAAGTCTTGCCCAAGTGTTTAGATGATATCTAGTACTATTACCACTACTGCTTGTAAATGTTGCCTGTGTGATAATTACATTATATTTTAATACTACTGCTGCTGCCTTCATGCTGAGTAATGCTTCATCACCTCTCTGGCACAGCCGATCCACCAACAGCCTCCGCTACAAGCTACCAGACCGGATCGTAACAGCAAGTGTGACTAAAAGACTGAACTTTATGTTAAACCCTGGTTTGCGGCCTTTATACTGCAACCTGCAAGAGCAAATCAGCACTCTCTCTCTCTTTCTCGCTCTCTCTCTCTCTATATCTATATATATATTGTAGCTTTTGTTATTGTAATTTTTCAACAGTTTAGTTTGTGTTAGTAGTGTCTGTGTTCGTGTATTTTAGTTTGTCTTAGGTTTGTGTTAAATAAAATAATAGTATAAAATGTTTTGGTTATTATGAAGTTAGATGTGTTGATGTTGATGTTGATGTGTTAGATGTGAAGTTAGATGTGTTGAAAAACCTAACAATCTCAATAAGAAAGGAAACATTTTAAAAGAATAACATTTTTTATAACAAGAAAATTTTTTTTACATGTATGTAGCACTGACCCTCGCAGGAGCTGCTGATTAAATTTTGGGCCTGCACTCTAACTACAACCCCAATGATAAGGCTCAATCCCCTTTACACAGCTGTGGTGCAATACAATACAATACAGTACAATGTGATACCAGATACCTGTTTGTAACTTCAGGATCCACGAGCGGCACCTAGAGTGAATAAAGCAATACGCCACAACCCTGGTATGCTTAAACAGTAGTATTCTTTTACTGTTGATAATTGGCAAGTAAAGAAACACCAGTACATAAACTGTGCTATCCTCCTAACATGGGATGAGAGCACAAAAAATTAAATCTATACAGCAATCAAATAACAAACAGTATACCTGCAGGTATATGAATAAGAAAATAAAACTAAGCCTAGGAGCTCCCCCTACTTTGTAAGGTAACCGTGAGATCTCACAAAAAAAAAAAACAGTCAGTTCTTGATCTTCTTTCTTCGCTAGCTAATAATGTTTCCCAAGTAATTTGTAATCCAAACAAAACGAATAAACTTCCTGAAAAAAATGTCTCCGCAATGAGTGGGTTAACTGCCTTGGCCTTCTGGAGAGCGTCCCGAACAACTAGGCCTTCAACCTTCCTAAAGGCAACCCCTCCGCTTCTTCTTGGAAGTATGTAGTGAGGCCTGTGTGTTAGTCTAATGGCGTGTGAGGCATAACAAACTGTGGGCCGTAACCCACTCACCTAACTGGACACAGGCTCCGTACAGTCCGGCGACCTCCTCCCGTTGCTCCGTCAGCTGGATCAAACGCCAGGCCAACTCTGCTGGGGGACTCCCGTCCTCCGATGCTCAATGGAAATGTCCGTGGGCCTTGTTGTTCGGTCCCGTCTCCTCACAGATCCTCTCCGGCTGCCCATGCGGTTCCAAAAGGACCCAAGATGGCTGCTCCCACTCCTTATATAGCAAATCCCAGCATGCACTGCGCAAGAAATTGTTCCTGGGTCTTTGATCAACTTCCTATTTACAAAGGTCAACTCTGAGAACCAATAGTCTTTCTTCTTTATTCCTCAGATAGTGGAATGCTTCTTGCATTAACAACAATTGGCCACTAGATGGCTCCAAGCACTCAACAATCTCAATGTCCATGAATGCCATCTAGGGAATGCAATATACACATTTATGTACTATATATATATACATCAGCGCTACACACTCCCCCTACTTTGTCTCTTTGGTCCCCCAAAGAGGTCCAAATTGCTAATCCTATCTTGCATTCTAGTTTCTATACGTTCACACAAAACGGACAGAGGAGCTTTCCACCAATTGTCATACAGTGGGAAGCTATCCTGTGCACCCACAGCTGATACTACCATGTCTGGTACAGATGTGTCAAGGGGTGAGCTGGGGCTGTCCCTTACTAAATCAAGAGTAGAGGGACCAGGCAGTTCAAAGTTTCTTCTGCTCACAAACTGTGAGGCTTCAGAGCATTCGCCCAATGTGTCATAAGTCAGTCTGCGTGGTGGGCGAATGTCTCTCTTTGCTCTGGGCACTTTTGGAGTGTCCATTCCTTCTGGGCCAAGGTCATCATTCCGTTCAATGCTTAAGGGTGGGGAATGAATGGAAGCACTGGGCTCTCCTACAGAGTGAGTGGTCGGCACAAATTCCGGGGCCTCTGCCCTAAGAGTTCCATTATCATCCTCCTCTACCTCCGAAAGGACATCAGCATCTGTTTCTGAATCTTCAGGAAGCCACAGCCAGCTCATCTCCACTCCCTCATCTATAGAAGGTGCAGGTTGGGACCTGGTTACTGGTCTACACACATCAGTGGGTGTGGATTCCTTCTCTGTGCTTGTCCTGACTGCCTCAGTGAGAGGTAAGAGGTGATTTCGGTGCCATGTTTTTACTGGCCCAGTTTTTCCTTCTGGCTTGATCTCATACACTGGGAGCCCTGGAAGTTTCCTGCACACAACAAATGGCTGTGATTTCCAGCGATCAGCCAACTTGTGTTTGCCTGGAATGCCTAAGTTCCTCAACAAGACCCGGTCACCTGGCTGAAGATCCTGGACTCTCACTTTCAGGTCAAAGTTCCTCTTGTTCCTCTCCCCCCTGGAATCCGAGGTGGCGTGAGCCTGCTCGTAAGCTGTCTTCAGGCTCCGCCGTAGTCTGTCCACATACCCTTTATGGGAGGCCTCGGAGGTGTGGTCCAAGGAGGAACCAAACGCCAGGTCCACTGGCAATCTTGCTTCACAGCCGAACATCAGTCGGTATGGGGAATATCCAGTGGCATCACTTTTGGTACTATTATAGGCATGGACTAATGCAGCAATGTGTTTACTCCAGTGAGGTTTTTGCTCGGCAGTCAAGGTCCCCAACATGTTCAAGAGAGTCCTGTTGAACCTTTCCGGTTGGGGGTCCCCTTGTGGGTGGTAAGGAGTAGTCCTGGACTTTTGTATGCCTAACAGATCCAACAGCCTTTTGATTAGTCTGCTCTCAAAGTCCCTTCCTTGGTCTGAATGTATGCGTTGAGGCAGGCCATAGTGTACGAAGAACTTTTCCACGAGAGTCTTTGCTACTGTGGTTGCTTGCTGATCCCTAGTAGGGAAAGCTTGAGCATAACGGGTGAAGTGATCTGTCACCACTAAGATGTCACCTTGCCCACTCAGATCGGATTCCAGACAAAGAAAGTCTATGCAAACCAGGTCCATTGGGCCCTGACTCTCTAAATGGCCCATTGGGGCAGCCCTCTGGGGCAATGTCTTCCGTTGGATGCATCTGAGGCAGGAGTGACAGTAGCTCTCCACTTCTTTTCTCATGTGAGGCCAGTAGAACCTATCCCTTACTAGTTGGAGAGTTCTCTCGGCTCCCAAGTGTCCATGGTGATCATGTAAAGCAATCAGTACCGTCTCTCTGTGCTTTTCAGGCAAGAGTAACTGCCACTTTGCTTCTGGATCATCAGAGGGGCCCCTTCGGTAGACCACCCCTTGCTGCAGCTGCAAATGATCCCATTCTCTCAATAACACCTGGGCTTCCCTCTCAGGACTCTTCCGCAGTACATCAGGCTGTTGACATTCCAATGCTTCCAGCACCAGCCCACACAGTGGATCTCCCTGCTGATCTCTCCTAAGATCCTTCCTGGATAACTTGGGTAGGCCCTCCTGTGTGACCTGGGAGACGTTACAGTAGCACCTGGGTACTGCCGCTGAGGATACTCCTACTTCTTCAGCTCTGGCTCCACCTTTCTGGTACTGACTTGTGCCCTCCCATAGGGCCCTCACTCCTTCTGGGGTAAGCTGGGTCCATTCTTCCAAGGGGTCATGGGGTCTTCTTGACAGGGCATCCGCATCTCGGTTACCAACTCCTGGTCTGTACTTCAGGCTGAAGGTAAAGGCTGAGAGGGCAGCTAACCACCTGTGACCGGTGGCATCCAGCTTTGCAGTGGTGAGTAGATATGTGAGGGGGTTGTTGTCCGTCTTGACCACAAATTCAGCCCCGTAAAGGTAGTCCTTCAACTTGTCCACCACTGCCCATTTTAAAGCCAGAAATTCAAGCTTGTGAGTTGGATAGTTTCTTTCAGCAGGGGTCAGACTTCTACTCACATAGGCAACTGGCCGTAAGTGCTCTTCATGCTCCTGGTAAAGCACTCCCCCCAGCCCGTCGCGGCTGGCATCCACATGTAACTCATATGGTTTGGCAGGGTCTGCATAGGCCAACACTGGGGCAGTAGTAAGACTCCACTTCAGCCTCCTGCAGGCCTCTTCACATTCTGGAGTCCACTGATCCTGGATGGACTCTTTCTTCCTTCTAGACCCCTCTTTAGGCTTCTTCGGCTGACCCGCGCTTTCACCAGCTTCTTCCTGCTTCTTTAAGAGTTCAGTGAGTGGGTGGGCTATTTTTGCGAATCCCTCTACGAATCTTCGGTAGTATGAGCAGAAACCCAAGAATGACCTGAGCTCAGTTACGTTGGTGGGCCTGGGCCAGGAAGTGACAGCTTCTAGTTTCTTGGGATCAGTTGCCACTCCTTCTTCAGACACAATGTGTCCCAGGTAACTCACCGAGGGTTGGTAGAACTGGCACTTCTCCATAGAGAGTTTCAGGCCTTCATCATGAAGTCTCTTCAAGACCTTCTCAAAGCGTTCTTCATGTTCTTCCAACGTCCTCCCAAAGACTATGACATCATCCAGGTATACCAGGACTTCAAGGAGATTCATGTCACCCACTGTCTTCTCCATCAATCTCTGGAAAGTTGCTGGGGCCCCAGTCAGGCCTTGCGGCATCCGGTTGAACTCAAAGAACCCAACTGGGGTGATGAAAGCGGTTTTCTCCTTGTCTTCAGGGCACATAGGAATCTGGTAATACCCACTCTTCAGGTCCAGTACGCTGAACCACTTTGCTCCTGACAGACTCTGTAAGGCATCCTCAATTCGGGGTGTGGTGTACTGGTCTGGGATGGTCCTCCGATTCAGGGTCCTGTAGTCAATGCACAGGCGTAGGGACCCATTCTTCTTCCTGACCACCACTATAGGGGAGGCGTAGGGACTCCTGGACTCTCGGATAATGCCCGTCCTCTTAAGTTCAGCCAATTGTTCCCTCAAGTCTTCCAGATCTCCTAGGGGGATCCGCCGGACCCTTTCCCGAAATGGCTTGTCTTCCTCCAGACGAATTCGATGGGTGGCACTCTTTGCCAATCCTACGTCAAATTCACTTTTCGAGAAGGCTGCTCTCCATCTCAGCAGTTGGGCTTTGGCCCTTTCCCTCCATGCAGGAGTAAGAGGCGTATTTTTTGGGCTGAACTCTTCTTCAGGGATTTCTGGGGCTGACCCTCCTTTCAAACCTCCTGGTTCGACTGGAACAGCCGGACTGACCCGTCCCAACAGTAGCCTGGCTGGCACTCTCACTGGCACTGTCGCTGTGTTGCGGACACTGACTGGAACTTTGCCGTGAGTTCTCTCCAATACTCTGGTGGGCAACACTTCAGTGATGAGTTCTAGTCCATTTCTCCCCTCTTTGCGGTTTTCCAGGACAATGAAAGGGCCTGGTTTCTTCCAGCTCAATTTGACCGAGGCTTTTAGGCAGATTACTTCACCCGGCTGGACTATTTTCTCTCCTCTGTTCAGCAGCCAGATTTTTCCCACTCCCTCTTCAGGAGCCTTCTCCTCCTGGATAAGGTCTCGGTATGTCTGGGCCAACATGGGATGTATTTCAGTGGGGCGGGTATCCTTCTTAATTACCAGCGGTGCAAGTAGTCTCCTCACTAAGTCAGTGTTTGTCCCAATGATAAGAGAGCTCTTGTCAGCTCCTGGAGGACGAGGGCACACTATGGCCAATGTGTCAAAGGTCTCCGTCTCTCCTACTGTACTTGGGTCGAAGGTGAGTCTGACTGGCAGGTAACCATCATATGGAAAGTTCTGAGTGCCCAAACCCCATATCTCCAACTCCTCCAATTTCCGTAGTGGCAGGTGCTTGAGATGCTTGTCATAGAAGTCCCTGTATAATAAGGTTACTTGGGCTCCAGTATCCAGCAGGGCTTTTGTGTAGATCCCTTCCACTTGGATGGGGACAATTGGGGAAGGTCCCACTAGCTTGGGAGGAAATCCACTGGTAGCTGTACCCTTAGCCTGCTTTGTGGCTCGGACTTTGGCCTTTGAGGGCCTCTTTTTCTTCTGCCCCGCCTTGTTGGTGGCTCCAGTGGGCCGTAGCACGTGAGTCGGTGTGGAGTTCGCTACTGCACCCGGGCGCCCAGTTGACTCCTTCACTGGGGCCCTCTGAAGTTTCCCTCCGACTGATGTGGGTTTTCCTCGGGTAGTGGGCTGGGGCACACTCGCCTGAAATGTCCCATCCCTCCGCATTTGAAACAGACTCTTTGTGTTTGTTTCGTAGGGCTGGTAATGGTGGTAGCTTTTGGGACCTTCCTTGGCATAACTCCTTCTGCCTTTAGTTTCACCAGCTGAGTCATCATCATGGCCATCATCTCCAGTATCTCTTTCTGGGTCTGCATAAGCCTCTCCAGCTCCGTCTGACTCGCGGGTGGGTGGTGTACAGATGAAAGCCATGATCCCTGGTCAATGGTTGCCGCCAGCACATTCAACTCCTGGGTGTCTAAGGGGACACCTACCTGCTGTATTTTAGCACTTGTGGTGTTTGAAGCTTGAAGCTTTCTCTGTTTCTGGTCTCTCTCAATCTCCATCTTATCCGCTTCGTTCACTTTTTCAAGAAGGACCTCGTCTGGAGTTAAGGGATCTTCCAAGTACTGCTTCAAGTGGAGCTTGACATAGTCGCTCCTCAGCCCCGTGGTCACGGATCTCCGGAATTTCTTCTGTACCAGCTCAGCTCCAAATTGTTCCCCGCTCCCTCTCTCTCCTGAGGTAAACAGCAGGCGGTCCTTGAGTTCAATGGCCCGAAACAGAAAGTTCTGAGGAGTCTCTTTACTGTCCTGTGCAATATTTATCAGTTGGTGGAATAGCTCTGTGGCATCTTCCTCCTCATAGTAACTTTTTAGAATCCTCTTAAGCTGGTTCAAAGTCAAATCACTCTTTCTCTCTAACATGCCCCTAACACTTGAGCCTGGGCTGATGGCGTGGATCACAGCCTCTCTGATTTCCGATTCCAGATATCCTTTTTGTAGCCCCAGCTCTATTTGGTGTAGGAGGCTGGTGTAAGACAGTTTGCCCTTCTGTCCCTTTTCTCCTATCTGGCCATCAATGCGGAAATCCTTCCTAATAGTTACTTCTTGCAGATAGCCCCTGCTGCGTCTTCTTGGCTCCCTCCTTGGGTTTGGTGTCATCTGGCCAGCTCTCTGGTCTTCTGAGCCGACGCGCAGTCCATCCATGCGATCTGCTATGATGCTGGATGTCTCCTGAAACTTTTCCTGTATTTCACGGTATTGTCGCTGTAACTCAGCCAGTTGTTGTTCCGCCTGCTGCTGGGCGGCGGCTCCTGCGTTCCTGTCTAGGGGTTCTAACTGCTTTTTGCAGGGGTGTGTCAGGTGGAACACTGTCTTCTCGGACAATTTTATGGTAGCACCGTGGAAATTTTCAGGGACACCCCGTCCCCACTCTATCAGGGCATAGGTGCAATCAGTCCCAAAGTCTGGTTTCACTGCAACCACGTAGGCCTTTCTGTCTGGAGACAATGTCTGTACCACCTCTTTGATTTGCTTCTTCTCCCAGTAGCTCCCTGGGAGTTCAATGGCCACGCTCGCTTCTGAGCGTGTCCCTTCTGCTTCGCACCAACGGACTACTGTGATGGGGTCCATGGTGACCTCAAGGGGGGGGGTGGGTTTCTTGTAGAGTGACAGGATCCCGGACGAGCCCCCACGTGTAGCACTGACCCTCGCAGGAGCTGCTGATTAAATTTTGGGCCTGCACTCTAACTACAACCCCAATGATAAGGCTCAATCCCCTTTACACAGCTGTGGTGCAATACAATACAATACTGTACAATGTGATACCAGATACCTGTTTGTAACTTCAGGATCCACGAGCGGCACCTAGAGTGAATAAAGCAATACGCCACAACCCTGGTATGCTTAAACAGTAGTATTCTTTTACTGTTGATAATTGGCAAGTAAAGAAACACCAGTACATAAACTGTGCTATCCTCCTAACATGGGATGAGAGCACAAAAAATTAAATCTATACAGCAATCAAATAACAAACAGTATACCTGCAGGTATATGAATAAGAAAATAAAACTAAGCCTAGGAGCTCCCCCTACTTTGTAAGGTAACCGTGAGATCTCACAAAAAAAAAAAACAGTCAGTTCTTGATCTTCTTTCTTCGCTAGCTAATAATGTTTCCCAAGTAATTTGTAATCCAAACAAAACGAATAAACTTCCTGAAAAAAATGTCTCCGCAATGAGTGGGTTAACTGCCTTGGCCTTCTGGAGAGCGTCCCGAACAACTAGGCCTTCAACCTTCCTAAAGGCAACCCCTCCGCTTCTTCTTGGAAGTATGTAGTGAGGCCTGTGTGTTAGTCTAATGGCGTGTGAGGCATAACAAACTGTGGGCCGTAACCCACTCACCTAACTGGACACAGGCTCCGTACAGTCCGGCGACCTCCTCCCGTTGCTCCGTCAGCTGGATCAAACGCCAGGCCAACTCTGCTGGGGGACTCCCGTCCTCCGATGCTCAATGGAAATGTCCGTGGGCCTTGTTGTTCGGTCCCGTCTCCTCACAGATCCTCTCCGGCTGCCCATGCGGTTCCAAAAGGACCCAAGATGGCTGCTCCCACTCCTTATATAGCAAATCCCAGCATGCACTGCGCAAGAAATTGTTCCTGGGTCTTTGATCAACTTCCTATTTACAAAGGTCAACTCTGAGAACCAATAGTCTTTCTTCTTTATTCCTCAGATAGTGGAATGCTTCTTGCATTAACAACAATTGGCCACTAGATGGCTCCAAGCACTCAACAATCTCAATGTCCATGAATGCCATCTAGGGAATGCAATATACACATTTATGTACTATATATATACATCAGCGCTACATGTATTTTTGCATGAGCTTGTGAAGCTCAGCCATCGCGTCCAAATTCTTCCTCTGCTGTTGCTCCAGCTGTTGGTTTTGGAGGTCTAATATTCGCATTTTCCGGCGATTTGAGAGGCTTTTCTCATTGGTCCTCTGGATGAGACTGTAATTTTCCTCCATCTTTTTGAAAACTGTTAGGATATAAGAAAAAAAAAATAGGATTAAATGCTGTCCATTTTTATATCTACATCTTATTGTTGAAATGCTATTAATCTTTGTGCACATAATGACCCTCCTGCCTGGGGCTCACAGGAACCGTCTCATCCTCCTGCTCCTCTTCTCCATCACCCGATTCACCAGGAGTTTGGGGGGGGGGTTGCAGCCCCTCCTCTTGCTCCTCAACAGGAGCTGGGGGTGGTAAACACTGGGAGGGCCCTGGCTGCTCCTCATCCCTCACCTCCTGTGCATCCTCCTCCTGTTCCTCCTCTTCATCCTCCTCCTCCTCCTCTGCGGCCTGTCGCCTTGTGTGCTTGGGGCGCACAGATGGTAGAGGAGCTCCTATAATAACACAATGTTCATATATGTAAAAATGATTTCTAATAACGTATGCAAATTCTGTGTACTCTGCTGTATTGTATATGAATACAAATTTATTTATATAGACAGTTAACCAATGGGATAATGTTATACTAAAGGGTCTTGCTGGCACTACAGGGGACTGAGTGTGAGCTGGGCTGCCACCATGGTAAAATGAGCTGTTTGTGTTTCCTTTGTATTATTCTGACGATCTCATGTTAAAAAAAGGGCCTGATGGAGTACGCGGGATTACTATGATAACCCCACGCCTAGCACAGGAATTTAGTGGTAATTGAGTTATAAAATACCACCCCTTCCCCTTTAACCCACCACACCACCACTTTAATTCCATGGTTTAACTTGATGGAATAATGTCTTTTTTCAACAGTACTATGAATACCTTGGGTGGTGATATATGTTACCACAACATGGCGTCTGGGTTAACAACATCTGCCCTAAGGTTAATTACATATGACCTTACATAACTGTCACCAATAACTTACCTGGATGAAATTTATCTCGGATCTGTCTGACCCGGGCCATGTTGCGCCTCTTTAGGTCTGACCACTTTTTTAGGGTGGCCATGTGGTCATGTGTGCGGCCATGAACTTAACGTAACTCCCGCAATAGGGAGCGGACTATTTTTTTTTTGTCCTGCTGGCTCCAGGTTTCATCATATCCCTGTTGCAGGAACCTCTGCAAGATGAAGAACAAAGTATATTATAATACTTTTTTTTAAACCCTTATGGATATATGACGTAAATGTATGGTATTCAACAATTGGAAGCATTCTCGCCTTATTAATCACTGACAGGGGTAACATGACAGATTTTATATCTTGCCATTTTGGTCGCCACCTTTTTTGCATAAATATAGCAGCCATTATCATTTGCATAAGTATGTATATATGAGTAACATCACAGGATACACGTATAGGGGAGAAATGAGTTGCTATTCATCTGACCGCTATAATTATTTTTTGACCCTTATACTGGGCCTGTACAATAGATAATTTTTTTTCATCCCTATCTTTATATATGAACAATAATATGTTTGTTTCTTTTGACTTTTTGATTAATTAATTTTGAATAAATAATGGAGTTGATGTTATTTAAAAACTACAACTACTAGCTCTGATACACCATGTAGCTCACCGTCACCAGCTGTACCACAATTATACTTTAACTCCCAGCATGCCTGGACAGTCAATGGCTGTCCGGTAATACTGGGGAGTTGTTTTGCAACAGCTGTAGGCTCTGTTTAGTAAACAGCGCCGTACCAGACGGTTTTCTTTTTTAGTGTGGAGGGGAGGGGGGCTATGTAGGGGTATGTGTATATGTTGTGTTTTTTAATTTTTATGTAGTGTGGTGTAGTGTTTTTAGGGTACAGTCAGAGGGGCGTGGGGTTCACAGTAGTTTCCCACTGAGGGTTTGTGCTGCAGCGCCAAATTTGCTTCAGCTAGAAGCACCCTGTAAGCCCCAGCCCATGTGAATGTACCCTATACATTCACATTGGGGGAGAGGGGGGGGGGGTTATTGCAGCCAGTTGCATGCAGGGAGTTGTAGTTTTGCTGGAGGCACAATGGTTGTAAAACACTGCGGCCTCGTACACACGATCAAATCTGTCCGCTGGAAACGGTCCGCTGGACCGTTTCAGCAGACAGATTCGATCGTGTGTACGGCGGAGCAGACAGATTTGTCCACCCGACAGATTTCAAAGCATGCTTTGAAATCTATCGGGTGGGAATCTGTCCGCCCGACATGTCTGCTGGTTAGTACACTTACCAGCAGACATGTCGTCCCGCACCGCCGCCGCACCGCCGCCGAATAGATTCGGCGCATGCGCGGAAGTGTTTTACTTCCTGGTGCGGTGACGTGGCGGCGTCAACGTCACCGCCACGTCACCGACACGTCAGCTCGCCGTCTGCTGGCGGGGATTTTGGTTTGCTCGTGTGTACACGCGAGCAAACCAAAATCCCAGCAGACAGATTTGTTCAAATCTGTCGGACGGACAGATTTGAACAAATCTGTCCACTCGTGTGTACGAGGCCTGCAAGTTTGTTACCTAACTCAGGGTTTCAAGACCAGTGCGCCTCCAGCTGTTGCAAAACTACTACTCCCATCAGGCATGGTCTGTCAGTGCATGCTAAGAATTTTACTTTTGCTGCATCTAGAGTGCCACAGTTTAGAGACCCGTGTATAGTGGTCTGAAAAATGTGGGCCTGCAGAACTTGCAAAACTAGAAGTCCCAGCATGCCCAGGCATGCTGGAAGTTGTAGTTCTGCAACATCTAGAGGGCAATATGTATTCGAACGTCTTGGGCCTTAAGGACCCTGAAGTCAGGACGTTCGCATACGTCCTATGTCCACAACATGTTAATTATGCTAAATAGCAAGGAAAGTGCCTAAATACACATTTACCAACCATGATGTCTGCAGCTGTCCAGGCATGCTGGGAGTTGTAGTTTTGCAACAGCTGGAGACACACTGTTTGGGAAATACTAATATCTGATCTTATATCCTAACTTTTAAACTAGTCTAAAATGCAGTTAAAGATAATGAAATAACAGTGGTGAAATGACTTACACTAATCAGCAGTTTTTCCTCACTGGATGAAAAGTTACTCCCCACCATCTTCGCTTCGCAGGGCAGCACAAAATAGCGATCTGAAAATAGACTGGCAAAGATCCAGGAAATGATCTCCGTTTTCGCGTGTTGTTTGCGCGCATGCGCAGACGAGAATTTCGCAATCAATTTCGTATTCGCATTAGCAAAATTTTGCAAAAAATTTTTTTGATAAAATATCACGAATATTCGATATTAACGAATATTTCATGAATATTCTTCTATATATTCGTGAAATATCGCAAAATCGAATATGGCGTATTCCGCTCAACACTACTGGATACTTGAACTCTGTACATTGGCACCTTACAGGCACAAGGTGGAGTTTGACTTAAACTGTTTTATTTCCAATTATTGAGCTCCCATTCATGTTGCTGTTTTATTGTTATGGATTATTAGTACTGTTGTTGGGTTTAGGCACTTTATTAATTGTGATTTGCTAATACACTCATGTGCCTATCTTAGGTTCGATATTTAGTGCTCATTTATCATATTGTGGATTTTAATAGGTTTAAATACTATTATAGTAATATTAGAGTCATATAGTTGTATTCCTATTTTTCACTATCAGCAAGACCACTAATATTGGAGAGTTAAATTATGACCATTAGATGAAGTTTCCTATTAATTATGTGGCATTCTATTTTAAAATTATTTAAAATGATTTTAAATATCAATTTTTAATATTAATTTGTTATTATCTACACAAGGTACCATTTATATGTGTTTTAATCGTGATAGGTGATGATTATATATTGTTTAGGGATTTACCAATTGTTTTAGGTTTATTTTTAGCATTACAGTTAATATACATATTTATAATTATGAGAAGATATGATTCATTGATTGATTTTCTGATTAAATGGTGTAGGATGCATTATGGAGTTTGACCACCAGATGGAGTGTCTGGTCGTTTTAACCCATATTTTATACAATTATACATATTTTTAAGATGTCGTTATTATATGGTATAGCATGATGCTATCCTAAAGATGTTTATGTTAAAAATGGACTGTGCTACGCCTGTTGTCATTGTGCCATTCGTTTCCATGATGGCGCGGCAGCATATAAGTCACCCAGGTACACCATGGCTCTATACCCTATAATCATGGTGTGGTGTGTGCAGCCACCCAACACGCAAGGGAGGAACAGGGAGGAGAGCCAGTGGTGACGTCATCTCCGCTCTCGGCCGAGAGCGGAAGTGCCAGTGTTTTTGTCAAGTGTTTTCGCCTTGTTGTGTTCGTCTTAAGTGTAAGTGCATCTTTTTATTAAACATTTTGAAAACGTTAATACACTATGGAGCCCTCTCTTTTCTTATTTTGCTACTGAGAGCCATCCATCCACGGTAGAGGTTACGCTAAAGGTTCTCTGACATTCAGGAGCCGCTGCCATTCTGGGATTTAAAGAGGCTTGATTTTAAGCCAGCCAAGGTGAGAGGCTGGAGAAAACAGGGTCACTGTGATTGGAGCACTGGCACACTCAGGAATTATTGTGGATGGTGGATCGTTTTGCATGAGCATTCACTATATATATATATATATATATATATATATATATATATATATATATATTGTAACGTTTGGGGGATCAGCTTGATCGCAGGACACAGGCTTTTAAATCAAAAGTGAGGTTTATTGAACACAAATGGCTTCACAGCAGCAAAAGCAAAACAAATAATCAGTCTCACCGACTCTTAGGGCTCAGCACTGCCATTGCAATTCACAGTCCTTGCAGGTAAAGTTCCCCAGTTGCAGGCTTTCAGGCAGGACACAAGTCCTTTTAAAGTTCTTCCCAGCTTCTCAGAGCTTTGCAGCATTCACCTGTCTAGCATCGCCATACACAGGCTCTGCTACACACTTCCACTCTCTCACCTGCAACTTCCTGTCCTCACTTAAACCATCTCCTGGACAGGTGCATTAACCCTTTTTGTCCTCTTAAAAGGACCATAGCCCAAATAGAGGGGAAACATAGCGTCCCTCCAGGACGCAGCCACGGCGACCTGTACATATCCCCCCCCTGTGCCCCAACGCCGAGGAGGTGGGGGCAACAGTGGAGCCCAAACAATGGACTCGGGAGAGGGCATCTGCATTTTGATGCAGTCTCCCGGGCCTATGCTCCACTATAAATTTAAATTCTTGGAGCGCCAGGAACCACCGGGTAATCCTGGCATTAGTCCCTTTACCTTGCCTAAGCCATGTTAAAGGGGCATGATCAGAAATGAGCCTAAATTTTCTGCCCAAAAGGTAATATCTGAGGGACTCCAGGGCCCACTTAATGGCCAGGCACTCTCTCTCAATAACAGCGTAGTTTTTCTCTGCTGGTGTCAACTTCCTACTGAGGAAGACTACTGGGTGCTCCTCACCATTAACAACCTGTGACAACACCGCTCCTAATCCTACATCGGAAGCGTCAGTTTGGACAACAAACTCTCTTGAAAATTTGGGCGCTATCAAGACAGGGTGTTGGCACAGTGCTGACTTGAGCTCCAAAAAAGCCTTTTCAGCATCCGCATTCCACTCGACCATGACCGATTTCCGACCCTTGGTCAGATCGGTCAGTGGAGCCGCTAATGTGGCAAAGTTGGGTACGAACCTTCTGTAGTATCCCACCATGCCCAGGAATGCACGTACCTGCTTTTTCGTGAGGGGGCGGGGCCAACTATTTATAGCCTCTACCTTGTTGACCTGAGGTTTCACCACCCCTCTACCCACGATATAGCCCAGGTATTTCACCTCCTCCATTCCCAAATGACATTTTTCAGGGTTTATTGTGAACCCTTCCTTCCAAAGAGAGTCCAGTACTGCCTGGACTTTGGGCAAGTGCGAGTCCCAGTCTCTGCTAAAAACGACTATGTCATCCAAGTACACTGAGGCATACTCCCGATGAGGTCGTAAAATCCTATCCATTGCTCGCTGGAATGTGGCTGGAGCAGTTTGCAGTCCAAAAGGCATTCGTTTGTACTGAAAACTCCCCTCTGGAGTAGAAAAAGCAGTTTTCTCTCTAGCCGCCTTAGTCAATGGGATTTGCCAATACCCCTTGGTAAGGTCTAATGTTGTGATGTACCTGGCTGGACCTAGTCGCTCAATAAGTTCATCCACCCGGGGCATGGGGTAGGCATCAAACCGTGAAACCTCATTAAGTTTCCGAAAATCATTGCAGAATCGCAGAGTCCCGTTGGGCTTTGGTACCAACACGATGGGGCTCGACCACTCACTCTGCGATTCCTCGATGATATCCAGGTCTAACATTTTTTTCACTTCCTCTGAAACGGCCTTTCTTTGCGCCTCTGGGATGCGGTAGGGCCGGACAAAAACTTTGACTCCAGGTTCTGTGATAATATCATGCTCTATCACACTAGTAAGCCCTGGCAAGTCTGAAAACTTTTCTTTATTTCTTTGCAAGAACTCCTTTGCTTGCTGATTTTGTATTTTAGACAGGGTATTTGCTACTTGGACACGCTCTACCCCAACCTGAGGCTCAAGCCTTGCACTAGCCAGGGAGGTCACTGTTTCCCTATCCGTCCAGGGTTTTAACAAGTTAACATGATATATCTGATACGGTTTCCTCTTGCCTGGCTGGTGCACTCTATAATTTACCTCTCCTACTTTTTCCACAACTTCAAAGGGACCTTGCCATCTGGCCAAGAATTTACTTTCCACAGTGGGGATGAGCACAGCTACTCGATCTCCCACTTGGAAGTGCCTTATTTTTGCAGCCCTGTTATAGACCCGTCGTTGAGCCTCCTGGGCCTTTTGTAAATGTTCTTTGACTAGTGGCATCACGGTTTGGATCCTTTCCTGCATTTGGGAGACATATTCCAGGACACTCTTATGCTGAACAGGTTCACTTTCCCATTCCTCTTTAATAAAATCAAGTAGTCCGCGAGGTCTCCGCCCATAAACCAACTCAAAAGGCGAAAACCCTGTGGAGGCCTGGGGCACTTCCCGGATGGCAAATAGGAGAGCTGGCAACAGGCAGTCCCAATCTTTCCCATCCCTTTGCACCACTTTCTTGAGCATAGACTTAAGGGTTTTATTAAAGCGTTCCACCAACCCGTCCGTTTGGGGATGGTAGACCGAGGTGCGCAGCTGTTTAATGCGGAACAGCTTACACACATCGGCCATAACCCTCGACATAAACGGGGTACCCTGGTCTGTGAGTATTTCCTTGGGGAAACCCATCCGTGTAAACAATTGGAATAATTCTCGAGCAATGGCCTTTGAGGAGGTATTCCGCAGGGGTAGCGCCTCAGGATATCGGGTGGCATAGTCAAGAATCACCAAAATGTAGGAGTGACCTCGAGCTGACTTTACCAAGGGACCCACTATATCCATGGCTATCCTCTCGAATGGGACCTCAATTATGGGCAGAGGGACCAAAGGGCTCCGAAAGTGAGTCACCGGAGCGGTCAACTGGCAGGTCGGACAAGAGGTACAGTATCTCTTTACCTCTGCTTTCAGACCTGGCCAGTAAAACCGGTCGGTGATCCGTGCCTCCGTCTTCTCAACTCCCAGGTGCCCCCCTAACACATCATCATGGGCCAGTTCCAGAACCTTTCGTCTATATTGTTGGGGTACCAACAATTGTTCTACCACGTTTTCTCTCTCTTTGGTAACCCGATACAGCAATTCATTATATATTGCAAAGTGTGGCCACCTTTCATTCGCACCTGGCTCTTGGGGAACCCCATTTACTACTACAACTTGTTCCCGTGCACGGGCCAAAGTGGGGTCCTGCATCTGAGCAGTACCAAACTCCCCCTGGGGAACACCCAAATCCGGCAGGGCAGGAGTAGAGGCTACTTCCTCATCCTCTTCCCCCAGCATTACCTGAAGTGGGGAAGGCTCCTCCCCCTGAGGGTTTTGGTAGGTCTGTGTACCACATGTCTTGACATTCTCAACAGTATCAATGCTACTTTTATCACCATTAACCACATCATGAGCATTTTCCTCATCTGGATCCACATTAAACACATTTGGCAGTTCAGGGTTATTCCTCTCAGCAGCAGGAACAGGGGGGCTAGTTTCTCCCCAGTCTCTGAACTGTTCTCCTTGTTCCCACAGTTTGGTAAACAATGGACAGTCTCGTCCTATTATAACATCATGTACCAAGTTCTTTACCACCCCCACCTCTTGAGTACAAGTGCCACATGTTGAGGAGATAGACACCGTGATGATGGGGTACTCTCTAGTGTCCCCGTGTATGCACACCACCCGTAAAGTTTTGCTGACCGTACCGACCTTCCCAATTATTCTAGGATGAACAAGGGTTACCATGCTTCCAGAGTCCAACAAAGCCCAGGCAGGGAGGTTGTTCACTTGGACTTCATACTCAAACTTATCGTCATCCATGTCGAGATGTGTGGTGCATACTTTATGGGCACAGAAAGACCCCCTCCGAAGAACCCCGCATTCCATGGGCTCCTCTTGCAGTGGGCAGTGTGCCCGGGTATGACCCCAGGAATGACATCGCCAACATTGTACATCCACTCCTCTCCGAACAGGAACAGAACGCTGGGGAGGTACCGGGAGTGACTCTTGGCCTTCCGGGGTGTTTGTTCCCAGGCCCCTTGGAACATCCTTTCGAAGGGCAGCAGTTGGTCGAACAGGTCGTGGCAAACTGGGCCCTATACGCTTGGTAGGTCCGAGCAGGTCCTCCACCACTGTAAATCGTTCCACCATCTCAACAAGGAGGTTTGCGGTTTTGGGATCTCCATGGCTGACCCACCGTTGAAGGTCATCTGGCAGGGACCTCAGGTATCGGTCCAGCACGACCCGCTCCACGATTTGGGGGCCAGACAACACCTCAGGCTGCAGCCATTTTTTCACTAGTTGCACCAGGTCGTGCATTTGAGATCGGGGTGGCCGATCTGGACGATATTTCCATTGGTGTACTCGTTGGGCCCGAACAGCCGTAGTCACCCCCAGACGAGCCAGAATTTCGGCTTTTAGCTTTTGATAGTCTTTAGCATCATCCGGTGGCAGGTCAAAGTAGGCTTTTTGAGGATCTCCAGTGAGAAAAGGAGCAATGAGGCCGGCCCACTGGTCCTGAAGCCACCCTTCTCTCTCTGCCGTCCTCTCAAAGGTAGCAAGAAATGCTTCTACATCATCGTTTGGGGATAATTTCTGCAGAAAATGGCTTGCCCTCACAGTCACCTGGTTGCCAGGGGCAACAGCCGCTTGTCCCTGAACCTTAGACAGCTGCTGCACTGCTTCCTTTAAAGCAGTCACCTGAGTCTGCATAACCTCTTGCTGGGTTGTTTGCTGGGCTACCAACTGAGCCACCAACAGGCGGGTATTTTCTTGCTGCAGCGTCAGCGCCTCCTCATGGCGGGTCTGCGCTTGTATGTTAGCCAGGGTCAGCTGTTTAATTAGCTCCTCCATAGCTTCGGCTTTCAATGTTTGTGCAGCTTTAACCCAGGACATAAATCCAATGCACTGTCTCTTTAAATGTCAGTTCAATATAAAGTCCAAAAAAAAAAAAAAAAAAATTTCTTTCTTCTTATGCCTGTTATTATGTCCTGCCCGCATTCGAGCACCAGTGTAACGTTTGGGGGATCAGCTTGATCGCAGGACACAGGCTTTTAAATCAAAAGTGAGGTTTATTGAACACAAATGGCTTCACAGCAGCAAAAGCAAAACAAATAATCAGTCTCACCGACTCTAATGCCGCGTACACACGGTCGTTTTTTGCGATGAAAAAAAACGACGTTTTTTAAAACGTCATTTAAATTGATCGTGTGTGGGCAAAACGTCGTTTTTTGTCTTCAAAAAAACGACCAAAAAAAAATTCCAACATGCTTGAATTTTTTGTGTCGTTTTTCAAAACGTCGTTTTTTGTTTCACAAAAAGTCACCGTGTGTAGCAAAAACGTCTTTTAAAACGACGTTTTTCAACCCGCGCATGCCCAGAAGCTAGTTATGAAGCGAGCTTCAATGGAAAAGAGTGGTGAACGTAACCTTGCTTTTTGTGAAAAAACGATGGCGTGTATGCAACATCGTCTTTGAAAAGTGACGTTTCAAAAACGTCGTTTTTTACTTTACAGAAAACGTCGTTTTTTTTTTCATCGCAAAAAACGACCGTGTGTACGCGGCATTAGGGCTCAGCACTGCCATTGCAATTCACAGTCCTTGCAGGTAAAGTTCCCCAGTTGCAGGCTTTCAGGCAGGACACAAGTCCTTTTAAAGTTCTTCCCAGCTTCTCAGAGCTTTGCAGCATTCACCTGTCTAGCATCGCCATACACAGGCTCTGCTACACACTTCCACTCTCTCACCTGCAACTTCCTGTCCTCACTTAAACCATCTCCTGGACAGGTGCATTAACCCTTTTTGTCCTCTTAAAAGGACCATAGCCCAAATAGAGGGGAAACATAGCGTCCCTCCAGGACGCAGCCACGGCGACCTGTACAATATATATATATATATATATATATATATATATATATATATTTATCATTATTGATTTTGATTCACTGTTTTTGGAAACTTTTTCCACTTAATTATTTATGTACATTGTGCAAGCTGATATGCATTGTTGTCAGCGTTTTTTGTCAATACACTGCACATTTTTGGAATTGCACAATTGATTACACACAGCACTTTATAATATTTAATAGTAAGTGCCATAACACCCCCCTTTTATCAATTCTGTGTTATTTAGTTTTCTCCCAGTCTGGTTTGCGCATTAGTTCCCCGCTCTTACACTGATGCAAGGATGGACTCTGCTGGGAAGGCACCTGATGCAAAGACGGAGTCTGCTGCGGAGGCACCTGATGCAAGGACGGACTCTGCTGGGGAGGCACCTGATGCAACGACGGAGTCTGCTGCAGAGGCACCTGATGCAAGGACGGACTCTGCTGGAGAGGCACCTGATGCAAGGACAGACTCTGCTGGGGGGGCACCTGATGCAAGGACGGAATCTGCTGGGGAGGCACCTGATGCAAGGACGGAATCTACTGGGGAGGCACCTGATGCAAGGACAGACTGCTGGGGAGGCACCCTCGTGCATGCTGCCCGCTTTATCGGTGCTTCATGCGGAGCGTGTGTGAATAAACAATCTGCGGTGTTCCTGCAGTTCAGGGTCCCGACAAATACTGTATGAGGAGAGATAAAAAAACAACACACAGTGCATTAAGTGGAGTATACAGCATGACCCTTCGGGAGAGAAATCCTCGTAGCGGGTGCCAAGAGACCCCTACAGAGCGTTGCAACAGAAACAATGTTCACGACTTATGCCTAACAGAAATACATGGATATTGCATATCAAAAACGGTATAACATAAGTAACACCTGTAGAATGGTCTATAGAGGCTTGGCGCCCTCAAGTGGGTTAGGTACATAATGCACCCTGAAAGCGTATAATGCAAACCCAGGGAAGAACAGCAGCCCGGGTCACTCTCTACCACCCCTCCAGGAGTGAACCGAAAACCTTAACCGGAAGGGTGGTAGATGCTTCCTACGCGTAACGGAGCCCGCTGAGTGATCTGACAACCAGCATACTAGATTGAGGGCAGTCATGTGGCCCTGACCGATATAGCGCGAGACATTTCATGTTTGTGTCACTTCTCTGTCAGCAGCCGGGATCGTAAAAAGCAAAAATACAACAAGGGAGTAGATAGGGCTCTGCAGTCGCTCGCAGTTAGGCAATGGGGGTTTGTCATTTCCGGTGGGAAATTCAGGCGTGGGGTTGCATCAGTGAATGTGAGAGAGAATCACAGTGAACCTCCGGGGATCTGCAGGGTTTCAATCATGCAGTGATCGAGCTCCCAAAAACGTAAAAAAAAAAAAAAAGCACATAAACGTTAAACATTAAGAAAAATAACACAGAGGTAGATGAGTTACAGTACCTTACAGTATCGGTCCCCAGGGAAAAGGGCGGTCGGGGGGAGGGCAGAGGGGGGCCCGGAGGCACATCTCAGGTTCACACCGGCTGCTGCGGGGGTTGTCTGGTATAGAATGCAACAAACATATAATCAAAACTGCGCCAGGGCATGGGTGCACTGTAAAGATAAGCGGTCTAGTGAGTAAAGACTTGTTTAGGGCACAAATCAATGGAGTGAACTGAAAAAGGTATAGGGGGCAAACATGAAAAAAAAAGGAAGAAGAAGAAAAAAAAACGAAGGCACAAAAACAGGGCCAAAAAAGACACAGGGTTGGAGACTGATCTTCCGATACTTCAGCACATCTGGACTCTCACCTCTGAGCAGATTCTTACGATGCTTCCCGGGCAGGTAGGGAGACTTGGACGGCGATGGATCTTGCAGCAAGGGGTGATGTATGAAGGCCGGAGGGATCAGGAATTCCGCATACCAATCCGGGAGTTCCACCGGAGCTATCTGCAGATTCTCGCCGTTGTGAGTGGCTTGCAGGGCAAATGGAAATTTCCACCTGTAAGGAATACCCTTCGCGGACAACTTGTCGAGCAGGGGCTTCAGGGCTCTCCTGTTCTTGAGCGTGATGGGAGAGAGGTCCTGGAAGAGCTGAATGTCAGCTTCAGCAAAGGTGATCTGTTCCCTGGTTCTAGCTTTCTGAAGAATTTCTTCTTTCAGCGTGTAGTTTGGGAGCCGGCAAATGATGTCTCTAGCGGCTTTTTTTCCGGAGCTCTAAGACGCAGCGCTCTGTGGGCCCTATCGTATTCGATGGGCGACGCTTCAGGCCTATCCAGAAGATTGTTAAAAATAGAGGATAGCGCTGGTTTGATCTGATCGGGGGGCACAGACTCGGGGACCCCCCGAACCCTGTTATTATTTTGGCGTCCCCTATTGTCTAAATCTTCAATTTGTCGATTGGCCTCGATCAATTGTTGAGAGTGAACCTCCGCAATGCCATCCAGCCTTGTGAGGGCGCGATCCCGTCTTTTTCCGGCTCTTTCAGTCACCGCCATTTGCTCAGTTAGCCTGAGTAGCTCAGTCTTAATGTCGGTTATCGCGACCGAGAAGAAATTTTTCATGTCCCCTGCAATCTCCATCATCGTAGCGTAGTGGGGCAGTCAGGAGGGGTAACATTGCTGTTGAACTCCTCAGATGCGGCCGTGGAGGCATATAAAACAAAATAAAGTTGCGCTGCTAAAAATGTAGAGTAAAGCTGCCAGCACTAACAGTGAAACAACCTGTCAGGTCCCCTGACAAGATAACAATTTTGACACCCCCCCCCTCCTTCTCCCCTCTTGTCTGCATGGGCTGGACCGGGACATCGCACCACGGACGGTCAAGTGTTGTTCCATCTGAAAGCCTGGAGCCACTCTCTATCCTGGACCTTGGGATCCCTGGGAAAGATCTACAATTCCTCCAACCGTCACCCTCCATAGAGCCATCCATCCGAGGAGCTCTCACAAGCGCATCTGACACAGTGCTCCCGGCATATGTGTCCACCTCATGTGGTAAGAGTACCCATTCTTCTAATTTATCAGTTTGGCTACCTTGCATGCCCATTAAAGTGGATCACGCATACCATTCGAATCTCCAGTAACACAGGAGTATTCCACAGGAGTGTTTCATATGAAGACCTACCTGTATTTATACTTTGTTTTTTGAAGGACTTCCTCCATATTTTATATTCTACACCTCACTGTTTGCATTCCAAAGGGTCTCACCATCCTTTCTGTGTATTTCTGTATTGTGTTTTTGGATCACCCGTTATAATCTCACCCATTTGGTTGGGATTTGTGTAAACTGCTTCACGCAATTTCACGTTTTCAAGCGCTGCACTTATATTTTTTTCTTTATTGTCAGTGCATATACTTAACTAAATGTATTTACTTTTGGGGGGGTTTCATTTGTTTTGTTTTTTTGTTTCTTTTTTTTGTTTGTTTCTTTTTATTTTTAGCTTTAAAATCTCATTATCCTCCTTTTTTTTGTTTAAACTGATTGCACTTGAGTATCATACCTTAAACATAATATCTGCCATAGTGAACCTCAGATACTTGATACTGTAAGCACAAAACAACAAGTCCTGTACTAAGGATATCGCAGAAACACATTTTTATGTTTTATGTTAAGCAGGCTATAGAATAATCATCCAAATGTTTGACTTGGTAATATTAAAGGCGCCATGCATAAAAATGTCTGAAAGTGTCTTCATTGTCCAAAGCACATAATGATAACCCGTGTAATTTTCTAACCTATACTAGAAAAGTCTTATCTTCCGATTTTGCATCCTCTTCTTCCCCTAGGTGTCAAGGGTTTCAGTAATCCTTCTCAATATTCCAATCTCCTGGCAGCCTTTTTATGTTTGTTATTGCCAAGTATTTTCTCCTTTTCCATTTTTGTGTTTGCATTCTGTTATAATCTTCCATGCTAACTTTAGGAAAAATTCTTATTCCCTATTTATCACATTTGCAAAATCTTCTAAAGGATTTCCACCTTAAACCTATTTTTTTTCCTAACTCTTTTACAACGTGGTTTATTTTCTTTTATTTATTTCCTCTTTTTTTGAAAGGTACCTACCAGTAATTTTAATGTTTACAATCTTTATAAACAAGTGTCCAGGTTTGAAAACTGTATGTTAATACTACAACAAGAATCCTATTCTGGGAGAATGAAATACAGTAATCTTTTACCTGTTCTTTAGTGTTTTTTTTGTTTTGTTTTTACCTGTTTTGACTGGGCTGGTAGTTTGTGATTACCTAAGAACTTACAACTTGTATAAGCTTTAATACATTTCCCCCAACACTAAGTTATTTTGTTTATGGTCGCCATCTTGAAACATTCTGTTGGCTTTGAAAAAGCTAATTGACAATATTTTTTACAAAGTTATTAAAATGACATATCAGTTAAAGGGCAAGAAAAGTCAGATTAAAAAATGAAAGTAGAAAGTACAACAAGCACCCCAAAAAATATAATAATTACAAGCAAACAAAAAACCGAGGCCACCAAAACCAGATAGTAGGTAAGAGTGAATCTGCTCAGTTCCTCAAAATCTTGCTAGTTATCCACAGAATCCAGTACAGCAGGGAGGAGGGTCTTTTTAATGTAACTTCCAGGGCAACATGGGAAAAAAAACACTCTTTGATCTACCTTATGTCCAGCCAACAAACAGGTAAACAGCACCCTTACCAGGGTTGTTGGATCTACCTGCATACTGTATGTCCTGTTTGCGTAACTTTGTGCATAATCCTGATGATTACTGGACAGCAGAGAGCACCGGGGACAACAGTGGATTTAATGAATCAATCCATGAAAAAAATTCTCCTAATGCCATGGAGGAAAGCTGTGACTGACAACGAGGGTGTTTTAAAGGGCCATTGACCACTGTCATGGGATTTTTTCGTTTACAAACGATTTTATTGATGAAAAGGTCAAGGTTCACAAAAAAAAGGATAACAATAATAGTACAGAAATGTATACAGGTATCACTGGTATTTAATATCGTACAGAAAGAAATGGTTGTGGTTAGTGCTAATTAAACTTAAACCAGAAGCGTGGTGTCCCAGAGAGACCATTTTTTTTTGATACTGGGGCATAGAATCATATAGCGTATGGTGAATTCTCTCTGAGAGTTTTATGCTTGTCATACGGTTGAGAATCTGTGGCCAGGGTACCAAAGTGGAGCGCCAATTAAAGGCTATGGCCCAATGAATGGAGGTGAGGAATGTGTGGATCAGCCTTGCGCTTGATGTTGGAATAATCTGGATGGGGCCGAATAAGAGGCAGATTAGGGGTGTAAGAGGGATACTACGGCCAGCAATTTTGTCAATCACAGTGCTGGCCTTGTGCCAAGTGTGCTTTAAATGTGGACAGTCCCAAAATAAATGTAATAGCGTACCATGGGCTGGACATCCCCTGAAGCAAAGTGGAGACAGTGAAGGGTAACATTTATTAAGTTTAGCTGGCGTAAGATACCATCTATAGAGTAATTTAATAGCTGATTCTCTGATAGATGTTGTTTTGGTACATCTATGGAGATTAGCGAAGATGATATCCCATTGCTCCAGAGTAAGAGAAGTGTTTAAATCCGATTCCCATTGTAACATGGGATGTGACTTCTCTGGCATGTTTGTTTCATTCAAGCTTTTGTAAATTCTGGAGATCAAGCCCCTATCACGGGGGGAGGAGATACAGATTTGTTCAAATTGAGTATAAGGGGGATGAAGTGTAAGTGAATAGTATTTCAGATAGAACTCTCTGATTTTTGTGTAATTTTCAAATTCCCCAGGATACAGATCATATTTTGTTTGTAGGTTGGGGAAAGTGAGAAATGAGTTAAGGTGAGAGAGCGATTTTAAGTGGGTTAGGTTCTGCGACTTCCAAACCATTAGTAAGTTTAGACTTTGAGCTCTATCTAGGGGGGAAAAACGCGGGTCCCCTAAGAATGATGCCAGGGGGGGAGTGTCAGAAGATAGCTTAAACTTTGGGACCTGTCTGAACCATAGTTGGAGCGAGTGGGTGACAATACGGTTTAGTGTTCTTATTTTTTGTGGTGGGATGGTTTTGGACCAGAGGAGTCCTTGTAGGTTGTAAGGTAGCATAGACTCCTCCTCGAACTGGAGCCAAGGGTTCTGGAGTGAAGGGGCATACCATTGGGCTAGTTGGGTAAATCTGGCAGATAAGTAATAAAGCCACAGGTTTGGGATGCTAAGGGTGAGAGAGGTCTAAACATAAGAGAGTAACTAAATCTAGGTTTCTTGTTCTGCCAAATAAATCTGTTAGTCTCTCTTTGAAGTGAGTCTAGTGTTTTTTTAGGTAAAATAAGAGGGAGAGCTCTAAAAAAGAACAAAAGCTTGGGTAATATCATCATCTTGACAGCGAATATTCTGCCCGAGAATGAAATCTGGTATGATGACCAAAGTTTAAGTACATTTTTAATATTATTAAATAAGGGGGGATAGTTTGCTTGGTATAAAGAGTTATACAGGGGAGTAATTTGGATGCCCAAGTATCCAAACGAATCGACATGCCAATTGAATGGGAATCTATCCTTAAGTGAGGCTATTAAGGTTGAGGGGATATTGATTGGTAAGGCAGAGCACTTTGAAAGATTTACGCCCAGACCTGACAGGTCATGGAAGATGTCTAGAGTTTTGGTCAGATTGGGTAGGGAGATAAGAGGGTTAGTAATGAACAGGAGAACATCATCTGTATAAAGACTCAGTTTATATTCTTTGGAACCTTTAGAATATCCCTTGATGTCAGCATTGTTTCTGATAGCACATGCGAGGGGCTCAATTGCGAGGGCAAAGAGTAGGGGGAGGAGTGGACAACCCTGTCTAGTGCCTTTTGTTAGGGGGAAAAAGTCAGAGTTGTTGCCTGGGAGTTTGATGCGAGTTTGGGGGTTATGATAGAGAGCCTTAAATCCATGAAGGAATTCATTCATGATACCATATTTGGGGAGTAAGGTGTCGAAATATGACCAGCTGACACTGTCAAATGCTTTATGTATATCCAGACTGAGCAAAAGGGTGGATTTGGAGTGTAGGTTGGAGTCCTGGATGATATTAGCGGTCAGTCGTATGTTATCTGTTATTTGTCTGTTGGGAATGAAACCCGTTTGGTCAGGGTCTACTAATGGGGAGATTACAGCCGATAATCTGTCTGCTAGGATACGGCCAAATATTTTTAAGTCATTGTCAATAACCGATATTGGGCGGTAATTTTGGGGGGTGGAGTGATCTTTATTTGGTTTGGGAAGCAAGGACATGTTAGCCAAAAGCATCTCGGGAGGGAATTGGCCACCCTGTAAGATATTATTAAATAATTTTGTAAGGTGTGGGGCAATGGTAGAGGTACATTTTTTATAATAGGAAGAGGAAAAGCCATCGGGGCCTGGGGCTGTGGATGTCCTTAACGTTCCGATGATTCTGTTAACCTCCATATCTGTACAGGGGGCATTAAGGGAGTCAATTTGATCTCTAGTAAGAGTAGGCAATGACATGTCATTAAGCCAGTCCATGGAGGATTGTTTGGGATGTGATTGGGGCGATGAAAGAAGATTTTTATAGAAGTCTGTGAACAGTTTCATGACCTCTTTGGGGTGGGATACCATGTTACCAGCTGAGTTCCTTAGTTTGTATGTGTGTGCGGGTTTCATAGAGTGATTTAACTTTCTAGCAAACATGGTGGAATAAGAATTGCTGTTGAGGAGGAATCTGGCCTTTGACCATCTGAGAGCTTTGTCCGTGTCATTTGTTAATAAAGCGTCTAAGGAAGCACGTTTCTCTTGGATCTGTTTAAGAAGATCATTGGAAGGATTTTGGTAGTGTCTGTGATATAAGTGGTCTAACTCTTTCGTGAGGGATCTAATATCTGCAAGCTTGGCCTTATTTTTGATAGAGGCAATTTTTATCAAGTGACCTCTCATCACCGCTTTATGTGCCATCCATATAGTTGCAGGAGACAGGTCGGGTGATACATTGTGCGTACAATATTGCTCAAGGTGAGTTACAATTTGTTGATTGCTAGATGGGTCTGTGAGTAGAGAATCATTTATTCTCCAAGAGTGTGTTGTATTGGCTAGGCCTATGTGAGAAGTATCAAAGGAGACTATATTATGATCAGACCACGGACATGTATGGATATCTGCATTAGAAGAATTGGCCAGCAGGATTGGGGTGCAGAAGATGTAGTCAAGACGGTTGAAGCTATCGTGAGGATGAGAGTAGAATGTGTATGACTTTATGCCAATGTTATGGGCTCTCCAGGTGTCTACTAATTGGTGGTAATAAAGTGTTCTGTTCAATGATTTGGGGAAAGCCTCAGAGGAGGGGACAACTCTGCTCCTGTCCAGGGCGGAGTGAGCCGCTAAATTAAAATCATCCCCCACTATAAGATGAGTGGAGTGATAATTGTCTAATGTTTTAAAAAATTTATTGAAAAAGCTAGACTGGGCATCGTTGGGGGCGTACACAGAGGCAATAGTAATGGAACGTCCCTTAATTGAGCCTTTCAGAATCAGATAACGGCTGTCTGGGTCCCTAAAGACATTTTGAATATCAAAAATGACAGAGTTTCTAACATATATAGCGACACCTCTAGACTTAGAGTTGTAAGTGGTGCAATAAAATTGATTGTAATTTTTGTCAAAAAATTTGGGGTGATTATCCGACGCAAAGTGAGTTTCCTGCATCAATATTAAGTCTGCGCCCAGCCTTTTGTAGTGGCGAAAGGCCTTCTTTCTCTTTTGGGGTGAGTTAAAGCCTTGGACGTTGTGGGAGATCACTCTGAGACCCATTGTATTAGTAATAAAGAACGATGGTAGTTATGGCACATTGGCGTATGGGCGCAAAGACTAAGGTCTAGCATATAGTGAAATGGAAGTGGTAGTAAGGTTACGATAAACAACATTGACATTTTAAATGGAAGAGTACCTGCTTTAGGAAGAAAACAAGTGGCGATCGTGTCATTCTCGGAATAACCATATTTACAATACAACAATATATTCGTCAAAAAATGATCTAGAAAATTTCCTGTTGCCCTTTTAATAATGGGTATTATGTAGAACTCGTACGTGTGAATCATGGAGGATGAGAAACCTGAACTATAGAATCGAAGTGATGATGAACTACTAAAAAATAACCAATCAGTATAAGACCACATCATTCTAACGCGATACACTGGGTAAGTTAGAAACATTTGGTTTAACCCTTTCAAAATTTTGTAAAAATAGAATATTTCACTGAAAACATGAAAAATATTGTAAGAAATATGGGGGTCAGGGTGAGGAGCACTACCTGACCAAGGAAAATATTGAAGTGGACAATGGTGTCCATTACTCACAAATGGGAACTCCACTGTCATGACCATGTAAAGTAGGGTCAGTAGCAGAGAAGTTTCCACTAGATGAATCATGCTTTAGGAGTCCTTTGTGAGTAGGGGAACAAACTAGCAGAGGTGGAACAGAACAGCCTCAGCGAGGATACTATAAACAAAAATATAAGTGCATGCTGTAACATATCAGACATATTGTTAAATTTTCAAGCAGTCAATCTAGCCAATCCCTAATCAGGAACTGTAATTATTTTTCCCTGAATCATGTGAAAGGCAAAAAAAAATAAAAAAAGGGGTTCCTTGCATGTATGTGTAAAGGCATATAGCGACTTGTTGAACCTATTATCAAAATGCAAACCGGTGAATGATGTTCCGTCCATCAAAATGTCAATCAAACTCAGACTTGTTATAACTTTTGCTTAAGTCATGCAAAAATGTGAAGGGAGAGGGGAAGGAGGGAGAGTGAGGAAAAAAAAAAAAAAAGTTTTCCAACAAAAAACAGGGAAAATAGTTCGCTGTAAGAAAAAGACCGCTTTGTGTTAGACTGTTCATGCGTCTAGGTTTCTGAATGGTTGTCGCCATCTTCTCTGGTCACGACGCATAGCTGGGGTGGCCCAGATAGGTGAAATATGGGGAGTAGAGGGAGGTCTTGTATCAGCACTCGGATCTAAAAGGCCCAGTTTTATAAGGAGATCTTTGCCCTCTGAGACGTTATAGACCGTGTAGGTGGTACCATTGTGGGGAACCGTAAGTTTGAACAGGAATCCCCAGCGGTACCTAATGTGAGCTGATTGAAGAACCAAAGTCACCTCTTTCATCTTGCGTCTCCTTTCCAGGGTAGCTTGAGAGATGTCTGGGAATATTTGAATTTTGGAGCTATCCAATTCGATGTTGTGCATATTTCTTGATGCTCTTAAAATGTTCTCCTTCGTGATGTAATCTTTCAAACATAGGATGATATCTCGTGGAGGTTTATCCGGGGGCGGTTTAGGACGAAGGGCCCTGTGAATTCTGTCACACACAAAAGAGGATGGGGGTGAATCAGGAAGGAGATTGTGGAACAGTTTGGAGATTGCCGGCGTCAGATCGGCAACCGACTCAGGGATTCCACGAATCCTTAAGTTATTCCTTCGGTTTCGGTTGTCCAAATCTTCCACTTGTGATTGTAAGTATGAGTAATTTTCGGCTAAGAGTTCAAAGTCCTTCCTGAGGTCATTATGCGCAAGTGATAGTTCGTCGTGTTTGGTTTCCAAAACGTCGGTGCGACCTCCCAGGGTTGCTATTTCTTGTGTGAGCGTGTGAGTTGTTTTTTGAAGTTCACATTGTATTTTGTCGACAAGTTTTTCATAAATCTTTGTTAAACTGGAGTCCAAGTCAGCTTTTGTGATCTGAGCGTAGGGCTCATTTTTATTTTGTGAGGAAGCAGAATTCTGTAAGGTGACGTTAGCAGATGGTGAAAACTGAACTGGCGATGTGCCATTATTTTTCTGGGCCATTTTCTTCTTTTCGCGCAAAGAATATGTAACCAGAGAGTGCTGATGCGCACGGCGGTTATACGCCTTCTTGCCCGACAGCATGCACAGGTGAGAACTGCAAGGGTGTATATGAAAGATAAAGTTAATTCGGGTGTTTTGGCCTTACAGTATAAGTAAAATCCTTGCTTGGTCTATGAGGTGTTTATTAATTGATGGTGAACTGCATCGCGCCTCGCATGCGTCCCCACTTGTTAGTAGGAGTGTCTATCAGTACATTTTAGAGCCGGTATCTCGGACAAAAGATTTGCTATGGTGCAGTAAGGGGGCTGTTTGCAAAGCGATGGTTCCGGGACACTGATAGGGTGGAGATCCGGTGCATATGAATTGTTGGTTCATTAGACAGTGGAGTGTAGCAATAAGGTTGCTCTAGAATGTGACACTGCAGCCCCAGCCAAAGCAGTGAGGGGGGTCTCAGGTGGAAGGTGGGTAAAATAGGTGTCCCTATAGATAACTGACTAGACCAGGTAACTGATCAGCTCCTGCTACAGTGTGGGTGGAGGCAACAAAATGGCCTCTCTACTTATTCAAGGGAGCAATGGGTGTAACAGAATGTCCACTCTCCTCCACAGGGGTATTGCAAGGCAGACACTGATAATGGTAACACTGGGCACCCCTTAGCCTGAAGGGGTGTGTTGTTATTGTTGTGTGGTGTGAGCAGCAGGGGAGGAGAGGAGAGGAAGACACTGGTGGGCACACGGTGTAGTGAGATGGCTGGCTCCCGCCTGAACTCCAGCTGCAATTAGTGAGATGGTGACCCAGAGCAAGCGACAGCATCCAGGGGCCAGGCAGAGTTACTTGGGGGCGAGATTCAGGCGACCAGGGTAAACCTGAGTTGGACGTTTGGGTGCACCAAGATGGCCGCCGGCCTCGCCTAAATCTGCGCCCGGCGGAGGTGCGTCTGACCACGGGATCCACAGGCAGGGCCTCCGTGGTAAACTGAAGGGCCCGGGTCAGGCTCAGAGGGGACGAGGAGGCCAGCGGGGGGTTCGGGGAGCGGCAGGCGGCAAGCCCCTCACCTGTATGTCTGCGGCACCGATACCCGACCAGGTCCTCCGGCGGACCTTAGATGATGTCCATCCGATCCCGTGGGTCCGTCACAGACCCGTGGATCCCGGAATGTGAGCCAGTGAGCACGGAGGCTGCGGAGGTCTGTTTAGGCCGCAATATGGCGGCGGGTCCGCCGTGTATGGAACCAACTGCGGGATGAGAAAAAGCGCCGAATCCCGGCCGGGTGCCTTAAATTCGGCTTAGATTAGTTCATGGAGTGCCCTGGGACCAGGATGGGCGGTTTTGGTGGCTGTTCGTGAGGTCTGTAGCCAAGGATGGCAGTGGATACTGGCTAGGTAAGCGGAGCTCCACAGTCTGTCATGGGATTTTTTGAGGGGGTTTTAATGTGTTAACAACCACTAATGATGGAGGAGATAGGTATGGGTGTGGTGTTTAAAAGGGGGGGGGGGGAAATGTTTTGGGTTTATCTGTGACATTTAGGCATTGCACACAATGCAATGTTAACCTTTTCATCTTTTCAGCATTCTGTGGACATCATCTGCCATTTGGAGCTGCAAAAGAAGTAACATTATAACCACCCCCTCGGTTTATCCAAGTTTCTTGTGCTGCAACTCCTCCTGCATGATATTTAGAGGAAATCTCCTGGACTGCCTCCCCTAAAGTAGCAGACTCATAATCACGTTTTGTTATCTTTTTACTTAGCGTCTGTTTTTTTCCATATGCATTTATTTTATTTTTCCTTTGTATTAGTGGGTGGGCTGCATACAGCAGAGGTCAGGCGTGTCTAACTTTAATCTGCTTTCCCAGCATATTCTTTTCCCCTCAGGCACCCAGCAGCAAGTTGAATATTTTTTTTATACTTTTTTTAAATGTAGTCCAATATTACAATGCAGTGTGAAAAGCAGGCAACAGCAAACATTAAGTGTGAAATCCTATGGCCACCCTTCCCCCAAATAAGGACCATTAAAAATGGAGGTAGAAGGTGGCAAGCTTTGCTAATGAGATCTCTTCCTCCTATGCGATAGTAGCATGAGGAGAGACTAGAGAAAATAACTGGCGAAAACAGCCCCCCTCCTCCAGGGCATGTGAGCAGTCCCACAGTAACAAATCTCCATCCACCATCCCGTTTTTTTTCTTATATTTTCCTTAATGTGTGTGTTATTAGTTATTTACAGTCACCTAGTGATGTCATCAGGTGACCCCACCCCTTAGTTATTTAAGAACTGTCAGAGGGTGGAGCTGGCAGATATCAGGAGCCTTCGACAGTATTGGACTGTTTTTTTTGCTGCGCTGGCAGTGGGCATTGTGTTTGACGATGGATTTACTTTTGGGGACATTGTTTTTTTTAATAAAGGAATTGTCAAAAACTGCCTAGTATAATTTTTTTACACTACACCTTTTTTTTTGGTGAATGAGTAGGGGTACTATGTATCCCATCTCATTCACATAGGGTGCTGCTAGGATCAGGAGCCCCCCTTGATAAAAGGGGCTTCCTGATTCTGATATGCCTTAAGCCCGCAGACCCCCACAACCACCAGCCAGGAATGTGGGGATGAGGCCCTTGTCCCCATCAACATAGGGGCAAGGTGTTTGGGGGAGCAGAGCCCCCTGCCCCAAAGCACAAAAACCCCCATGTTGAGGGCATGTTGCCTGGTATAGTTCAGGAGGGGGCACACTCATCCTCCCTTTCCTGGCCTGCTTTGCTGCATGCTCGGTTAAAAGAGTCTGGTATGGATTTTGGGGAGGACCCTACGTCATTATTTTTTTCGTTTGCCATGGGGTTTCCCCCAAAATCCACACCAAACCTGAAGGAGACGGTATGGATTGGGGGGGTCCCACGCCATTTTTTTTTCTTTGCCGGGAACTCTTTTTTTCTTACATTTCTTAACAATCAGCTATTCTCAGTTTGTTATAGAGAAAAATAAAACGCAAAACACGAAACACATGTAAAAATGCATCAAAAATGCAACACTTGCGAGTCAATTAAAGTCTTTCACATGCAAGATGCATTCTGTTGCGGTAAAAAAAAAACCCTGACCCTTTCCAATACCCAGCGAGTGAAAAACACATAGGGCCAGATTCAGGTAGATGGGCGAATCTTTAAGTTGGAGTACCCTTTCTCATTTACGTTACTCTGGCGAAATTTTAGGAGCAAGTGCTGTTATTCATGAAGCACTTGCTCCTAAAGTTGCGGCAGCGTATCGAAAATGAGCCGGCGGAATTCAAATTGGGCGGGTACGGGGCGTGTATTATTTAAACTAAGCGCGATCCCGCGGCGAACGTACTGCGCATGCGTCGACTGTCAATGCATCCCAGTGCGCATGCTCCAAATTCTGTCAGTGAACGTCAATGAAGTCAAATCCCCATTCATGGACGTTTTACGCAAGCGACGCAAATTTTTTTTTTTTCGACGCGATGACGACGGCTATACTTAACATAGGATACTCCACTAGGGGGCTGCTTTATCTTTACGCCGCGTATCGCGAATTGCCGATTCCCGCTGATTAACATATTTTTTTGCCGTTAATCAGCGGGAACGCCATTTTTAAATTAAAGTTGCGATGCGATGGCGAAATTCAATTACGCTGCTCGCATCGGAACTCCAACACAGCGTTTCTTGTTTTCTGGTTACAGAAAACAAAAACGCCGCCTTAAAGTGACAGTTAGGCTGGAGTATCACTGATACTCCAGCCTAACTCTACCTGAATCTGGCCCATAGATATGAATGTTTCCCATACGAAACCACATTAAAGTGGATGTAAACCCAAAAATGTTGATGTCACAATGTAGAGAGAGCATAATTATCTGGCAACAGGAAATGCAAATACATGGCTTAAATCACAAACTTAATGGGAGAACCAAAGAGTTCAAGGTTCACCAGAAACAAGAGACAACGAAAGATTGTCCAAGGGATCAGACTGGGAGCTGTCCAGCATCTTATATGGCACAGCAAGAAGAACTACAGCCAGACACTACAGAGGTAGCAGGTTCAGATCCAGATCTTAAGACCGAATACACACGGAGGGACATGTCCGATGGAAACGGTCCGCGGACCGTTTTCATCGGACATGTCGCCTCGGGATTTTCGTCCGGCGGTGTGTACACACCACCGGATCAAAATCCCCGCCGGAATCCATTCGACGCATGTGCGGGCAGATTTGTCCGCTGGTTAGTGTACTAACCAGCAGACATATCTGACGGACATGTCTCCGGCGGACAAACATGTCCGCTAGCCCATACACACGATCGGATTTTGTCTGCTGAAACGGTCCGTCGGACCAGTTTCAGCGGACAAATTTGATCGTGTATACGCGGCCTAAGACTCTCAAGTGTAATTATTAACAGTTTGTGCATTGGTTTACAAAATAAAGTAAGATAGTACAGTTACAATATAATTCAAGCCTGCTCATGGGAGCTTGCAATCTGAAAAAGAAGGGCAAGTGATACAAACAGTAGTACCGTCTTTTTGAGAAAGTAAAATGTTTTCGTTAGATGGAGATGGGGCAGAATGGGAGACAGCCAGGCAGATTAGCGTAATGCACAATCTGTATCTATTCAAATGCTATCAGTTTTTTTAGCACAAAAATATAGCAACCTTAAAGGTTTTAATTGTATAAATCTTGATGGCCAGCAAACACACAGGAGGATTACAACTGAGACAAGCTACCAGCTTTTGAAATCAGGCACCTCCAAACAGAATGGTCTTATGAATGATCTTTAGGGCACTCACAAAACCATATAGATAAATGTCCTTTAACCAGTCTGACATTTTCCCTATTTTAAACAGTTTATGAGATATATAGTATACTGATGACAGTGATGTAATTGTATCATCTTGCCCAGAGAGGCTATAACTGTATCAAAGTAAGTGTTCAGGGCTTCATTCCAGGCATCATATGACAAAGCTGGTACAGGGACTTTATCCTGACTAAGGGCAGTATAGTATCTAGAGAATAATTGGATATGCTCCAGCAAGCGGAGAAAATATTCAGTTTTAGTATTTAGTAGAGTCACTTCCTGTAGACCATGTTGTCCTGCAGCTACATTTTGCTGCTAGACGTAATTATAGCACCAAGACAAGGGTATTTTTCATTCCTGTGCTAGTACTGCTAAAAACTATTGTCAGTGTATAGATGATGAACATACTTCATACCATATTTTGCCCATTTAGCACCCTCTCTAAGGCAGATCATTTTTCAAAGCCAGAGGTTGAACCACAATGGTTTTTATGAGCAACATTTTTCGTTTTTTCACATAAAAGAAATGTTTCCACGGGAACTTTGCAATCAAAGCCCATTTCTGTTGTACATGTTTCCCAAGGGGTTGCTTTAATTTCTCCTATTTTGTATCTACAGAGAGGAAGGAGTTTTCTTTACAATAGTTTTGAATAGCTTAAAAGGCATCTAATTTGGATAGTATCATTGTGATCAGGGATGTATTTAGGTTTTGTGCTGCCCTAGGCCTGACTAAACTTGTGCACCCCTAATTTAAATATGACCCACACCTTCCTGTCAAGGCCACACCCCTTGCTGTTAAAGACCTGCCCTTCCCTTACCTTACCCTTACTCCATCCAAAATAAAATGGAAAACTGTTCCTAAAGTTCTACTTTAGGCCCAAAATTCTGATAATTTTATGGAGAGGACTAAAAAGATATAACCATGCCAATGGTACAGCAGAAAACATATAGCACAGTGAGGAAGGTTTGTGGTCCAGGATGATAGGACAGTCAAAATTAGAAGCTCTGCCCCCCCTACAGTTGTGAAATGCTTGCCTCTGCCCAGTCCGCCCCATAAGACTGGCGCTACACTAACAGTGCTACACTAATAGTGCAAGCCGGCGGAGACTCCTTCCGTGCTGCCCCCCTGCAACCTGCTGCCCTAGGCCTGGACCTTGTTGGCCTAGGCCAGGATACAGTTCTGATTGTGATTCCACACACAGTTAATTCTCCAGCTATTTAAACAAAAGGAAATAAGATATACTTACAGGGTCAGGTGTTTCTTCATATAGTAGCCACAGTAAGCAATTATGTAAAGCTTCCATGTGCATATGTGCATGGGCGTCCACTGAAATTTTTTCAGGGGGGGGGGGCTCTTCGGAAGCGGTGATGCACAGTCACATTTAACCCTTTCTTTGACCGCTAGCAGGGGGTTAAAAACGTGCCCCCCCCCACGTTAAAATGTAAAAACACCCGACTGTGCCCCCTTTTAATATCTCTTTGTCACTACTGTGTACCCCCTTTCTGGACTCCTTTACATTACACAGCACCCTACACCTCTGGCCCCCTTTACATTACACAGCACCCTGCACCTCTGGCCCCCTTTACATTACACAGCACCCTGCACCTCTGGCCCCCTTTACATTACACAGCACCCTGCACCTCTGGCCCCCTTTACATTACACAGCACCCTGCACCTATGGGCCCCTTTACATTACACAGCACCCTGCACCTCTGGCCCCCTTTACATTACACAGCACCCTTCACCTCTGGCCCCCTTTACATTACACAGCACCCTGCACCTCTGGGCCCCTTTACATTACACAGCACCCTGCACCTCTGGCCCCCTTTACATTACACAGCACCCTGCACCTCTGGCCCCCTTTACATTACACAGCACCCTGCACCTCTGGCCCCCTTTACATTACACAGCACCCTGCACCTCTGGACCCCTTTACATTACACAGCACCCTGCACCTCTGGACCCCTTTACATTACACAGCACCCTGCACCTCTAGTCTCCTTTACATTACACAGCACCCTGCACCTCTGGACCCCTTTACATTACACAGCACCCTGCACCTCTGGGCTCCTTTACATTACACAGTACCCTGCACCTCTGGACCCCTTTACATTACACAGCACCCTGCACCTCTGGGCCCCTTTACATTACACATCACCCTGCACCTCTGGACCCCTTTACATTACACAGCACCCTGCACCTCTGGGCTCCTTTACATTACACAGCACCCTGCATCTCTGGACCCCTTTACATTACACAGCACCCTGCACCTCTGGGCCCCTTTACATTACACAGCACCCTGCATCCTGAAGCCTTTGGGTTCACACTGGTGTACTGGAGTTTGTCGCAGTGTATATGCAGTTTTTCTGCATTTAATCCCTACTTCTATTAGCTTGTGTAATTTTACTGCGTTTTCTGAAAGCACACCAAAGATTCAGTATAGAGAACATTTGGTGCACTTTCAGAAAATGTTGAAAAAAATGTGTAATCTAATAGAAGTCTGTTGGACTTTGGTGAAAATGGAGATAAATGCAGGAAATCTGTGTATACACCGGCACTGCATCAGTGTAAACCCACTTGAGTCCTAGTTCACATATATGTGATTCCTGCATTGCATGTTGCTTGTCGGCCGTTCACTCTGCCCTTTGCAAACTGATACGGGTGTCAATGTAAAATTAATGACACCCCCATATCGGTTTGCAGATTGCAGTGAGAACTTTGAAATGGTGCATGAATTGGATTGCATAGGTGTAAACACCCATCCACTCCAAAAAAAGGGACCTGCACAGTTATGGTGCAAATTCCATTTCAGCCATACAGTTTTTATGGCTGAATTTGCATCGCATAGACATCCCATGTGATTTTCACAGCAATGCGGTGCAAATCACATGCAATGTCTATGATCACACAAGTGAAAACCCTGGCTAAAGGCATAGCATAGGGTTAATGAAAGACTGCTGGAGGACAAGACAGGAAATGAACGATTTGGGAGAGAGAGGGCAGAGTACACAGTGACAATGCTGATAACTCACTTGATGTTCCCAGGATGCTCACACTAGTAGTTTAGTTGGCTCTTTAGCTATCAGCTACTTGTTTAAATGTTCCCGCCCACACACTCCTTTCAGAGCAGCACACGGGCTGTGCACAGAGCATAGACAACGGCACACAGAAACAGAGGGGAGGGAGGGGGCAGAGCAGATGCAGCCTCTTCTATTTCTGTGGAAGGGGGGTGGTTGTACTGGCTGGGATGTTACAATTTAACAGAGTGAGACACACAGCATTGTGCATATGGGTCAGTCCACCTGAGCTCTCCCTGCGCTGTCAGCATGTCTCATCTCTGCTGCACTACCAAGCCCATCCTGCTCTCACTGTTTCAAGTGTCTTCTCCTACGATCCTAGGGGGGGGCAAACGACCCCCGTTGCCCTATGGAGCGGACGCCCATGCATATGTGTGAGTTTTAGTTGTGATCAGCGAAACCCCGATTGACAGAGTGGTCTCTAGCATCTAGCCAGTGACTGGCTTCCCATGGGATAGTGAAGAAACTTTGCCTTTATCAATCACCTGCAACTTAGTGGAATAAAACATACTGTAAGTACCATTTTTTGCTTTCTAAGCCTTATTTGGATATTGACGGAACTTGCACTCTGTTTGAAACTGAAAAACTCAGGTAGATTGCTTTGGTATTGTTGTATCTGATAGATGTGGCTGCCTTGAGGATATTTTGTGTATTTTCTCAAATATCTCTAAAAGGTATCTGTATCTTTAAAATGTAATATGCATTTAATAAGGGGGTGGAGGTGGTTTTCATACAATTGAAAAAAGATGGGAAAACACATCAGCATCCATAACTCAGTTAAGCTGATTTTTCAAGAAATCTCCAGGATTTTTACCATTTGATCCTTCAAAGAATCCCAGCAGTCTTAATTTTTCAGGGAATTCCAATAGTCTTAAATAGTCCTTAGGCTGGGTTCACATTATACTACAAGACAGTAGTACAACTTTCATCCTACTTTGCTCTGCGACATCGGTCCTACATTGGTCCTACATCCATCCGACTTTCATGAACAGGATACTACTTTGATCCGACTTTGTGATAGTCTGACTTGTTCTTTGACCAATTAAAACAATCCCAGAGTGAGATAAATTCCTTTTACTGCTGCTGTAATCACCATGTCCGATGTCAAAAGTTGGATGGTAAGGACAAGGCTCCTACTTTGGTCCAACTTCAATGATATTGACCAGTTAAGACGCCTCTCATAGGGAAACATTGAGTTTCACACATCATGCGACATGAGCTCCCAATGTCGGAGCGTTTTTCGTACCAGTGTGAACCCGGCCTGAAGGTCCTCAAATTATTTGTATTATGCAAAAATTAGCTGTCATCCCCGGACTAAACAAATGTACAGTGTCTTCCAAGTTATGTATCCTCTGTTCAGTTTAACTGACTCTTTCTCACATAAGATGCATATGATTTTTGAGGAATGAGATATCTACTGTAAAAAAAATATATTTACCCCACTGCCCATACCAATTTACACTTTGCTTAGTAATGTTTTTATCTAAACAATTTTCTTAATTTACAGTATGCCTGAATACAATTTGGAGCAATGTTTGTAAAAAAAATGTTTTATATGATATTCTGTAAAAAAAAAAAAAAAAACAGCATACATTCATATTTTTTGATAGTGGGAAACACCAACTGTTTAAAATGTTTTGTGTCAGGAAAATAACAAAGTCGGAGGAATAGGCAAATTTGCTGCTATATAAGGCCTTTGCCCTGTGTGTTTTAATTTGTATCGTTTATACTGTATCCCTACATCCTAAAAAATAAACTGTAAATGCAGATCTGTATTAAGACATTTTAGCTGATTTAATAAAGGAGTTAAACATCTTCACTCAATAAATTGTAGCAGTGTTCACTTTCACTACCTGATTATGTGAAGATGAAATAAACAGGAATATGCTTTTCACATCGTTTGATTGTTGAACTGAATCTTTTTCTTGAGTAAAGGTTCTTAAAGGTTTTTTTTACACCAACATTTAATATTCCTCATGTGTATCTGTTGTACCATGTACTTGTATTAAGACGTTTCCTGTTCCCTTTAAATTTCTTCCTTTGTGTGAAATATCTGGTGACTCTACCATTGTTTTTTTTTTTGCACATTTCTCACACTCTCAAACTAATTTTAATATTACACAAAGATAACCTGAGTACATCCAAGATGCAGTTATTTCATTTATTAAGGGAAAAAGGCTGTTCAAACCTGCCTGACCCTATGTGAAAAGGTAAGTGCCCCTCTTATGCTGAACTGTGATTAACTAAACTTTTTTGGTAAACTCAGTTAAACTTCAGTTGCCAAAACCAGGTCTAATTACTACCAGACCTGTTGAATCAAGAAATCACATAAATAGAAGTTGTCTGACAAAGTGAAGCATGCTAACAGATCACAAAAAGCCACACATCATGCCACAAGTTATAAAAAATTAAGAACAGATTATAAATAAAGTAATCTACATGTATCAATCTAGGAAGGGTTTCAAATAAATTTCTAAGGCTTTGGAACTCCAGTGAACCATGGGGAGAGCCATTATTCACAAATAGAGATAACTTGGAACAGTGGTGATCCTTCCCAGGAGTGGCCGGCCTACAAAGATTACTCCAATAGCACGACGACGACTCATCCAGGAGGTCATATTAGAAATCCAGAACAACATCTAAAGAACTGCAGGCCTCACTTGCCTAAGGTAAGATCAGTGTTCATGATTCAACAATAAGAAAGAGACTGAGCAAAAATGGCATCGACGAGGTTCTTTCTTGAAATACCAAAAAACTGACCAGTATCCTGCTGGTTAAGCAAAATTAATTTTCCAAAATTTGCTGTATGTGAATGCAATATGCACATCCATCACTGTCCACGGAAAGCTATACCTCATTGTAATAGTTCATATTTGGGGTGCTCGTTTTGGGCTTTCCTAGTGCTCACTCCCCTCCCTCTTACCTCACTCCTCTTCTCTTTCCTAATGTGAACACCCGTCCCCCCTCTTTCTTTCTTTCTTTCTTTCTTTCTTTCTTTCTTTCTTTCTTTCTTTCTTTCTTTCTTTCTTTCTTTCTTATTTCCTTGTTGCAGATCATGCTGTTTATTGAGACTTGATGCTTTGACCTACTTCCTGTTTCACGGCCTGCAACAAATTTACCAGACTCTTTGATACCTACTCTAACTTGCAGGCGATACGTTTAATTTATTACTACGCTATTTAAACTGTTAGATGTGTTTACATTCTCGGCAGCTGTCCAATATTTCTTTGGCAATTACATAATTTGTTTTACTTACATTTTTCAAAAAAATTGTATTGAAAGTGAAAATCGATACAAAAAAAAAGATTTAAACCCACAAGTATTTTTTTTTTTTTACCACTACTATTCCTTTATATTGGCTTGTGAAATTTACAAATGCAGCAATTTAGAAATTGGATGAAAGGTTTAGCACAAAATGAGGAGGGGCTTTGTTCCAAATCAGGGACAATCCTTTGAAATCAGGGACAGTTGGGAGGTATGATACAAACATGTTTATAAAATGGAAGGTTCAATTGGCCTTTAAGAGTGATACAAAACACAATAACAACCTTAAAAAATGTCTAACCTTTTCAGACTATCTGAAGCTCCACTAATAGCATTCACAATTGGGTGATTACCTTCCGCTGTAAAGTAATAACAATATGCAATTTTGCCATACAGTTTTTCGTTCAGTTAGCTGCCAAGTTATGTGTATGGAGCCATCACAATAAAGAGTTGACAGTTCTTTCTTATGGATTATTGGACTGGAATTAAAATATTTATATTATTTTCATCTATAATTCCCTATTTTAAGATGTCTTCTGCTTTGATAATGTTCCAAACCTTTTACATATGTACACATGCATGTTATTAGATACTCTTCTACAAAAACGGTTAGCGGAAGCATTGTATCTTTTTCACCCTTTAAGTGAAATCAACTTACATAATTTACCTGGTTAAAAAACATTTTTTTTATGTACGTGTATATGCAACCACTGATCTGTACCATTACAGTATAGTAGAAGAAATTCTATATTTGGCTCAGAGACTGATATAAAAAAAAAAAAAGAAACAGATGGGATGTGTGCATCAGAGATTACTGTAATTATAGATGTGGAAAATAAAAAACAAGAAATCTTTATGGAACAAGATGAATTTGAAGTTATGTACTGTGTGAGCACATTTTTGGACTATATCATCACAACAGTCCTGAGAAAAAAAAGGGACGGCCAGTTCTTTTAGCATGACAGCTCATCTTACTAATTATTTGTTAGTCACAAGAAGGTAAACAAGGCACCTAATTACTTATTTTGTAGAATGATGCTGGACAAAGTAATTCCTATGTATATGTTTAGCAATTTCAGGGTTATCTTTCTATTTCATGCTTTCTTACACACAACAAATATAAATGGTAAAAGCAAGCTTGAAAAAAAAAAAAACACTGTGTTTTAGCAGAGTAGACTCTGTTGCAGGCAATGTTAAATGCAACCTAATCTATTTGTACACTACAGAAGATAAAACACATATTGCCTGGTATTTCATCTGATAATTCAGTCTACAAATCAACAACTAAACTCTTTAGTGTTCCAGAATGCAATACGACCCTCTGGAGAGCTCTAGGGAGCTGTAAAACACTGTATGAATGATGTAGCATTTTCAAATATATTTTTCTGACTATACAGCTAAACATTTTTTTCTTTAAGAACATATGATCTAAACACAAGATTTGTGGAATATTCTCTATAAACAATGTAAGCCGTGCTGCTTTTTTGCTGACCATGTATTCTTTGAATCTGTTTTTCTAATGTGGGTCAGTAGTCTTTTTTTTTTTCCTTTTGTGCTACTGGAAACTAATATTTCACTTTTTTTTTTTTTACTATGCTCTGCAGAACTTTTTTATGTTTTGATGGTTTGTCATAGCCATGATGATGTCATCAACCTACACACTATAATATAATACTCATCCTGGCCCTTCTGAATCTTATATATACTCCTAACAGTATTTATCATACAAATTATTGCAAAACTACTGTAATGCCGCGTACACACGATCATTTTTCGGCATGTAAAAAACAAAGTTTTAAAAAAATGTAATTTAAAATGATTGTGTGTGGGCTTCACATTATTTTTCGGGTTCTGCAAAATGACAAAAAAATGTTTGCATTTTTTAACAACGTTTTAAACAATGTCGTTTTTCGGGTTGTAAAAAATGATCGTGTGTGGACTAAAACGACGTTAAAAACCTGCGCATGTTCAGAAGCAAGTTATCAGACGGGAGCGCTCGTTCTGGTAAAACTACCGTTCGTAATGGAGTAAGCACATTCATCACGCTGTAACAGACAGAAAAGCGCGAATCGTCTTTTACTAACACAAAATCAGCTAAAGCAGCCCAAAGGGTGGCATCATCAGAATGGAACTTCCCCTTTATAGTGCCGCCGTACGTGTTGTACGTCACCGCGCTTTGCTAGAGCATTTTTTTAACGATCGTGTATGGGCAACATCGTTTTAATGATGAAGTTGGAAAAAACTTTGTTTTTTCTAGAGGCTGAAAAACTTATTTTTTTTACAAGCCGAAAAATTATCGTATGTACGCGGCATAAGATGAATAAACAAAACAACTTTTACAATTTGCTTTAATGGTTTACTTTTTTTTAGCCTTGTCTTATCAACTCTAGAAACTTGGAAATATATCCAAAAGCAGGACTCGAGTGGATAGAAAGTACAGGGACTGACACAAATTCTTTGGCCTCAGACTTTTATGTGTTGTTACAAAAATGTTCTTTTCTGTATAAGACGAGGGCTGAGGTTTAGGTTCACTACTATCATTGGTTCAAGCCAAATTCTGCGCATTCAAGGTACGTAAACGTATGCAAGAATTTACCAGACTGAATTCTTTGTAACAACAATGCACTGTCTAGCTTTTTCATTTAGAACAACTGGCATAGAAGCAGCAATAGTAGGGCATTTGGATAACAAGTCACCTCACTATTACCCTCTTCCTGCACACACTATAGTCAAAAGATCGCTACATTGCCGGGAGGGTGCCAATAGACATCCTACCACGATCGCTCTGCTCATGCGCCCCCTGTGGCATGCGGGTGGTGCACTCTGTGATTGGGACACAGCTGATCACAGATCGGTTTTAAAGGCCAATCACAACAGCCCTTTACCACGTGATCAGCTGTGCCCAATGACAGATGATCACAATGTAAACACAATCCAGTTATCGGCATTCCTTTTTTTACACTGACAGCATGAGGGGAGCAGAGGAGAGCTTACAACCGCCTTGTGTGAAAGGGACATATACACTAAGGCCGCATACACACGATGAGACATGTCCGCTCAAACATGTCCGACGGACCGTTTGCAGCGGACATGTCTTATCGGACTTTGGTCCGATGGCGTGTACACACCATCGGACGAAAATCCCCTCGGGTTGAGGATGCGGTGACGTGGCGGTGACGTTAACCCCGCCACGTCACCACTCCAGGAAGTAAAATACTTCCACGCATGCGTCGAATCCATTCGGTGCATGCAGGAGATTTTTGTCCGCTGGTTAGGCGTACTAACCAGCGGACATGTCGGACGGACGGGTTTCCAGCAGACAAGTTTTAAAGCATGCTTTAAAACTTGTCTGCTGGAAAAACCTGTCTGCTCACCCGTACACATGATCGGAGATGTCTGCTGAAACGGTCCGTCGGACCAGTTTCAGCAGATAAATTTGATCGTGTGTACACGGCCTAAAAATCAGGGCACTGATTATCAGTGCCCTGATAATCATTCAGTCCCAACAGTGCCCATCAGTGCTGCCTATCAGTGCCCAACAGTGCTGCCAATGAGTGCCCACCAGTGCTGCTAATCAGTGCCCATCACTGCCTCCTCATCAGTGTCACCTATCAGTGCTGCCTACCAGTACCTATCAGTGCCCTTCAATGCCACCTATCACTGTCTATCAATGCCACCTATGAGTGCCCATCAGTGCCATTGATCAGTGCCCATCAGTGCCGCCTGTCAGTGCCTCCTCATCAGTGTCCACCAGTGCCGCCTTATCAGTGCCCATCAGTTCAGCCTATCAATGCCCATCAGTGCCACCTCATCAGTGCCCATCAGTGCCACCTCATCAGTGCCCATTAGTGCAGACTATCAGTGCCCATCAATGCAGCCTCATCAGCGCACATCAGTGAAGGAGGAAAATTACCTGTTTGTGAAATTTTATAACTATGAAAAAACATATTTATTTCCGAATTTGTTGTCTTTTTTTGTTTGTTTATAAAAAATAAAAAACCCAGTGGTGATTAAATACCACCAAAAGAAAGCTCTGTTTATGTGGAAAAAAAAATGATAAAAAATCTAATATAGGTACAGTGTAGAATGACTGCGTAATTGTTATTCGAAGTGTGGCAGCGCTAAAAGCTGAAAATTGGCCTGGGCAGGAAGGGGGTAAAAGTGCCCAATAGGCAAGTGGTTAATGGGTGAGGTCACAGCACTCATATTGACAATGTGCTTTAGCTGTGATAGGGAAGAAATAATGAGTGCTACTGAAAAAAGTGCATAGAGAGAGATTAGCATAGGACTCATAGGCACTGAAAGGTATGTTAAACTAGATGTAAACCTTTACTGACTGTCAGGGACATGGCATGTGCAGACGTGCATTAGCAGGTGGCTGTCATGCCAGGCAAAGGCTAAAGCCGATGCGCATGCACGGGAATATTAGCGCTAACAGGAAAACGCACATGATTGCTAACAGGCAATTTTTGTGCATGCGCATGCGCTAACAAGTGACCGCGCATGCACAAACAACCACACTCACATTAGCCACTAATGCTGGCACCAAATGGCCTATATAAAGACAGCAATTGACTGTCAAGGTATCAAAAGGGTAAGGTATCCTTAAAGCAGCGGCGAGGAAAGATGACGCCACCCATGCCTTCTGGAACCCAGAACGGCAGTATTTTTTTTCCAGCAACAGTTTTTTGTTGTTTCATGAGGTTTGACATAGGGAGATGGGAGGGAGTTTTCAATAAAATGGTGCCAATGGTGGATTATGCCTGGGCAATGTACATTGGCACAGCAGCATTTATTTTCCTTTAGGCCCCTTTCACACGGTCGGACCGTTCAGGTCTGCCTGTCAGTTTTGTCGGCGGACCTGAACGGCTGCTCCATACATCTTTATGGAGCGTCGGATGTCAGCGGAGATCCAACCAGATCCGATCCACTAAAATCAGACGAATGGCTATACGTCGCCATCCGTCCATGGTGGATCGGATTGGGTGAGATTTGATGAAAACGTACATGCTGTCCATTTTCGTTCGATCTTTCCATAAGAGACGGTGGCGCTGCACAAGCCCTTCCCTGCTCAGTGAGCAGAAAGGGACCTGTCATCCGCCTGCTCAGCGGAGATCAGCGGAGAGATCTCCCGCTGAGCCGTGGGGCACTGCTGAATGTGGATCTGTCCCCATGTGGAAGGGGCCTTAAGGGGCATCTGACAGGGTGATTTACAGATAGCCCCTGTTGGAGACAGGGGCAGAGCATTGTCACCACATAACACAAAGTGGCCAGACAAGTTCCTTTGTATTAGGATGACCAACTGTTATTTATCATGAAAGCTAGAGATTACTTTCCAAGTATATTATTATGTTAAAACTCATATAAGATTTATTTTTAAGTTGTATATAAGATTTTAGTGATTGCATCTAAAGCTTCTTGTCATATTTACTGTTTCAGTCTAGCAACAATCCAAGATAATCTGTCATCTTTTTCTGCCATTCCATGATCTGATACTTAGCATAGCAAACACTAATGACTTTATAATCAGTACCTATTTTATTTGGTTTACTGAACATCAACTGCCAGTCCTTTTAACCAACTAGTAATATATAATTTTCTAATGCTATATTACAGAGTATATTCTTCGGCAAGACAAAATCCATCCAAGATTAATTTCCACAATAATAACAGCTATGAACATCTCAGAAACCAGTGCACAGTCACAAATTCAAGATAATCAGCACAGTTACAAAAGCAAGGGAGGAGTTGATTAACTAAACCCAATTAGGCTGTTAAAGGATCACTAAAGAATTTTTTTTTTAGTTAAATAGCTTCCTTTACCTTACTGCAGTCCTGGTTTCATGTCCTCATTTTTCCGTTTTTTTGCTTTGAAGTTGCTGTAATTCTGCTCTGATCTCCACACTTCCTGCTTGTCTGGCTCCTTATGAAAAATCTCATGGCAGCTTTTCACTGTGGTCCAAGCTGTCATTACTGTGTGTCTATAACTCAGAATCAGATTCATTTTAAAAACAAAACACTGCCCTGTATTTGTTTGTTTTTGTTCCGTGTGTCTCTTTACATCACAGAAACATGAAACCAGTTTAAAAGTGAAACTAAACTGCAGGTACATTATATGATTGATTTTTATCTATGTTTAATAATTTTTAAAAGGAATCAGTTAACTATTATGTCTCTATACCCTGTAAACAGTCATTTCAGCAAAAAAAAAAAAATTGCTTTAGTGACCCTTTAATTTAGCAAGGAGATTTTCCTCAGAGCCTATTTAATGTGGAGAAGTTTAAAGTATTGTTAAGGGGGGGGGGGCAACACTTTGTGGGTTTGCTGCCACCCCCGCCTTCTTTTATGTTGTTTATAATATGCTAAAATTATTGTGGTAAATTCTATAAATTTGGTACAACCTCTTTAAATATTTGGAATGTAAGCACAGAGGTGTTATTCCAGCCAATGGGAATTAATGGATCTTTCTGGAAGTTTCTGATCATATAAAAGGAGCTGAAAGATTCATAAATGTGGTTTGCATTCAAAATTTGGCAAAAGGCTCCCCTCCTCTCCACCCTGTCGCTGGTGCTTTATGTGGTTCCCCTCACCCTGGATTTCTTGGAGAAACGTTTGTTGGTAAATTCTGCTAAGAATAATTCTGCTCGAGTTCTGTAACTGCGCAAACATGGTGTATGTATATTTCATTTATTAAGAGGTGTTTCAATATAAAATTATTTCTTGGTGAATTTTCCGGGTTAACATTTAGAAATTAAACCAATAAAGTGCTGCGGCCATTTCATGTCATAAGAGTGTGTCTTTCAGAATTCAGAAATTTGAAAATATGACGAAAAGAGCCAAAATAAGAAAACTTAAAATAAGAACAAGAATCCAAAAATTTAAAAACCTGAAAATTCTAAACTCTAAATTAAAGTGGTTGTACTACAACTACTTTTACCTACAGGTAAGCCTAAATTAAGGCTTACCTGTAGGTGCTGGAAATATCCCCTAAACCTCCACAGTTTAGTAGATACTTGCAATAGACAATGGCGCAGGGGCAGGCGCACTTTAGAAGTGGCAATCGTGAAAAATTCCCTAGCAAATTCCCTAGCAAAGTGCAACTATTCTTGCAAACCATACAGGCTAAAAGTGAGATCATTCATAATTCCCAGCAAGGAAGAAGAATTGGGGGTGCTTGCAGCTCCCAAACATATACTTTCTGGGATAACCCAGATAAAGAAAATAACCTGTCCTATAGCCTTTTAAAGTTGGCACACCATGCTTTGTCAAGGTGGTAGGGCAACAGAATGCTTAGCCCAAATGGTAGCATTGGAGGAGAATGTGCTTCAATCTCGCTCTCAGACTGCCTGTTATTTGAGAATAGCAGCATTTAACATAACTAGACATGTGCAATTAGTTTTGTTCCGAATTCGTTTTTCAACGAAATTCAACAAATTTAAATAAAGATTTGGAAATTTGAAAATTAGAAAATCCAAAAATCCAAAATTCGGAAATTTAAAAATAATAACTAAAAATAAAACACTCTTTAATTTATATGAAAAAATTTACAAACTAAAAATGACATAGTAAATCAGTAAACAAACAAAAAGTAGTAAGTCAAACTAGGTTGGATAATAAATATATCAATGAATAAAGCATCCAAATATTACCACAAATAGTAAAAATAAAAATGGAAATATGCATTACAAGCTAGTCACATACAAATGTCCCAAACTCTTTGAAGTAATTTAAGAGTTAAGCTACATTGTAGGAGATCAGATGAGGTTCCAGCTTGAGCAAAAAACTTTTGAGCCCAGTCACACCACAACATTGTTAATTTCAATGGTTGCATTTTAGGCCTTGTACACACGATCGGACATATCCGATGAAAACGGTCCACGGACCGTTTCCATCGGATATGTCCGATCTGGAGTTTGGTCCGATGGCGTGTACACACCATCGGATCAAATTCCCCGCCGGCGGACGGCGCGGTGACGTGGCGGTGACGTTGACGCCGCCACGTCACCGCACCAGGAAGTAAAACACTTCCATTCCATTCGGCGGCGCGGCGGCGGTGCGGGACGACATGTCTGCTGGTAAGTGTACTAACCAGCAGACATGTCGGGCGGACACATTCCCACCCGATAGATTTCAAAGCATGCTTTGAAATCTGTCGGGTGGACAAATCTGTCCGCTAGCCCATACACACGATCGGAGATGTCTGCTGAAACGGTCCATCGGACCGTTTTCAGCGGACATCTCCGCTCGTGTGTACGAGGCCTTAGTGTTTAAGGTGCATTGCATTAGGAAACTGATTGATTTTGAATGGGCTGTAAATGCACCTCTGTGTATAAAAATGTAGATCCTACTTTATTTTTCAAAACAAAGCAACTGTATATGTGCATTGGGGCGCAATTAACAATGAATGGCAAAACAAATACACACTGTGTTGCCAATATGCACACAATGATGAGCATTCGCTTTCAATTTATAAAAGGTGAAGATGGCCTTTAAGAAAGGTGTAGCAATGTAAAAGCTTGTGCTGATTGTTAAACAATATGGCTTGGATGAAAATAAAATCAGCTTTAGGCTTTTCAGCATATTCCTAAGGGTTTACACATTTTCTCCAAGCAGTACATTGGTAGTAGTAAGAGGTAAAACAATTGAAATTAAATAAAACACGATTAGGAGATTTTAGAGGCACACATCAAAAAGGTTAGCACTCCAAATAATTTCATAAAAAAAGAAAACTGAATGTCAGCACTGGTAGAAAAAATATGGCACTCTGATTGCAATCAAGGACATTGTGGCTTTTGAATGCTGAAATTTGAAGCCTTGGACAAAATTAATATTCTGTTTGATTGTCTACAAAAAACAGGTGGATCCTAACTACTCATTCCATGATTTTATAAAAGTAGAGATCTTATTTATACAAAAATGAATTGTCATAAATTAAATAGAGAGAGAGATCCAGTGAATGCTGGTTGCCTAGCTGTTCAGCTGACCCAGTGGCGTCGCTAGGGGGTGCGGGGTGTGTGGTCCACACCCAGGTGCCACCCACTAAAGGGGTGACACCATCCTGAGGGTGGCAAAGCCTTGGTTCCCTTTGGCAGTTTCTTTTTTTTTTCAGTCTGAACACCTCCAGCACTGTTGTTCTTTCCTCTCCAGCTGCTGCCCGGGTGTTCCATGTACCTGAGCCACCCGGGCTGGTGCAGTAACGTGATGGGGGGGGGTGTTAGTTTGCGATGGGGGGATGTCCTCCACGGTGTTGTGACAGGTGGGGTGTACTTAATGATGAGGTTGGTTTTTGCTGCTGGACACAGCTTTATTAAATGGAAGGGGTGTTTTTTCCTGGGGGGGGGTCTTTACTGATGGAGGAGAGTGCTTTGTCCTTGGGATCTGTACTGATGGAGGGAAGTGTCCTGTAAAAAGTGAATAAAGACACTACACTGGTTTTTGACAATTCCTTCTTCTTTTTTTTATAAAAAAAATGTCCCTGATTTAGGTACATGACATTTGAGCTGGGCACATATATCTGCAGTGTTTTTTTTATCTCTCTTCAAAGCACTATGTCCCGTAGCTTTCTCCTGCCTCCTGACAAATTCTCTGTCACATGTGATAAACACAGCCAAAGTTTTGTGTTGGGGAGGATGCTATAAATAGATTAGCAGAGCCCTGAACTATTCAACAAACAGTGCTGAAAGTCTCTACTTATGATGCCTTGTACACACGGGCAAGAATCTCATCAGGGAAAAAATCTTTGTTTTTCCCGGCGAGATTCTTGGCAAGAATTTCTTGCCGCCCTAGTGTACACACTGACTTTTTAAAAAGAACCGCAGTTCTCTTGAAAGGCAAGAACACGGTGACGTCATCGTGTACGATGAGCATGCGCTTGTCACATTCGATGCCGTCCCGCCATCTTCCTTCACCCTACCTATGCCGTGGAAGCTACCGCGCATGCATCAAAGTAATTTCAAACATGCGCAGGTTTCCACGTCGAAAGGTAAGTATACACACTCTTCTGGGAAACAGGTCGACAAGAATCTCGACCCAAAATAGAGTGCAGGTTCTCTATTTTTCTCGTCGAGATTCTGCCCAGATTTACTGACGAGAAACCTAAAAGCCTCGTACACACGGTTTTCTCTGCAAGAAAGCTCTGCCAGCAGTTTTCTTGCTGGTTCTTGCCGAGAAAAACGGTCGTGTACGAGGCCTGAGGTGTGTGCCTTTCCTCCAATCAGGTGTCTTGACTGTATGCCCAGACTTTACTGCAGTATTTAACCAGGATGAGAAAATCTCCTGCACTAACATGCACTTTCTAAACAGTATATAAAGTTGAAGACAGCAGAAAAACATGTAGCAAGATTTTCTTCATCCCTGTTTATCACCTGAGGCTGTTCACTTCACTGGGTCAATATGAGGGTTTACATCCACTTTAAGGATAACAACCAGCAATTCTTCACACAGAACTCGAATCGCTCAAGCATTTTTCACTTCCCAATTAGAACCCCCTGTGGTAAATACTGCCTTTAAACCGAAGTCTACTTTTTTTCCCAGTTATTCAAAGGGACCATTTATTGAGACTTATTATCAGGCTGTATACAAGGACCTGTTAGCCCTCTGCGATGAACCAAGAAATCCCAAACAGAATAACCTTACAAGAGAAGAAACTCAGGCCCTTAGAGATCTAAAGACTAACGCTACCATCATTATTAAACAGGCTGATAAAGGGGGCAGTATAGTCATCCAAAATAAAATTGACTATATAAAGGAGGCTAGTCGCCTATTGACCGATGCCGATACATACCTGAAACTCTAAAGACCCCCTTCCTGGTTACCAACAGACATTAAAAACACTAGTATATACAGCTTGGGGAAAAGGAGTCCTTACTAAAAAAGAGAGACAATTTCTCCTACCATCTGAATTTAGTACTCCTCACTTTTATCACCTGCCAAAAATCCACAAATCCCTTACTGACCCTCCAGGGCGTCCCATTATAGCCAGTACCAATAGTTTCCTTAGTGGATTGTCCACCTATATTGACTATATGTTACAACCTTTGGTGGTACAATTACCGTCCTATATTAAGGATTCTAAGGAGGTTATTGATGCCCTACAATACTACTCATGGGAACCAAATTACTTATGGGCCTCCCTTGATGTGGCCTCTCTATATACCTCCATCCCCCACGAAGTGGGGATTGGAGCTATACAACATTTTCTCAATAAAAGTGGAGACTTCAACTCTCTTCAATCACAATTTTTGGTTGAGGCAGTTGATTTTTGCCTAAAGCACAATTACTTTACTTTTTGTGAACAATTTTACGTACAACAGAAAGGGACTGCAATGGGAGCTAATTTTGCTCCAGTTTATGCCAACCTCACCATGGGTCTATGGGAGGAAGAGAATATCTGGATGAACAATCCCTTTGCTGAACATATAGTTTATTATGGACGTTATATTGATGACGTGGTACTCATTTGGAGTGGGACCACTGAGGCTTTTTTCTCCTTTCTTTCTCATTGCAACAACAATGCATTCAATCTAACGTTTACACACGTATTAGACCCCCTGGAATTGGTGTTCTTAGATCTAGTATTAACTCACGAGTCGGAGAAGATAATCACCAAAAACCATATTAAACCCACTAATGGTAATTCTTACCTCCACTTCAAGAGTTGTCACCATCCCGTATGGAAGAAAAATATCCCTAAAGGTCAGTTTAACAGACTCAAGAGAAATTGTACCAAGAAAGAGGACTACGTGGAATCTAGTGGACTAATGCAGAAAAAAATTGAAGAAAAGGGTTATCCTAAAGAGCTTATAAAGGAAGCGTTTTCATTCTTCTTAGATCCAAGTCATGCTAAGAAATCACCAAAAGAACAACAAAATAACGCCTATGCGATCAGATTTGTGTCCACTTTTAACAATAGATATAAGGCAGTGACTAACATTATTAAAAAACATTTTAAGATCCTCCTTTTGGACCAGAGACTGGCCCCAGTACTTCCGGCCATACCCCAAGTCACTTTTCGGAAAGCTCGAACCATTAAAAATATTTCGGCCCCCAGCAAAATAAAAAATAAATCTTCAGGTTCCTCCTTAGACATAAGAACCTATTTTAATGATAGAAAGGGCATTTTTCAGTGTAAAAAAAGAGCGTGCTTAACCTGCCAGTTTATTACACATGGTACTGACAGAATAACCATGCGCTCTGGGAAAGAGTTTATTATCAAACAATTTATTACCTGCTCAACGGAATTTGTTATTTATGTATTACGTTGCCCTTGTGGGTTCTTTTATGTAGGCCGTACCATAAGAGCACTACGTGCGAGAATAGGTGACCATCGCCGTCTGATAAAAAAAGGGTGCACTGAACATAGTGTGCCACGCCATTTTAATTACTGTCATAACAAAAATTTTAAAAATCTAGAAGTGTTTGTGATTGAACACATCCCGAAAGGCACCCTTACTAATAACGAGAGATTTTCCCTTCTTTGCAGAAGAGAAGTCTTCTGGATTTTTATGCTCAATTCATTGGCTCCCAAGGGGTTAAACGAAGAAATTGAAACTAGCACTTTGATCTAACGATTAAGTTTTAATTTTAAATATTTGTGGGTATATTTAGAAAATTATTTTATCTTATTTCATATTCCTAATACTCCAGTAGGTGGCAGGCTTTTTTAACATATATATTCATGTGTGTTGTGTTTCTGGTGTTTCAGTCCCTGTAAGGGGTTAAACCTTTCGGTTCTGTGGACATGCCCATTTTTTTTTTTCCCATTTCCCCTTCCTCTCATCATTACCCCTCCCCTTATTTTAGACTATTTAATCCTGGCAATAAGCCTTATATCCTTGACTTTGAAAAAGCGCCTGGAAGCACGAAACGCATCGTCAAGACCCCCCTGATCCCCTTATTTATGGGATTTTATTACACACCTTTTAAAAGAAGATAGACTATATCCTGTCTTTTTTGCTTACAGCTTCCACCATCCTATACTAGTCACATGCCATTTTTGGATTTTCCACCAGAGGGCGTCCAGGATACTTCAGCTCCACTGGTCTGAACGTGAAGTGGCGTCTCAGACGTGTGACGTCTATGCGATCGGACGGGAAGAACGTGTGTCCCCGCAGAGCCTACTGCGCCGCATTTCCGGCTGTAAGACCCGTCGGATGGTCCCGTCGGATGGCACCGTCCCTTTCTCTTTGTGGTGACACTCCAGCATTGTGGACTGTTTGATGTCAGGTCCTCACCCTAAGATCTGACGGCGGCTCTCTGTGTACCACTTTATACCATCTACCATCAAGGTACTGTCAGCGTGTGTTTTTGTCCTCATGATGGCCTGTGCATGGAACCGTTGAGGTTTAACCCCATGAATTGCTGGTGTCTGCTGGTGGAACTGTTTGTGCACATTGCTTACTACTCTACAGCCCTGTATATTATCCTATATGGACTGTTTTCTCCCTTGTTTTTAGAAGTGGATCTGCAATAAATGGATTCTTTTTTCTCTATATTTATATGATTATTTTCTTTTATCCCAACAACATTGGGCTTATATATTTTATATATATTTTACAAACATTTAAGAGCGCGGACTTGTTTTGTGTATATTACTTGTGTTGGGTACTTCCGGGTACCGTCATTCCCGCTGCACTGAACTGTTTATATGATACCCTCTACAGAAATCACCAAAGGGTTTGTTTTTTGCTTCATTGACCGGCCTATATCCCTCCTAGCGCCAGTGACCGTTTGTGTATTTTTGTCAGAACTCGAATCGCTCAAGCATTTTTCAACCAATCTGAATTAGAATAGATCTGAAAATGTGGAATTCGTAGAAGAGTTAACAAACTAAACTAAATTAAATTAAACTAAACAAATTTCAAAATGAATCAACTAAACTAAATTAGTAACATAACTAATTTATTCGAAACTAAACAAATTTTTCCATTCTGCACATGTCAACCATATTTGGTCTAAGGCCTCGTACACAGGATCGGACATATCCGATGAAAACGGTCCGCGGACCATTTCCATCGGATATGTCCGATCGGGAGTTTGATCCGATGGCGTGTACACACCATCGGATCAAATTCCCCGCCGCCGGACGGCGCGGTGACGTGGCGGTGACGCGGCGGTGACGTTGACGCCGCCACGTCACCGCCACGTCACCGCACCAGGAAGTTAAACACTTCCGCGCATGCGCCGAATCCATTCGGCGACGGCGGTGGGGGACGACATGTCTGCTGGTAAGTGTACTAACCAGCAGACATGTCGGGCGGACAGATTCCCACCGGATAGATTTCAAAGCATGCTTTGAAATCTGTCGGGTGGAGAAATCTGTCCGCTAGCCCATACACACGAGCGGAGATGTCTGCTGAAACGGTCCATCGAACCGTTTTCAGCGGACATATCCCCTCGTGTGTACGAGGCCTTACAGATGTCTGCACCAGTGCATTCATGTTTTACTTTGCTCATTGGATCCCCAGATGTTTTTTTTTTTTAAATGATCAGTGCATGGTGCAACTTCTAGTAGCGCTCTACTATTTAATCACCTAACGTCCCGATGTTGGTGGTCAGGATCAGTAATTCTCCTTTTATGAACACTGCTTAATGTTCAATACCTGCATAGAGATCCTCTATTCGAAATTTGCTCTTTGTTTTTTTAAGTTGTCTTTTTTTTCACAGCTAAAGTACTCTAAGGTTGTTCTCTTTGTTAATGTTATCGAACAGCATCGTTGTGCTATGCAAATAATCATTTTTGATCTTAATCTAAGTGAAAGAAAAATGGTATAGAACAGCAGTCCCTAAACTACAGCCCATAGACCAGGTTTTTCTAGGCCAATGGACAAGAGATTATCAAACAAATGGCATTGAGAAGCTGGGCACTCCTTCGATGAACATGTACCAATGCAAAAAAAAACTTTGGAGGGGAGCAGGGGTTTAAAAAATGCTCAAAGTGAAAAATTAAAATGCAAAGCCCGTTTAAATGCATGCCTGTGGGATGCCCTATAAGCAAAAATTAACTTAAAAAATTAAGTTTTTACCTGCAGCTTCCTAGGATACTCACGTCATATACCAGGAGAATGTAAGACTAAGGACATAGTAGGTAGACTAAAGGACAGGCCCAGTAAGTCATCCATAGCTGGCTGAACCCTGAATAGGCAGCCAGCTGAAGAGGAAAAAGATGACTATATAACCTGAACAGTGGATCAAAGCAAGAAAATGCTGGATTCACTATGCGGATGAGTATGTATTTAGATGGTAACCCAACAATACAGATAAAACGGGAAAAAATGTAGGGGAGTTTAGGACCACTTTACATGCCAGTGTAATATATGTGTAATGTCTGTGTAATGTCTGTGTAATGTCTGTGTACAACGCATAAAACCTTGGATTGCGAGCATAACTTGTTCCAGAAACATGCTTGTAATGCAAAACACTTGTATATCAAAGCGAATTTCCCCATAAGAAATAATAGAAACTCAGATGATTCATTACGCAACCATGTACTCATAGGTTCTTCAGTTTATAGTCCATATATAAAGATTATAGCAATGTGATTTGGTTGTGTAACCATAAAATGTCCATCCACAAATGGAAGCCTCCACAAGGGTATTAAAAGCAAAATCCAGTAGGAGCTACAGAGTATAAAAGAGAAGAGAGGCACCTCTAAATGTAGCAATATGTTGCTAAATGTTGTACCTTCATTACATGTAACCATATTGCTACACATAGAGTCGCCCCTCTTTTCTTTTATACCCAGTTGTGACATGACGCTACTTGTATATGAAGACATTGCTTGTATATCAAGTCAAAGTATTAAAAAATGTTGCTTGTCTTACAAACACTCTCAAACCAAGTTACTCTTAAACCAAGGTTTTACTGTACTGCAAAACTGAAATTTACACAAAAAAAAAGGATCCACACAAGTTATTAGGGAGCTATAGGAAATACATGATGCTGGTGATTGTTTGTTGATGATGGCCAATGTGGCATCACTTTATACCTGTATTCCCCACAAAAAAGGTTATGAGGCATTGGAACATTATACAGCTTTATTTAGATTTGGATGGCTTTATTTACTTCAGGCACACTTGATTTTACAATGAAACATAGTTATAGCGGCTCCGGTTCTGGGCTCTCCCATACCACAGTGGAGCCGGGGACCGCTGTAGGCAGTTATGCCGGTTGATCATAAAGATAAGGAACTTCGGTTTCCCAATCGTCTCTATGGTGTATGAAATCAAAAGTGACAAGGATTTCGTCACTTCCAATCTTAGTCTTTTGTTTACTGCCATTACTGGCTAGTAAAGCAGGCCAATCAAACAGTATGAGCCCTTTGGAGGGCAGAGGAGAGATCTGGATTCTAATAGACCCCAGATCTCTCAGTAAAGAGAACCTGTCACTGCCCACTCTACCACAAAAGATGCTGTTTATCCCTTGTGATAGCAATAAAGTTTATCATAAAAAATGAAAGAGACAGTGTTTAAAAATACATTTAAATAAAATAAAAAAGCACCCCTGTCCTCCCATGTTCACGCGCAAATGCGCATCTGCATGTAGGTTCCACACGCATATGTATCTCACCACACACATTAGGTATCACTGCGAATGTCAGTCTTAATTTCATCCTCAACACTCCCCAGAAACTGCTCTCCTAAAACTAACAAATTATATGTTAACGGCCAAAACTAATGGACACTATTCACTATTCTACTCTTGGAACATTCTGCTGCCTTTGATATAGTTGACCACCCCCCCTTCCTTCAAAAACTCTACAACATTGGTCTCTGTGACTGTACTCTTTGCTGGTTCTCTTCCTACTTATGCATCCGTACCTATAGCATTACTTACAACCCTACTTCTTCCTTTACTCTTCCTTTCTCTGTTGGGGTCCCCCAACACTCTGTTCTTGGGCCTCTCCTATTTTGTAAACCTCCTTCCTGGGTCAGTCTCCCATGACTTAAAATACCATCTCTACACCGACGACACCCAAATCTCAGCTCACTCCCTCCGTCTCCTCACCTATCACTAATTTACTAACAGATATATCAGTCTGGATGTCACCCCACTTCCTCAAACTGAATCTATCCAATAGTGATGAGCGGAATACGCCATATTCGATTTCGCAATATTTCACGAATATATAGAAGAATATTCGCGAAATATTCGTTAATATCGAATATTCGTGATATTTTATCAAAATTTGCAAAATTTCGCTAATGCGAAAACGGAGATCATTTCCTGGATTACTAAACTAATATGCACTAAACACTAACTCTACTTACACAAACTTATATGACTAAACTAAAGCTAATTTTTTTTTGTTTTTTTGTTTTTTATACACAAAACACAGAAGGGCAAAGAAAGTATTCACGAATATTCGTAATACGAATATTCGCATTGCGAATATTCGGCAACATAAAAGGATCGCCTCAGCTACTCGGCCCAGGGTCTCTAATCATACCAGCAATGCTTTTAGACGTCGATGGAGATCACTAGGATGTGATCTGTTTTAAAAATAAATTTGAAAAAATACGAATATTCGCAATAGCGAATATTCACCGCGATATTCGATTTATTCGCGAATACTCGAATATGACTCTGAACTCTCCTTTAAGCTCCACTTCCAATTACTTGCCGCCTTAACCTCCGCAATATCTCCAAAATACGCCCCTTTTCAACCAATGACACAACAAAGCTCTTAATTCACTCCCTGGTAATTTTTCACCTCAACTCCTGCAACTTCCTACTCATTAGCTTACCCTTACATAGGCTATCCCCCCTTCAATCCATCATGAATGCTGCTGCCAGACTAATCCACCTTACCAATCGCTCTGTGTCTGCTACGCCTCTCTGTCAATCACTCCACTGACTCCCGATCACCCAAAAAATTAAATAAAAAATACTAACAACAGCTTACAAAGTCATCCACAATTTAGCCTAGCCTTGTCTCAAAATACCAACCTAATCGTTCTCTTCGTTCCTCTCAAGACTTTTTGCTCTCCATCTCCCTCGTCACTTCCTCCTTTTGCTGACCTCCAGGACTTTTCCAGAGCCTCTCCAATCCTATGGAACTCCTTACCTCAACCTGTCCGATTATATCCTACTCTATTGGCTTATAGATGATCCCTGAAAACCGTCCTCTTCAGAGAAGCCTATCCTACCCATACCTAACAACTGTATTTTCATTTTCTCCATCAGTTCATCCCCCACAGTTATTACCTTTTGTTTCACTTGACCCTCCCTTCTAGATTATAAGCTCTAACGAGCAGGGCCCTTTGATTCCTCCTGTCTTATAATTGTATTGTAACAGCCATAATGTTGTAAAGTGCTGTGCAAACTGTTGGCGTTATATGCATCCTGTATAATAATAATGTCAGTGTGAGAGCAATACTTCTAATGCTAGATCTCCCGTGCATTTCTAAATTTAGTAACCTGTAAAGACTTTTAAACCATCACTTATGGAGATTTTTAGGTACACATACACAATAAAATGCATGAGTTGTTAGGTATCTATTTACTTGGCATAACATCATCTTTTAAACCTTACAAAAAAATGGGTTTTTGTATTGTGTTTGTGTGCAATAAAATTCATCAAAGTGTTTTTTTTTTCTAGAAAATTTGCATTTGATAAACCGCTGCACAAATATTATAACATAAATCTTTGCAACACCATTTCATTCTCCAGGTACTTTGCTTTCAGAAAATATATATTTATGGGAGTTCTAAGCAATTTTCTAGCAAAAAATGCAGATTCTTACATCTGAAGGCCCTGGTATGATTTATGGTGGAAAACCACACAATTTTTTTTATACTATCCTGGCCACTTTGTTACTTGCCATTGAATTGAATTCCCTCAGAAAATGAGTGGGACTGGATAATGTCAAAAGTTGCTAAGGATGTGGCAGGTGCAAACACCCAAAGCTTCCTAACAACCCTGACAGTGGTTAAATTAAGCTGTCATATATGGTAGCCGGAGAAAACCCTGCTACAAAATATGAAGTCCGACTTTTGCTGAACATGCTATAGAACTGGCATTTGGATAAATACCTGAAATAATAAAGTTCAATCTGTGTTTGGACCAAAATGGGAGCTCATCCTTAACTGCTATGAATACTGTACCAAAGACGCAATTAAAGAGGTTGTAAACCCTTGTGTTTGTTCACCTTAATGCATCCTATGAAAAAACACCTGGCAGTGACTGGCCTCCTAGGCCTCCCCCCCCCATGTTACTTACCTGAGCGGCTCGAGGAGAAGATGGCAGGAAGAGACAGCAGGAAGGAGGAGACGGTGAAAATAGACGGCTAGAGAAGACAGAGCTATTAATAAAGCAATTGTCAAAAATCGTCACTTGTGTTTTTATTACATTTCACTGATTTTTTGGTGAATGGTTAGGGGTACCCCTTACCCATTCACATAGGGGGGGCCTAGCACCTACCCCCCATATTGAGGGCATGTGGTCTGGTATTGTTCAGGAGGGTGGTGCTCTCACGTTCCCTCCCTTTCCTGACCTGCTGGGCAGCATGCTCGAATAAGGGTCTGGTATGGATCTTGGGGGACCACACACCATTTATTTTTTTTATTTTGGAGAGGGGGCATCCCTCCGAATCAATTCTAGACCTGAAGGGCCTGGTCTGGACTTGGGGGGAACCCCATACCGTATTTTTTACAATAATACATTTTTTTTTATTTATTTTGACAATAGTTTTTATTGAAATTTTCACAGAGTATCAATACAGAAGGATGAGAAGAAGAAGAAATCATTGACATTTCTTATTGATCATTTGACAGCTGATGACTTATCGGTTGTCAAGGACACGGTGTGCCCCTGCTTAGAAACCAGCTATATACAGTGCTAAAATAAGAACCACAAAACACATAAAAAATCTCTTACATGCAAAATGCAAACTGCAGTAGGAAAAAAAAGTCCCCAACTCTTTCCAAAAAGCACAACACCACGAAATGCACAGATGTGGACTCGTACCATAAGAAACCATGTTAAATGGACTGTAGTGTGTTTCTGCAAACTGCAAAACTCACTAACAAATGCATAGGTATGAAAGTAGGGTAAGTCAATAAAATTTTGATTGGCTGTAGCTGGGCTGAAATTAAACAGTATGTTAAATAAGCTGGAGTAAGAAATATTTTTATATTTGCCCAGAGTTTTACTTTAATGATAAAAAAAAAAACTTGCATCTATTGCAAGAGAAATTCAACAATGCGTAACAACATTGGCATTTGTTTGGGGACAATATAAAAAAGATTGCTTTTTTTTTTTTTACTCATTTCCTGTTACTGAAACATCTTTAATTAACATAAAGTTTATATTAAAAAATTGAATATAATATTGCTTAGCTTTAAAATGGTAACCCAATACTATAAATATAATCATAAATAGTTTTATCCAGCATTAACATTCTAATGAAATGTCATTAGCACAGATGTAAATAAAGTTTATTTGTGTCTAAATGGAATTTTAAATTCATAAGCATAACACTGAATATAATTCGAGCCTAATCAGTAAGGAAACATTACAATAGGATACTATATTACAGCCAGATTTTTTATTTATTTTATATGTAATCTTTATTTGTAACACAGAAATTACAGCGTAGCCAACAATGCCCTACTTATGAGGGTTTGCGAACAAGATAACAGATGTTACTGCATCGACAAAAACATTGGGTATAAAGGAAAATAAGGGAAAATATAAAGCAACATTTCTAAATGGATTATCCCCCATGTGACCTCAGGGATTACCCTGGGCAAGCATTCTGACTGTATAAAACATGAGACCTATGCTGAGGGTCAATTTAAGATGTCCCACTGTGAATTGGCCACAGGGGACCCCACCAACTCCACTACCGGAGGAGAGGGGCAACAAGGCCTCCATCATACCTCTATCCAGGGGCACAGCCACCCAGGCCCATCCCAGGACCCCCCAAGCCGGAAACCGCGAAATTATAGCTCAGGTATTTCACCCAGTGCTACATACAGTATAATGCACAATGAGAACAAGAACTTAAAGAAAAACACATCATAAAAAATAAAAATAAATTAGAAAATAATATAATCTAATCACCCACAATGATCTGGATCATAGTAAAACTAAAACATTGGAAAGAGGTGTAAAGATTGGGTTCGGGTATTAGCATCACAGTTCAAGTAAGTACTCTCAGCGATAGTCTGCCAACTCCAAAAACGCAACCGCCAGACTGGATGGTACTGGGTCAGGATCGGCGGTGTAGTTCTGCCAAGATGTCCAAATACTAGTAAAACGCTTGCGTCTATCATTACACGTCATCAACCACTCCTCTGCCTCCTTAATCTCATGCACTTTCGTAACTCACTCATCTCATCTCAAGTCTGCATTCTGGTGGTGTGAAAACGCACTTTTCTTGTAATGGCTCAATGGGAGGGCAGGGACGTGCAAGAGGAAGCGAGCCAAGGACATTGGCAAATAAACCCCTAGAGCATCCTTTATCTGAGTTTTGATGTCTAACCAGAATGGACGAATCACAGGGCATTTCCACCAAAGGTGAAGGGGTGTGCCTCTCTGACTGCATTCGCGCCAGCAACGATCAGTGACTGAGGAGTAAATATGTGACCAGGCTGCAGGTACCCGGTACCAGCGTATCAAGAGCTTATAGGTAGTCTCCTGTGTCTTGGATTCTTTGGAGCTAGTATGTGTGAGTTTAAACATATGTGCTATTTGTTCAACTGAGAACTCCAAATCACGCTCCCACTAAAGACCAGCTTTAGCATAGTGAGGGCAGAGGCCATAAGCTTGTAGAGTTCAGAGATCATATGAGGTGTAGGCTCCTTTTCAATTAACAGACGCTCATAGGGAGTTAGAGTAGAGAGCGCCCTAATAGAACATCCATGGGCAGCAAAAAAAGGTTGTAACTGTTTATATTGCCACCAATCTATAGGGAAGCGTCCAAATCTATGTCTGCGGGTCTACAGGGGGATCAGCCTACCATTCTCCAAGAATTTGCCACAACTAGGGTTACCATTGTTGACCCAAGATCCAAAAAAAAACATGCAATCCCCAGGAGGGAACCACAGGAAGCCTTATATTAGTGTCAGCAGGGATCCGAAGGGAACCAAAGAAAACAAGGCATTAGCGTGATCCCATACACGTAAGATATGGGTAGTCAGTATAGAAACTAATGCTGCTAAGGGGAAAACAATAGGTTAAAGCCCGCCAGATTTTCTCCAGAGAGACCCACAGGGCCAGATCCACAGAGAGAGTACGCCGGCGTATCTACTGATACGCCAGTGTACTTTCAAAGTTCCTGCGTCGTATCTTTAGTTTGAATCCTCAAACCAAGATACGACGGCTTCTGGGTTAGATCCAACAGGTATACGTCCTCGTACACCTTTCGGATCTAAGATGCAATACTTTGGCGTCCGTTGGGTGGCGTTCACGTCGTTTTCCACGTCGGGTATGCAAATTAGCTATTTCCGGTGATCCACGAACATACGTGCGGCCGCCGCATTCTCTTACGTCGTCTCTAGTCGGGTTTTTCCGGCGTATAGTTAAAGCTGGTATTTTGCGGCGTATAGATAGACTTGCCATGTTAAGTATGGCCGTCGTTCCCGTGTCGAAATTTGAATTTTTATTTTTGTTTGCGTAAGTCATCCGTGAATAGGGATGTACGTAACTCACGTCTACATAAAAAAAATGTCGTTGTTGCGACATCATGTAGCGCAATGCACGGCGGGAAATTTAGAAACGGAGCATGCGCAGTTCATTCAACGCGGGGACGTGCTTCATTTAAATGAATCACGCCCCCTAATCGCCGATTTGAATTCCGCCGCCAGAGATAGACTACGCCGCCGTAACTTTCGGCGTGCAATCTTTCAGGATTCGAAATTACGCCAGGTAAGGTACCGCGGCGTAGCGTATCTCTGATACGCTGCGCCGATGCAATTGTATGTGGATCTGGCCCACAGTTTGGAAAGGGTATGAAAGCGCCAGTTTAGAATACGTTGGAGTACTATGGCCCAATAGTAGAGTCGTATATCTGGAAGGGATTAGTATGAGAAAAAGGCAATACCGTTCTCTCAACCTGTGGGCTGGGTGGTGGCTATGTACTCACTCTACCTTCCTGTGTACCATTTTTCTCCTTTCCCTTGTTAGTATCCTCTGGTGGAGGCATAGCTTTCCACCAAGGAGCAACAACCAACCAGTTTAAACCTCCTCTCATGTATGTCATATACCATCCAGGATCGGGTCCAAAAGATGAAAAAGCAGTTTTGTCACCAAAACAAACCCGTTATCATGTGGAACTCCTCATTTGACCACTCCTGGAGAAAAGGATCATGACTCCCCATAGCCAGCATCCAGTCCACCAAATTTGAAACCCAAGGGTCCACATAATTATAATTTGTGGATGACACTCTGCCCACATATGGAACAAAGTGTGCTTCACAATGGCCTAGAGGCACATCTCAGCGCCACAGATACTAATAGTTAAATAATGGTAGGAAAAGTAAAATAAATAATATGGTAAAATAAAATAAAATAATAAATTAAATCAACCTAATATCCAAAAGCAGAAAAAAGGTGAATCAAAGCAGCTGTCTTAAAAACCATCAGCACAAGGCTGATTGGAAAAGCATATAAAACAAAGTATCAAAGGTTAGAACATAGTTCAAAATGATAGACAGCGCTAAACAATGTTGGATAAATGTCCAGCAACATCAAGCTTAGATGGTGTAGAAAAGATAGAGAGGTGATGTGAACATCTCAAGGAATTTTCCAAGATCTTTCCACCTTGTCCCAAAAGTCCACCACGCGTGAGGCACACTCCCCTTTGGGGTTTAAACTTACCAGAGGGCCAGTGATATCAGGCCTTACAAAGGTATCTTTCCACCATACCATCCATCAGCTAAGCAGGGAAGAACGCTCCATATAAAAACAAATGAAACTCCAAATAGTGTAATTCGGTTTTAATTTTTTTTAAAAACAATAACCCTTCACCGCACATAAAATCCCCGCTCACAGTGTACGTACCATGAATCAGTAGTAATGAGCAAATAATGACGATTATCGGATGGTCCCAGGAATCCCAGGAGCAAACATGTAATGTTTTTATAAAAACAAAACGGAGCAAATGGTCCTTCCTGGTCAGAAACCACCGGTGGAGCGCAGATCACGTCACTTCCGGTAACGCCGCGTTAGCCCCGCCCTGACCGGTTTCGTCTACCAATGGACTTTAACTGAGGGCGTAGCTAAGCGGCAAAGATTAGATGTTTATATATACCCTCCTGTTCTGTCATTGGCTGCTAATACGGCGCGGAAAGCTCCCCTATTGGTCCACCACCGAGTCGCTCAAAGACAGATACAGAGAGGGAAATAAAATCAGTGCGCTATCACAGGATAAAACTGAGGAGCACACATAATAGAAAACGGGAAACCAATTTACCATATAGCCCGCGCTATAGCGATCCAATCTTATTTCTTTTAAAAAAGAACTTTGAAGGGAAAGCAAAGTAAAAAGACTTGTTCGGGAATAATATAATATTATACAACATGTTGCTTCTGGGGTTAATGAACACCACATAGAGCATAACAAGGAACTTTGGAAACAATAGAAACATTATATATATAAGCATTACTGCATATATATATATTTAAAGGATACAACCTTTCAGTAAAAGCACTAAAAAAGATGATGAACTAAAATTAAATACTAAAAGCTATTAATTATTTAGAAAACAATTAGATATTTTAAGACCAGTTAAATAGTTCTAAAAAACAAGATAATCGTAAATCTGATCTAAATACAGATAGATTTGCTTCTCATATAGCACATAAATACATGTGCCACATCGATAGAAGCAAATACAAAATGCAAAACATAAGCATATATTCAAAAAAGATCATTGTTTATACAAAATTTCCTATATCCATAGAGGTAGATAAATGGGCAAGGAAAAAATATATATATATAATATAGTTATAAACGTTCAGCTATAAAAATATACAAATATATAATAAATTGTACATAAAAATAAAATACAATATATCAAAAATAGACATTATGCATAAATATATAAAGTAGATAAGAGAGTATTAGACTTTGCTAATAAAGCAATATTAAACATCACTAATAAAGCAATTTATGTCTAATTCGACATTTAGTCCCTTAGGAGCCAAAGTGTCAGCAGAATAAATGTATTTGGTCTCAAGTTTGGAGAGTTCCCTCACTCGGTTACATCCTCTCCAGGGGGGTTTTAACTGTTCCACCCCCCAGAATCTGAGACCTGCCGGGTTTTCGTTATGATGCAATTTAAAGTGCAACGATACGTTGTGGTCTTTGTAACCCAGTTTTATGTTTGCAATATGTTCTGCAATTCTGATTTTTAATTTTCTTTTTGTACGGCCCACATAAAGTAATTTACACGGGCATTCTAGGAAATAGACAATATAGGTGGTATTGCATGTGAGAAAGTCCTTAATCGCAAAAGAAACATTATTACTGGATGTAAAGTTCTCGAGGCCTCTAACCCGGCTGAGGACTTCCCTACAGGGACCACATTTTCTGCATGCAAAAAAAACGTTTTTTTCCCAAAATATAATGGGTTTCCTAGGGGGGTCTAAGACTTTTTTAATGATCCTATCTCCATAACTAGGAGCCTTCCTATAGATAAAGGAGGGTTTTTCTGGAATCACATATCTCAAGACTTTGTCCAAAAAAAGGATGTGCCAGTGAGAAGAAAAAATCTTTTCAACCTCTTTATATTGTGAATGGTATCCAGAAATGAAACTCCATTCAAGGTTATTGTGTATTCGAGAGGAGGACGAGGCAGCATTTGGGAAAGAGGGTACAGGGACTACACGTAGTTCTTCTATAAGTTTATTCAATTTCACTTCACAGTAACCCTTCTCCATAAATTTATTCTTAAGGAGCCCTGCTTGTATGACATAATCAGTATCTTCAGTACAGTTACGTCGTACTCGCATTATCTGACCTTTGGGTATATTTCTAAGCCAGGTGGGGTGATGTCCGCTTTTCGTTGGTAAATAGCTATTTGCGTCAGTGGGTTTGAAATACACCTTTGTTCGCAATTTATCTCCATTTCTATATATCTGGAGATCTAAGAAATGCACATTCTGACGATTGTATTCACATGTTAGATTAATGTTCTGGTTATTTTTGTTCAAAACCTCTAAAAAGAGTTCTAGAGATACCAGTGTCCCTGTCCATACAAAGAACAGGTCATCTATGTACCTACGGTATAGTAACAGTTCCTCTCTCTTAACATTGAATATGGTTTTATCCTCCCATTCAGCCATGAAGAGATTGGCTATGCTGGGGGCAAATTTAGCCCCCATTGCAACGCCTCTCTTCTGGGAGTAGAAGTTACCATCAAACCAAAAAAAATTGTGCCCTAAACAAAAATCCAAAGCATCACGTAAAAAAACCTTTTGAACATGAACTAGGTCTTCCCTCTGGCTCAATGCCCAATTTAATGCTAAAAGAGCATCGTCATGTTGTATGACCGTATAAAGGGATGCTACATCAGCGGTGACTAAATACACTTCTTCTCTCCCCACCAGATTTATATCATTCAATAGTACCAGCAGATCTTTTGTATCCTTCAGGTAAGCTTTTGTAGAGCTTACACTTTTTTGTAGGAAGTGATCGAGGTATTGGCCTAACCGTGATGTAATAGAACCAATACCATTTACAATTGGCCTTCCTGGTGGCTGGACCAAATCTTTATGTATTTTCGGTAAGGTGTAAATGGTTGGTATACGGCCATTACTAGGTACTAGGTATTTCCTTTCTTTATTGGAAAGGGCTCCCTTATGGTAACCCATTTCCACAAGGAATTTAAGATTTTTTTCATATTGGGGAGTGGGATCCTTATTTAACTTCTGATACGTCGCCTTATCCATTAGCATATTGGTCAGTTGATTTTGATAAAAGCTTTTAGTCAAAATAACTACACCTCCTCCTTTATCCGCAGGTCTTACTACGATATCTTTCCTCTCTTCTAAAAGTTCAATACCCTCTTTAATATAGCGGGGGTTCACATTCCTTTTAGGGGTGATACCCTCTAAATCTCGTAAAACTAGTCCTTTAAAAACATCAAGTGGTTGATTTGATCCAACCTGAGGATTAAAAAGGGACTTATTACGAAGTCCACTATCAACAGGTACTAGCGAGGTTTGAAGTAATGGAGTAATAATTGTCACTGGATTTACTGTATTGAGGTTTTTATTAAAAAAATACTTTTTCATATTTAACCTGCGTACATATTTATGCACATCAATAAAGACATCAAATTTATTGATTGGGCGATGTAGACCACATTTTAGACCTAAGTTTAAAATGTTAGGGGCAGATTCACGTAGATCGGCGCATTATCATTCCGGCGTAGCGCACCACTTTTCCGTTAGACTTGCGCAATCTAGCCGCGTAATCCGGCGATTCACGTAGCTTTTACGCAAGAGCTTGCGCAAACGTAAGGTTTTTTCCGTAGGCGTAAGGAGGAGTAATACAAATTGGGAGGGACGTGGGCGTGTTACATTGAAATGAGCCGTGACCCCATGCAAATGAAGGGCCGGCCGACTCGCGCATGCGCGCGTGAAGGAAACCATGTCAGCTCCGTTGTGCGCATGCTCACAACTCGGGAGCGGCGCAATCATTGAAATTGGAAATGGACTAGGGCAATGTTGTGAACTACGCAGACAGCATAAATAGACACACACAAACGCCCTTCCATTGCAAAAGTACATCCCTTTGTGTCCCTTCCCATTGAATCAAGTGCTTTTGCTCTGTTGTTCGTTAGAGTGTGTTTTGTAGTTGTGAGATTAGTGTTCTGTGTGATCTTGTGCTTGTTGGTAGTTTTGTGAAAGTGTATTTTGATAAGTGTTTGAGACTGTTTGTTTGATTGATAGATTTCTGAGCGTTTGTTTTCTTGCTTTTTTTTTTCATCTGATTTTTTTGTGTGTGTTTCTTGCTGAGTGCTAGTGTGATTTTTGGCTGTTCTTTTTCTCTTTGTGTGTGTTCTTGTCTGATTGGTTGTGCTTGTATTTGTGACAGATTTTTGGTGACTGCTAGTGAGTTTGTTTGGAAGTATGACTGAGAGAAAAAGAAAGCTCAATTTTACTGTGGGGGAAAAAAGAATTCTTGCCCGGGCCATTACCGACTATGGGCGTTTTCTCCACGGCCCGCAGAGTGCCACCACCACCCCGGCCAGGAGGAGGGAGATCTTGGATAGGATCACGGAGCAGGTGAATTCATCGGGGGAGGGGGAGACACGGACCCGCTCTGGGATAGAAAAGAAAATGAATGACCTCCGGCGTGAGGTGAAAAAAAAACTGGCCGCAATAAATGCCCATGCCAGGGGCACAGGAGGGGGCCCACCATGCCGGGTTAGATTTTCAGAGACGGAGCGTGTGGTGGCCCTGACCTTTCACCGGCATGAAGTGGAGGGCCTGCCAGGCTTTGACACAAGTCCGGTCCCCGCGGTGCCAGGTAAGGTTTTTATTTCTCTCAGGTGTGTAGCATGTGTGGGGGAGGGGGTGAAAGGGAATATGTGGCAAGTGTGTGGATCCTCCAACCTGTGAATGTTTTGTGTCATCCACAGCTGTGCAGGAGGGTGCAGGGCCATCTGGACTGACAGCTCCAACCCCAGGACAGCAGCCTAATGAGGCCCCCCCAACAAGGCCAGAGTCCGCAGAGGAGGAACAAGAGGAGGGGGAGGATCATGCGGAGGACGATCATGAGGAGGAGCAGAATCATGAGGAGGAGGAGTCCATGGAAGGCACTGGCCCTTTGGTTTCTGCGGACTCTTCCCCTCTGGCTGCAAGAAGCCTGCCCTCCCTAAGGGTCAGCCCCCCCCCCCTCCTCCCCCAACATGGCTCCCCTCACAAGGGCCTCCCCTTCTCCCCGGCCACAACCATCAGCTGGAGCCAGGAGGTCATCCCCAAGCACCAGGGGGGCGCCCAATCTCATGCCCGCCTGTCTGAGAAGGAACCTGGCCACCCAGACCCGCCTTCTGAGACAGCTCTGCCAGACTATGGGGCGGGTGGATCAGAGCCTGTCCTCCATTAATGATAGCCTGGGTAACCTGGACTCCCACTCCCGGGCCTCCACAACCTGCCTAAATGACCTGCAAACTACAGCAGCAGGCGTTGGGCAGGATGTGAGGGCCCTTACCCAGGCTATCCAGGGCAACACGGCAACACTTGGTGCTGCCCTGGACAGAATAGCCGTGGCCTTGGAGGGCAGGCCGCCAGGTGGGCAGATCTCAGGGGCTGCTCCTCCTTCCCCGGCTTTTCCCCTCCCCCATGCGTCTCCCCTGAGGGTCCGGGGCCGTGGCCGGGGGCGCCCCAGGCGTGGCTCAGGCAGAGGGCAATAATTTTTTTTTCCCCCTTTTGTTTGTTTTGAAAGCTTTTTTATTTTTGTTCTCTGCTTTTTTTTGTTTTTTCTAAGCATTTTTTTTTTCCTATGCATTTTTTGTTTCTATGCATTTTTGTTTGTTTGACTTTTTTGGCATATTTTGGGTTGTGAATGATGTTTGAATGTGGGGGTGACATTCCTGCTGGAAAAGGGGTGTCACCCTCAATTTTGGTGGAGAAGGGTTCCCCAGGACCAGGGAGAAGTGATTCCCAGGTCCGTGTGAATGGTGTATGAATGTACAGTGACATAATTGGAGCCTTGACGTGGCGTTACTGCTCACCAGTCTTGCATGGTGGACTGGTGCCAATCCAATTTGATGAGGATGTGGGGTGTGTGTGCTAGGGACCATAGTGGTGTGCATGCATGCATTCTCATTGTGCCATGATTAATGTGTGTGTTTAACGTGCAAAGATGCCCAATATGAGCTGCCTCCTGACTGCTCTTCCCTCAGAAGACGGGGTATCCTCGGTTAGGGGTTGATTTTCTGGTTGGGGGGTCAGATCATCACGTAGCTCAACCTGCAGGCCCTTCCTCACTGCGAGATTGTGTAGCATGCAACATGCAGCGATGATATGGCACACGAAGTTTGGGGAATACAACAGTGGACTTATCCAGGCATCGGAAACGTGACTTCAGGAGGCCAAAGGTGCGCTCCACCACTGCACGGGTTTTGATGTGTGCTTCATTGTATCGTTCCTCTCCTGGGGTTTGGGGGTTCCGGATAGGAGTCATGAGATGGGGTCCCAGTGCATATGCAGAGTCACCTGTAAAGGAAAAGACAGGAGAATGTTAGTCATGCATGTGCCACTTCTGTTGTGCATCACGGGAGGGGATAGTCATGCCTGACTCCCATGTCACTCACCAACCAGCCAGGTGTTCCCATACACGTTCTGTTCGAATTCTGTTCGGATGTGGCTTTGATTGTAGATGTAGCTGTCATGGCTGGACCCTGGGTGTTTGGCACGGACGTGCCATATGAGGCCTTGGGCATCAACTATCACCTGTACGTTGATGGAGTGCCAATTCTTCCGATTGCGGTACATGTGCTCGGTCTCATGGGGGGGCTGGAGTGCCACATGTGTGCAATCTATGGCCCCGATGGTGCGTGGGAATCTGGCAATTCGGTAGAAATCTGCCATTGCCTTGATTCGAAGCTCCTCAGTGGTGGGTTTGATGATTTGGTTGGCCAAGCGTGTGAGGATTGCAGGGACAACCTGGTGCACACATCTGCTCATGGAGGATTGTGACATCCCAGCCACCACTCCACTTGTACGCTGAAAAGAGCCACTGGCAAGGACATGGAGTGTTGCCAGGACCTTCACCAGTGGCTGCACTGCATGTGAGCGTTGTGTTGGGCTGGTGATGTCCTCCTGCAAGGTTGTGGTTAATTCCAGGATGGCATGAGGGGGGAATCTGAAGATGCGAAAGACCTCTGAATCATTCATGCCAAACAGGTGTATGCGGGTGCGGTATACCCTCTCCCGTGCCATCCTCCGTGCCCTCCTCCTTCTTTGGTCATCTATATTCACTAGTGCAGCTATGAGCGACGATGCCCCTAGCATGTTGGCAGTCAAATTGTAGTGCAACACGTGTGTGTGGTCTGCTCCTCAATAACGGTGTTGCTTTATCTGACAATTAGACTTTTTTTCAAAAGTTAGATCAGCTTTTATGTGCTCTAACTTTAGACAGGACATTTTGCAGTTGCGCACATCGCGTAGCCTGCGCAGCAACTGCGTTTTTTTGTGGATCCCCGTAACTCCCTCATTAGCATATTTGACTAGCAAATCAATGGTGTGTCTAGCGCAGTTTTGCGCGAAGGGAAGCGAATGTCTAACTCAATTACGCCGGACCAAAAAACGTAGATTTCTGGCGCATATTGTTTTGTGAATCGCGTCCAACTATACGCACGCGCACATTTAGACTTACGCACGCGCAACAGCAGTTGCGCACGCGTAATCGCTCTGTGAATCTGGGCCTTAGTCTCTTTATCAGATAAAATTATATCTGTCAAGTTAAAAATACCCCTAGTCGTGACTCCTTTCGTGCTCGTTCCTTCTTCTTTTTTTGGACATTACGTCCGGCCCTACATCCTCTTGTTCTTCTCTCGTTGTTCTGGGTTGCCCTAGTCTGTCCCGATCCCATTGGGGTAAATCTCTCCAAGGTTGGCTCTGGTTGTTCTCTACGGGATAATATTCTCGATATTGGGGGGGCTGTTGAGGGTAGGTGGCTGGTCGTCCCCTGTGTTGGTTCGAACCCCTGCCTCTCCTCTGCCACCCTCTGCCTCTTCCTAAAAAAGGCTGTGATGTTTTGATTTATGTGCTATATGAGAAGCAAATCTATCTGTATTTAGATCAGATTTACGATTATCTTGTTTTTTAGAACTATTTAACTGGTCTTAAAATATCTAATTGTTTTCTAAATAATTAATAGCTTTTAGTATTTAATTTTAGTTCATCATCTTTTTTAGTGCTTTTACTGAAAGGTTGTATCCTTTAAATATATATATATGCAGTAATGCTTATATATATAATGTTTCTATTGTTTCCAAAGTTCCTTGTTATGCTCTATGTGGTGTTCATTAACCCCAGAAGCAACATGTTGTATAATATTATATTATTCCCGAACGAGTCTTTTTACTTTGCTTTCCCTTCAAAGTTCTTTTTTAAAAGAAATAAGATTGGATCGCTATAGCGCGGGCTATATGGTAAATTGGTTTCCCGTTTTCTATTATGTGTGCTCCTCAGTTTTATCCTGTGATAGCGCACTGATTTTATTTCCCTCTCTGTATCTGTCTTTGAGCGACTCGGTGGTGGACCAATAGGGGAGCTTTCCGCGCCGTATTAGCAGCCAATGACAGAACAGGAGGGTATATATAAACATCTAATCTTTGCCGCTTAGCTACGCCCTCAGTTGAAGTCCATTGGTAGACGAAACCGGTCAGGGCGGGGCTAACGCGGCGTTACCGGAAGTGACGTGATCTGCGCTCCACCGGTGGTTTCTGACCAGGAAGGACCATTTGCTCCGTTTTGTTTTTATAAAAACATTACATGTTTGCTCCTGGGATTCCTGGGACCATCCGATAATCGTCATTATTTGCTCATTACTACTGATTCATGGTACATACACTGTGAGCGGGGATTTTATGTGCGGTGAAGGGTTATTGTTTTTAAAAAAAATTAAAACCGAATTACACTATTTGGAGTTTCATTTGTTTTTATATGGAGCGTTCTTCCCTGCTTAGCTGATGGATGGTATGGTGGAAAGATACCTTTGTAAGGCCTGATATCACTGGCCCTCTGGTAAGTTTAAACCCCAAAGGGGAGTGTGCCTCACGCGTGGTGGACTTTTGGGACAAGGTGGAAAGATCTTGGAAAATTCCTTGAGATGTTCACATCACCTCTCTATCTTTTCTACACCATCTAAGCTTGATGTTGCTGGACATTTATCCAACATTGTTTAGCGCTGTCTATCATTTTGAACTATGTTCTAACCTTTGATACTTTGTTTTACTCTGCCCACATAACCCCTATAGTTTTCTCTATAAACTGGAGGAGCATATTTACAATTCTGGGACCCCATTTGAATATCATACATATATACAAATCCTAAAATGACTTTAAGCATGCAGCATATAACACACATTAACAGGTCAGCGACTTGACAACAAATTTCTTATCTGTGCTAAAAAATCTATAACAGATCTCTGATTCGTACCCCTTTTAGAGAACCTACTTATTACCTTTTATTGCAAACTAACCAGAGCTGAGGTGATAGAATGCGCCAAAAATCAGGTACAATTCACTCACCTTAGATAATCTTGCAATCCCACCAGCCTGTAGGGGACCATACTGAAGAGCTGGATATCTCTCACCAAGGTACTGGGAACATTGTCCCTTGTTTTATAAAATATAGAAATAGGCTGGATTACAATACATTCAGAGTTTTGTTACAAGAAAGAGGAGGGTAATTCCAGGAAAAGGAGTATATCACCACACAATATGCAGTTTCATCATATTTTAAATGAGAAAGTCATATATTGAAATGTCATGTCAGAGTGTCCTTAAATGTTCTTAAACAATAGCCATTTACAGACATTCTAATCTATTAGTCTAAAAATATTTTAGCAATAACACACATTCTAAATCAATTTTAGATAATAGGAATATGAGGGATAACATAGAAATGTACAGAGCAAAGCCAGGAGAAACATTGTTAACCCTTCAACAATCATTTTAAAATCTATTTCTTGCGTTGATAGGTGTCCCCTGGGGCAGTACATGGGTCCCCATACACTTTTTATGGCAATAACTTGCATATAAGCCTTAGGACTTTTGATTTTTCATTTTCAAGTCACATAGACTTTAATAAGGTCTGCATGTTCGCTAGAACTTTTTGCATGTTCGAGATGTTCTAGTGCAAACTGAACCGCGGGGTGTTTGACATATCCTTACTCTACTTCTTGATTCACAGTGCTACGCAGTGGTTGTGCTTTACTGTGTACAATCCAAGTCATTTGGCCAGCTGACTGATTGAAACAATGCTTGCTCAATAATATCATATAATGTGAGAGGTCTTTGCTCAGGGAATAAGAGGGGTCGTCTCTGGCATGAACTGAATCATATGAAGGCAGAGATTGTTTTCTTGCAGGAAACACACTTTGTGGCAGGGGCGTTCCCTCGTATGCCTCTCGTCCCGTATAATCAGTGGTTCCACTCGCCCTCACCTATTCCTAGAGAGCCAGAGGTGTGACAATAGCAATACATAAACAATGTCCCCTGATAAATATAGAAACACAGGAGGATCCAGAAGGGCGGTTTCTTTTCATTAATGGGAAGATCCACGGCCATTATTAAACTTTGGCCACGATTTATGCTCCTAATATTAATACAGTAACATTTTTGATCGAAACTTTGGATACCTTGGAAAAGTTCAAAGAAGGCGTATTGGTAATAGGAGGTGATGTTAATATTACCCTCGAACCCAGCTTTGACACCTCCGAGGGGAAAACCTTTATATCATATAGAGCTCTGAGATGTGTTAAAAAGCGCTTTCGCTCCATGCATTTGGTGGATAGCTGGAGAGTATTGCATGAACAGGAGAGGGACTATAGTTATTATTCCAAAACACACAATACCTATTTAAGGATTGATTTGTTGATAATAGACCAATATTTTCTGAATCAAGTAGCTTCTTCCTCTATTGAATCAATCACCATATCCGACCACGCACCTATAAGTTTAACGGTGAACCCAGCATCAATGGGGGATGTGGAAAGAAAATAGAGATTGAATGAATCCATCTTGGATGATAAAAAGAATATGGAGTACCTTTCCCGTAAATTAACACAATATTTTGAGACTAACATGATGGAAGGGGTATCAGATCAGGTGGTAGGGGAGGCTCACAAGGCGGTCATCCGAGGGGAGCTTATCTCTTTGGGAGCAGGTATTAAGAGAGAGAGACACAAAAAGAGATTGTCACGATACTGGATGAAATATATTTTAAACGGAAATTAAACATAAGGTCCATCTGAAGTTAGAAGAAGCGCAGAAATTGGAAAAGTTAAAGATAGATTTAAATTAAACTACTGGATCGAAAAGTTCAAAACAAGCAGAGATATGCTGGGAGATTATTTGCTAGACAATTAAAGAAACAACAGGAACAACGTCATGTCTGTGCATAATATTATAACAGGAAATAAGCAAATAATAGACTCCCAAGCAATCGCAGCTGAATTTCACTATTTCTATTCAACGTTGTATAATATAGAGCAGGCATCTAGGGGGGTAGCAGAGGGAGGGCATGAGGATAGGATTCGGGAATATATAGTGGCGTCAGGACTACAGGGTATACCATCAGAAACCCTGGAGGATATGGAAAAATAAATCTCTATTGAAGAGCTGGAGGAAGTGATTTCAGCGTCAAGTTTGGGCAAAAGTCCAGGACCTGACGGTTTCATAAATATGTAATATAGGAAATTTGCCCTAATCCTGCTAGCCCCGCTTAGTAGATATTTCAATTAATTATCAAAGTCTAAACCTTTTCCGGCAGAGGCTCTGCTGTCATATGTGACAGTTCTCCCAAAAGAAGGGAAGGATCCCCAGAGTTGTGCCAGCTACAGGCCCATCTCCCACTTGAACAATGTGTTGAAGCTCCTGTTCAAAATATTGGCCCTGAGGCTACAGGAACACATAGTTAAGTTGATCCATTTAGACCAAACAGGGTTTATGAAGGGTCGAGAGTCAAGGGACAATACCATCCGTGCCCTCCATGTTATGCACTGGATGCATAAAGGACCAAACCATAAACCGAGTGTAGTAATCTCAATGGATGCAGAAAAAGCATTCAACAGCGTGGGCTGAAGGTTCATGGTCGGAGTTCTGAGAGAGATGGGCCTGAAAGAAAGGATGATCGGATGGGTGATGGCATTGTATGCAAAGCCCAGAGCAAGGGTAAAAGTAAACGAGAGACTATCAGACTATTTTGAGATATAGAATGGGACTAGGCAGGGGTGTCCCCTGTCCCCACTGTTATTTGCTCTGGTGCTGGAGCCCTTTTTGTGTACAATTAGGGGACATAGGAAGATTAAGGGGATAGAAATTGGACCTACGGAACATAAGATATCAGCGTACGCGGATGATTTTCTACTGTACCTTTCCTCACCTCAGGAATCTATGAAATAATGAAGGAGATAGAGAAATTAGTTTTTTTTTATCAAATTTCAAAAAATAAATAAAAAAATCGGTAGTTATACCAATACATGTATCCTTGAGAAAAAGGTTACAGAGAGCCTTACCCTTTGAATGGCGTACAGACGCTTTTTATCGTATCTTGGGACTTATATAACTCCAGATGTAAAACGGTTATATGATCTATATATAGATGGTCCGCTGGTTGTTTCAATAATACAAGATTTGAAGAAATGGAGAGGCCACACTTTGACGTGGTTTGGGAGGCTGAACACGCTTAAAATTAATATAATCCTCAGGCTTTTTATGCCATGTACGCAATTTCCGATAACTCTGCCACAGAATTGTTTTAAGCAAATAAGGAGAGCCCTCACGACTTTTGTATGGGAGGATAAACACCCCAGGCTGGCATACGAGATGTTGAGGAGATCAAAGGGGGAGGGAGGGGTAGGCCTCCTGAATATAGGGATTTACTACAGAGCCATTACTCTGGTTTGTATTATGAACTGGTGCCATGATACAGATAGTAAAGGATGGGTACAAGTGAAGAAAACGTTGGCAGGAAGGAATTTGGCAGAGGCACCATGGATCTTCGACGCGTATAGGGGATTGTCAGAATATGTATCACCCTTGACTAAAACAACACTTACAATATGGGACAGAATGAATAAGACAGGAAGATTTCCCCCCCGATATCACCCTTGACACCCCTGGAAGGCTTTCCCTGGTTTCCCCCGGGGGAGGAAAAAGGTAGTTTAGGGTGCTGGGGTAGGGAGGGGAAGGGTAATTGTGCAGGAGTGGCACCACAAGGGAAGATTCTTCCATTAGGGGATTTAGTGAAGAATATGGGGGAGGTAGTAATGGTGGAATGGAAATATTGTCAGTTGAGGGACTGGTTTAATAAATGGAAACATCAGATTAGACCCGCAAATCCATTGAACACCTTTGAGGAGTGGTGCGTTAATCTATCAGAGCCGGGCCATATGTTATCTCGGATGTATAAGTTGGTGTTGAGTGCTCACGGTCATACGACTTCCTACTACATTCGTGAATGGGAAAAGGAGCTGGGCCATAAGACAACACATCATGCCTCAATTAGTTCTTATATACAAGAGATGTCCTATAAATTTCTCACTAGATGGTACCGGTACTCGTCCGCAGATATTACCTGCTGGAGGGGACACAACCAGAAGTGGTAATTTTTACATTTATGGTAACACTGTCCCAGGATTAAGACATTTTGGGAGGAGATAACACCCTGGATAAAAAAGTTAACACTCAGAGATATAGAGCCCTCCCCATTACATTTCCTTTTTCATGGGATGCCATCATTTCTTACATTTTATAAAAGAATTGTCACTCCACACTTGCTAAATGCAGCTAAGGCACTAATTCCTAGATTCTAGAAACAATCGAGATGCCCCACGATAAAGGATTGGAGAGGTAGAGAGGATTATGGAAGCGGAGAGATGGGTACATACAGTGAGAGATCAACAGGACAAATTTAAGGATATATGGGCAGGATGGCAATACAACTCCTCCGAAATAGTGACGGACTGACCCGGGGGGTGGGAGAGCCAAGCCAGGGGTTTATTTTTTCCTCTTTTGGGTTTGTTTTGTTCAGTTGTTGTTCCTCTATTTTTCTGGAGATTGGAGGATAATGTGTGTATGTGAGTGTTTCCCGCCACCCAAGGGGGCTCTGGAGGGAAGAAATAGAATGGACAGGGTAAAATAGGAGGAAAGATCCAGAGAAATCCAAGGGGAAAGGGGAACGGGTGTTACATGTTAAAAGTATTTTATAGGGTTAATTGTAAGCATTGTAAGTATTTGTCTGTCTCTGTTTGTTGTTTCTTTTTTATATATATATATATTCGATTGTAAAATGAGATTTGTTTTAATAAAGGAAAAAAGTGATTATAAAAAAAAGAATCAATGCTTTCTCAAACTCCAGTCATTATAGTGGCTAATCTACTCTGGCCAAGTTCTCTAAGAAATTCGCCGGCATAGCGTAAGCCATTTACACTACGCCGCCGCATTGTACTAGAGCAAGTGCCATATTCCCTAAGCATTTGCTCTGTAGTTTGCGTTGGCGTAGCGAAAATGGTCCAGCGTAAGCCCGCGTAATTCAAATGGGGCGGCTTGTATTTAAATTAAGCGCGCCCCAGCATCGAACGAACTGCGCATGCGCCGGCCGGGGAAAAATCCCAGTTCGCATGCTCCAGCTCACGACGGAAAGCGCTGTTGAAACCAACATCAAAACGACGTGATCGTCACTACGCAATGCCCTATTCGCAAACGAGTTCGTAAAATGACGTAAGCGACGGAAAAAGCCGACGCTGACCCGACGCCATACTTAACATGGCATCCGACGGCACCCGACGGCATCCGACGGTACTTCGTAAGGTTACTCCTCATAGAAGCAGGGGTAACCTTACGAGTTCGTAAACAACGTACGCGACGACAGGGCGACGTAAAAGTGATCGAGAATCGGCGTAGTAGCCTCATTTGCATAGGCAAATGAGAAAACAACGTAAAGGCCACCTAGTGGCCGGAGTTGTCATTACAACTACGATCCGCAAGTGTAATGGTATTACACTTGTCGGATGTTCAAGCGTATCAATGCCAAAGTGATGCTAAGCATCACTCGCATAGATACGAGACAAAAAAAACGGCGATACGACGGGGTATCTGAGATACTCCGTCGTAACGCCGCTGAGAATCTGGCCCACAGTATCTAGCAGCTAGTTTACAGATCTCTGCATTTAATATTATATAAAAAGGAATTTAAAGAGTCACTGTCACCTATCCTCTTACAGCACTCTCCCACTGCTCCTTCCTTCATCATAGGCATACCTGGTGTTTCTTAAAATGGTCAAGCATGTGGCCTTTTCCCAAGTAACGGTACTCAGGTTGTAGGCAGACAGTTGTTAAGCCTGATTGGTGTCACATGACAGGGAGTGACATTACCACCCCCCCTAAGGCTTACCCCCAGTTTACACTGAGTGCTGGCAAGGTGAGTATCAGTGGATTTGAAGTCACTTTTGCCAAGACATTGCCACTTGGGCAAGGTAACAAGGTAACAATATTTCTTTAGGGTAAACCATGATAAAATATGTCCTTACTGGAAATACACTATACTTTTTTTCTGAACATATACAGTACGGGGTGGGTCTAAAAAGTTTGGTGACTTGTTTCTGAAAACAAACAAAACAGAACATACAAACAAATTACCTTTATTGGCCTTCAAAATAATCACCATCCTTCACAACACACTTTTGGCAACGTTTACAAAGCTTCTGGAAACTGCTGGCTCAGTATGCAAGACACGTATGAGCAAACATTTTCCGGATGGCCGCACTCCAAACAAATATCTTCATTGTGACATAGTCCATACAAAAATCTGAATAAAATGTATGACGGCTGACGTGTTTCACACCACTATTGCTGGTGCTTAATCATAGTCATTGTCTTGACCTTGGACTTTTGCAGGTGACTCTTTCTGGGTCATGGGAAAGTGGGTGAATTACATTCCATCAATTGCCATTTGAATTTCGGATCCAACTGGTAGCACCAGGTCTCAGCCCCTGTGATGATGGTTTGCAGAAAAGATGGATCCTGATCACACATAGTAAAGAAATATCCAGAGGTTTCCATCCATTTTGCTTACTCTAAAGCCCCGTACACAGCCTAATTTTCTCGGCAAGAACCAGCAAGAAAACTGCTGGCGAGTAAGCCGAGCGTGTGTACGAGGCTTTCAGGTTTCTCATCTGAAAATCTGGCCAGAATCTCGACGAGAAAAATAGAGATCCTGCTCTCTATTTTTCCGTTGAGATTCTTGTCGGCCTGTTTCCTGACGAGAAACCCGAGAGTGTGTATACTTACCTGTCAAAATTACTTTGAAGCATGCGCGGTAGCTTCCACGGCACAAGCACATGTCACTGCGTTCTTGCCTTTTAAAAGAACCGCGGTTCTTTGGAAAGGACTGTCTGTACACTCAGGCAGTAAGAGATTTTTGCCAAGAATCTCGTCAGGAAAAACAATGTTTTTTTTCCTGACGAGATTCTGCCCGTGTATATCAGGCCTTATTCTGGGGGGATTGGGGGATTTTGTGAAGAATATGGGGGAGGTAGTAATGGTGAACGTGGCTTATCCTCAATTGTTTCCTTCCCATCAGTAAATAAATTTCCAGAGGTTTCCATAAATTTTTCTTTCTCTTATACACACGATCACTTTTTGTGATGAAAAAAAACGACGTTTTATGTGACGAAACGAAACGATGTTTTTCAAACTTTATTTTCCAAAACGACATTGCATACACACCATCGTTTTTTCCAAAATGCTCTAGCAAAGTGTGGTGACGTACACCACGTTCGACGGCACTCTTTTCCATTGAAGCTCCGTCTCATAACTTGCTTCTGAGCATGCGCGGGTTTAAAAACGTTGTTTTGCCCACACACGATCACTTTTTATGACACAAAAAATGACATTTTGAAAAACGACACAAAAAATTCAAGCATGTTCGAATTTTTTTTTGGTCATTTTTTTGAAGACATAAAACAACGTTTTGCCCACACACGATCATTTTAAATTACGTTTTTGAAAACGTCATTTTTTTTCATCACAAAAAATGATCGTGTGTACACAGCATTAGTCTGTCAGCTTGGGTGGCACAAAACGAGATCATATCTTTTGCTTACCCAAATCTTTGCAGACAATGAGGCATACCATGTCCTTGCTAATGCCCAATTCCTCCGCCATCAATCATAGAGTCATTTGCCAATCTCGTTGTAGCATTTGTCACACTCGTTCGGTAATGTCTGCTTGTCGCAGGCCGACCCAAACGTGGCTTATTCTCAATTGTTTTCTTCCCAAGGTAAAACTAACGTGATATTCACTCATTGCTCTATTGCACTGTGACCCTACCTCTACCATGACCCTGGCGGTCACGTGTACTCCATGCCAGGGAGCGCTTCACAACGTTTCATGTGCGTGCACGAGCACCTGCCCCATGTTGTTGTTGAGATATCAGACCATTCACCAAATATTTTAGACACACCTCATATGTGACAATTTTCTCCAACAGCAAAGCAAAAATCTTTTCTGAACCCTAAGGCAATCAGGTCACCCCCTTGGTCAATATTAATAATTTTTTTTATTACAAATATTAGTACAGTTGCTGTTTATATTTTGTACATTTAGAAAAGAATACAGACCTTTTTTCGAAGTAACCTTTTCTGTATAGAGAGGGCAACCCTCCTTGACTCCAGTCCAGCAAAAGAGAATCTGCTTAAATTTGCAGTGACCTTAAAGCAAACAACCTTTTACTCAATGCACCATTTGTGTTATTATGGAACTCAATCCCACCTTAATCTCTTCTTCTAAATGTTCATTACATTTAAGTCAAATAATGTTTCCCCATAGCTAAGGTCTCCATGACCTTTATTCATTTTAGTTGCCCTTCTCTGCATTCCTTATAGTTCTACAATATCATTTATGTGAATGGATGTACAAAGCTGAACTGCATTTTCAAGATGGGGTCTTACTATTGCTTTGTATAAGGACAAGATTATCTCTAAGGTTGATTTGCTAAATGCAAAGAGACTGTTCACTTTGCAAGGGAAGTTGCACTGTGCATTAAAGAATGAGGTGAAGCTCTGTTGACATTCATCATTAAATCATGTGCAAACAAAAATGCATTTTTTTAAATTAATTTCTCTTTACGTAATTAGTTTACGACGTGCCGAGGGCAAGCGATTACTTGTGGATTCTTGCCAGCTTGCCGGGCTACATAAAATTGAGAAATCTAGCACGTAAGTCTCCTAAAAAAACCCTGTTGAAACTTAATTTTAGAATGTTGGTTTCACCAAATAATGGGCCAGATTCAGAGAGCCATTACGCCTGTCTAACTGGTGTTAGACTGGAGTAATTTCAAATTACGCACGTTTTTTAGCTAGTCGAAAACCTCAAACCATGAATAGATGGCTGCGGGCTTCAATTCGACTGGATTACGTGTTTGTACGCCTTCGGATCTACGCTGCAATAAAATTGCGGCCACTGGGTGGACTTCCCGTTGTTTTCCGTGTCGGGGTATGCAAATGAGCTTTTGCCGGCGATCCCCGAAATTACGATCTTCAATCGTAATCTCTTACGGCACCTTTAGTCATCTTTTATTTGCGTAACACTATACCAGCTTTTTGCTGCTCTAATATTAGACAGCCCATGTTAAGTATGGCCGTCGTTTCCGCGTCGAATTTCTACGTTTTCCGACGTCTTTTATTATTTTTTACATAAGTTGTCCGGGAATAGGAGTGTTCGTAAACGACGCTACTCAAACAACGAATGACGTAACGACGTGATTTTGCGCAATGCACGGCGGGAAATTTCTGAACGGAGCATGCGCAGTTCGATCACCACGGGGACGTGCTTAATTTAAATGCTTCACGCCCCCTAATCGCGTATTTCGATTACGCGGCGAGAAATAGACTACGCGCCGTAGCGTACGGGCAAAAATCTACCAGGATTCGGTGTAGAGCCTGGTAAAATACGGCAGCGTAGAGTATTTCGATTACGCAGCGCAATATTAAGTGTATGTGAATCTGGCCCAATGTGTTTAATTTTACGGAGTAGGGGTGGGAAATTAAGTGGGAAAATCCTGTTAAAGTTACAGGGAATGTTTGTCCCCAGGTAGTGGATGTGAGAGTCTGTACATTTAAAATGAAAGTTGTAGTTTAATTGGCTTTGTGTCATAGGAACAAAACCCACACCTATTGCCTCTTATGAATTTTAAAATGTGACAGGTTGCCATAATTTCAAAGCTCTTATTCCTTCCCCAAAGCCAATATGTTCCAGGGTAGCCTGAAGAAAAGTCCAGGCCACTTTATCAAATGCTTTTCCTGCATCTGCAGATAAAAGCACCGGAGGCAAGTGATGGATTGCATTCAACATTTGTTATGTGTTTTCATGTCCTTCTATGTCTGGAGTGAAGCCAGATTGATTAGGATGCATAAGAGAAGGGACATAAGGAAATAGCCTGGTGGGCAAGATTTTCAGGAAAATTTTCAGGGCGACATTGAGTAATGAGATTGGCCGATAGCTGGTCAGAAATAGCATTACCACCTTTCAACAAGTTGTAGGCTGCCACAAACCTTAACAATATAGAGAACATCTTATAGTAGGACAAGGGTCTGGGCCCAGGGCCTTCCTTGGTTTCATGGATTTCAAGGCACATAAGAATTCATCAGTCAAAATCGGTTGGTCTAATTGCAACACAAAGTTGATGTTAATTCTGGCAATTCTGAGGATGCTAAGTACTGTCGAGCTGTCACGTGTCTATGATCTTGCAGTTGTGCAGAGGGTTGTGCGTCTAGGTCATATAGGGTCAAGTAATAGTCTTGGAAAGCCTGAGCGATAGCAGGGGATGTTCTGAACAATTTGTCATCTTTAATCACAATTTGAGAAATTAGGTTTTCCACCTCAGTGGAGCATAGGGCATTGGCGAGCATTGTATGTTTTCTTTTGCTGATTTTGTAGAAAGCCGTTTTGCAGCAGAACAGCTTTGCCTTGGCTTTCTCGGAACTGCTGCTCAGTTTTAAAAGACGTTCTGCTACTGATTGGACCTGTGATTCCTTGTGAGCCCATTTCAACTGTCGAAAATCTGAAAGCAGGGTATCAATTTTAGTTGTCCCCAGTGTTGCTCATCTTACTTTAAAAAAGTAATTAGTTACATTTACAAATTACTTCTCCGAAAAAGTAATTGCGTTAGTGACTCAGTTACTACATTGAAAAAGTAATTAGTTACTCAGCAAAGTAACTGTGACTTTTTTTTTATATTCTACAATGCAATTACGTTCTATAATATCAAATATGTTTATATCAAAGATGTTTATATTAACTGATTGAAGAATAAATCCACACAGAATGAAAATTCTATTTGGGGAATTTACAGCAGTTTAGTGACACATCTTGCAAAGCAACTCCTGCTAGCAAACGTGAAAAAAACCTCAACCATACCGGCTCTAGTTAATAGTAGTGTTGCTCACGAATATTCGCATTGCGAATATTCATTACGAATATTGCATATTCGAGTATTCGCGAATAAATCGAATATCGCGGCGAATATTCGCTATTGCGAATATTCGTATTTTTTCTAATTTATTTTTAAAACAGATCACATCCTAGTGATCTCCATCGACGTCTAAAAGCATTGCTGGTATGATTAGAGACCCTGAGTAGCTGAGGCGATCCCTTTATGTTGCCGAATATTCGCAATGCGAATATTTGTATTACGAATATTCACGAATACTTTCTCTGCCCTTCTGTGTTTTGAGTATAAAAAAAAAAAATTAGCTTTAGTTTAGTCATATAAGTTTGTGTAAGTAGAGTTAGTGTTTAGTGCATATTAGTTTAGTAATCCAGGAAATGATCTCCGTTTTCGCACGTTGACGAGAATTTCGCAATCAATTTCGCATTCGCATTAGCGAAATTTCGCATTCGCATTAGCGAAATTTCGCATTCGCATTAGTGAAATTTCGCAAAAAAAATTTTTTTATAAAATATCACGAATATTTCGCGAATATTCTTCTATATATTCGTGAAATATCGCGAAATCGAATATGGCGTATTCCGCTCATCACTAGTTAATAGATGCATCTTACCAGAATGTTTGACCACCTATAACGGATAGCCAAACAAGCTTTGTGTATACTCCAAGTGGTAGGGAATCCTCAGACCTCCAGACAGCAGCCTCCATATAATCACTCAAATAGAATCCATCCATCCATTTTGAGACAAAAGCAAAGGAGCTCTCATGGTGTAGTATTTTGTCAAAATCAATTTAATATAAAGGTAACAAATTAATCACAAAGCCAATACTACAAACGAGCAGCATATCACGAGTGCGAGTGGCAGCCCCCCACTGGAAACTGTGAGTGATAAAGCCTTGGTAAACCTGTAGTCTGCTGTGCTGTGCTGTGTGGGAGCTGGATTTGACAAGCCTTAACAATACCTTGGTAGTTCTTGTATTCAGCTGGAAGCTAGAAGCGGCTTACAATAACTGGTGGCAGTGTGATTGTGCTTTTTTCCCCTCTCCATCTCCAAGTCCCAGGTGAGAGAGAGAGTCACGTGTGCCTCTCTCTCTCCTCCTCAGTCCTCTCTCGGACATCGTCGGCAGAAGCAATTACTCTGCTGCCATCTAGCGCCGGTAGATGTAATTGCGGTTAAGCCGCCTAATCAGGTAGATTACTCGTTCCCCTCAAAAGTGGCTGCGTTACGTAACAGCGTTTATTTTAACGCCGTTACTGACAACACTGGTTGTCCCTAGCCTGATGAACATACTGTGAATTACGCATTTATGCAACTCTCATAAAGTGAAAGGTGAGGTGTCTACCATGTCATTAGGTATCAAAATCTTGGGCAATTCGATTTTTGTATATTGGCTCATGTAGGAGCCATTAATTTAATTTCCAGCACCATGTGCGAAGAATGTGTTCACCCATCTCAAGAAAGAGAGTAACGCATAGGAATGTGTTCCTAGAGCATAAAGGAGACACTATTGGCCAAGATAAGAAAAGGAAGTCCATTCTGTGTGATAAGTAGACAATAAAAATCTAAACTCTGTATCATGTGGATTCAAGGCATGCCAACTATCGACCAAATTGATGTTTGTGCAGAAGCATTTTGACCTTCCTGAGTTGAGAGTAGAGAAGAGGGGAGGTTTCTCTGGATGCATCCATCAATGGATCCAAGACTAAGTTTAGGTCACCTCGTATCAATAGGATACAGTATCCTCTTCATGTTGGTCAATTAAGGACAGTCAAAAAGATCAAAGAGGGGGTCTTCTACTACATACATTGTTGGCATCTGCAAATACAGAAATTGTACTTTTAATCTCAAAATGTTTATCTTCTATACATAGGTTCAAATGTAACACACGTAAAACTGAACCCTAGGGTACATGGCAAATACAATAATTGTACATTTAAAATGTTATATTACATATATATTTATATAAGTGATATAAAATGAATTGTTTCAAAATTGGATCTTGGGGTACATCACAACTTTAGCCCATCTAAAGTATAAATCATTAAAGTATAACTAAAGGCAAAACTTTATTTTAGTTTTAGAGAAGCATTGGAACACCTCCTGGGTTGTTATTTCTGTCTGCATACCCATTAATGAGATTCACCCTGTTTACCGTTAACATTAAAAGTTAAAGCAAATGACAACCCCAAAAACTTCCAATGAGGACACTAGTTCAGATGAGATGGGGATGGGGGGTAGTTCTAAGGATTGTCGGGTATCCGTTCACTTCCTGTTTTGGTTATGTGACAGGAAGTAAAGGTAAATCTCCCCAAAATGATACAGATGGCAACAAAAATCTGTCATGTTACAACCCTTTCTTACTCTAAAATGAAAAAAAGTTTTGCCTACAATTCTATTTTTATCATTACTGTCTGAAAGCAGTTTTATAGTTTTCTATCCACTTACAGATTGACTTTTCAATGCCTATAGAGCTTAGCTTACTCATTATCAGTCAACAATGAACAGTTACCACACTTGTAGTGACAAGAGGGGAAAGCATATAGTTTTTTCTGGGATTTGAGACACAGAGAAAGAATTGCAGTGCAGGGATTGGAGCGATACAGACCTGTTGCTGTGGGTACAGAGACCAGAGACAGCTACTGAGGGGAATTAAACAGGTGAGGAATTAAATGCTGTGACTGAGCCACTGACTGAAGGACTGAAACACAAGGGTTTGGGGTCCTGAAGACCCAAGTCAGAGGAGTGTCTAGGACAAGTTCCCTGGGTACAAGGATTGGTAAATGGTTTTGGCTGTACAAAGTGTACCACTGTTTAGTAGTTCATTACCAGAGGAGACTGCTTTTTTTTTTGCCTATAGCTCCAAAACTCATTACTGCAAGTTTTGCAATTCAGCTGCCAGATACTGTACAGTTGCCTCTCAGGTTCCCTTTTCAGGAAATATACCTATACTTACACTTGGAGGATACACACAAAGTAGTTTCTGGGACACTTTTTGATCATTTGTTGCAGATGGGTACTGCAAGACCTTTTCTCGCAGTTTATGCTATTCATTGTTTATACTGTTCTTTACCAGTGCTGTTTAAACTAGGTTAATTTTGTTTAATACCATAGTGATTTATATTGATTGCCATATTATAGCCTAGCATTCATGTCAGTTAGTTTTTTGCATCAAACAAACTGATATACTTGTCCACTGATTTAATTTTTATGTTTTGCCATTGATTTTGCCTTGTTATAATATACGTACTTTATTCACAACTAAGTAGTCTGATGAATTTTCCCTAAATATTATTATAGTTGTGGGTAGCATACCAATACTTGAGCTCATAAATGTTTTCAGCATTTCATTACCTAACCAGGTGTGTCAGAGTGGACAAAGCAGTTTTTGGAGTTGTGGCAAAGAACAGACAAACAGTGTAATAACATCATAATAATATTGAATTAGACATATACTAGAGTCTTGGGTGATAATGCTGACAAAATATAAAGAGGGGTGAATACAGTAATGAGATCTCTCTACCACTTTTGTGCAAAATAGAAGAATTAAGTGGGTGTCTTTCTTTTTCTTGTGCAGGATGACCGCTCACCTTACAGCTGTAACGTAACAGCATAAGAAGAAAATAATAGAGGCATCAGGGTAAAATCCTGCTGTTTGTCTGGGGTTCTACTAGGCCCAGGATCAAGAGACAGATTTTATACGCCCGCAAAGTCAGCAGTGGTCTCTCGGTTCCCAATTTGCAGGCTTACTATACGGCCACAGGCATATCCCCCTTCTCTCGTCTTTATGAGCAACATCAAATGCCAATGTGGGCCACCATTGACGTTATGGATTCTCACCCAATACCTTCAGCTTCTCTCCTCTGGCTCCCTCGAGTGCACCATCCAAACACTATAGGCCCATGTCTGGCTCACTCGCTCTGGCTCTGGGATACGGTTAAATATTCAGCGGGTCTAATCTCCTCCCATCTTCACCTACTGCGCCTCCTTCATTGCCCACTATTCCCTCCAGGATGAGACAACCCGTTGCAGTTCTCGTAGTGGTCCCAGAATGGTTTTGTGGATGTTCATTCCCTGCTCACCCCCACTAGGATTGTCCCTTTTGCAACCTTGCGTTCCTCTCATGATATTCCATTTTGCAAGCATTATAGTTATCTGCAACTTTGACACTTTCTTTTACAACTTATAAAATCCCAACCTACCCCTTATACCTTGACCCCTTTTGAAAGCCTTTGCAGATCTCGCCCCCAATCCTCTGGTCTAATTTCCTTGATTTATGCGGCTATAATCTCTTCTAAAAGACCTCCGCTGAGGCCTTATCATCTTCAGTGGGAGTCGGAGCTGGGAAAACAGCTTGACCCAAGGATTGGCAGAGTATGACTATTGCTTTATCCAAATGCTCTAGAAATGTTCTCTTCTTGCAAAATGCTTATAAAGTGTTTTACAGGTGGTATTATACCCCAGCCAGATTGGCAAGTTGTATTCCATCCTATTCTCCCTTATGCTTCTGTGGATGTTCTGAGGAAGACACAATGGCACACATCTGGTGGAATTGTCCCAGGGTGTGCAGAATGTGGGTCAAAGTTTATGCGCTCCTCTGCAATATTTTTAACACCAATATAAAGAGGGACCCATTTGAGGCCCTTGATGGAACGCCAATTGGTGTCACATATTTTTACTGCAACTAAATTGACCATAGCTACAGTAGGGCTTGGAAATCGGCGGCCCTCAGCTTCAAGGCCATCAAAAATTGTGTGAACGACATCATGATAAATGAGAAACTGACTGTGTTATCAGATACTCACGATAAATTCCTCAGAATCTGGCAGCCTTGGGTGGCTCATGACCACTTTTCACGATTTGATCCAACACTTCTCTCTCTCTAGTATGTCTCTGCTCCCCCACCCCTCCCTTTTTTTTATTTTCTTCTCCCCTTCTTTTTCTCCTTACTATCTCTCATTCTAGTTTCCTTTCTCTTTTCTACTTCTTTCTATCTTCTCTCCCTTTAAATTTTTCTGGCCCACTGGCTTAGTCCTACTGGGAATGGACATATGCTTTGTCGCTCGGTAGGGATAATATTTTCTTTCTTTTTCTTCAACTACCGACATATACCGTAATACCTAATTTTATACAATTTCTGTGTATTTTTTATTTATTTTTTTGAATTGTTACTGTCTGGCATTTCATGTTATCATTTGTTGTACTCATAGTCCTGCGAGACCACTGGCATGTTAACTTGGCCTAACACAATTTTCTTTTAGCTGATTTGTGAATGCTTGTTAATCTCCCGCTGACCACACCCAATCACCCTTGGTTCCCCAAGGGTTCCTTCTAACTGTGCCTTGAAATAATCTTTCCGTTTTTGGTAGTTTATTTATTTTTTATTTACTTTTACACTTATGTTTCCTACTGGGCTGTGTCTACAATTGTTCTGTATTATAGTGTTGATCTATAATTTTTCAATAAAATCCTTTGTACAAGAAAATAATTGAGGTCCTGGATGGTATTATCAGTCTTGCTGTGAACTTCTATGGATGGATAACAGCGAATTCCACTAGGGGGCCTTTCTCACCTGACAGATAATTCCCACCTGGAATAAGAAATTCCAGCTAGTGTAATATCGTAAAACAAGTGGTGCTGTATTCAGATAACAGCTGTGGTACATAAACATGCCTCCTAGAAGAATTCGCTGGTATCCATCCATAGAAGTTCACAGCAAGATAGATTATACCATCCAGGACCTCCACTATTATCTTCTTATGCTGTTACCTTACAGCTGTAAGGTGAGCGGCCACCCTGCACTTAGGTGTCACTGCACAAGAAAGAAAAAGACACCCACTTTATTCTTCTATTTTGCACAAAAGTTGTAGAGGGACCTCATCACTGTATTCATACCTCTTTATATTTTGTCAGCATTATAACCCAGGACTATAGTATATGTCTAATTCAATATTATTATGATGTTATTACACTGTTTGGATATTTTCTATTTAATTGGCAATTGATTTGATGTTAATTGTTTTATGCTATATTATTTATAGTGAGTTATTTTACTTGATCCAGGGCATCATTCTAAGGTAAGTATTTCATAATGAGCTAGTATGCTATGCAAACTAGCTCATTATACCTTTGTCTTGCAGGGTTTGTTTTTTGTGGGGGATTTTTTTCCAAGGTTTAACACAAGTTCATCTTATTCAATAAAACTGCCTATATAAATTAGCAAGTTATTTCATTCCACCAGCAGATTTAATGAAAAAACCTGGCCCGATTCCTCCATCTACCTCGACTGTGTGGATTGGGGAATCCTTCAACTGAGCTAACGTATTCTTAAAGTGGAGAGACTTCCCTGCTGTCAGAATACACTGACAGTGCTGCAATCTGTAGCCTTTGACACTGGTTAAATGGGGAAAACCCAGCAGGGTGATGGCATAGATGTCGATGGGTGGATCGACTTCTGTACATTCACAATGCCCATATACAGATTTAAATTTGTCCGATTCAGCAGGGAATTTTGATTCATGTATGGCCAGCTTAAGCAAAGTCAACATGCTCTACTGCAACTCCCCTAACCTTTGTAAACAAGGGTTTTGTAAATAATAAAAAAAAAAAACATTTTTAGATGGTTTGTATTACTTCTGGCCACAATAAATAAAGAAAAATATCCATACAAAACACTACACATTACTTTTTGTAGGTTATTTTATGTTCAGTTCTAGAATAATTACCATTTTTGTATACAGTATGACAATATTTTTCAAATAAAATTATAATAGCATGGTATCGAGCAGAATGAAAACAATTGAATTAATGTATTAATATTTTAATAAGCCAGTTATATGGCTGCTACTTCAACTTCCTTTTAGGTTTAATTTGAGTTTCACATAAAAAAGTAGGCTTTTTATGTTTGTGTTATTATTTATATTAATTTTTGATCGTGAATTAAAATTCTTTAATTAAAAAAAAAAAATACCTTTTGACTTAATGTGAATGTTTTCTATTGATTTGCTTATTAAATCAAATCTTATACCCCATTTACACTCATTTACTTTCTTATATGGTTTCAGTTTGAAGAACTGATAGTAAACCAATTCTCAACCTATTTTGAGATAAGGCTCAATGTTTTGGTGGGCTTTATTTTCTAAATTGTTCTTTTTTTTTTGTTTTATAATGGTTACACACATAAAATGATAGGGTTCCCAATACAATAGCTTAAAAATACCACACGTTTTTTTCTAATTGCGTTGGAAATATAATTAAAATTACAGCTATTCATTTCTTTAATTTCTTACTTTCTTAATCTCTTTAATTTTAACATATTACTTTTTGTTAATTTACATGTAGTTTACAGTGTCAATATTCAATAATGTAAAGCCAAAAGTAAATGTAACATTCCATTCTGGACTAAAATTAATAAGAATAGGTTGTTTAGAGCTGGGAGTCCCCTATAAATCTGGCATATAGCCTAAACTAACCGTGTGGGTAAACAAACCTAACACTGTGAATGAAACTACAGTGGATATAAAAAGTCTACACACCCCTGTTAAAATGTCAGGTTTCTGTGATGTTAAAAATGAGACAAAGATAAATCAATTCGGAAAGTTTTCCATCTTTATGTGGCCTATGAACTGTACAACTCAATTGAAAAACAAACTGAAATCTTTTAGGAGTGGGAAGTAAAAATAATAATAAAAAAATGTGGTTGCATAGGTGTGCACATCCTCTTATACAGTAACTGGGGATGTAGCTGTGTTCAGAATTAATCAATCACAATGAAACTTATGTTAAATAAGAGTCAGTACACTCTATGGTCCACAGGAAGCTTCCAAAGGGGGATCTCATTGTTAAAGGGATCTCAGTGTTAAACGGTATCAGTCAGGAGAAGGGTACAAAAGAATTTCCAAGGCATTAGATATACCATGGACCACAGTAAAGACAGTCATCATCATGTGGAGAGAATATGGAACAGTGACATTACCAAGAACTGGATGTCCCTCCAAAATTTATGAAAAGATGAGAAGAAAACTGGTCAGGAAGGCTGCCAAGAGACCTACAGCAACATTAAAGGAGCTACAGGAATATCTGGCAGCCTTTTCTTACAAACAAAACATCCAAGCCCGGATAGATTTGGCAAAAATACATCTGAAGTCTCCTAAAAGCATGTGGGAAAATATGTTATAGTCTAATGAAACCAAGGTGGAACTTTTTGGCCATAATTCCAAAAGATATGTTTGGCGCAAAAACAACACTGCACATCACCAAAAGAACACCATACCCAAAGTGAAGCATGGTGGTGGCAGCATCATTCTTTGGGGCTGTTTTTCTTCAGCTGGAACAGGGGCCTTAATCAAGGTAGAAAGAATTTTGAACAGTTCAAAATACCAGTCAATATAGGCACAAAACCTTCAGGCTTCTACTAGAAAGCTAAACGTGAAGAGGAACTTTTTTCAGCATGACAACGACCCAAAGCATACATCCAAATCAAAGAAAGGAATGGCTTCACCAGAAGAAGATTAAAGTTTTGAAATGGCCCTGCCAAAGCCCAGACCTGAATCTGATCGCAATCCGACAGATTTGGAGTGTTTTTGCAAAGAAGAGTGGGCAAATGTTGCAAAGTCAAGATATGTCATGCTCATACCTAAAGAGACTGAGTGCTGTAATAAAATCAAAAGGTGCTTTAACAAAGTATTAGTTTAACTAATTGCCGACCGCCCGCCGTCATATTACTGCGGGACGATGGCACTGCTACGCGGGAGCACGTAGCTCTACGTCCCCCCTTTAGCAGCTTGCAGGGCGCGTGCCCCCCGAGTCCCACGCGCGTGCCCGGCGGGTACGATCGCCGCTGGGCACCGCGATTGCTCGTTACAGAGAGGGGAACGGGAGGTATGTGTGTTAACACATACCTATTGTTCCTGTCAGCGGGGGAAACGCTGATCTTCTGTCCATACAATGGATGGACAGAAGATCAGTGATTTCCCCTAGTAAGGCCACCCCCCCCATACAGTTAGAACACACCAGGACCACACTTAACCCCTTCCCTGCCCCCTAGTGTTAACCCCTTCACTGCCAATGGCATTTTTATAGTAATACAATGCATTTTTATAGCATTGATCGCTATAAAAATGCCAATGGTCCCAAAAATGTGTCAAAAGTGTCCGATGTGTCCGCCATAATATCGCAGTACCGAAAAAAAAACGCTGATCGCCGCTATTACTAGTAAAAAAATAATAATAAAAATGCCATAAAACGACCCCCTTTTTTGTAAACGCTATAAATTTTGCGCAAACCAATTAATAAACGCTAATTGCGATTTTTTTAACGAAAAATATGTAGAAGAATACGTATCAGCCTAAACTTAGGGAAAAAAAAATGTTTTTATATCTTTTTTGGGATTTTTATTATAGCAAAATGTAAAAAATATTGAATTTTTTTCAAAATAGTCGCTTTATTTTTGTTTATAGCGCAAAAAATAAAAACCGCAGAGATGATCAAATACCACCAAAAGAAAGCTCTATTTGTGGGTAAGTAAGGATGCCAATTTTGTTTGGGAGCCACGTCGCACGACCGCGCAATTGTCAGTTAAAGCGACGCAGTGCCGAATCACAAAAAGTGCTCTGGTCTTTGGACAGCAATATGGTCCGGGGCTGAAGTGGTTAAGGGTGTGCACACTTATGTAACCATATTATTTTATTTTTTATTTTTACTTCCCTCTACCTAAAATGTTTCAATTTGTTGTTCAACTGAGTTGTATAGTTTATAGATCACAATAAAGGAGGAAAAAAGTTCTGAAATTATTTACCTTTGTCTAATTTTTTTACATCACAGAAACCTGACATTTTAACAGGGGCATGTAGACTTTTTATATCCACTGTATATATATAAAAAAATGCATTTCTTGTCACTTTCTGTCTCGATGATAATGGTCACCAGGACAGTTAGGCCCCATACACACGATCGGACATATCCGATGAAAACGGTCCGCGGACCATTTCCATCGGATATGTCCGATCGGGAGTTTGATCCGATGGCGTGTACACACCGTCACCGCCACGTCACCGCACCAGGAAGTAAAACACTTCCGCGCATGCGCCGAATCCATTCGGCGGCGGCGCGGCGGCGGTGGGGGACGACATGTCTGCTGGTAAGTGTACTAACCAGCAGACATGTCGGGCGGACAGATTCCACCGGATGGATTTCAAAGCATGCTTTGAAATCTGTCGGGTGGAGAAATCTGTCCGCTAGCCCATACACACGAGCGGAGATGTCTGCTGAAACGGTCCATCGGACCGTTTTCAGCGGACATATCCCCTCGTGTGTACGAGGCCTAAGAGAGGATGAATCTCCCCAACATAGGCACAGACAGCAGTAGAAACTCCACAGGGGTTCAAATCCTTCACTACTCTCCTTAAAAGTAAAAACAAAGAAATACATTAGAAATGCACTCTAAATAGTCCTGTGGGACACTGGGAAATTACTATACAAGGCCACTTAAATTAGTAAATCTTAGCTGGCTTCAATCATCCAATCATGTGTGAGCAAATATCCTTTTTCTTTTATTTCCTTTTTTATGATTGGCTATTCTTTCCACAGCGCTTTATTTTATTTACTAAGCTAGATGAAAATGTACTTTGATTAAAGAGAGTTGGGCATGTTTACGTTGCAATCAACCCCAAAATTAGTTCTTTATCCATTTGTTTATTAAGGGTCCTTTCACACGGAGCGGACCGTTTTTCGGTCCGCTCCGTGTGTCCGTCAGCTCAGCGGGGGGTCTCCGCTCAGCTGTCGGTGGACAGGGTGGTCCCCGCACACTGTGCAGGGACCGCCCCGTCTCTCCTCCGCTCTCCCCTATGGGGAGTTGGATGGAAACGGACCGTCTGTCCGTTTGCATCCGATCCGTTTGGCCGGACAGAAGAAAAATAGGACATTCTTCCGTCCGAAAAAACGGATGCGCATCTGGCGGACGTTAGCGGATGCATCATCCGCTAACGGATCCGCTCCCATAGGGGCCCATTACAAGTCCGTTACCGGACTTGTAATTAGCGGACCGTTAGTCCGCTAGTGTGAAAGGACCCTTACACTACTGCATGCATACCAGAAAAAAACAATGTTATATTGGAACACAATTTAGTATTTTTCTTTTTAGTATGTTCTTCAAATGTTTAGAACAGTGCTAGTTAATGATCACATATCAGCTTTTATAAGTTTAGTGTAAAAAATATATCTTAGTTGGAAAAATTTGTAATCGTTGCAGTTCTTTGAATTAACATAGAAACATAAAAACACAGAAGAGCGGGGGAAGACAAAAGACCCAGAGGTCCATCGAGTCTGCCCCTTTTTTCTGATATATATACTATATTACCAAAAATATTGTGACGGCTGTCTTTACACGCACATGAAATTTAATGGCATTCCAGTCTTAGTCTATAGTGTTCAATATTAAGTTGGCCCACCCTTACAAGCTATAACAGCTTTACATTTTCTGGGTAGGATTTCCACAAGGTTTAGTGTTCAATATTAAGTTGGCCCATCCTTACCAGCTATAACAGCTTTAACTTTTCTGGGAAGGCTGTCCACGATCTTTAGAAGTGTGTCTATGGGAATGTTTGACCATTTTACCAGAAGCGCATTTGTGAGGTCAAGCACTGATGTGGACGAGAAGACCTGGCTCGCAGTCTCTGCTCTAATTCGTCCAAAGGCGTTCTATCGGGTCAAGGTCATGACTTTGTGCAGGCCAGTAAAGTGCCTCCACCCAAAATAGAGGAGCGAATTTGGGGTGGAAGAACTTGACTGGCCTGCACATAAATTGGTCTGTATGGCTGTTGTTCCAGAAGGAAGCCTCTTCTAAAGATGATGCACAAAAAAGCGGTTTTCTGAAGACAAGCAGACTAAGGACATTGATTACTGGAACCATGTCCTGTGGTCTGATGAGACCAAGAAAAACGTATTTGGTTCAGATGGTGTCAAGCGTGTGTGGCAGCAACCAGGTGAGAAGTACAAATACAAGTGTGTCTTGCCTACAGTCAAGCATGGTAGTGGGAGTGTCATAGTATGGGGCTGCATGAGTGCTGCCAGCACTGGGGTGCTACAGTTCATTGAGGGAACCATGAATGCCAACATGTACTGTGACATACTGAAGCAGAGCATAATCCCCTCCCTTTGGAGACTGGGCCATAGGACAGTATTCCATCATGATAACGACCCCAAACCACCTCCAAGACAACTTCTGCCTTGCTAAAGAAGTTGAGAGTAAAGGTGATGGACTGGCCAAGCATGTCCCTAGACCTAAACCCTATGGCCGCGTACAGTTTCAGCGGACATATCCGATCGTGTGTACGGCCTAGCAGACAGGTTTCCAGCAGACAAAAGTTTTAAAACATGCTTTAAAACTTATCTGCTTTAAAACTGTCTGTCGGACATGTCCGCGGACCGAAATCCCCCGCATGCCTCGAATGGATTTGACGCATGCGTGGAAGCATTTTACTTCCTGGTTTGTGGACGTCGCAGCGTCAACGTCACCGCCATGTCACCGCGCTGTCTGTCCGCGGGGATTTTGGTTTGATCGTGTGTACACACATCAGACCAAAATATCCCAGGAGACATGTCCGATGAAAACGGTCCTTCGGACTGTTTTCATCGGATATGTCTCCTCGTGTGTACACGGCCTATTAAGCATATGTGGGACATCCTCAAATGTAAGGTGGAGGAGCAAAGGTCTCTAACATTCACCAGCTGTGATGTCATCAAGGAGGAGTGAAAGAGGACTCCTGTTGCAACCTGTGAAGCTCTGGGGAACTCCATGCCTAAAGGGGTTAAGGCAGCGCTGGAAAATAATGGTGGCCACACAAATTTTACACTTTAGACCCAATTTGGACATTTTTCACTTAAGCCGCGATCGGTCAAACTGATGAGAACGGTCTGAAGGACAGCTGTCTTAGGTTAACCGATGAAGCTGACTGATGGTTTGATGTGCCTACACACCATCAGTTAAAAAAACAATCGTATCAGAACGCGGTGGCGTAAAACACAACAACGTGGTGAAAAAAATGAAGTTCAATGCCTCCAAGCATGCGTCGACTTGATTCTGAGCATGCGTGGGTTTTTAACCGATGGTTTTGCATACTAACAATCAGCTTTTTTTTAACCGATGGTTAAATAACCTATTGGCCCCACACACGATCGGTTTTGACCAATGAAAACGGTCCTTCAAACCGTTGTCCTCTAGTTAACCTATCGTGGGGGTGTACTCTCTTTTGTTGCCAGCGGTTTAGACATTAATGGCTATGTGTTGAGTTATGTTGAGGGGACAGGATATTTACACTGTTATACAAGCTGTACACTCACTATTTTACATTGTAGCAAAGTGTAATTTCAATGTGAGGGGTGTAGTCACTTTTGTGAGATGCTGTATATATATATATATATATATATATATATATATATATATATATATATATATATATATATGTGTGTGTGTGAAGATCTATGCTTGCCCCGATTATGTTTGAATTCACTTACTGTTGTTACACTCACTACTTCTGCTGGAAGTCTTCCAAGCATCAACTATTCTTTCAGTAAAATACTACTGTATAAGATTCATTTTGAATTTTCCTCCTGCAAGTTTAAGTCCCAGTCCCCCTGCTCTTGATCTTACCTGCATAGTAAAATACTGCCCTCCTGAACCCCCTTGATGTATTTAAAGTTTTCAACTATGTCTTCTCTTTCCCTTATGTCCTATATACTAAGGCCCAGATTCACAGAGCGATTACGCCTGCGCAACTGGTGTTGCGCGTGCGTAAGTCTAAATGTGCGCGTGCAGAAAACGAATTACGCCAGAAATCTACTTTTTTTTGTCCGGCGTAATTTCGTTAGACAGACGCATCCGTCCGCGCAAAAATGCGCTAGACACACCATTGATTTGCTAGTCAAATATGCTAATGAGGGAGTTGCGGGGATCCACAAAAAAACGCAGTTGCTGCGCAGGCTACGCGATGTGCGCAACAGCAAAATGTCCTGTCTAAAGTTAGAGCACCTAAAAGCTGGTCTAAAAAATGAAAAAAAGTCTACTTGTCAGATAAAGCAACACTGTTAGTGAGGAGTTCAGCAGTCACACGTGTTGCCCAACAATCTGTATGCCAACATGCCAGGGGCATCGTCGCGCATAGCTATACTACTGACTTTAGATGAACAAAGAAGGAGGAGGGCACGGAGGATGGCACTAAGGAGGGCACGGGAGATGTTTTTTTATTTTTTTTATTTGCTTATATAAAATTTACAATTTAAATTAATCTAATACAATATTCTTATCTGATACAAGCCCCTCACTCTTCACTTGATATATCACACACGCATAGACATCTTTGGCATGAGTGATTCTGAGGTGTCTCGCATCTTCAGATTCACCCCTCATGCCATCATGGAATTACCACAACCTTGCAGGAGGACATCACCAGCCCAACACATGGCACCACCCATGACACCCATGACAGCTACATATACAATCAGAGCCCCATCCCCACAGATTTCGAACAGAACATGTATGGGGACAGCTGGCTGGTTGGTGAGTGACATGGGAGTCAGGCATGACTATCCCCTCCCGTGATGCACACCTCACAAGGGGCACATGCATGACTAACATCCTCCTGTCTTTTCCCTTCAAGGTGACTCTGCATATGCACTGGTACCCCATCTCATGACCCCATCTCATGCCAGCTCACATTATGCATCTTTGCACGTTAAACACACACATTAATCATGGCACAATGAGAATGCTTGCATGCACACCACTGTGGTCCCTAGCACACACACCCCACATCCTCATCACATTGGATTGGCACCAGTCCACCATGCAGGACTTGTGAGCTGCAACGCCACGCCACGGCTCCAATTATGTCACTGTACATTCATACACCATTCACACAGACCTGGGGATCACTTCTCCACCACAAATGAGGGTGACTCCCCTTTTCCCGCAGGAATATCACCCCCACATTCCAAAATCATACACAAACAGAACCAAAAAAATTAAATAAATGACGAGCAAAAATAAAAAATGCCCAGCAAAAATATAATTTAAACAAAATAACAACAAAGAAAACACATAAAAGACAAAAATCACTCTGCAAAACAGTCCTCAAATATCTCAAAGACACGTCACAAACAAACAAAAGCACCTTGCTGTAGAAGGAGGGATACAAAGGGATGTATTTTTGCAAAGGAAGTGCATTTGTGTCTGTCTATTTATGCTGTCTGCGTAGTTCATAAAGTTGCCCTAGTCCATTTCCAATTTCACTGATTGCGCCGCTCCCGAGTTGTGAGCATGCGCACATCGGAGCTGACCATGGTCTCCTTCAAGCGCGCATGCGCGAGCCGGCCGGCCCTTCATTTGCATGGGGTCACGGCTCATTTCAATGTAACACGCCCACGTCCCTCCCAATTTGTATTACTCCTCCTTACGCCTCTGGAAAAAATCTTACGCTTGCGCAATTTCCTGCGCAAAAGCTACGTGAATCGGGGGATTACGCGGCTAGATGGCGCAAGTCTAACGTAATGGCGGTGCGCTACGCCGGACCGATAATGCGCCGATGTACGTGAATCTGGGCCTAAGTTTCTGAAGTCCTCCTGATATGTTTTATCCCACAAAACTTTCACCAGTTTAGTTGCCCGTCTCTAGGCTTATGCTCCTAATTATGTTTTGGGGAAAACAGAATATTGCTACATTTTAATATTGATCATAAATGTATTTGCAAAATATGGGGAAATATCACATTACCAAAAGTTAGGTTATCAAGAGTATTATAGAGAGTTCATTTGCACACAACAATAAAATATAGCAAGTATGGTGGCTTAAAAATGAAAAGAATTAGCTAGCATTATGCTGGAATTGTGATGTAAATCTTTTTACTATTTGGTAGAATTTTGGTAACAGAAAGCTTAATAAACATTAATGCAATTTGAAACAGAATCAAAACAGGCATAACATGCTAACAAATCTGGCAGGAATGTGCGTGTCTGAAAGAATATTGGATTTAGAAGAAATAGCTGTTTCCATGGGGATACTTTCCTGCTCGAGAAAGGCTTGCAGTGACTTTTCCTGCATGTATCTCATTAAACCGAAGACGGAGATTGTCATGTGCTATGCATTTCACTGCTATTATTTACCTTGCTAAAAATGTCCCTAACACTTTTCACTATATGAAAAATTAATTGACATGAAACCTGTAAAACAGTTTGTCTTGTAAAAAGAGCACAAACGACAAAATCATAGCATGGAATAAAAATGAATGCCAATAAAGACATGTTTTTCTGCTTCATGCTTTAAAGAAATTAAAACAGGGATGACGTACTACTCAGATGTGTCATGAAATAGTCCACCTGCCATATGTTATCGGCTATAAATACTCAAGGACCAGATCCCACTAAGCAATTCTATCATGCAAAGATTTTCAAGAGCACTGATTCTCATAAAATTGCTGTGTTGATAAGGTTGCGTTGATAACCCTTTAATTCTATCTAGATATCCTGACCCAGTAGTGAGCCTATTTTTTCCAGAGCACTTATCATTTTAAAACATGCCTAGCTTATATAATGCTTTCTATATGACAATTAGTCCTTTCGACAAGCAGTAGTTTAGATGGACAAAATGAAATGTCATCTTTCAAGTTCTGCTAAGATTTGTTACTGTTATCAATGTATGCAACTTGTTATGCATGGTTGAGTTTGAGTTAACTGATTTTTCGGCAGTCTAACCTTCTCATTGTTCTGGTGTTTGGTTTAACTGTGATGTCATTGTTGGGGTAGTTAGGCCTCAGCATATGGCACAGGTTAGTGGAAGCCACCACAAAAAGATTAAGGCAAGATAACCTATATGTCACAGGGTGGTAAATAGTAATTATCCAAATGAACCTGGGCTTGGTTTAGGGTGGCTTGGAGAACTTTACAGAATTTGGGTGCCAAGTGTAAACACTATGGAAGTCAACAGGAGCAGTATCTTAGAAATCAGTAATAGACAATTTCTAGGCTAATAGGTCAGGGATTGTCAAACAAATGGCATAGAGAGATGGGTACTGCTCTTGGGGATATGTACCAAAGCACATGATCAGAAAATCGGATGAAAAATACAGAAGTGTTCGTACTATAATCTGATTATTAGTACACAGCTTTTGAGAGCTGATCACAACAATTCATGTGAAATTATCTGAAGGCAAACCACAAAAAAATTCTTGTATGATACCAGATACAATTTTTGTTTTATCAGTACAGTTTTCTTCCAAAAAAGACCACGCCTGCTTGGAAACAAGAGAATACATTACAATACAACACATTACATTACTTCCGAAGTTGTATTCTGTCATATGAGAATTTTCATAACTTTAGTAACGTCTTCATTTTCGACATGAGACTAGCATGCAAATTCATTCATCCAATATTCTCATTGCGTGTATGATGCCGCGTAGACACGACTGAACGCAGGGTGATGAATAAAGGGCCAGGATGGCAGAGAGGATGGGTCCCTCAAAGCCGAATTTACGCAGTGTGTGAGTCATGTATCCCTCATGTATCTTGTCAAACGCCTTCTCAGCGTCCAAAGTGAGGAGCAGAGAAGGCATCCGACAGGACCCGGCATACTGCATGACATTGACATCTCCTCGTGACGATTGCCTACCCGAGGTGAACCCAGTTTGGTCAGGCTTTAAAAGGGTAGGCAGAATAGGGAGAAGTCTATGTGCTAAAATTTTGGCGTATAATTTCACATCTGTATTGAGAAGGGAAATTGGCCTAAAATTCTGGGGGGAAACAGGGTATTTTCTGAGGGAAACGAGGCGGAGGACATTGCTTCAGCATAGACAGACTGAAGTGTTGGGGCTAAAATATTTTAAAATGTTTTAAAATAATCGGCTGTCAGGTCCTGGCGATTTACCAGACGGTAGCGTTTTAATTGCTCTTAGAATCTCAGGCTCCGCCACAGGGGCATTAAGAGACGCTAATTGAGATTGCGAAAGGGCAGGGAGGTTGATGTGTGCTAAAAACGCTTGTATGCTCTCATCTGTAGGTTGGGGGGTACTAGAATCGTTTTAAAGATTATACAATGAGGAGTAATAGTCAGCAAATGAGTCTGCTATATCTTTCAGGTTGTGTATTTTTTTGTTATCCACAGGGGAAAGGAGGTAGGAAATCTTAGATTTAGTTCTACATGATTTGAGCCTCTGAGCGAGAAACTTACCTGCTCTATTTCCAGACGAATAATGGGTTAATTTAAAAGCATTGGCGTGTTTCTTGTACTGTTCAAGTAGCATGAGACTGAGATCAGAGCGTCTGGAGTTTGTTTGTTCAAAGATTCTAGGGACCTAATTTCACTGAGAATACAATCCAATTTTTGTGTCCTCCGCCTTTTCTCCAGTGAACACAATTGTAAAATAATTCCTCTTATAAACGCCTTATGCGCACACCACAATGTAGTAGCATTAGAGTGAGCATTCAAAGAGAAAAATTCAATTAAATGCTTAGTAATGGAGACCACATGAGAGGACATTTGGAGTATGCAAGAGTTTGCACGCCAAAAAAACGCAGGACCAGGGCTGTGCTCCTCCACCACAGTTATGGAGACAGGTGCATGGTCAGACCAATAAATGTCATGTATGGTAGAGGAGGACACCGCCTGCAATAGCAATCTATCTACTAGACTCATATCAATTCTTGAATAAGTGTTGTGCCTAGCCGAGAGGAAAGAATAGTCCCGTTCGTCAGAATGATGACATTTTCAGACGTCATAAACATCTTCAGAGTGCAAAAGGGGCTGAAGCTTGGGAGGAGGCCGTTTAGTCGGTGTAGTTGTGTCAACCGTAAAGTCCGCCGTGGAGTTGTAGTCGCCACAAACCACTAGGGAGCCTTTTCTAACAGAAGGGATCTTGCGGAATAAATTCTTCAAAAAGCGAATTTGTTAGGTGCATAAAGAGTGACTACAGTGAAGGGCTTATTGTTAAGTTCCCTAATCAAGATCAGATAGCGACCTTCAGGTTCAACATGGGTAGTCTGCACCTTCAAGGCCACCGTATCTCTGACAGCGATAAGGACTCTGCATTTCTTGGCCGGGCCTGAGGCAAAAAACAAATGAGGGAATTGTCTGTGGACAAAGGCGCCCAAGGCAGCAAAAAGAGGACATCAGCCTGAGGCTTTAATGCTTCTCTTCAGACGAGGCCCTCTTAGCTGGATGATTTAGGCCATGAACATTAAAAGACACGATTTTGAGAACCATGGGTGAAATTTAGCATGAAACAGACAGTACCTCGCCAGGGGACCCTGGGCCCACGGAAGATGCATGATGACACATGGGCATAGACGAGACAACTCCCCCAGCAGAGAATGGTGAAGATCGACATCCTCTTGTCAAGGTCAGACCGGCAAACAAGGAATCCAAAACCGGGAAAAAGGAAAAAAAGGAAAAAGGAACAAACATCAAATTTAATAAACAGTCCTGTAAAAAGGTAGATCTGAACACGAATCCAAGGGCAGAGCAACTGCCGAATTATACTGAAGAGGGGAAAAATCGTGTGCGCCATAATGCTACAAAGACAGGTTAAACGTCGCACATGACGTGAAAGGAGTAACTAAGCCGATTGCTTCTTGCTTTTATGCTTACGGGACACCGTTTGCCACTCGTCTTGGGTATTCAGCTTCGCAGAGGAAGAGGAACCTTCTTTAGTTTGCTCCGGTAAGATATCCAAGGCACGGAGAAATTTTAGTAGTATTAGACAGCGGCTTATCAATAGTAGGGAACTCATTGATGCATTCAGTCAATTCCCTAGTGTCCTTCATCGAGTCCAGGCCAGGGCTTACTTTCTGTGCCTCCAGTGCCAGACGCGGTTTTGATTTAGCTGGACTACAGGAAAGTGGTGTGGACGCACCTGGAGGCTGCCGCACAGAGCCCTCGAGCGAGCCAGGGCTTGATGCCGCTGAGTGAGAGCCACCGTAGAAAGGGGGAGATCCGTGCAGGTTGCCCACGCCATGTTTAGAACCATCGCTGTACGATGGCGGGAAGAAGTCTGTCAGTTTCTTTGGCTGGACAGCTTCTTTTCTCTTGCGGGTCATCTCCGATTGAGGACCGGGAACCACGGCAGGAGATGAGTGGCTTCAGGGCGTTCGAGGGTACCCCCTTCTGTAGAAGTTTGAGCTGCTGGAGCAGAGCAAGTGAATCAAGCTGCCATAGCGTTGTCCCCCAGACATAATTGTTTTTTGAAGTTCACCTATGGAAATTGGTTAGTTTAGAGTTTTAAGTTGGTCAGGATCTAGCATGGGCATAGAGATTGAATCCAGGAATTCCTGAACCATTTCTGGGGAAGGTTGCAGAGTAGAGGTGTCATCTTTTAAATCTTTTAAATTATAGAAATTGTTGCTTTAATCTCAAAATACATTAGCAATTTATTTTGAATTAAAGCGTTTGGTAGCCGTGGTTGGGTGGAAAATAAATGTTTTTTTTGTTTGATTGTTTTCTCTTTTACTTGATTGGCTAATAATTTTCCCGCTTTATTACCTTGACTATAAAAGTGTGCTTTCCATTTCTGTGCAGTGTGATTGTGTTGGGAAATAAGTAACAATCTAAGCTCATGTATGGTTTTATCAAGTTGGGAGCCGATTGTAGGGTCAGATGATTTTTTTTGATTACTGGTTCCAGTTTGTCTATTTGAGTAAGCAACTCAGTAATTTGCTGGTCCCGTTGTTTCTTAGTAATATTGCTTATTTTCATAAGAGTTCACCTCAAGTAAGCTTTATGACGCAGATCGCCCTTCTGACAGGAGGGTAGGGAGGGAATTTGTGTCCCTAGGGCAGGGAATAAATTACATCTCTTCAGGGCTTTTTTTCTCAATGAATAGGTGCAGGAACCCACCCTCCCCTGTTACCTCTTCACACCCCCCCATCCACAACTTACACCCCCAGGCCACACTCACCTCTGAAATCCCATCCACAGCATATCCCCCTCCACATTTTACTTTTGCACCCCCATATACAGCTCTAACCCTTTACAACCCGGTCCCATCTTCCACCTCTGTACCCCAAGCCCCCGCAGCACTCTTGACCATGTACAAATTCCACTGCTCACAACTCTCACTTTGCACAATTTAACCCCCCTTTAGAAATTCCACAACTTCAGTCTCTACTCTCTCTGCACAACCATCCCCCCTTCCTCCCCCTTTCCCTCCACAGCTCTCTCACCTGCATTGGTATTAGAGCTGTGCGGTAGACTTCCATTCTGTCAAATCAGGTTTTTCTCCCCCTCAGCTTACTATGCAGTCTCCTCTGACAGCAGTTCGATATAGATAGAAGATTTAACATGACAGTGACAATAGCAATCTGTGTCTATCGAACCTGCGGTTGAATGTGACTAACCTAGCTTCGAAATTATAGAGACATGAAGATTCGACGAAGCAGCTAAAAACATATGGTCACCACAAACAGACATTTATGGTCAAATTCTCTGCCCATAGGCTACAGAAGAATTCTAATGTTGATTGACTAGTATTAATAATTAATAAATATAATTATTGCTAGTCATACAACATTAGAATTCTACTATAGCTAGTGGGCAGAACATTCGACCTGAAATGTATGATTGCAGCGTCGTACAGTTTAGCTGCTTTGTCGAATCTTCTTAGAACATTCGACGGACACCATAAGCCTTCAATGACAGATTCGACCTTAATTCGGACTTTCAGACTAATGCATTTTTTAACGAAACAAAATAAATGAAAACAAATTTCGGGAGTAACTAAATAAATGTATTTTTCAGACGAAAACGAAATTCCGAAATGAAATATTTCAGTGTGCATATGTCTAATCAATATACAGTTATTGTAATTTTGTTTGCCAAAAATGTGTAGCAGAATACATATTGGCTTAAATTTAAGAAATTCAATTTTATTCCATTTTTTTATTGCATATGTTTTATAGCAGAAAGTAAGAAATATTGTTTTTCTTTTAAAATTGTCAGTCTTTTTTTGTTTCGAGAGCAAAAAATAAAAACCGCAGCGGTGGTCAAATACCACCAAAATAAAGCTATATTTGTAGGGAAAAAATCCATGAATTTTATTTGGGTACAGCATGGCATGACCGCGCAATTATCAGTTAAAGGGGTTGTAAAGGTTTGTTTTTTATTTTCTAAATAGGTTCCTTTAAGCTAGTGCATTGTTGGTTCACTTACCTTTTCCTTCGATTTCCCTTCTAAAAGTAATTTTTCTTTGTTTTCTTAGTCTGAACTTCTTACTTCCTGTTCCTCCTCAGTAAGCTGTTCATTAAGCTGTTCTGACTATCCACCGTTTGGATGATGGTGGGAAGCTTACTGAGGAGAAACAGGAAGTAGGAAATTCAGACAAAGAAAAAAAAAACATTTAGAAGGGAAATTGAAGGAAAAGTTAAGTGAAACAACAACGCACTAGCTTAAAAGAACCTATTAAGAAAATAAAAAACAAACCTTTACACCCCCTTGAAAGTAACGCAGTGCTGTATCACAAAAAAATGCCTGGTCTTGAATTGGAGTAAATCTTCCAGAGAGGTGAAGTGGTTAAAGCAGTATTATACCCAAAAAGCAAACATTTATTATATTGCAGCTTACCAATTTTTGTGATGGCTGTATTGGTTTCCTTTTTTAGTCTTTCTTTCTTCCATTTTTAACTGGTGATCAAGTCTGTTGTTTTTCAACAGAAAAGTTCTCATTTAACACTGGTAGGAGTGTTTAAAATGATTAGCTTTTATTTATTTATTTATTTATATACAACTTTTATACCAAAAGCAAACAGCTGTAATTGATTATAAAGTATTAGCTGGAAGTCAGCTTCAATTTGTTACTGTATTAACATCTGCTAGTACTTTTAATACCTCCTTACCCCAGGTTGACAATGCTGCTCTCCAAATCTGCCCCCCTGTGTCCATTTATCCAAAGTGGTGTCTGTAAAATACAGGAGGTGTGTGAGGCGGGGTACACACGATCGAACATGTCCGCTGAAACTGGTCCGCAGACCAGTTTCAGCGGACATGTTCGATCGTGTGTACGGCCTATCGGACTGTTTTCCAGCGGACCAAAGTTTCAAAACATGCTTGAAAACATGTCCGCTGGAAACCTGTTCGCCGGACAGGTTCGATGGTTAGTACACAAAACCATCGGACCAAAAACCTGCGCATGCTCAGAATCAAGTCGACGCATGCTTGGAAGCATTGAACTTCATTTTTTCATCACGTCGTTGTGTTCTACGTCACCGCGTTCTGGTCCGAGGGGATTTTGGTTTGATGGTGTGTACGCACATCATACCAATAGACCACTTCAGCCTGGTTCGATGGAAACGGTCCGTCGGACAAGTTTCATCGGACATGTCTGATCATGTGTACGCGACCTTACTGGCCAGATCACCAGATAAAAACAGAGAAGATAAAGCCCACCACAAAAAAAAAAGAAAACTAAAACAGCCACTACATCTAATGATTGGTAAGCTTCAAAATAATGGGCCAGATCCACAGAGAATTGCCCTGGCGCAGTGTATCAGAGATACACTACGCCACCGTATTTTACCTGGCTCTAAGTCGAATTCAGGAAGATTTTGGCCCGTAAGGTACGGCGGCGTAGTGTATTTCTCGCGGCGGAAGCGAATTATGCAATTAGGGGGCGTGAATCATTTAAATCAGGCGCGTCCCCGCGGCGATCGAACTTGCGCATGCTCCGTTCAGAAATTTCCCGCCGTGCATTGCGCGAAATTACGTCGAAACGTTGTTTTTTTTTTTGTATTGTAAATTACGTACATTCCTATTTACGGACGACTTCCGCAAAAAAAAATTAGAAAATTCGACGCGGGAACGTCGGCCATACTTAACATGGCCAGTCTAACTATAGACCAGATAATAACAGCTTTAACTATACGCCGTAAAAAGCCGACTAGCGGCGACGTAAGAGAATGCGACGGCCGATCGTAACTTCGTGGATCGCCGTAAAAAGCTAATTTGCATATCCGACGCGGAAAACAACGCAAACTCCACCCAGCAGGCACAAAAATATTGCAGCGTAGATCCGAAGGCGTACGAACACGTAAGCCTGTCGGATCGAAGCCCGAAGCTGTCGTATCATGGTTTGAGGATTCAAACTAATGATACGACGCGGGTAATTTGAAAGTACGCCGGTGTATCAGGAGATACACCGGCGTACTGGCTCTGTGGATCTGGCCCAATATATTTTTGGTTTAGGGTTTAATTCGGCTTTTGTTTATTATGTTCTGTGTAACCTAGAAAAATCATATTTTACCATTGTTTAATTTTTTTTTTCTTTGTCCTTATGCAAGTGCTTACCATAACGCAACAGAAAGGGTGTATTATCTTACTTCTATTTGATGCTTTTCTACTACTTTAATGTGTAGAATATGGAGCAGTATTACATATTTTTATGGGTAGTTCCAGCAGGAGTATTATAGGTTGCCAGTTGCACATAATAGAGAAGATTCTTTACGGCAAGATATAAAATCAACCTTTATATCCAGACCTCTGAACTTGCTGCATCAACTCTTCCCTAGGATATAGCTGAGATTTGAACTCTGTGATTCCCCTGCCGTAGTTATTTTGCTGAAATGTATGTTGCATTAGCTTTCTAGTGTAATTTGAACCTGAACATTGGCTGTAGCCCTCTGGGTTCTGTAGAGTGTGTGTTTTGATATGTTGAATTATATGGAATTAGATAGTGATGGACCTGAGCAAAGCGTTTGATGTCTCTTGTCAAATAGCTTGCAGTGAGCTGAATCTACGTTTCCTCTAGATAATTGTATTTACAAATTATGGTTGTGCATTAAGTGCCTGGCTTTCAGAATCCCAGTCCTCTGATACTAAGTTCAGCATGCTATCATTTATTTCGAAATATACATTATGCCACAGCAATCCGACTGTAATAAAGTGGTGAGTGGGTATACAATAGCACTAAACAGATTCTTAAGCTGAATATTTTTATGGCTTCATTATAAATGAACTCTTGTCTAAATATTGATTTTCACTATAAATACTGTAAGTTTCTGAAAATAGAATAATTGGAGTTGAGGGCTAATCTTTTGCACTTCAAGTAAATGGTAATTTCAATTTAGAAACAAGAACAGGACATCATTATAAATATTTGTTTTTGTAATTATGTGCTCCATACTAATTACGAGACGATCGGCACTACTCTCTGCGCCAATGAGGCCAGCCATCAGCAAAAAGAAGGGGAGAAGGACCCCAATCTTAATAAGACCAGACAGAAGACACCAGAGAAAAAAGGTATGCTGTCACCAGTCCTATCATCTGTGCCCAGTCTTGTCACACACAGTTAATCCAGCTCTGATCAATCCTCTTTTATTGTTCAGTGAAAATTAACAGAATTCCAGATAAAAACCTGTCTAAATAAAAAGTCAGTTTCTCTTTTCTTGCTTTGAGTGACAGGTTATTTACATATCTAGCTTGGACATGTTTATCATATGTTATGTTATGTTTATCATAACATGAGGTGATTCACAGTATAAAAAGTGAGAAATCCACCACTCCCCCACATAACACATCCTGGTAATATACAATAAACTTTGGATCACCTCATATTATGATAAACATACCATAACATATGATAAACATGTCCAAGCTAGATATGTAAATAACCTGTCACTCAAAGCAAGAAAAGAGAAACTGACTTTTTATTTAGACAGGTTTTTATCTGGAATTCTGTTAATTTTCACTGAACAATAAAAGAGGATTTATCAGAGCTGGATTAACTCTGTGTGACAAAAAAGGGGGGACATTTCCGCGCCAATAATTGATTAGTGTTTGGAAACTTAATTTAAAAATGTATTGAACAAAAATACTAAATACTAAAAAAATACTAAAAATATTAGTGTAGGAAACTAGTATTGCAATGTGATAGAGTTGTGGTAGAGGGCGCTCTTGAAATTAATGACACATAAATTTATATACATAAAAGCTACAAACAATGTGAATTAATTGACAATAAAGTGCAATGCGTGCAAAATAAAGTGCATGGAGGATAGAACTAATAAGTCCTAATGTATTCTGGCAATGACAAACAGTGCAGTCCATAGAATCCAAAAGGGGAAACACCAGTAGGCTTCCAAAAAGAGGTTCCACAGCTCCTTCACCAAGTAGATTGAAACACCAGCAACCGTGCTCAGAAAAAGATTGCGCTTACCAGATGGAAATGACCTCTTAACGAAAAGAAGGTCATTAACGCTTGTGCAGGAAAATGCCTGCATTCATTTGGGGAAAATTCTTCACTGACAAGCAAGACGATTCACTCCAGGGAGACGAGCATAGGATATATAAACAGAGAGAGACCTCTCATAGTGCGATCAATTTATTTAAAAAAGGAATAAAAACAAACAGGCCAAACGGCCACTTACATTAAACAGTGCCCTATCCCAGGACTGAGGCTGCAGGTGGTCTTAAACTGAGGGTCAATGGCCGCACTCGCGTGGGGATGATCTCCGCTCAGATAGCTAAAAACAGGCAGCGAAGTCCTCGTATTGCGTGGCTGTATCATTCAAAACAGACGCCGGGATGGGAGGTAGCTGACATACACGTGACCAGGCTGCGCCGACCGACGTACGTTTCGTATGGGTAACGTCTTCAGGGGGGCGATGTGTGACAAAACTGGGCACAGATTATAGGAAATCTTATACTCTACATTGTGACATCAAAAAAAATTGGGTTTACATCCACTTTAACAATTATGAAAGCTAGCAGTCTGTAATGTACTGTATTGTGTATCCACTTCCATACCAGGCACTTACGCACCTTCCCGCCCAAGCCAATTTTCAGCTTTCAGCACTGTCGCAATTTGAATGACAATTGCGCGGTCATGCTACACTGCACCCAAACAAAATTTGCGTCCTTTTTTCCCCACAAATAGAGCTTTCTTTTGGTGGTATTTGATCACCTCTGCGATTTTTTTTTTTGCGCAACAACTAAAAATAGAGCGAAGATTTTGAAAAAAAAATAAAGTTTTTATTTTTTTCTGTTAATTTTTTTGTAAATGAGTATGTTTTCTCTTTCAATTACGGGCACTGATATGGTGGCACTGATGGGCACCGATGAGGTGGCACTGATGGGCACCGATGAGGTAGTTCTGATGGGCACTGATTAGGTAGCACTGATGGGCACTGATAGGCGGCGCTGGTATGGGGCACTGATGGGCACTCATGGGCGGCACTGATGGGCACTCATGGGCGGCACTGATGGGCACTCATGGGCGGCACTGATGGGCACTCATAGGCAGCACTGGGCACTCATAGGCGGCACAGGTGGGCACTCATAGGTGGCACAGGTGGGCACTCATAGGTGGCACAGGTGGGCACTGATAGGTGGCACAGGTGGGCACTGATAGGTGGCACAGGTGGGCACTGATAGGTGGGCACTGGGCATGGATTGGCACTGTGGGGTGGCACTGACAGACACTGGGGTGGCACTGATGATCACTGAGGGGTGGCACTGATGGATCAATGTTGCCAATCAGTGCCCATGTGTGGGCACTGATTGGCATCATTTTTTTTTACTGCCCCTTTTTTTTTTGTCCTTTTTTTTTGTCTTTTTTTTTCTAAGTTCCCTGGTGGTCTAGTGTGGGCACTCCCTGGTGGTCCGTGTGGCGATCCAAGGGGGGGCTGCGCTGATAAACAATCAGCGCGAACCCCCCCTGTCAGGAGAGCCGCTGATCGGCTCTCCTGTACTCGCGTCTGTCAGACGCGAGTGAGGGAGAGCCGTCGGCGGCTCTTCCTGTTTACATCGTGATCAGCCGTGATTGGACACGGCTGATCACGTGGTAACGAGGCTCCGCCGGAGACTCGTTACCGAGATCGGAGGTGCAGGGTGTCAGACTGACACCCCGCATCACCGATCGCCGCGCTGCGCGCCCGCACGCGGCATGAAATCGTGCTAGACGTTTGAGAACGTCTAGTCACGATTTCATAACCACTTCCCGGCCGTAAATCGGCTATTGGCCGGGCGGGAAGTGGGTATACAAGTATGCCACTATTGCACCCAGACAACAATGATAACAGGATAAGTAGTGCAATCCTGCTCTTCCCCTAGCATGAAGACTAGTTTTGTTGCTCTGATTTTGTACTTGTGCATGCTATCATTGTTGCCATTAAATTGCAATAGTGGTTCTCTGCCACTGACGCACACCACAAACCGTTGGATGAATTAAAGAGGTGGATGAACACAACATTTTATTTCCTTACACAGAGACTTAAAACCTTTAGCATAAATGACAACATTGGAACTCTGTATCATGCATCATATATATATGTAAAGTTTTGTCTTTTTATAATACATTAAAAACCATTGGTGTGCGCAGCCTATCGCATTAGGGTGTTCAGTCCAGAGCACAAACACACATGCATGTATATTAGCAGAGCAGTGGACAGTGGCATTAGAGCAAAGATTGGTGTCAGCAGAGCAGTGGATAGACGGTGTCAGCCGATTTTTATTTTTATAATTATTAAATAATTTTTTACAATATTTTTTATAATTAAAGAAAACATTTTAAATGGTCTAAACAGACCCCTAAAGTCTAACTTTTGAGACAGAGAATGAAATTGAGGACAGAGATTCTCCATTCCCTTTCTCTACAGCCTGCAGTAAACACTGTTTATTATGCTTCAGATAAGAATGAAGACAGAAGTGATTGGTACAGATCACGCTCTGTGTTTATTCAGAAAAGGAAGGGGCCAGTTAATAAAATATTTTCCTGGCCCCTTTCCCACTCCTGAGGGGAGAGGAGGGAAGCTTGCAGCACTGCAGAGAGGAAACCGGAAGCAGGGGGACTCTTCACTGCATGGGGTGATTAGAATGTGCCCAGGCACACCAGGCACACACTGTGTACACACCTATATTAAAAACGAACACATTTTATAATTGTATCATGGAATTGATTATTACATCCATTTATCACTAATATATCTTACTATTAAAATGGACCTTCACTTAAAAATGAAAGTAATACTCATCCCTCTCCCCTTCTCACTTCCCCACCCAACAAATTAAGTGTTCTTTTATTCTGGGAGAGGCCATCTTTTTGTGACAGGTACCCACTCCTACTTCCACAATTCTCATCTAGGAAAGTTACTTCAGCTTGGCCCAGGCCGACTCCCACAACCTCCTGGGACAGGTCACATGTCTGAGGAGGCTGCAGCATTTTTGTACCATGCAAAAGGGGAGCTGATTGTCAGAAGTCAGGGGTTGCTTCCTGGGAACTACATTCAGATACATATCAGAGTTGGCAGCCTTGAGTCCTTTCTCAAATTTTTCCAGATAGAGTGGTGCTTAGACTTGGATTTGTACCCAAGGTGGCCTCCAGGTTCCACATAACCAGGAAATTATGCTGCCTATGTTTCTCATGGAAAATTCTCAGGAAGTAAGTTTGCTGGACATCAGGCATACTCTGAAGGCCTATATGGATGCAACAGCTGGTCTTAGGAAATCAGATCATCTTTTCATCATTCCAAAAAGAGCACAGAAAGGCCTGAAGGCTTCTAGCAGAGTCATCGCTTCATGGTTGATGAATATTATCCCCTTGACTTACAGATCAAGAGGTTTGCCTGTGCCTGAGGGGCCACAGCAAATTCAACCAGAGGTGTCTCAACCTCATGGGTGACAGCAGTCTGGTTATCTCCAGAAAAAATCTGATACATTATTGCATATAGCCGACTCTAACTACTGGTGATTTTGGCAGGGTTTTTCTGACTTCTGATTCCATTCAAAATTAAATTGGTCAAGCATTATCCTCCCTTGTGTGGCTAGCTAATTCCCAACTGTGCTGACATGGAGCTGCCAGGGAAAATGGTAAATTGATGGACATATTCTGACCGCAATTTTTAATTTCCTCATGGGAGCACAATGCTTGGTAGGATTAGTTACAGAAAATGCCAAGGCTGTAGGTCGGCTCGTATTTATAAGTTAGGTCAGGACCTTGCCCAGCTGTTCTGCCATGGAGCCCATCAGAAAAGGAAAATTGTGGTAGGTAACTTTCAATCAATTTTCTGTTATTCCTATTGACTATTGTAAGTAAGAAAGACAATAAGAAGAATCCAAAATGTTATTGTTGTCACCAAAGCATGAGGTAAGGGTAATTCGCCTAATTGAGACAAATAATTAGTTGACAATTGTCTAAGGCTAGCCATACACATGTAGATTTCTTTAGTTCAGCCAGGTCAAATGAGAGAAATCACCCCCATCAAAGCTAAACAGCGTGGGTGGAGGAATCTTCCCAGCTGGCTTTGTTTTCTGAGCAAATATATAGTTTTGTTTTCTGACAGCCATTGGGCTGCAGTCAATGATAGACCAAGAATTTTCTGTCAGGCTCCCTTTATATTTTTAAACTGATGATTATTAACTTTTAGCCATGTATGGCTAGTATTAGAGGGGATTACTCTCACCTTTGAAAGAACTCCCATTTCCTATTAAATTCCCAGGACAGGGAGTTAAAGAAAATCTCCAAAAAAGAGCATAAAAGATAGATCTCCGACTACTCACAATGTCAAGCAAAAAATACCAATTCGTCCATGTGGATGGGGTACCTCCACAACTGCGGCTAAATAGTGCATCAATACAAGTATCCTATTACTGCCCTTGGCAAATATATTGTTCAGCAGTGCAACATGCTTCCCTCTATATAAGACAGCCACAGACGATCTGTCCATGATTTGGTCTCTGTCAAACGGGGATGTATGACACAATTAGCATACAATAAGCCTCACAGGCCTTGATATACGGAAGTGTTTATGTTCAGTGTGTAGTGCGGCCACCTTGTAACCATTGCAGTGGCATCCTGTGTGTCCATTTTAAAAGTGACAACGTTGTCTTTATTTTAACCAATTTTATGGTGTTTAGAGGGGTGGTTTACATTGCCCCTGTCTAAAAAAATTGGGTTTTGTCCATTATTAGACTTTTGTCCCATTAAAGATTTATTCAGCAAATAAATACCATGGTTTGGTCCTCCTTTCAACTACCGTACTTATCACTTTTCTGCTTGTTTCCTATTTTTTTGATTAAAGAAAATCAAGCAGAAAAATAAAAAGTAAAAATGGCTATACATACAATTTTAGTTATGTAACAGTTTTTATAGGACTTTAAATTTTTTTTCTATAAAACTTGATTTATAACCAGCTGAAAACTCATAGAAAGGTGTGTTTGCATGCTGTAGATCAGGGATCCTCAAACTACGGCCCTCCAGGTGTTGCGGAACTACACATCCCATGAGGCATTGTAAAACTCTGTCATTCACAGACATGACTAGGCATGATGGGAAATGTAGTTCCTGAACAACTGGAGGGCCATAGTTTGAAGACCCATGCTGTAGATGATCTGTGGTCAAATCACATTACTGAAAGACCCATAAGAATCAATGAAGAAGCACAAAAAAATCGTATATTTAGCATGGGGCAAAACAACTTAGTTCGATATTTTCTTGTTTCAAATATTTTACTGGATTTTATAATTATCAACAAAATTCCATTAACAGAGCATATACACTAATATAGTAGAAATAGATACTGTATTCCATTAACAGAACATGTACAATAGTATAGTAGAAAAAGGTGTAATCATTCAGGAAAGTAACTCATATAAATGTAAATGAAAAGAGATAACAGCGGATTGTAGATTATGTATCTCCTGATACGCCGCCGTAAATTCAAATATGCGCTGTCGCATCTTTACGCCGATTCAGAAAGCAAGATACGCTGAAAAACATGGCTTTAGTCGTCTGGCGTAACTTGCCTACGCTGGACGCATTAGACGTTCCAATTAAAAATATGCAAATGAGCTAGATACGCCGATTCACGAACGTACGTGGGCCCGGCGCATTGATATACATCGTTTACGTAAGGCATATGACCGGCGTAAAGTTACCCCTGCTATATGAGGTGCAGGCAATCTTAAGTATGGACGTTGGAACAGCGCCGAATTGTACGTCGTATACGTCATTTGCGTAAGTCGTACGCAAATAGGGCTGTGCGTAAGTGACGTTCACGTCGAAAGCATTGAGTATTTGCGACCTGATTTTGGAGCATACGCACTGGGATACGTCCACGGACCGTGCATGCGCCGTTCGTTCGGCACCTCATTTACATGGGGTCACAGTTCATTAACATGTATCACGCCCACCTTCCACCTATTTTGAAGTATGCAGACTTACGCCAGCCCATCTACACTACGCCACCGTAACTTAGGGAGCAAGTGCTTTGTGAATACAGCACTTGCCTTTCTAAGTTGCGGCGGTGTAGCGTAAAGAAGATACACTACGCCGCCGTAAAGATACGAAAATGTATCTGAATCTGGCCCATTGTGTTGTAGAATAGCTGGGGGAATAAATTAGGCTAAAAAGGGCCAAGTTCCTTCTCTTAGTTGCATATTTTCAGGGCTTACATGGGTATGGGTAGCATTCTACTGTACTTTTCTACTTTTCTATCTTCTGTTGTCAGTCTCCAAAGAAAAATATGGCTACAGCTACATCCCCTGCCCCATCTCATTCCCTTTAAATTGTATCTAAAGCCGGCATTTAAATAGAGTACATAAGAGTTATCACTGCTGTCAGATTTTTTATTTAAATTGGGGAGAATGTATACACAGCATACCATTGGAAAATGTGCCCTCTATTCCTGTTCTGGAGACAAATCTAAATTTAAAATTATTCCCCATTTTCAGTCCATGTGGTGAGCGGCTATCAGGACAATAAGAGTGGATCACAGCAAATAAGGCCTGATCAGATTGCTTACTCTTCCACACTGTATGAAAAAAAAATGTGGCTTCTAGAAACACTTTAGTAGGTATTATGTTTTACCCTTTCTCTACTCTTTATAAGTATCATAGATGGCCAAGATGCTTTTAACTCTATGATAGTTTCTCACTATAGAATTGTTCATAGCATCAGAAGTGTCTTGAAGTGCAACATGCACTTAGTGATACAGTGGATGGGAACATTCACAGCATGGAAAAGAAGCCTGGAACCTGGGAATGAATAAAGTATGAATGGAAGAGGCTGAAAGTCATGACAAAAGGAATTTAGTGGAGGAGTGTTGTATTGGTTACAAGCAATGTATAATTGGAAAGGCTTATTTAATTATATAGAACATTATACAGTTATTCACTATAGTACTTATTTGCATTGAAGAATACATCCCTGTATCATGTTTATGAAAGCCTTGTAAAGCAGAAACTTATAACCTTGCATTCATTGTTTCCAATAATGTATTGTATTGTTGGGTCTTTGTGTTTTATTAATGGCTTCGGTATATTTAGATGTTTTATTTTAGCCTATTTAAAGCAATATTTCATGCATTTTGTTTATAAACTGTGCTGTGTAAAAAAATGTTAAAGTGGTATTAAACCCTAAAGCAAACATTTATTTTATTGCAGATTACCAATTCTTAGATCTGATGGCTGCATTGGTTTTCCTTTTAATGCTTCCTTTGCTTTATTTTCACCTGGTGAACTGGCTAGTAAGCATATTGTTTTTCAACAGAACAAGCAGATTCAGCAGTTAAAGGGTTGAGACAGCCGATTTACTGATAGGTGTGGTTACAATGATCATCCATTGTCCTCCTGGTCATAAGGAAATGCTCAGATAATAGTCTCTGCTCCAATTCAGCAGTAATCAGGAAATCATCCTCATCTTCCTCATGCACTTATTTCCTCTTCTAGTCTGCCTAATCCCATATGGTCTGGTGAACTGCTCTGCTTGGTCCCCCTCTTGATGCGCTCATTACCTTAAAACAGTGTTTTTCAACTCCAGTCCTCAAGGCACACCAACAGGTCAAGTTTTCAGGATTTCCCTCAGATGAAATGGCTGTGGTGATTACTAAGGCAGTGAAACTGATCAAATCACCTGTGCAAAATAATGGAAAGCCTGAAAACATGACCTGTTGGTGTGCCTTGAGGACTGGAGTTGAAAAACACTGCCTTAAAAGAGTAAAAGACAAAGCAGATTATGTGTTCCAACCCCCACCATAAGTAAATCAGTCCACATGTGTCTCCTATAGATCATAGGCCTTGCCTTCCTTTTATTTGACTCAGCTAGGCCATCATTATTTGAGTTGATCAGATTCCCAGCTTCCTGCTTATGGGAAGTAACAGTGGCACATGTCCTACTTGTGCTTACAGGCTTAGGGCCTTTTACCTTTGTTAGGACATCATTAGACTTGATCATGGGGGCTGCACACTGTTCATTCAAATCTTCAGCTTTTGCCTACAGGGGTTTGAACACACTTTAAAGCTACTGCAGGTTTAACTTTGGGTGCTCTACTTTCTAAATTCCTTTCCTTTCCTACAGTGTCTACCAAACACTTGGTTGCCACTTCAAGCTGTTCCCTCAGTAAGTCTCTTTCTAAGTCTGCCTTTTTCCTCTTTTCATATTCAATATGTAGAGCATGCAGGAAGTGCAAACCAAGCACAGCAACTGCCCGCATCTCTCCCTTTTAAGACTAATGTAGCACCCTAAATTCCTAAATTTACCTTCCAGGTATAGTTGGCCAATTGTTAGGGATCAATTGACTTCACCCTGAGCTTGGAATTGCTGCACTTCTCTCTTCTGTCGCTGGGTGGCCAGGTACCTGGTGACATTGGATAAGATAAGGGTGATGCAAGGACAGATTAGGAGTATATGGGGTGTCTCAGCCAATGGGCAGGGGTTCTCTTGGCCCCTTGGTCTGCTGGGAGAACCTATATATTTGGGTGGAGTCAGGTGATTGGGGTGCTGTGCCACCTGAATGGCTGTCTGGGTGGACGTTTATTGTGCTCCCAGGCTGCTAGGCCGGAGTTTGGACCTATGCCGGGCACATCTGGCTGCTTGGTTATCTCAGGGCCTAGGCAGAAACAAAAAAGCAGCGTAGGGCTGGAATTGCGGCTTGCAGCCTAACCGGAAGTGACTGTTCTGCCGGCCAGAGAACCTGTCATGTTTGAAGGTAGAGGGGAAGCTGTCGCCACTAAGGGACCATCCACCTTGAGTGAATAGTAGACATGTGCATTCGATTTCGTTAGAATGCATTTTCGTCCGAAAATCGAGTATTTTAACAAACGAAAACGAAAGCGCAAGAAACGAATACCGAAAGATCCAACATAAAAAATGCTTTATTTTCGTTTTCGTTCAGATCCGACGATTTTCGATGCTTTGTCGAAATTTCGTCGTTCAAATTTGACAAAGCCACGAAAATCGTCGTTCTGAATACAGTGAATAGGTAGAAATTGAACAACGAAAATTCGACGATTTTCAATTCCTACCTATTCACTGTTTTCACTGAATACAGTGAATATAGGTAGGAATTTAATAATTTTCAGGAGTAACTAAATACATTTATTTTCCAAACGAAAAAACAAAACTAAATATTCCAGTTTGCACATGTCTAGTGAATAGCTGAAGCAAGTATCAGAGCAGTATTCTCATCAACCAGAGACAGTGAAGAATCTGGAAACTTTAGCAGGTGCCAAGCCAGGGACCCAGCCATGTGGTGATGCTTGAGGAGTATCTGGAGTGCCAAGCCAGGGACCCAGCAGGGAAGCAGGGGCAACGCTTGAGGCAGATACTAAAGTAAGACGATTAGAATAGCTCACGGGATTCAGTTGCAGTGAATCAGCAAGTCTAGTGAGAGAGAGACTGGGAGCTCAGTGGGCTGAGAATCTACAAGAAGTGATTGTATGAAAGTAAAGGAGTTTGTCACAATTTGTGTTAGGAACTGTTACTACACATTCAGATGTGGTGCCTTGCTGGGTGCTTTTCCCTGTATGGCTGTCTACCTGTAGAAGTCTGAGTCTGCCAATTGACATTGCAACTACCTAAACCCTCACTCCCACAGTTCTGTTCAAGAGAAAATAAATCTCTTTGCAAGTAGTGTCTGGCGCCCATGAATCTACCTTACATCACACCCACTATGCCTTGCAACCCACTCTATACAGAAGGATGATGCACCATTTCCTGTTTGGCCGAGGGAGGAGTCTAAGATGGCGCGGTCCTCGCGGCGGGGTGGTTAGAGGCGTGCTCCAGCAGCTCCGGCTGGTCCCATAGCGCTATGACGGCCGAATACGGCATTCAATTCGGCCCGGCTTACTCCCTCTCCACTTGAGTGGAGACCCCCCCCCTTATCTTCTCGCACACCTTCCCCGCTGCCATACAGTATCGAGCCCGTGAACTAGAGAGTGAACTAGAGAGGCGGCGATCCGCACCAGGGAAAATGTACTGCTTCTGTGGCGTCCTCCGGGACGTGCTGGTCGGCTAACAGCGTGGAGACTGGCGTGGTGGTTTGCGGCGGCGCCGACTTGACTTGTTCTGTGAGTGCCTCAGGGGGATCGGTGACAGCGGGGGATAGCAGAGACAGCCGAAGATGCTCCCGGAGATGCTCCCCTGAAAAAGGGGGGGTGCGGAGGTCTTCTTGTAGGAAGCTACAAGGAGAGGTGGGAGATCCCCCCCGAAGTGCAGCAGCAGCGAGGAACAGGAATAACCAACTGCATAGCAGCAGCAGCTATTGTAAGTAGACATCAAACAGGTTCTTGGATATGGATCTGCTCATTGAATGAAGCCTTAGCATGATATCGCTGACTGCAATCACAACTGTAAGTAATCCCTAACCCTCCGTTAAATGTTATGCTACATGATATGCTACATGATATGCTATGAAACTGTTGGCACTACATTTGGAATTGGATTTTTGAAGGTTTTTGAAGGTTTTAAGAACAGCAAAACGGCAAAGCAGCAAACTAGATGGGAAAACTATTTATAGAGGAAAACAGAGCAAGAAATTGAATATGAGAATGTATGCGTATTCAGTGTATGTTTTTAATATATATTGTCTATAAAATTTCTGGAAGAAATCAATCAATTTATGCTCAGGAGCGCTCTGAAGTGTAATCTGGATCCCTATTTTTGGACAGAAGTTATGTCAAAATTCACCACTAGGAGGCACCGGGACTAGTGGGGAAAGAAAGGAAGTGATTGAATGGGTCATTTTGAGCTGAAAGAGCTGAGCTGAAATGTTATCTTCTCATTTTTTCACCCTATCTCCGCCCTATCCCCCCATTTATATAAAGATGAACATTTATAAGGCTGTTACCAGCAACAAGGGGAATAGAGGTGATTCAAGGTGGACGTGAACATTAACTAATATCATCTACCCCAACATAGCACCCATATATAGAGAATAGGCTGGGCTTACCTATGCTTATTTCAGTAATTGAAAATTATACAGCCTAATCAAGTTAGTGAAAACTTTCCACAAAAGAGAATAACATTGTTCCGGGATGAGCACCAGGGCAAGAGGGGCAAGAGGGGGTGCAGCCTCGGGTGCAGCCTCGGCTTCCCGTTTGAGCCAAAGCCCAGAGCCAATGAACAAATATGTAATCCAAGGGATGCACGGGGACAAAGATGTAGTAGATAAGCAACAGGGAGGAAGAAACCCCCAAGTAGATAAGGAGAAAAAAAAGGAAAAGATGAAACAGACCCTAAACAATCCAAACAGCTCAACCAATCTAGAAGTACAATTAGAGATGGGGACCGACCAAGAAACAGATTGGATACACGATCAAAGGGTAACTGACGGACAGCAACCAGGATATTTATTGCCAACAAAAATGGAAATGCAGGGAATGTTTGCTGCCTTAGAAAAATCGCTAATAGAACAAATAGAGAGAATTGAGAGGAACATGGGATTTATCCTAGAACGATTAGAGGAAGCCGAAAAGAAAACAGATCATAATCTTAATACTATCAGAAAATTAGAGGAAGAAATTAAAGTGATTAAAAGAGATCAAAGGGAACAAGCGTATAAAGTAGAAGATCAGGAATCAGGATCAGGTGTCCCAGATTCCTCACAGTCAGAAAATCTCCCTGAAATTATCCAAAAAATTTGTAACCCTTTACTTGAAAGAGAAATAACCTCACCATTAAGGATCGAATGAGCACACCGGATAAGGAGGCCCAGAGAAATCTCCCAGGAGAGCCCCAGAGACATAATAATAAGATTCTAAAGCTGGGAAGAAAAAAGTCAATTATGGAAAAATTTGAGAGGGAAGTCCCCAATCAAATATGAGGATCACAATATTCAAATTTATCAGGATCTATCCCAAGAAAGGCTTAGACGAAGAAGAAACCTGAAACCATTGTTACGAGTCCTGTAAGAACAAGGAATTCAATATAATTGGGGTTTCCCGGCAAGCCTGATTGGGAGGAAAAACGGTGTTACGATGAAATTAAGATTCCTAGGTGAAATCCCATAGTTTTCCCAAAAATGTAACATTCCAACACCAAGTAGTTATCAAGAAGCGGGTTGAGGATAAAGTAGGGAAAAGGAAGGGGGGAGATGGGGAGGGGGGGAGTGGGGGTGAGAGTTCAAAGAGAGTTTAAAGACACTAGGTAATAAGGTAAAGCACAATGGGGAGACCGGGGAACAGGGGCTCACGACCACCTTGACGATACCCCCCCGGTAACAGGGGGAAGGAGGATGTGTCGATTTGTGCTCCGCCTCAAGGCGGGGAGCACCAAAGCACAAGGGGGTGCAAGGGTGGATGCTCCTATAGTAGACCCTAGGGTCAAGTTTCCATCAAGGGAAAGGGGAGGGGGAGGGCTGAAAGGGGAGGGAGGGAGGTTAAGAGGGGAAGAGAGGGGGGGAATGGGGGGGACGTAGAGGGGGGTGGGGGGGGAAGGAAGGGAGACACAGAAATATAGGATCGGCCGAGTACCTGAAGACAGGGAGATGAGGGAACAGAGGAATGAGGAAAACAAAAGAGGAAAAAAAACAAAAAAAAAAAATATATATACATATGTCTAATGTAAATTTTATTACCTACAATGTGAGAGGACTGAGTTCCCCACAGAAAAGGCATATGATTCTAAAGGAGATCGAAAGACTTTCCGCAGATATAGTTTTCCTCCAGGAGACACACATAACTGTTGACTCAAGAGTTAGGCTGTACTCTCGGGCAGTCCCAATTTGGTATTATGGCGATTCCTCTCAGAAAAGATCTAAAGGGGTCGCCATAGGGATAGGGAAAAATGTAAGCTTTAAAGTAGGGTTGTCCCGATACCGATACTAGTATCGGTATCGGGTCCGATACCGAGTATTTGCGGGAGTGCTTGTACTCCCGCAAATACCGCCGATGCCTAATCCGGATACTTTTTTTTTTTTTTTTTTCGGAGTGGGGGCGGAATGGGGGCGGAGAGCGGGCAGAGAGTGGGCGGAAAGGGGGCGGGAACCGATCGCAGAGGAGACTGAGGGGGCAGCGAGGAAGGCGGACTGGAGGCGGAGAGGAGGCGGAGAGGAAGCGAAGAAGAAAGCGGAGAGCAGAGCAGTCCCCAGGTATGTATAAAATCACACTGGATCATTGGAGAGCTGCTTCTGCTGCCGCTGCCGCTGCCGCCGCCGTCTAGCTGTTCGGCGCTTAAGCCAGGGAACATAACAGCTTTCATTTGAATAGCTGCTGTTCCCTGCCGCGCGTCGTCATGCCCCCCCCCCCTTGTCGGGCGCTTTTCCCAGGATTGGACAGGTGATCTGTCTATCAAAGTGCCCGGACAAGGGGGAGGGGCCATGACGACGCGCGGCAGGGAACAGCAGCTATTCAAATGAAAGCTGTTATGTTCTGCTGAGCGCCGAACAACTAGACGGCGGGGGAGACATAACTGCATATGATGGGGGAGACATGGCTTCATATGGGGGGCAGACATGACTGCATATGAGGGGGGAATTATGGCTGCATTTGGGGGGAGACATGGCTGCATATGGGGGGGGACTGCATATGAGGGGGAGACATGGCTTCATATGGGGGGCAGACATGACTGCATATGAGGGGGGAGTTATGGCTGCATTTGGGGGGGAGACATGGCTGCATATGGGGGGGAGTCATGACTGCATATGGGGGGGAGTCATGACTGCATATGAGGGGGAGACATGGCTTCATATGGGGGGGGAGACATGACTGCATATGAGGGGGGAGTTATGGCTGCATTTGGGGGGAGACATGGCTGCATATGGGGGGGACACAAGGCTGCATTTGGGGCGCATTGCTGCATTTAAAAAAAAGTATCGGTATTCGGAATCGGCGAGTACATAAAAAAAAGTATCGGTACTTGTACTCGGTCCTAAAAAAGAGGCATCGGGACAACCCTACTTTAAAGTAGAAGATAGGAAAGTGGACCCAGATGGCCGATATTTGTTCCTTAGAGGGGTATTACACGGTAAACGGTATACATTGGCTAATGTATATTGTCCTTATAAACATCCCCAGAGGTATTTAAAGAAGATTTTGAATATGTTAATGGATTTTAAACAGGGCAATCTAGTCTTAGCTGGGGATTTCAATTTCACCTTAGATCTCCATCTAGATAGAGTGTCGACGGTATGCATTGGAAACAGCAAGCAACAACAAATAGTGAAAAAAAAACTGTATAAGAACCATTTAATAGATTCCTGGAGAATCATTAACCCAAATAAAAGGGATTATACATTCTACTCTACAGTACATAAAATGTACTCAAGATTAGATTATATAATGATGGATCATGAAATTCTGGAATATGTAAGCGATGCCGCGATAGGGGTGATATCAATTTCAGATCACGCCGCTGTCTCGGTGAGAATGCATTTCCCAGAAGTTGAAGAGAGGAAGGGAACCTGGAATTTAAATGAGGAACTAATAGACGATATAGAAGTCTGCGATATAATAAGAACAGACATAGATGAATATTTTGCTGCAAATAACACACCAGATGTAAGTATAGCTACCATATGGGAAGCCCACAAGGCTTGTATTCGAAGAAAATTAATCTCCCTCGGGGCAGGTAAAAAGAAGACAAGGGGGAGCTGTGGTGGCTCAACGTGATTGGCACTGCGCTGACAAGCCATTCACCTCTGCAGCCAAGGGTTCGGATCCCGGTCTCGGCTACATGTGAATTGAGTTTGGTGGTCTCAGCCCGGCTCCCGGTGGGTGTGCTATGCAAGGTACGCCTGTGCTTAGTACGCCCACCCCCCCCCCACAAAAACCACCACACTTGCACGCACACGAAATTGGTTTAAAAACACACGCACTTTGGCCATGCGGCCTCCTAAAATAAAGAGAGGCGAAGGACCTACGGGGTTGGCTGGGTGGGCTAGGCCCCCTCACTCCCTCATAGGGGGAGTCCCTCTGCCCCATTGGGGTCCTGTTGGGCCCCAGTTGGGCTCCCAAGAGGAGCAGGTAGGGTGGGGTGAGTGGGAGGCCCCCCCTCACACCCGCCATTGCCACCAGGGGCATGGAGAAGGATGGCGATTGCCTCCGGGGGAGGGTCTGCCTACTCCCAACTCCTGCAGTCCGGCTCCTCTCTCTCGAGTTCACGCACAAAAATACACTTAAAAAAAAAAAAAAGAAGACAAGAGAAGCAAATAGAAATAGGATAATTAGAGAGCTTCAAGACTTGGAAGCTAAACATAAAAACCAAAAAGACAACGAAGTCTATCAGGAAATTGTAATAAAGAGGACCCAACTAAGAGACCTAATGGAAATAGAAACTAGGAACATATTTAAAAACGTCTCGAAAGAAAGGTACTTATGGGGGAATAAACCGGGGAAGTACCGGGCCAGGATTTCGAAGGAAAAAAGAAATACAAATTATATAGAAAAAATAAAGGATCAGGAGGGACAGATGAGGTACAGGACGTCTGAGATCGCTGAAGCCTTTCGGACGTTCTACTCCACACTGTATACTATTAGAAAGGGGGAGACGCAAGAGGAGAACGTGAACAGGGAAAAGAAAATTAGGGAGTACCTAACGGAAGCAAACTTACCAAAATTAATGCAAGAAACCCTGGAAGCCCCAATCACACAAGGGGAAATTAGCCAAGCGATTCAAGAAACACCTGGTGGAAAAAGTCCAGGCCCAGATGGTTTGACAATTAAATATTATAAAAAATTTAAAGAGCTTTTGATCCCAGAAATGTGCACTTACTTTAATAAACTAGGTGAAACAGAAGAAGTAAGGAAAGAATCACTGCTTGCCAATATCTCAATCATAGCTAAAACAGGAAAGGATAATACCCATTGCTCTAATTATCAACCAATTGCATTGTTGAATGCAGATATAAAAATTTTTGCAAAGATATTGGCAACAAGGATAAAGCCGCACATGCCTGACTTAATAAATTCTGATCAGACGGGATTTGTAAAAGGCAGAGAAGGGCGAGATAATAGTTTAAGAACAATTTTGTTATTACAAGAAGACAAAAATAAGAAACCCCCAGTCGTACTCATGTCATTAGACGCCGAAAAAGCATTTGACAGAGTCGACTGGGGGTTTATGATGGACACTTTAAGAAGCGTAGGATTGGGCCCCAGATATATGAAATGGGTGGGAATCCTATACAAGTCCCCGACGGCAAGAGTGAAGGTTAACGGGAGTGTATTGTCGGTGATAGATATGACGAACGGCACAAGACAGGGCTGTACGCTCTCACCCCTCCTGTATGTAATAGCTCTGGAGCCATTGTTGTGTAAGAAAAGGAATAATCCAGATATAGGAGGGGTGAGAATAGGAGAGGAGGAACATAAGGTGGCAGCATACGCCGACGATGTACTCCTATATGTGACCAAACCAAGAATATCTATACCCAATATATTAGAGGAAATAGAATGATATGGGGAACTTTCTAATTTTAAAATAAATCCAGTAAAAACTGTAATAATGAATTTGGGAATAGAGACAAAGCATTTCCCTTTACGTGGGAACAAAAATCACTCACCTATCTAGGAATAAAAATAACCCCCAAAGTAGACGGCCTCTACGAGGCGAATTATATTCCCCTACTCAATGAAATAAGATGAGATGTAAAAAATCTAAGCAAAAGACAGATTTCTTGGATGGGGAGGATCAGAGGCGGCTCTAGACTTTTTGAGGCCTTATGCCGCGTACACACGGTCGTTTTTTGTGATGAAACAAAACGACGTTTTAAAAAACTTCATTTAAAATGATCGTGTGTGGGCAAAACGTTGTTTTATGTCTTAAAAAAAACGACCAAAAAAAAATTCATGCTTGAATTTTTTATGTCGTTTTTTAGAATGTCGTCTTTTGTTTCACAAAAAATGATTGTGTGTGGGCAAAACGACATTTAAAACAACGTTTTTAAACCCGCGCATGCCCAGAAGCAAGTTATGAGACAGAGCTTCAATGGAACAGAGTGCCGTCGAAAGTGTCTTACGTAACCGCGCTTTGCAAGAGCATTTTCAGAAAACGATGGTGTGTATGCAACATCGTTTTTTAAAATGAAGTTTGAAAAACGTTGTTTTGTTTCATGAGATAAAACAACGTTTTTTACATCACAAAAAGTGATTGTGTGTACGCGGCATTAGGCAAAATTTAGACATTAGGCCCCACTCACGCCCATAATGTGAAAAATACTGTAATATGCAATAAAAATGAATGGTATAAATGCATATATTAACAGCCTTAAAGGGGAGTTCCAGGCATTTTTAATGTTTATTAAAAGTCAGCAGCTACAAAAAGTGTAGCTGCTGGTTTTTAATAAACATGCACCACGTTCCAACAATGCGCCGCCCGGAGCTCCGCTCCTCTTCCCCCCTCTCCGGCCAGCGTCCTCATTGTTACTGTGGGCAAGTGGCTGTGACAGCATTCTGTGCTATCTGTTTGGACAGGATCGCCTGGGACCTGTCCAGGCGATCGCCTACAGGGAGGGGCCGCCAAAAGGCGATATGATGTATCGCCTTAGCGGCCCCTCGGCGGAAGGAGGAAGTGGGACAGGATGTCCATCTCCTCCTGAAGTCCCCACTCCCCCCAAAAAAAGGCGTGGACTAAACGGAAGTTCCATCCTAGATACATTTTATGAACTATGAATTCACAGTGTCTATACATTTCTCTAGCCAATTATTCTTTAATCAAATATCATTAAACATAGGGCGGGTGGTAATATTCTGAAAAAAATATATATATCAATTGCAGGCTCACTGTGCCCATCAAAAACGGCCACTGTGCCCATCAAACGCATCAGCCGTGCCCATCAAACGCAGCCACTGTGCCCATCAAATGCAGACTCACTGTGCCCCATCAAACGCAGCCTCACTGTGCCCAATAAAATGCAGCCACTGTGCCCCATAAAATGCAGCCACTCTGCCCCATCAAATGCAGCCACTGTGCCCCATCAAATGCAGCCACTGTGCCCCATCAAACGCAGCCACTGTGCCCCATCAAACGCAGCCACTGCGCCCATCAAACGCAGCCACTGTGCCCATTAAACACAGCCACTGTACCTATCAAATGCAGCCACTGTGCCCATCAAATGCCGCCACTGTGCCCCATACAATGCTGTCACTGTGCCCATCAAATGGAGCCTCACTGTGCCCATCAAATACTGCCACTGTGCCCCATCTAATGCTGCTACTGTGCCCCATAAAATGCTGCCACTGTGCCTCAAACACCGCCACTTTGCCCTTTATATGCAGCCTCACTGTGCCCATCAAATGCTGCCACTGTGCCCCATCAAATGCTGCCACTGTGCCTATCAAATGCAGCCACTGTGCCTATCAAATGCAGCCACTGTGCCCCATAAAATGCTGCCACTGTGCCCATCAAATGGAGCTTCACTGTGCCCATCAAATACTGCCACTGTGCCCCATCAAATGCTGCCACTGTGTCCCATCAAATGCCACCACTGTGCCCCATCAAATGCAGCCACTGTGCCCCATCAAATGCATCGCCTTAGCGGCCCCTCGGCGGAAGGAGGAAGTGGGACAGGATGTCCATCTCCTCCTGAAGTCCCCACTCCCCCCAAAAAAAATTACATGCCACATGTGGTATGTAAGGGGACGAGGCGTGGACTAAACGGAAGTTCCATCCTAGATAAATTCTATGAACTATGAATTCACAGTTTCTATAAATTTCTCTAGCCAATTATTCTTTAATCAAATATCATTAAACATAGGGCGGGTGGTGCCCAAAATTTGTGAGGGGGCGCAAACAAATTGTAATATTCTGAAAAAAAAATATATAAATTGCAGGCTCACTGTGCCCATCAAAAACAGCCACTGTGCCCATCAAACGCAGCAGCCGTGCCCATCAAACGCAGCCACTGTGCCCATCAAATGCAGCCTCACTGTGCCCCATCAAATGCAGCCTCACTGTGCCCAATCAAACGCAGCCTTACTGTGCCCCATAAAATGCAGCCACTGTGCCCCATAAAATGCAGCCACTGTGCCCCATAAAATGCAGACACTCTGCCCCATCAAATGCAGCCACTGTGTCCCATCAAATGCAGCCACTGTGCCCCATCAAACGCAGCCACTGCGCCCATCAAACACAGCCACAGTGCCCATCAAACACAGCCACTGTGCCCATCAAACACAGCCACTGTGCCTATCAAATGCAGCCACTGTGCCCAATCAAATACCGCCACTGTGCCCCATACAATGCTGCCACTGTGCCCATCAAATGGAGCCTCACTGTGCCCATCAAATACTGCCACTGTGCCCCATCTAATGCTGCTACTGTGCCCCATAAAATGCTGCCACTGTACCCCAAACACCGCCACTTTGCCCTTTATATGCAGCCTCACTGTGCCCATCAAATGCTGCCACTGTGCCCCATCAAATGCTGCCACTGTGCCCATCAAATTCTGCCACTGTGCCTATCAAATGCAGCCACTGTGCCTATCAAATGCAGGCACTGTGCCCCATAAAATTCTGCCACTGTGCCCATCAAATGGAGCTTCACTGTGCCCATCAAATACTGCCACTGTGCCCCATCAAATGCTGCCACTGTGCCCCATCAAATGTCACCACTGTGCCCCATCAAATGCAGCCACTGTGCCCCATCAAATGCAGCCACTGTGCCCCATCAAATGCAGCCACTGTGCCCCATCAAACGCAGCCACTGTGCCTATCAAATGCAGCCACTGTGCCCAATCAAATGCCGCCACTGTGCCCCATTAAAATCTGCTGCCACTGTGCCCATCAAATGGAGCCTCACTGTGCTTGAATACTGCCACTGTGCCCCATCTAAGTCTACTACTGTGCCCGATAAAATACTGCCACTGTGCCCCAAACGCCCCCACTGTGCCCATCAAATGGAGCCTCACTGTGCCCATCAAATACTGCCACTGTGCCCCATCTAATGCTGCTACTGTGCCCCAAAAAATGCTGCCACTGTACAACAAACGCTGCCACTGTGCCCATCAAATGGAGCCTCACTGTGCCCATCAAATACTGCCACTGTGCCCCATCTAATGCTGCTACTGTGCCCCATCAAATGCTGCCACTGTGCCCATCAACCGCAGCCACTGCGACCATCAAACGCCACCAGGAAAAGGCAAACCAAAATCTCAGTAAAGCAGATGACAAGTACAACGTGGGAAAATAAAACTATCTTGTCAATGTCAATGATACATGAACGAATAGGTCAACATTTTAAAATGATTAATTTGAGAAAAGAAACACTTTCCCATGAATGAAGAATCTCCTCCAAGAATTCATAATATGACCTAAAGCAGAGATAATATGGTCTTTGACTTGGGGGTGCATTGTTGTAATTTCATATATATATTAGTTAGAGACACTACCTGCTCCTGCTCCTCGCCTCTGTGACGTTGCCCCCCTACTAAAGCCCTGCAGTGCAATCTGGGAGTTGTACTGTAGTCTCTGCAGAGCACAGGCACCAGAGGGCCAAAATGAAGTCTGTGTGCCTGTGCTCTGTGGGAGAACTACAACTCCCGCCATGCACTGGGGCCGCCATCGCCGACTTTAGGGGAAAGGCTAGGAGGACGGCGTCGCGGCAGTTGAGCCTGCTATTGAACGCAGGCAGCCTGAGCCATGCCCACCCCACCTCCATCCATGATAGATCATAAGTGTTCTCCCTCGTCAGCCGCCGCGGATCGCGGTGGTGGCTCTGCTCAGTCTGCGGCTGTGTGCAGCGCGCCTGCCTTCCGCTCACCCGCCGCTTGCGAGTCCCACAACACCTAAAAGGCAAATTAGGCAATCGCGAGGCCCTTTCTGTGGGCGAGGCCTAAGGCAATCGCCTAATTTGCCTAATTAAAGAGCCGCCTCTGGTGGCAAGTATGTTTCCAGAAGCTGGGCATACAAGCAGTGCTGAATTTAGAACTTAGGGGGCCCTGGGCTTTTCAAGTTCAGGGGGCCCCTCAACATAGAAATTAAATTACAATACAAATAAAAAGGGGAACTGAAATGAATAATGAACCGCATTTGTTCCAAAACTATATAAGTTAGGTTCCAAAGAAGACACTTGTCTGACATTTTTTTCTCCAAAATGTTATTGACTATAATAATACACATTACGCAGGTAATTGGAACTGGCAAGCCATACATCACTGTTAGGCATCACACTGCAATATTTACAAAAAGTATTTCTTCCTGCACTTAGCATCTGCAAATCTTTACCTAACTCATCAAACTTTATCATCTTGAGGACACTGGTCTCGACAGCCAGTAGGTATAGAGCACTTAGTCTTTCATGGGTTATCGTGGTTCTCAGATAATTCATTATCAGTGCCAATTTGCTGAATGACCTTTCTCCCGGACAGCTAGTGACCATCTGCTTAAATAAAATATTCTAAGAGCTACATTAACTTCTGGAAAAGGTATCAGTCAGCCCTTCATCATGTAATAAAACTAGAGGTTGAGATGGAGATGGTGTGCTTAAATGGTCTACACCATCTCAATGATTGAACAATGTTTAATGTCCATCTGATGGGAAGGAATTGCCAATGACATTCCCTCTGAAGGACTGAGACTGAGGACTGAGAAAATAAAATACATTTATTCCTAAGGATTAGGCCCCGTACACACGTCCGAGCTTCTCGGCAGAATCCAGCGAGAAGCTCGCTGACATCCATATTCTGCCGAGAAGCTCGATCGTGTGTACGTTTTCGCCGAGAAAACTGTCGAGCAAGGCGTCGAGCCAAAATAGAGAGCAAGTTCTCTATTTCCTCGATGGGCCATCGGGACTAATGGCTCGACGCCTTTTTCGACAGCCTGGTCGACGAACTCGACGGCCGGCCAGCACGATGAGTTTAGCCCGACGAGGTTCTCGTACGTGTGTACGCGGCCTTAGAGTTTAGGCCATGTGTTTGCGAGTCCGCAGAGAGAGAGTTGACAATATATGGTGATCCAGAGATGAGAGATCGAGCATCATCGACATAGGTACCTTTTTGTAAAATCTTTCTGAGCATTATGGCAAGTTCCCTCTCTTTTTGCTGAGTGGACAGCGTTGACAGCCGCACATGAGGTGGTGTATAAGAATTTATTTAGAAAACAGAAAATAACTTGTGAGAAGTCTGGTTTAAGATTCGGGACAAAAAAAACACTGGTTGGGAGTCTACTTCACTACTACACTTGGTACAAGACACATAAGGAAGGTCCTCTACACTGCTGATTTCATCCTACACTCTGCTATGTCATACATGGCTATGCCATTGCTATGCTATAATCTGATCTAGGACCACACCTGTCCCAAATTCAACCAATCCTGTAACTTTGGGTAAAACTTTCCAACAAAGTTTTACCCTATTTGAGATCGCAGAGTGTCAGGTTCGCCTCTTTACCTAATCAGGATCAAGCGGTGAGTGAGATTCTCTCTCAAGTTTCTCGGGGGCTGTTGTCTGGCACTTTATATATTTTTTTTTTACTTTTCCCTTGTCCCACCACTTGTCTCTCGTAAACAAGACAACACATTCCATGACACATTCATGTCAGAACAAACTTCTCGAATAGTAATGTAGCGCTGATGTATATATATAGTACATAAATGTGTATATTGCATTCCCTAAATGGCATTCATGGACATTGAGATTGTTGAGTGTTTGGAGCCATCTAGTGGCCAATTGTTGTTAATGCAAGAAGGATTCCACTATCTGATAAATATTGAAGAAAGACTATTGGTTCTCAGATTTGACCTTTGTAAATAGGAAGTTGATCAAAGACCCAGGAACAATTTCTTGCGCAGTGCATGCTGGGATTTGCTATATAAGGAGTGGGAGCAGCCATCTTAGGTCCCTTTGGAACCGCATGGGCAGCCGGAGAGGATCTGTGAGGAGACGGGACCGAACAGCAAGGCCCACGGACATTTCCATTGAGCATCGGAGGACGGGAGTCCCCCAGCAGAGTTGGCCTGGTGTTTGATCCAGCAGACGGAGCCACGGGAGGAGGTCGCGAGACTGTACGGAGCCTGTGTCCAGTTAGGTGAGTGGGTTACGGCCCACAGTTTGTTATGCCTCACACGCCATTAGACTAACACACAGGCCTCACTACATACTTCCAAGAAGAAGCGGAGGGGTTGCCTTTAGGAAGGTTGAAGGCCTAGTTGTTCGGGACGCTCTCCAGAAGGCCAAGGCAGTTAACCCACTCATTGCGGAGACATTTCTTTTTCAGGAAGTTTACTCGTTTTGTTTGGATTACAAATTACTTGGGAAACATTATTAGCTAGCGAAGAAAGAAGATCAAGAACTGACTGTTTTGTTTTTTTTTGTGAGATCTCACGGTTACCTTACAAAGTAGGGGGAGCTCCTAGGCTTAGTTTTATTTTCTTATTCATATACCTGCAGGTATACTGTTTGCCATTTGATTGCTGTATAGATTTAATTTTAATTGTGCTCTCATCCCATGTTAGGAGGATAGCACAGTTTATGTACTGGTGTTTCTTTACTTGCCAATTATCAACAGTAAAAGAATACTACTGTTTAAGCATACCAGGGTTGTGGCGTATTGCTTTATTCACTCTAGGTGCCGCTCGTGGATCCTGAAGTTACAAACAGGTATCTGGTATCACATTGTACAGTATTGTATTGTATTGCACCACAGCTGTGTAAAGGGGACTGAGCCTTATCATTGGGGTTGTAGTTAGAGTGCAGGCCCAAAATTTAATCAGCAGCTCCTGCGGGGGTCAGTGCTACACGTGGGGGCTCGGACCGGGATCCTGTCACTCTACAAGAAACCCACCCCCCCCCTTGAGGTCACCATGGACCCCATCACAGTAGTCCGTTGGTGCGAAGCAGAAGGGACACGCTCAGAAGCAAGCGTGGCCATTGAACTCCCAGGGAGCTACTGGGAGAAGAAGCAAATCAAAGAGGTGGTACAGACATTGTCTCCAGACAGAAAGGCCTACGTGGTTGCAGTGAAACCAGACTTTGGGACTGATTGCACCTATGCCCTGATAGAGTGGGGACGGGGTGTTCCTGAAAATTTCCACGGTGTCACCATAAAATTGTCCGAGAAGACAGTGTTTCACCTGACACACCCCTGCAAAAAGCAGTTAGAACCCCTAGACAGGAACGCAGGAGCCGCCGCCCAGCGGCAGGCGGAACAACAACTGGCTGAGTTACAGCGACAATACCGTGAAATACAGGAAAAGTTTCAGGAGACATCCAGCATCATAGCAGATCGCATGGATGGACTGCGCGTCGGCTCAGAAGACAAGAGAGCTGGCCAGATGACACCAAACCCAAGGAGGGAGCCAAGAAGACGCAGCAGGGGCTATCTGCAAGAAGTAACTATTAGGAAGGATTTCCGCATTGATGGCCAGATAGGAGAAAAGGGACAGAAGGGCAAACTGTCTTACACCGGCCTCCTACACCAAATAGAGCTGGGGCTACAAAAAGGATATCTGGAATCGGAAATCAGAGAGGCTGTGATCCACGCCATCAGCCCAGGCTCAAGTGTTAGGGGCATGTTAGAGAGAAAGAGTGATTTGACTTTGAACCAGCTTAAGAGGATTCTAAAAAGTTACTATGAGGAGGAAGATGCCACAGAGCTATTCCACCAACTGATAAATATTGCACAGGACAGTAAAGAGACTCCTCAGAACTTTCTGTTTCGGGCCATTGAACTCAAGGACCGCCTGCTATTTACCTCAGGAGAGAGAGGGAGCGGGGAACAATTTGGAGCTGAGCTGGTACAGAAGAAATTCCGGAGATCCGTGACCACGGGGCTGAGGAGCGACTATGTCAAGCTCCACTTGAAGCAGTACTTGGAAGATCCCTTAACTCCAGACGAGGTCCTTCTTGAAAAAGTGAACGAAGTGGATAAGATGGAGATTGAGAGAGACCAGAAACAGAGAAAGCTTCAAGCTTCAAACACCACAAGTGCTAAAATACAGCAGGTAGGTGTCCCCTCAGACACCCAGGAGTTGAATGTGCTGGCGGCAACCGTTGACCAGGGATCACGGTTTTCATCTGTACACCACCCACCCGCGAGTCAGACGGAGCTGGAGAGGCTTATGCAGACCCAGAAGGAGATACTGGAGATGATGGCCATGATGATGACTGAGCTGGTGAAACTAAAGGCAGAAGGAGTTATGCCAAGGAAGGTCCCAAAAGCTACCACCATTACCAGCCCTCCGAAACAAACACAAAGAGTCTGTTTCAAATGCGGAGGGATGGGACATTTCAGGCGAGTGTGCCCCAGCCCACTACCCGAGGAAAACCCACATCAGTCGGAGGGAAACTTCAGAGGGCCCCAGTGAAGGAGTCAACTGGGCGCCCGGGTGCAGTAGCGAACTCCACACCGACTCACGTGCCACGGCCCACTGGAGCCACCAACAAGGCGGGGCAGAAGAAAAAGAGGCCCTCAAAGGCCAAAGTCCGAGCCACAAAGCAGGCTAAGGGTACAGCTACCAGTGGATTTCCTCCCAAGCTGGTGGGACCTTCCCCAATTGTCCCCATCCAAGTGGAAGGGATCTACACAAAAGCCCTGCTGGATACTGGAGCCCAAGTAACCTTATTATACAGGGACTTCTATGACAAGCATCTCAAGCACCTGCCACTACGGAAATTGGAGGAGTTGGAGATATGGGGTTTGGGCACTCAGAACTTTCCATATGATGGTTACCTGCCAGTCAGACTCACCTTCGACCCAAGTACAGTGGGAGAGACGGAGACCTTTGACACATTGGCCATAGTGTGTCCTCGTCCTCCAGGAGCTGACAAGAGCTCTCTTATCATTGGGACAAACACTGACTTAGTGAGGAGACTACTTGCACCGCTGGTAATTAAGAAGGATACCCGCCCCACTGAAATACATCCCATGTTGGCTCAGACATACCGAGACCTTATACAGGAGGAGAAGGCTCCTGAAGAGGGAGTGGGAAAAATCTGGCTGCTGAACAAAGGAGAGAAAATAGTCCAGCCGGGTGAAGTAATCTGCCTAAAAGCCTCGGTCAAATTGAGCTGGAAGAAACCAGGCCCTTTCATTGTCCTGGAAAACCGCAAAGAGGGGAGAAACGGACTAGAACTCATCACTGAAGTGTTGCCCACCAGAGTATTGGAGAGAACTCACGGCAAAGTTCCAGTCAGTGTCCGCAACACAGCGACAGTGCCAGTGAGAGTGCCAGCCAGGCTACTGTTGGGACAGGTCAGTCCGGCTGTTCCAGTCGAACCAGGAGGTTTGAAAGGAGGGTCAGCCCCAGAAATCCCTGAAGAAGAGTTCAGCCCAAAAAATACGCCTCTTACTCCTGCATGGCGGGAAAGGGCCAAAGCCCAACTGCTGAGATGGAGAGCAGCCTTCTCGAAAAGTGAATTTGACGTAGGATTGGCAAAGAGTGCCACCCATCGAATTCGTCTGGAGGAAGACAAGCCATTTCGGGAAAGGGTCCGGCGGATCCCCCTAGGAGATCTGGAAGACTTGAGGGAACAATTGGCTGAACTTAAGAGGACGGGCATTATCCGAGAGTCCAGGAGTCCCTACGCCTCCCCTATAGTAGTGGTCAGGAAGAAGAATGGGTCCCTACGCCTGTGCATTGACTACAGGACCCTGAATCGGAGGACCATCCCAGACCAGTACACCACACCCCGAATTGAGGATGCCTTACAGAGTCTGTCAGGAGCAAAGTGGTTCAGCGTACTGGACCTGAAGAGTGGGTATTACCAGATTCCTATGTGCCCTGAAGACAAGGAAAAAACCGCTTTCATCACCCCAGTTGGGTTCTTTGAGTTCAACCGGATGCCGCAAGGCCTGACTGGGGCCCCAGCAACTTTCCAGAGGTTGATGGAGAAGACAGTGGGTGACATGAATCTCCTTGAAGTTCTGGTATACCTGGATGATGTCATAGTCTTTGGGAGGACGTTGGAGGAACATGAAGAACGCCTTGAGAAGGTCTTGAAGAGACTTCATGATGAAGGCCTGAAACTCTCTATGGAGAAGTGCCAGTTCTACCAACCCTCGGTGAGTTACCTGGGACACGTTGTGTCTGAAGAAGGAGTGGCAACTGATCCCAAGAAACTAGAAGCTGTCACTTCCTGGCCCAGGCCCACCAACGTAACTGAGCTCAGGTCATTCTTGGGTTTCTGCTCATACTACCGAAGATTCGTAGAGGGATTCGCAAAAATAGCCCACCCACTCACTGAACTCTTAAAGAAGCAGGAAGAAGCTGGTGAAAGTGCGGGTCAGCCGAAAAAGCCTAAAGAGGGGTCTAGAAGGAAGAAAGAGTCCATCCAGGATCAGTGGACTCCAGAATGTGAAGAGGCCTGCAGGAGGCTGAAGTGGAGTCTTACTACTGCCCCAGTGTTGGCCTATGCAGACCCTGCCAAACCATATGAGTTACATGTGGATGCCAGCCGCGACGGGCTGGGGGGAGTGCTTTACCAGGAGCATGAAGAGCACTTACGGCCAGTTGCCTATGTGAGTAGAAGTCTGACCCCTGCTGAAAGAAACTATCCAACTCACAAGCTTGAATTTCTGGCTTTAAAATGGGCAGTGGTGGACAAGTTGAAGGACTACCTTTACGGGGCTGAATTTGTGGTCAAGACGGACAACAACCCCCTCACATATCTACTCACCACTGCAAAGCTGGATGCCACCGGTCACAGGTGGTTAGCTGCTCTCTCAGCCTTTACCTTCAGCCTGAAGTACAGACCAGGAGTTGGTAACCGAGATGCGGATGCCCTGTCAAGAAGACCCCATGACCCCTTGGAAGAATGGACCCAGCTTACTCCAGAAGGAGTGAGGGCCCTATGGGAGGGCACAAGTCAGTACCAGAGAGGTGGAGCCAGAGCTGAAGAAGTAGGAGTATCCTCAGCGGCAGTACCCAGGTGCTACTGTAACGTCTCCCAGGTCACACAGGAGGGCCTACCCAAGTTATCCAGGAAGGATCTCAGGAGAGATCAGCAGGAAGATCCACTGTGTGGGCTGGTGCTTGAAGCATTGGAATGTCGACAGCCTGATGTACTGCGGAAGAGTCCTGAGAGGGAAGCCCAGGTGTTATTGAGAGAATGGGATCATTTGCAGCTGCAGCAAGGGGTGGTCTACCGAAGGGGCCCCTCTGATGATCCAGAAGCAAGGTGGCAGTTACTCTTGCCTGAAAAGCACAGAGAGACGGTACTGATTGCTTTACATGATCACCATGGACACTTGGGAGCCGAGAGAACTCTCCAACTAGTAAGGGATAGGTTCTACTGGCCTCACATGAGAAAAGAAGTGGAGAGCTACTGTCACTCCTGCCTCAGATGCATCCAACGGAAGACATTGCCCCAGAGGGCTGCCCCAATGGGCCATTTAGAGAGTCAGGGCCCAATGGACCTGGTTTGCATAGACTTTCTTTGTCTGGAATCCGATCTGAGTGGGCAAGGTGACATCTTAGTGGTGACAGATCACTTCACCCGTTATGCTCAAGCTTTCCCTACTAGGGATCAGCAAGCAACCACAGTAGCAAAGACTCTCGTGGAAAAGTTCTTCGTACACTATGGCCTGCCTCAACGCATACATTCAGACCAAGGAAGGGACTTTGAGAGCAGACTAATCAAAAGGCTGTTGGATCTGTTAGGCATACAAAAGTCCAGGACTACTCCTTACCACCCACAAGGGGACCCCCAACCGGAAAGGTTCAACAGGACTCTCTTGAACATGTTGGGGACCTTGACTGCCGAGCAAAAACCTCACTGGAGTAAACACATTGCTGCATTAGTCCATGCCTATAATAGTACCAAAAGTGATGCCACTGGATATTCCCCGTACCGACTGATGTTTGGCCGTGAAGCAAGATTGCCAGTGGACCTGGCGTTTGGTTCCTCCTTGGACCACACCTCCGAGGCCTCCCATAAAGGGTATGTGGACAGACTACGGCGGAGCCTGAAGACAGCTTACGAGCAGGCTCACGCCACCTCGGATTCCAGGGGGGAGAGGAACAAGAGGAACTTTGACCTGAAAGTGAGAGTCCAGGATCTTCAGCCAGGTGACCGGGTCTTGTTGAGGAACTTAGGCATTCCAGGCAAACACAAGTTGGCTGATCGCTGGAAATCACAGCCATTTGTTGTGTGCAGGAAACTTCCAGGGCTCCCAGTGTATGAGATCAAGCCAGAAGGAAAAACTGGGCCGGTAAAAACATGGCACCGGAATCACCTCTTACCTCTCACTGAGGCAGTCAGGACAAGCACAGAGAAGGAATCTACACCCACTGATGTGTGTAGACCAATAACCAGGTCCCAACCTGCACCTTCTATAGATGAGGATGAGGGAGTGGAGATGAGCTGGCTGTGGCTTCCTGAAGATTCAGAAACAGATGCTGATGTCCTTTCGGAGGTAGAGGAGGATGATAATGGAACTCTTAGGGCAGAGGCCCCGGAATTTGTGCCGACCACTCACTCTGTAGGAGAGCCCAGTGCTTCCATTCATTCCCCACCCTTAAGCATTGAACGGAATGATGACCTTGGCCCAGAAGGAATGGACACTCCAAAAGTGCCCAGAGCAAAGAGAGACATTCGCCCACCACGCAGACTGACTTATGACACATTGGGCGAATGCTCTGAAGCCTCACAGTTTGTGAGCAGAAGAAACTTTGAACTGCCTAGTCCCTCTACTCTTGATTTAGTAAGGGACAGCCCCAGCTCACCCCTTGACACATCTGTACCAGACATGGTAGTATCAGCTGTGGGTGCACAGGATAGCTTCCCACTGTATGACAATTGGTGGGAAGCTCCTCTGTCCGTTTTGTGTGAACGTATAGAAACTAGAATGCAAGATAGGATTAGCAATTTGGACCTCTTTGGGGGACCAAAAGAGACAAAGTAGGGGGAGTGTGTAGCGCTGATGTATATATATAGTACATAAATGTGTATATTGCATTCCCTAAATGGCATTCATGGACATTGAGATTGTTGAGTGTTTGGAGCCATCTAGTGGCCAATTGTTGTTAATGCAAGAAGGATTCCACTATCTGATAAATATTGAAGAAAGACTATTGGTTCTCAGATTTGACCTTTGTAAATAGGAAGTTGATCAAAGACCCAGGAACAATTTCTTGCGCAGTGCATGCTGGGATTTGCTATATAAGGAGTGGGAGCAGCCATCTTAGGTCCCTTTGGAACCGCATGGGCAGCCGGAGAGGATCTGTGAGGAGACGGGACCGAACAGCAAGGCCCACGGACATTTCCATTGAGCATCGGAGGACGGGAGTCCCCCAGCAGAGTTGGCCTGGTGTTTGATCCAGCAGACGGAGCCACGGGAGGAGGTCGCGAGACTGTACGGAGCCTGTGTCCAGTTAGGTGAGTGGGTTACGGCCCACAGTTTGTTATGCCTCACACGCCATTAGACTAACACACAGGCCTCACTACATACTTCCAAGAAGAAGCGGAGGGGTTGCCTTTAGGAAGGTTGAAGGCCTAGTTGTTCGGGACGCTCTCCAGAAGGCCAAGGCAGTTAACCCACTCATTGCGGAGACATTTCTTTTTCAGGAAGTTTACTCGTTTTGTTTGGATTACAAATTACTTGGGAAACATTATTAGCTAGCGAAGAAAGAAGATCAAGAACTGACTGTTTTTTTTTTTTTTGTGAGATCTCACGGTTACCTTACAAAGTAGGGGGAGCTCCTAGGCTTAGTTTTATTTTCTTATTCATATACCTGCAGGTATACTGTTTGCCATTTGATTGCTGTATAGATTTAATTTTAATTGTGCTCTCATCCCATGTTAGGAGGATAGCACAGTTTATGTACTGGTGTTTCTTTACTTGCCAATTATCAACAGTAAAAGAATACTACTGTTTAAGCATACCAGGGTTGTGGCGTATTGCTTTATTCACTCTAGGTGCCGCTCGTGGATCCTGAAGTTACAAACAGGTATCTGGTATCACATTGTACAGTATTGTATTGTATTGCACCACAGCTGTGTAAAGGGGACTGAGCCTTATCATTGGGGTTGTAGTTAGAGTGCAGGCCCAAAATTTAATCAGCAGCTCCTGCGGGGGTCAGTGCTACAGTAAAATAATATGAGAAGCTGAAATGTAAAACATCTGCCAGAAGGCCTCATCCCTTTCTTTGCTTCTGTTCCGTATCCTAACACTCACTCACACTTTGTTATTTTTTTAATAATAAAACAAATGTTATCATAATTTTTTTTATACAGGAAGTCTGTGGGGTCCCTCTGGCAAGGGGGCCCATGGTGGCTGCCCCTTTTTTCCTTGTGTATATATATATTCAGCACTGGGTACAAGCCTTGACAGTGTTCAGGAGGTGGATTACTAGCAATTTATTTTATACCATTTATATCACATAGAAGTAAGGTGAAGTAAGACGGCTACACTTGTTGGATGATCTCTAGGACTGAGTGCCAGAATGGGTGCAGGTCAAGGCAGTCCCAAAATACATTGAGTGCTAATGCGCCAACAGAGTGGGCTACTGTGGAAAAAGTTTAGCTAGGGGTACTGGAGTCTGAAACCATCTGGTCACCAATTTGTAAGAAATCTCTTGGTATTTGTTGCAAATAGAGGCTTTATGGCCAAATACATTTAGCCAAGTGTGCAGCCAGTAGTGTCAGCCTAGTGATCAGCAAAACCAAAAGGGGAACCAGCAGGGGTTAAAGGGGAAGTCTAACTAGACCACTGTGCGGGATGGTAGAGTGAACTAGTGACACTGCCAGGCAGGTGGCAGGAGTACACTTAGATGACTGCAGCTGATACTTGGATTATTCCTGACCAGGCACCAGGTTATAGCATGGAGCAAAATCACAGACAATAACAGCATCACAGAGCAAGCCCATGTCAGCAAGTAGTGGGCAGTACAGAATCAAATCATAAGCAGAATCCAGGTTGTGGATGAAGCCAAGGTCAGGAACTAATAGATGGCAGTACAGAGCTGGATCCAAAGTCAGGTCATGAGAGAGAAGGGTCAGTAAAAGGAAACATATGCAGGGTACAGATCAGAACACAAAGAACAATCTGAAGACCAGTCAGCAACAAAAGTGACTAAATGTGGATAGCCACAACTTTATGGACAGTAAGGAAAGTATGAGAGCTATGACTCGTAGCCACAGTAGGCATGAAAAAATAGCCGGCGCTGTATTATACATCACCAATGAAATTGTAAACAAAATAATAAAGAAAAGGCAGTAACCCTGGAGGTGGCATACACCTTATGGGAATAATGATTTTTTGCTTTAAACTGTTCTGCTTTAAACTTCAACCAAGCCTAATGCCTCATGCTCACTGGACGTTAAAATAACGTTATAAAAACACCAGTAGCTTTGCAGTGAGTTTTTCAACTTTTTTCAACGTTTTTGCAATAGCGTTTTTTAGCATTTATTAGCATCTGCGTTTTTTTGCGTTTTTTTATTTTGAAGAAAAGAATAACAAAAAATTCAATGGATCAAAGACGTTAAAAAATGATTTTTTTTAGCGTTTATCAGTGTTTAACAACGTTTATCAGCGTTAGAGCGTTTTTACAGCTGAAAAAACGTATCTCAGAAGAACCCACTAGTTTTTTGTTTGTTTTTTACTGCTCAAAAACGCCTCTGCACAAAACTGCTGATAACAGCCTATGTGTGCATGAACACATAGGATAACATGATGGAGAGTTTTACTGCTCTACATTGGCACTTCTGCGGCTGCTAGGGGGCACACTGCCGGTGGGCACACGTGTTCGCTCGTTACAGAGCAAGGACTGGGAGCTATGTGTGTAAACACAAAGCTCCTGGTCCTGTCAGCGGGGGAAATGCTGATCTTCTGTTCATACAATGTATGAACGGAAAATCAGTGATTTCCCCTAGTGAGTCCACCCCCCCCCCCCCATACAGTTAGAACACACCCAGGAACATACTTAACCCCTTCCCCGCCCCCTAGTGTTAACCCCTTCACTGCCAATGGCATTTTTATAGTAATCCAATGCATTTTTATAGCATTGATCGCTAAAAAAATGCCAATGGTCCCAAAAATGTGTCAAAAGTGTCCGCAGTACTGAAAAAAAATGCTGATCGCCGCCATTACTAGTAAAAAAAAAAATCAATAAAAATGCCATAAAACTACTCCCTATTAAACGCTATAACTTTTGCGCAAACCAATCAATAAACGCTAATTGCAATTTTTTTTTACGAAAAATATGTAAAAGAATACGTATTGGCCTAAACTGAGAAAAATAAATGTTTTTTTATATATTTTTTGGGGATATTTATTACAGCAAAAATTAAAAAATATTGAATTTTTTTCAAAATAGTCGCTATATTTTTGTTTATAGCGCAGAAAATAAAATCCGCAGAGATGATAAAATACCACCAAAAGAAAGCTCTATTTGAGGGGAAAAAGGGACGCCAATTTTGTTTGGGAGCCACGTCACACGACCGCGCAATTGTCAGTTAAAGCGACGCAGTGCCGAATCGCAAAAAGTGCTCTGGTCATTGGGCAGCAATATGGTCCGGGGGGTTAAGTGGTTAATGACTGTAGAAAAAAACATCTACTGCCAAAAACAGCTGCTGTAAAAACATCAAAAAATGTCCAGTGTGCATGAATTAACTTTCCTCAAGAAAATAACTTTATCAAGCCTCCCACTTTTATGAAAGACTTAATAAAAGTTGAATTTAATCTTTCAGTTCAGAAGTCTCAGACCCATTATGTGACTTTAGCTCTTGGAATGTCAGACTAGATTGAGCAAGTCTTAAAAGTCCAATAAGAAACTCATCTGTCAGCTGAAAGTAAGTTATGTCATTCTAACCTGTAGTTTCAATTGGAGAAATGACTAAGAGTGTTGTCAGCTAGACAGAATGATTAGTAACCATTACTCCACTACATGGTACACAGTGCAGTGAACACAATCTTACAGAAACTTTACTAAAATAAAATAACATTACCCTTACAAATACATTCACAGGCAACAAGGAGACTATAAAAGAAACATATTCAAAGATTAAAAGCAGGGCTTTTTTTCTCAGAAAATAGGTGCAGGAACTTAATCACGATCCCCCCAAAACCCCCTCACACACACACACACCCTGGGTTAATAGTGTGGTTTAATTTCACTAAAAGTGGAAGGGTCTTAAAGGGCATTAACACTAGGGGCCAGATTCTCAAAAGAGATACGATGGTGTATCTCCAGATACACCGTCGTATCTCTGTTTCTGAGCCCGGGTATCTATGCGACTGATTCTTACAATCAGTTACACATAGATACAGCGTAGAACCAACTGGCGTAAGTCACTTACACCATCAGATCTTAAATTCAATAATACGATGGCTGCTAGGTGGCGTATATGCAAATGAGCACGATACGCCGATTCCCGAAAGTTTTTGCACCACGCCGCCGTAATTTACGTTGTTTCCGTAAGCGTAAGGTTACCCCTGCTATATGAGGGGTAACCTTGCGTAGGTCCGGCGAACGCCATGTTAAGTATGGACGTTGGGACAGCGACGTGTTTTTCCATCGTTTACGTCATTCGTTGCGAATAGGGCTGTGCGTTAATTACGTTCACGCCGAAACCAATGTATTTGCGGTGTACTATGGAGCATGCGAAATGGGCTACTTTTACGGCCGGCGCATGCGCTGTTCGTTCGGCGTGGGGGCGCCCTTAATTTAAATACAAGCCGCACCCTTTGAATTACGTGGGGATACGCCAGACCATTTACACTACGCCGCCCCAAATTACGGAGCAGGTGCTTGGAGAATACAGCACTTGCTCCTGTAAATTGCGGCGGCGTAATGTAAATAGCTTACGCTACGCTACGCTGCTATCTACCAGAATCTGGCCCTAGGAGTGCATTACATACAGAGTGCAGAGTTTAGGGGTGCACTACAAAGAGAGTGCAGAGTTCAGCCTTCTTCCACAGTTGCCTACCTCTGCATCCCCCATCCACATCTCACTTTCACCCATCTTCAGCTCTGACCTCTCCATGCAGCCCCCCCCCCCTTCCTTAAACGCTTCACCATCATCCCCATATCTTACTTTTGTTGCTGTATTAAGCTGAAGCACCCAGCTGGCTCTAGTAACTCTACTGCAGGTGACTTCTTTGTTTACATATTATAGTGGTAGGCAGGGATCCTGAGTCTAAAGTGAAGGAACTCAGTTCCACCAAGTTCCAGCTGAAAAAATGCCCTGATTAAAAGTAAATTGTTTATATTAGTATTAAGTTTAAGGCCCTGTACACACGATCAGACATGTCCGAGGAAACATGTCCGACGGACCGTTTTCATCGGACAAGGCTGAAGTGGTCTGTTGGTCTGATGTGCGTACACACCATCGGACCAAAATCCCCTCGGACCAGAACGAGGTGACGTAGAACACAATGACGTGATGAAAAAACAAAGTTCAATGCTTCCAAGCATGCGTCGACTTGATTGTGCGCATGCAGGGGATTTTGGTCCAATGGTTTGTGTACTAACCATCGACATGTTTTCAAGCATGTTTGGAAATTATTTATTTATTTTTTTAAACCAAACATTTACAATCACTTTAAATATGTAAATTAGATTATTATAAACTATTTCCCCCACAAACTGTGCTGAGCTTTAAGATTTTTAATTACTTCAATTCGTCTTCAACGTACCTGTATGAGCTGTGCGGTCAATTAGAGAATGTATATCATGTAGTTTGATCCAAGTGAATGCACTATTAAGCTGAATGAAAGGGGAGATTCACTCAATTATGATACAAAAGGAGTTGTAAGAAGGCATGTAAAATGTCTTAAACTCATTATACCAGAAATACAATAATGTCCTGCGCCATGCATACTTACACACATTAACTGAACATTGTTGAGTGACACAGTAGATGTTAAAGAATCGTAGAATTTTTTTTGGCGATGAATGCTAATATTCATGGTGTCAAGAAGTACCTAGCTTTGAGAATTACGTTAAAAAAGGATTAATAAAAAGGAAAAAAGGAGAGCGCACCAACCTTGTGCATTACCAACGGTAAAATATTTTCTTGAAGCGGATGTGCCCTGAACAAAAAAAATATTAAAAGCCAGCAGCTACAAATACTGCAGCTGCTGACTTTTAATATTAGGACACTTACCTGTCCTGGAGTCCAGCACCGTCTGCAGCAGAGGATGAGTGATCGCTCGTCACTCTGCTGCCCTCACCGCCATCCTCGGTGATGGAACCAGAAAGTGAAGCGCTTCACTGCCCGATTCCCTACGGTGCATGCCACGTGTTTCCCAGAATACAACGGGGGGGATCTGACGTCCCGCCCGCAGTCTACCCGCAGACTGTGTGGCCGGAAGTGGGTGCAAATACCTGTGGGTGCAAATACCTGCATTAGGGTGTGCACCCCAAAGCTCAAACACACACACATATATATATATATATATATATATTTTTTTTCCCCAAAAAGTGTGCTTCTAAGACCGCTGAGAAAATACTGTGTGACAGAAAGTATTGCAATGACCGCCATTTTATTCTCTAGGGTGTTAGAAAAAAATATATATATATAATGTTTGGGGGTCCTAAGCTTTTTTTTAACTTGTAAACACCAAATCTCAGAAAGAGACTTGGTCCTTAAGTGGTTAAACAGCTAGGGTGATCAAAAGGTTAAATCTGTGCCTAGTCAGTGTTTTTGTGTACTGTGTGTGCTGTTTTTTAGGGATAGAGAAGGATTTTAGTCCCTTTGCAGGGACACAAAATCCATCCCTTGCCCCCTGTCAGAATGGAGATTTGCTTTGTTAACTCCGTTCTGAGTCTCTGCCCAACGCCTGAAGATCGACTTCTGCTGTGAATAATCATAGCAGAAGGAGCCCGACAGTGGGTGTGCGTCCACCAACAATTTTATTAAACTATAAAGCTTAATACCTTCTTTGCCCAGGGCTGTGTGGGTCATGTGTCCTCTCTCTGCTAGCTTGCATATGTCAGAGGGGAAGCTCAGCACCTCCCACTGTACTCCCTTAGATCGGGAAGTAGAGTGGAGGGAGGACACATGACCACACAGCAGGGCTGGGTAAAGAAGGTATTTAGCATTACGATTTTGGAAAAACACACACACTGTACTTTGCTTTTTCCTAAAACAGAGAGTATACAAGTAATACTGTATATAAATATGTGACTTTACAACCACTTTAAGTTCAAAGACCAGGCAATGTGTCTGATGGAATTCCTCATTAGTTTACTGGGACCATAACCCTCAAACACGTAGGGATTGCCTCCGACCCATGGTGGCAGCAAACCCAGACCTCATCCCTATTTGCCAGCTTTGAAGAATAGCAAATATTGAAAAAAAAGTAAGTTCCTCACATCTAAGTGGAAATTCACTCTAGCTTCTAATGTCTCCAAAGTAATATGTAGAGTTAAATCACAATACACCTATGATAAATACTTTGCAGCAAGAACCCAAAGCCTCTCTAACTTTAACTTATGCTGGAATCCATAGGTGCTGTGTCATCCAGTTGATGACTAAATGGGCAACCTAATAGCCCCTAATGATTAAACATATGTGAATTACCCTCTAATCAATATGGTACAAGGTCTTATTTCTAACTTTATTTTGTTTGGTACTATCCCTCCTATGTTCTTTGTTTTAACTTACCTATATTACGAAGGTATGTAAATGTTATAATTAAGTAAATTAACAAATCCATAGTAGAATAACATTGGTGAAGCATTACCAAGTTTGGAGTAGGTTCCCCCAAATCCACTCCCAATCAGGGTGCTAGGGAGGAGGGGGCAGTGCTTCTGATAAATATATATCCAACTTAATGGTTTATCTATAGCTTTGATGATCTCATAGTTCCTATGTATCATTTACTATACATGGATTGATAATATTTCTTCTGATAATCATACCTTATTGTTTATAATGTTTTTTGTCATAAAAACTCCTTGTTCTTTTTTCTATGTAAAAAAATGCAATAAAAAAATTTGAAAAGAAAAAAAAAGTAAGTTGTAGCAGCATGCTAAAGCAGAGTATAATTGTAAGCATATAAAGCATATAGCTATTATTTTTAGGCATCTGCCCAGCAACATTGGCACCTTCTGAATGTTATAAACAATCCCTAGTGTTTATAATGGAGGCTTCTTCTGCTCAAATTCTATAATATTATTAAAGGGGTTGTAAAGGTAAATGTTTTTTTCCCTAAGTGCCGTCCTCCTTCACTTACCTCATCCTTCGATTTTGCTTTTAAATGTCCTTATTTCTTCTGAGAAATCCTCTCTTCCTGTTCTTCTGTCTGTAACTAAACACAGTAATGTGACACTTTCTCCCTGGTGTGGAGAAAGCCTTTCGAGGGGGGGGGGGGGCAAGCAGGAGTGTCAGGATGCCCACTTATACACAGCTCCTTTCTCTATCTGCAAAGTAGAGAGTGTCCTGACACCCCTGCTCGCCCCATCCCCCCTCAAGAGGCTTTCTCCACACCAGGGATAAAGCCTCGCATTATGGTGTAGTTACAGACAGAAGAACAGAAAGTGAGGATTTCGTTGAAGAAATAAGGACATTTAAAAGCAAAATTGAAGGATGAAGTAAGTGAAGGAGGACTGCACTAAGGTAAGGGAAGCTATTTAGGGAAAACATTGTTTACCTTTACAACCCCTTTAAGAAACACCAGCTATAGGTTTAATACCACTTGGAATAGTAGGAGAAAGATTAACATTTTGCAATTTAAAGTGGTTGTATGCCCTCCGAGATAACATTATTTAAAAAATTAGCCCATAACACAGGCAGCTTATCGCTGCCTGTGAAAGTGTACTCACCCCTGTAATTCTGTAAAATCGTATTTTTAATTACGATGACGTCACCGCGCCTGCAGACTTTTGCCCGTCAAAACTGGCATCTAAAGTTTGCCGGTTTTTCGTTTTTGTTGTTTCTGCCACTAAATGTGAGCGAGCTTCCCCTCTGTCCGACACAGAGGAGAAGTCTCACGTTGTTATAGCTCTTCTCCTGTTCCTGATACTCCCCCAGTGTGACTGTACAAGACATCACAAAGGGGAGTGAAAGTATGCTGCAGCCGCAGACACAGCAACTAATGACATTTCTGCGGTAATGGAGATTGAGATCGAGGCTTGGTTACAGTGATACGGCGCATGCGCGAGATTTACAACAGGGAAACACTAATTGGTCATTGGTCGGCGGAACGTGCTCTCCCCTCCCTCTGGAGGATGGGCCAATGTCCAGCTATCCAATGGCGAATGGATTATAACCATAATTTCCAATAGCACTTCCGCCCACAACTGCACCTTGGGATCTACTAGTAGTTCCCAGTGCGCAGGCGCCGGTCCGTCGCTTGCGCGGAAGACGATGAGGCCGGTACGCGTGACGTCAGACATCATCTGACGTACACGCGAGTGGGGTGCATATAAGCAATGCGGCGTGGATCACTCTCCAGCTGCCTTTTGGAGAGTGCAGCCGCACACTGACATGGGGAGCCAAATGATTCACAACATCCACATAGGTAAGTCATTGAATTCCATCCGGAGGGAGAACTATTTCATTTCACAGACGTTCATTATGCTTATCAGCACATGAAGCCTTTAACCATTGAAATTCCCTATATCTGTTCCCTAGGCGGATGCAGGCTTGTTAGCCCCTCAGCCTTTAACAGTTTTAGTAAAGGATCTGTCTATTAAAGCGGTTTATCCCCGCAAACTTCCCTCAATCCTCAGATAAGGCAAGTGTCTCTAATGCTCTGTTCTCCCACAATAGGCCCCCTTTCAAATTCCATATAGTTCAACCAATACCCCAACTCTATGCATCTCACTGTCTTGACAATAACTTATATCAACATACTTGCTCATCATGCTGTAATATATTATGGAACTGTCTTGATACATTTCTCCTATTTAAAGCAAGGTGACCCATATAATGATGTATATGTGTTTTTTTTATATAGTTGCCATATGCACCCCTTTTGGGCAATAGCCTTTCCATTTGGGTCGGCGGTTTGCAACACAGGTCATACACCTAGAAAGGTCATCTAGCCTCACCTTTGTGAGTGCAGGCATACTGCAATCAATATTCCGGGAAGCATAGGACAAGCACAGTCAGCAGTTTTTCAAATTACACCATCGTTTTGGTGAGTTTACAATCATGTTGTCCAACTCTCTGCTATAAATGCAGTATTGGAAATATGTTGCAATATATCTTTTTTTATTATGTCTCATTTACTTTGTGTTTATCTGTTTACATATTGTAGTTCTCAATGCTCCTGAGGAAGTGGCTTTGATCCACGAAACATGTAGAGCAACCTTTGAGGAATGTGAACAAATGTCAAGATTTCTACAGTGATAATCCAGTCGATATCAACAAATTAACTGCTATGCCGTGGTTTGCAAAAGTCTATAGCGCGTTCAGTTTATATCCTAGATTTATATCATTTAGTAATATATCTTGACATTACTGTTTATATATGTCTTTTTAATGTTTTATACGTTTCATCACATATTTGTGTTACTGATGAACTGTATTTATTTGTAAAAAATATTAAAACCTTTTTTGTAATTTTCTAAATAAGTGCCTACAAAGTAAATTTTTTCTACCCCAATTTAGGGAAACACTAAGGGTGGAAATGACGTATGAAAAGGAATCACTAAACAGCAGTCGCAATGATGCTTTCAGTACCCGGAAATGCTGCTAATGAAAAACTGCATGAAAAAGGTATTTACAGGACTCGTTTTTAAATGTGTTATTTGTAGAATGCATTGCGCTGGGCTGGTGTACTGTAACAATGAAAAAATATAAAAAATTGGCGAGGGTTTACTTTCTCTTTAATAATAGCATGTGTTTATTTGCTGTTAAAATTAAAGATACAAGCAGTGATCTCTCGTATGGTTCCACGCACATAAAAAAAAACATATACTTAACCCAGATATAAGGTGGATAGGTATTAAAAATGCTGAACGAATAGCCTTAAAGTGGTACTAAAGCTGTTGTTTTTTTTTTTTCAAATAACAAACATATCATACTTACCTCCACTGTGATCATCCTCTTCTGGGGCCCCCACGGCCGCTCTCCCCCTCTTGGAAGCTCTCTCCCGAGGGGGTTAGCTTGCGGGCGTGCTCCCAGGACATACCGATTGTATGACTTGGTCTGGCCCCCCGGTAGGCTGTCTTTGGATTTGGTTAGCAGCGGGAGCCAATGGCTGCACTGCTATCAATCTATCCAAATCAAGACCTGGGAAAGCAATTCGGGATCGCGCCCACGTAAATTCGGTGCTCGGGTAAGTAAAACGGGGCTCAGGGGGAGCGATGACTGCAAGGTGTTTTTTCACCTTAATGCATAGGATGCATTAACCACTTGACCACTGGGCACTTAAACACCCTTCCTAACCAGACCAATTTTCAGCTTTCGGTGCTTTCACAATTTGAATGACAATTACTCAGTCATACAAAATTGTACCCATTTGAAATTTGTGTCCTTTTTTTCACACAAATAGAGCTTTCTTTTGGTGGTATTTGATCACCTCTGGGTTTTTTATTTTTTGCGCTATAAAAGAAAAACGACTGAAAATTCTGTAAAAAAAAATAAAAAAATCTTGTTTCTGTCATATTAGCGGGTTATTTCTCACACACAGCATATGCATACCACAAATTACACCCCAAAACACATTCTGCTATTCCTCCCGAGTATGGCGATACCCCATGTGTGAGACTTTTACACAGCGTGGCCACATACAGAGGCCCAATATGCAGGGAACGCCATCAGGCGTTCTGGAACACCCAGGCCAATTCTGACATTTCTCTCCTACATGGAAAAATCATAATTTATTTGCTAGAAAATTACATAGAACCCCAAACATTATATATGCTTTTTTAGCAAAGACCCTAGAGAATACAATGGCGGCCGTTACAACTTTTTATCTCGCACGGTATTTTCGTAGAATTTTTTTGAACGCGTGTTTTTAAAAAAAAAAATGTTTTGTGCTAAAAAAAAAAAAAAAAAACAGTAAAGTTAGCCCAATTTTTTTTCATAATGTGAAAGATGACGTTACGCCGAGTAAATAGATACCCAACATGTCACACTTAAAAATTGCGCACGCTCATGGAATGGTGCCAAACTTCGCTACCTAAAAATCCCCATAGGCGATAGTATTTGGGTATTGCAGAGTATTTGGGTATTGCAGAGTATCGCACAGGGTATTGCGGTATTGGGGTACTGGAGTATTGGGGTACTGGAGTACTGCAGAGTATTGGGGTACTGGAGTACTGCAGAGTATTGGGGTACTGGAGTACTGCAGAGTATTGGGGTACTGGGGTATTGCAGAGTATTGGGGTACTGGGGTATTGCAGAGTATTGGGGTTTTGGGGTACTGCAGAGTATTGGGGTATTGCAGAGTATTGGGGTACTGGGGTATTGCAGAGTATTGGGGTACTGGGGTACTGCAGAGTATTGGGGGTACTGGGGTACTGCAGAGTATTGGGGTACTGGGGTATTGAAGTGTATTGGGGTACTGGGGCATTGCAGAGTACTGGGGTACTGGGGTATTGGGGTACTGGGGTATTGGGGTACTGGGGTATTGTGGGGTACTGGGGTAATGCAGGGTACTGGGGGATTGCAGGGTACTGGGGGATTGCAGAGCTGGGATGGATTGAGGGGTGGCTGGATCTGTGACTGCATTTGTCACAGATCCAGCCACAGCTCAGCTGCTGACACCCCGCTCCCCCCCCTCTCCTCGCACACTGTACCGAACGGTACAGAGAGCAGAGGGAGGAGAGGGAGGAACCGGCATCATCAAATGACGCCGGTTTGTTTACAAGTGATCGCGCCGTCATTTGACGGCGCGATCACGTGGTAAACGGCCGCTATCAGCGGCAATTTACCGTGATCCGTGATGCGCCGGGTCTTATAGACCCGGCGATCACGGACACTTTCGCGAGCGCGTCCCAGGGGACGCGCAATCGCGGAAGTGAAGGACGACGTCCCAGGGACGTCGTGTCAAAACTACTCGACCGCGCTGTAGCAGTATTTTCGCTATAGCGCGGTCGGCAAGTGGTTAAGGTGAAAAAACACGAAGGTTTACAACCACTTTAAAGTGTATCTGTCATTCAAGTGTTTCCATACCCTTAAGAAATAGTAAGTGAGCATTAAACCAAAGGCTCAAAAAACAATGTAGCTCCAGGCACTGGGGAGCAAATAATTCTCAAAGTTCACAAAAATAGCACTGAAGTTATTCAGAAGCTTATTCTTCTCACATTCCCAGAGCATCTGTTATGTGTTTTCATTACAAATTAGAAGGCTGCAAGGGGGAAAACAGAGTGCGCTGTTGAGAGAATGACTTGGATGACTTTAATGCTTCTACTGAGAACGTTGAGTATGATTTGCTTCCCAGTGCCTGCAGCTATTACCAAACAATCTTGTTTGAATACCTTGAATATCAGAGGGAGGATCTCCTTATGGAACCCAGGTCCCAGGGGTATGTGCAAAGTGGAGTCTCAACTCATTATATTTCCAATTGTTACAGCCTAGAATTTGATCAGATCAAAGGAAATATATGGAAATACTTGTGTGCATGGAATAGGGGCGCTAAAAGAAAATAAATAGGTGGATCGATACAACCTATCCCAATATAGACATAAATCCTTGTTACAAATAATATTACAAATTGTGCAATGTGCATATAAAATCAATGATAATGACAACACCTGCAGTGAAAAGGTGTGCAACCATATATGAGTGAAATATGATATAATTGGACAATATACAATACACAGTGAGATATAAAGTGACCATAAAAAATGTTAAAGTGCTCCGTGCTCAAAAAGTCCTTGTGGTAGGTTCCACCTTCACCAATGGGACACCTCAAGTGGGGATGGATGGCTCCTTACCAGATGATGTCGACCTAATCTAAGGTCAATAGAGCCTGGGTATCACCACCTTTCGCATGGGGGATTCCAATGTAGTTTAACGAGTAATGCGGATGTCATAAGAAAAAAGGAAGAACAGCTCCCATAGTGTAAAACTATTTATTACGATATAAAAAACAAATACACAGTGCCAAGTGGCCCCTTACTTGAATGGGTGCCCGTATCCCGGCACTGAGGCTGTAGGCTTGTAGATATGGAGAGAGAAGCGAGGACCGGCGTGCGTTCCACTGCTGTGCGCGAGGAAACCAGATAACCGGATGTGAGTAATCAATGCGTGCCCAGATACCGCCTCGACATATGTTTCGATATGATCGTCATCAGGAAGCGTACCTGGCGCACGCTAAGGGCTAGTAATATAGGCCTGTCAATCACCAGATGGGAGGGGCAATGCGATGCTACAACAGCCTCTGTTCCGGTTATGGCAGCCATTCAATAAACAATCGTAACACAGCAATTTAAAAGAGCGTTCGCAACCATTAACAGTATGCAAACGTAACTGCAGATTCGGGATGCAAAACCATACTTAAATAGGAAACATATCTCCAGATAATATATGACAATCCGTAGATACAAATGAGCAATGTCAGTCTCCAAACCACAGTTTAAATAAAAAACAATTTAAATAAAAAGCAAATGTGCATATACATGTAATTAAAAATGCATAAATATTATCTGGGTAGTCCCATCCTACAATCTAGATAGAGACAAACCCTTGCACATTAGCTGCTAATAAATCATTGGCATACCAACTAAATGTAAGATATATTAATTATTTAAATAATATTAAAATTATATTAAAATATATATATTTTTTATGGACAGAAAAAAATATATATTAATAATAAAAATATATAAATGAAATTATAAAAAGACCTAATCATTTATATTAAATTAAAAAAACCCTCATTATTCATCGGTCAAAAAACAATTAAGGTCCAACTCGATGTTGAGGCCCAGTGGCCTCATCGTCCTAAGGCGATGGATCCACTGGGTCTCATTCTGGGATACCGCCTTAATCATGTCGGTTCCACGCCAATGATTAGTAATTCTATCTATCCCATAAAAAGTGAGTAAGCTAGGATCCCTGTTATGATAAAGGTCAAAATGTTTGGACACACTATGATCAGAATAACCTTTTATAATGTTGGCCACATGTTCATTAATTCTAATTTTGAGTTCTCGGGTAGTTCGGCCAACATATTGGAGGTTACAGGGACATACCAATACATAGGTAACAAACTTAGAATGGCACGTGATCAATGGTTTGATGGTGTATTCACGGTTGGTTACACTAGATTTAAATTTGTTAAACTTTTTTCCTTGCCTTTTTGTTTTTTTGCATGATCTGCATCGGGTACAATAATGGAAACTAGACCCATCAAGAAAGGTAAGGGGTTTTGCCGGAGGATCTGGGACATTGGCTGCCACCATATTTCTCAACCCTGGTGCTCGCCGGTATATAAAGGTAGGACATGTGGGTCTTTTCTTGGAGGTTTAACCTTACTTACTAATAAGGCTTGTCTGTCCATGTCCAAAACTTCTTTTTGGGCCTTCCGTAATTGGTTTGGGCAATAACCCTTTTCTATAAATTTGGTGGTGAGTACCTCTGACTGTTGAACATAGTCCACTAAATCATTACAATTTCTCTGAATTCGCATAAATTGGCCCTTTGGTATGGCACCCAACCATTTAGGATGATGGCAACTGGAGGTTGGTACATACCCATTACGGTCAGTTGGCTTAAAGTAAGTCATAGTGTGGATCTGGTTACCTTGTTTTGTTAAGATGAGGTCCAAATAATGAATTGAGGTCTTGTTAAATTCAGCGGTGAAGCTGAGACCATAATTGTTGTTGTTCATTTGGACTAAGAAATGTTCTAAGGAGAGTTGGGAGCCCTCCCATAGAAGTACAATATCATCTATATACCTCCGGTAATAAACCAGAGAGGTAACTTTATCTTTATAGATGGTTTCCTCCTCCCATCTACTAAGTACCAAGTTTGCCACACTGGGTGCATACCGAGCCCCCATTGCGACTCCTCTGATCTGTTTATAAAAAAAATTCTTGGGCCCAGAAATAATTATTTCCCATGGCCAATAGGAGTCCCTTAACCAAAAAGTTAATCTGAGCCGGGGGTATTGCAGATTGGAGTTCTAATGCTTGTTGCACAGCTGAAATTGCATCAGGTTGGCGAATGTTGGTATAAAGAGATTCGACATCTACAGTAACCAGCCATGCATTTTCGGAAACTGTAAATGTTGCTAAGGACTTGATAAGTTCTCTACTGTCCTTCAAATAGGATTTGCCTTGAGTGACCAAGGGTTGGAGATAAATATCCAAGTACTCACCCACTCTAGAATAGAGAGAACCTATTCCGCTTACAATAGGCCTCCCAGGTGGGTGAGTATTGTTTTTGTGGATTTTTGGGATCGTGTACAGTACAGGTGTACGAGGTACTTTTGGGACCAAATATTGTGCCTCTTTATCTGTAAGAATAGATTGGGTTAGACCATCTTTAACCCAGAGGGTAAGCTCATTTTTGAGTCTACCCAAAGGATCCCCAGGAAGAAGAGAATAAGTGTCTGTGGCACTCAGCAAACGTTGGATTTCTCCGTAGTAGTCTGTTTTTTTGAGTATTACCACTCCACCGCCTTTGTCGGCAGGGCGGACTACTATGTTTTTATTTTCTTCTAAGGCTTTAATTCCATCCGACACCAGGTTATAGTTGCTGGTATGTTTTGTGTCAAAAGCTTTAATATCTAACTCTTGAATTTTCCCTTGTACCATATGTTTGTACCATATGTTTAAAAGTCCTTAGCAACATTTACAGTTTCCGAAAATGCATGGCTGGTTACTGTAGATGTCGAATCTCTTTATACCAACATTCGCCAACCTGATGCAATTTCAGCTGTGCAACAAGCATTAGAACTCCAATCTGCAATACCCCCGGCTCAGATTAACTTTTTGGTTAAGGGACTCCTATTGGCCATGGGAAATAATTATTTCTGGGCCCAAGGAAAATTTTTATAAACAGATCAGAGGAGTCGCAATGGGGGCTCGGTATGCACCCAGTGTGGCAAACTTGGTACTTAGTAGATGGGAGGAGGAAACCATCTATAAAGATAAAGTTACCTCTCTGGTTTATTACCGGAGGTATATAGATGATATTGTACTTCTATGGGAGGGCTCCCAACTCTCCTTAGAACATTTCTTAGTCCAAATGAACAACAACAATTATGGTCTCAGCTTCACCGCTGAATTTAACAAGACCTCAATTCATTATTTGGACCTCATCTTAACAAAACAAGGTAACCAGATCCACACTATGACTTACTTTAAGCCAACTGACCGTAATGGGTATGTACCAACCTCCAGTTGCCATCATCCTAAATGGTTGGGTGCCATACCAAAGGGCCAATTTATGCGAATTCGGAGAAATTGTAATGATTTAGTGGACTATGTTCAACAGTCAGAGGTACTCACCACCAAATTTATAGAAAAGGGTTATTGCCCAAACCAATTACGGAAGGCCCAAAAAGAAGTTTTGGACATGGACAGACAAGCCTTATTAGTAAGTAAGGTTAAACCTCCAAGAAAAGAAGATGTACCTTTTTTGTCTGGATACCATAGGCAATATAGATATATAGAAAAAATCATTAAAGAGTATTGGCCAATCCTACTTAAAGATAATGATTTGGCCAAGATTCTACCCACATGTCCTACCTTTATATACCGGCGAGCACCAGGGTTGAGAAATATGGTGGCAGCCAATGTCCCAGATCCTCCGGCAAAACCCCTTACCTTTCTTGATGGGTCTAGTTTCCATTATTGTACCCGATGCAGATCATGCAAAAAAACAAAAAGGCAAGGAAAAAAGGTTAACAAATTTAAATCTAGTGTAACCAACCGTGAATACACCATCAAACCATTGATCACGTGCCATTCTAAGTTTGTTACCTATGTACTGGTATGTCCCTGTAACCTCCAATATGTTGGCCGCACTACCCGAGAACTCAAAATTAGAATTAATGAACATGTGGCCAACATTATAAAAGGTTATTCTGATCATAGTGTGTCCAAACATTTTGACCTTTATCATAACAGGGATCCTAGCTTACTCACTTTTTATGGGATAGATAGAATTACTAATCATTGGCGTGGAACCGACATGATTAAGGCGGTATCCCAGAATGAGACCCAGTGGATCCATCGCCTTAGGACGATGAGGCCACTGGGCCTCAACATCGAGTTGGACCTTAATTGTTTTTTGACCGATGAATAATGAGGGGTTTTTTAATTTAATATAAATGATTAGGTCTTTTTATAATTTCATTTATATATTTTTATTATTAATATATATTTTTTTCTGTCCATAAAAAATATATATATTTTAATATAATTTTAATATTATTTAAATAATTAATATATCTTACATTTAGTTGGTATGCCAATGATTTATTAGCAGCTAATGTGCAAGGGTTTGTCTCTATCTAGATTGTAGGATGGCACTACCCAGATAATATTTATGCATTTTTAATTACATGTATATGCACATTTGCTTTTTATTTAAATTGTTTTTTATTTAAACTGTGGTTTGGAGACTGACATTGCTCATTTGTATCTACGGATTGTCATATATTATCTGGAGATATGTTTCCTATTTGAGTATGGTTTTGCATCCCGAATCTGCAGTTACGTTTGCATACTGTTAATGGTTGCGAACGCTCTTTTAAATTGCTGTGTTACGATTGTTTATTGAATGGCTGCCATAACCGGAACAGAGGCTGTTGTAGCATCGCATTGCCCCTCCCATCTGGTGATTGACAGGCCTATATTACTAGCCCTTAGCGTGCGCCAGGTACGCTTCCTGATGACGATCATATCGAAACATATGTCGAGGCGGTATCTGGGCACGCATTGATTACTCACATCCGGTTATCTGGTTTCCTCGCGCACAGCAGTGGAACGCACGCCGGTCCTCGCTTCTCTCTCCATATCTACAAGCCTACAGCCTCAGTGCCGGGATACGGGCACCCATTCAAGTAAGGGGCCACTTGGCACTGTGTATTTGTTTTTTATATCGTAATAAATAGTTTTACACTATGGGAGCTGTTCTTCCTTTTTTCTTATGACATCCGCATTACTCGTTAAACTACATTGGAATCCCCCATGCGAAAGGTGGTGATACCCAGGCTCTATTGACCTTAGATTAGGTCGACATCATCTGGTAAGGAGCCATCCATCCCCACTTGAGGTGTCCCATTGGTGAAGGTGGAACCTACCACAAGGACTTTTTGAGCACGGAGCACTTTAACATTTTTTATGGTCACTTTATATCTCACTGTGTATTGTATATTGTCCAATTATATCATATTTCACTCATATATGGTTGCACACCTTTTCACTGCAGGTGTTGTCATTATCATTGATTTTATATGCACATTGCACAATTTGTAATATTATTTGTAACAAGGATTTATGTCTATATTGGGATAGGTTGTATCGATCCACCTATTTATTTTCTTTTAGCGCCCCTATTCCATGCACACATTTATTATAATTCAATCCAATTGATTTATTCAGGGAGCAGCTTTTCTATTTTATTTTCCCACCCCTCCCCCACATTGGCGCGAGATTTTTCACACAAATACCTATATGGAAATACTTACCCATCCCACAAGGAGATAAAAGCTTGGTAAAGATTTTTTTCTCTGGGAGTGCATTTCATAGCAAAACAGTCACCATGATTTTATCCCTTTGTCTCCTAGGTGGCCCATAGGTAAAAAAAAGTGTGTAGTATGTGTTGACTTTGTTGGCGTGGGTGATGTCATCAGTGTGTGACTTGTTGTTTAATACTAGGTGTTTATACCGAGTGGGTTCCAAGGTTCAGCACCTGACATGCCCACCATAGAAAGGAATGAATGGGAGCTTAACAGCAGTGAGGTTGAGGCCTATTATCTAACATCTGTGCATGTTTCAATGCACATAATGGTAATAATGCACCTATAAATACACACACATTTCTTTCAATTGCAATTTTTTTTCCCTTGTTTTCACCTTTAATTTATTTTTATTTTTTTATTCTGATCCTGAGAAGTCCAGGGGATCCCCGGGTTACATCAGTGACCATACAAGGTCACATTATGATATTAGATTATATCACCTAGTGATCCCCTGGGTTTTCCTGGGTCAGATAATGTTTAAAAATGAAAATAACAGTTCAAAAAAAGGAAACAAAATGGTGACTCCCTTAAAAGCGGAGTTCCAACCACAATTAGCATTTTTTAAATGTATGTCCTTTCATCGTGCGTTTTAATAGTATAAATCCGGTCACTTACTATTTTACAATCCGCCACCGCTCCACATAGTTATTCAAAAAAGATAGTTTATAAAACTATGTCTACACCGTTGTCATTTTGCTTGTGGGCATTGTGAAGTTCAATAATGGAAAAAAAATTGGGATAGAAACTCCTCTTTAATATTCCATCCAGTCTGGGTGGCCAGGAAATGAGGACAGCAAGTATGTATGCCCCTCTTTCTTGTATATTAGGGAGTCTTGTAACTTCTTGTATATAGGGAGTGGTAAAGCCTCCCCCATGCAAAGGTACCTTTGTCTCAATGTTGAGGGACACTGTCCTCTTTTCTACATCCATGTGCTTTAAAATGAGGAGGGGTTATGGTAAAATGGGAGCAACTTATGATGAAATCTGAAAGCCCCATTTATATCAGGGGGTGACCAGATATCTGTCCCTTCTCAGGGGTATGACTACAGGGATGCATTAATACCCCTTATCCATTCTCACAAAGAGTTAAAGTAAAAATAAAACATATTAAAATACCCTTAACAAATAAACACTGGCTTAAATAAGGTTTATTAATGACCCTAGTAGTAAATCCAGTGACAATCATGGCATCCAGTGATGTATCCATCAATCAAATTATTTAATGCCTCGTACATACGATTGGATTTTCCGTAGGAAAAACCTTGGATGGCTTATCCGACGGAATTCCGCTCAAACTTAGCTTGCATATGCACATGGCCATACACATGGTCACACAAAAGTTTGCTGAACTTTCATCTGTCAAGAACAACATAAAGATTGAACAACACTACGACGAGCTGAGAAAATTAAATTCAATGCTTCCAAGCATGCGTCAAATTGTTTCCGAGCATGTGTCAGAATTTTGTGCGTCGGAATTGCTACAGACGATCGGATTTTTTGAAAATTTAAGAACCAGCTTTCAATCTTGGCCGAAATTTGTCAGCAAAAGTCCGATGGAGCATACACACGGTCGTAATTTCTGTTCAAAAGCTCACATCGGACTTTTGCTGTCGGAATTTCCGATCGTGTGAACAGGGAATTACAAGGTATTCTAAGTCAATCACAATGACTTGTCACTGATCTGTACACTCTTTCCAATAAACGACAGATTTTCATCTGCAGTCATTTAAATTTACAACCATGAAGGGTGCCATCATTGGTCAAAATTGGCAATTGACCAGCCCACCTAAATTCCGTCACTATTGACTTTATGTTTGAACAACACTAGTCATTATTGTCAATTCTACAAAATAACAGATCTGACACATCTGCTGCTATCTGCTCTTTTCTAATAATATGTTGTGGAAACATTTTCCAAAATGTCTCTACAATTTTAAGTAGCTGAGTGTATCTCTAGAGACTTAATGATCTAAATGTATAAACGTCTGTAATAATGATGAGGTAGCTACCTTTCCAGTCTTTCAAGCAATCAAACCTGACCTTTTACATGTAATTTTATCAATGTGTCAAGATATAAAAATAAAACTGAAATGTCAGCCATGCTATGTAATATTTTGCACATAATTTGTATTTTACAAAATATATTACAGGCGTTTTGGAAGTCCTACAAACCAGATAGCATGAATTGTATTTTTCATGTTTAAAGCACATTCTGATGTTGTCAACCATATACTGTTATTTTCTTTCTCAATCGTTTTTATTGTTCCACAATAAACTAAAATACACATATTTATGTGAATCAGAGGGCAATGAAAGAATAAACTGTGACTCACAATGAGTATCTAGTCTCAGAACATATACAATACATGCATCTGTGAAACAAATAGGGGTGGTTGACACAGTGGCATAACGTGGGTTGTCAGGAGATGGTGAAATACTGCAGACATACTACAGGAGATGGTGAGAGACTGCAGACATGATATAGGAGATTGCGAGAGACTGCTGACATGATATAGGAGATGGCGAGAGACTGCAGACATGATACAGGAGATGGTGAGAGTTTGCAGACATACTACAGGAGAAGAAAGGGAAAGGGAATTGTCAAGGGCTACTCCAAATGTTGCCCTAAGACGCCAGTGATGTTAAGGACTATCTCTCTACCCAGAAATTAAACAAAGTAGTTATAAACATACATTTATTACAAAGATTTACAAAAATACATAAATTACAACAAAACAAGGATATGGTTGTTGCAAGGTAATCCATTATTTTCACACAGATGTAGACACAGACATGGTTCTTATGTTTCGTGACAAATGCTGCTTCTTCAGGAGGAGTCAACCAAGAACATCTATGACAAGATTCAGTCTCATAGTTACAGTATCAAAAACATTTGAAGACAGTGTTGTAGCAAACTACCAATAACACATTTTTATTAAGTATTAAGAAGCCGGCGTGAATCACCAATGAATGCCCAATTGGGCAACAAACGGCATCAATTTGAGACAAGCTAAATGGATGATCCCCCCAGGGGGGCGAACACGGGAGGCTATTAGGATGGACTGAATATGTATAGAAGAGATATACAGTAATTAATTTATAAATGTTAGGTCCATACATAAAACCAGCACACATGAACGGAAAGGAAGAGCAATGGAAGGGAGGAGTGTGTGGGAAAAGGGAGGAGGGAAAAAGAGGGGAAAAAAGGGGGAAAGGATGGGGGAGAGAGAGCAATGACAGAGGGAAGAGGAAGAGAGGACGAGGGGGAGAAATTGGGAGTAAGGAAGGGGAGGAGGGCCACTGGCAATGAGATATGGACGATGGAGAGGGGAGGGGAAGGGAAAAGAGAGGGAGGAGGAGGAGGGAAAGACCAGGACCAGGAAAGAAAGAGTGGAGGATGGGGAGAAGGATGGGACGGAAAATGGGAGGAAAGAGAGAAAGAGGGGAACTAGGGAAGGGAGATATGGGGAAAAAGGGAGAGGGAACAGAGAGGGGGAAGAGAATGGAGGGGAAAAGAGTGTGGGTAGGAGGAGGGAGACAGTGAAAGACTGCAGACATACTATGGGCAGGGCTATTTTTCTCAGATAATAGGTGCAGGAACTTAACCATGCTACCACCGCCTAACAGTGGGAGAGTCTTAATGGGTAAATACCATTTGTGCATTCTGCACAGAGTACAGAGTTCAGGAGTTTGATACATACAGAATGCAAAGATCAAGATTGTACTACATATAGAGTGCAGAATTCAGAAGTGTGCAATGCAGAGAGAGAAGAGTTCAGGAGTGTACTGCATACAGAGTGCATAGTTCATAACTGTGCTATGTACAGATTGCAAGGCTCAGGAATGCATATCTCACAGGACAGTTTACAGCTCCCCCTTCTAGTACAGAGCTCTCCTCCCACTACCAAGTCTTCTCTTCGCCACGTACATAGTATCAGAGAGAGGGGCTACTACAGAAAAGCAACTACAACTTACAGTTGGAGTGCAATGTTAAGTGGAGAGAGTGGGGATAGGGGGTGACATTGGTGCTAAGTCAATGGGACATTAGTGCTAAATGGGTGGGAGGTGTGCTAATTTCTAACTTGGGGGAGAGTTGGAACATTGTTGCTAAGTGGGGGGCATTGTTGTTAAGTGGGGGGAAATGAGGGACATTTGGGATAAGTGGGAGAAGCGGGACATTGGGGATAAGTAGAAGAAGGAGGGGGACATTGGGGATAAGTGGGGGGATACATGTGAGAAGAGGAGGGGACATTTGGGATTAGTGGTGGGACTAGAGGGGTATTGGGGATAAGTGGGGGAGAGGTGGAACATTTGGGATAAGTGGGAGGAGAGGGGGGACATTTGTGATAAGTGGTAAGAGGGGGGACATTTGGGTAAATGTGGGAGACGAGGGAGGGATATTTGGGATAAGCAGGGGAGAGGGGACATTTGGGATAAGTGGAAGGAGGGGGAACATTTGGGATAAGTGGGAGGAGGGGAGATATTTGGGATAAGTGGGAGGAGGGACATTTGGAATAAGTGGGAGGAGGGGGGACATTTGGGATAAATGGGGAAGAGGGTGATGCTTTGTGTATGTGTGTAGAGAAGACTGTGCGAGTGTAGTTTGCCCTATGTGACCGTGTTATACATGCTGAGTGTCACATACAATACAGCATCTTGGCCTAGGCCAACAAGAACCAGGCCTAGGGCGGCATGAAAAGAGACCCCTCCTGCTTGCGCTACACTTTCAGGGTAGCGCCAGTCTTTTGAGGTGGACTGGGCCAGAAGACAAATCGTTCTGGTGCACTGCTGCCGGTATGACAGTGAAAGACGCAGACACAAGGGACATTGACATAGTCACCTCTACCTGTCAGTTACCTGTACTGAGTCATAGACTTCTGTTATTAACTGCGAGTTTGGCGAGCTTTCTGAAAGTGCACCAAACCTGCAGAATATAATAGAAGTCTATTGCAAAGTGCAGGAAAGCCAAGAGTACACTGTGTTGCACCCGTGGTAAGGGTAAACCACAGCACATCAGTTTGAAAGCAGCCTTGTGCCCCTTTCACACAGTCAGTCCGACAGTCCAACCAATTGGACCCTCCATTAACCATTAAGTAGTGGCAGACATAAACCAACTTGTGTTCTACCTCCAGTATGATCTGCTAAAAAGTATCGTGGGCTGTGTCCGCTCTGCATATGCAGAGCAGACACGGACTTCCTATCCACCCACTCTGCTCATTGTGGTTACCAAGTCGCTTAAGTGGCCCTCGCTCTACAAAAGTTTGGGCACCCCTGGAGCAGTTAAGAGAGCTTGTTGGCGCCATTGAGATGAGCCCAAGATTCAGCAATATGGCCTCACCTTCCAGATATGTGGAGAAAGAGCCAACGACAGAAAAGCAGAAAAGAAAGAGCCAATGATTTTTAATACCTTTGTCAATGAAGGATTGCAATAATGGCTTTAAGGATCTACAGTATATTTTTAGACTGTAGTGGTATGTTAGCAAATATTTGAATCGGATGGCCTCTCCTCTAAAGATCCATAGATTATAGATTATCTGGCCATCCCCTGTTCCTTGACCGTATAGAAATTGGGTTTGAAAATAATGTCCTTTGGATTTCCATCAGGGCATGGGGAATTGAGGGCTCTGTGAACTCTGACCAATTCACCTGTGTGGCGGGATGTCTGGTATCATATTTTCTTTAGCTTTTTGTGCAGCTTCTCCCTTTCCCAGTCTGAGGTTCACTGTAATGCCCTGTACAAAAGATCAGAACTTTGACCAAATTCACATCGGAATTCCGACGGAATTCAATCGGAGGAAAATGTTCTATGTAAACTACGATGAATGAATTTCCGATGGGGCATACACACGGTCAGAGTTACTAATGGAAAAAGTCAGTCTGACTTTTTCCATCGGAAATTTCGATCGTGTGTGAGAGGCATTACATTTCTGCAAAAGGCACATACCTATTCAAATTAGGAACATACATTGTTTGCATTTAAAAGTTACATTAACACTTCCGGTCTGAGCGTGCTCTGGGGAAGACGTGCATGTACAGAGCTCCGACTGCCTGCAACACAATCCCAGGCCATCCGTGCCTAATTTCCCCCTCAGACACCTCAAATCTCAGCCTTATCCCTACCTGGGTTCCTCCTGCATTGATCCCAGCCGAAAACCCGGGATCTGGCCGCTCGATTGAGGATTTTCAATCTCCTTCCACACCTAATCGGAGCAGCAGGATCCCCCCCATCGCGGGGCGCCATCGGCACATCTCTCCCCCGGTCTCCGGAGCCCTCTGGCCTGCCGCTTTCCATCCGCGGGCACCGCCTCGCTCCCGCCCGGACGCCTGAAGCAGGAAAGACCACGGTTTTCGGCCTAGTCCTGGAAGAGGCGGTCATCTTGCTCCACCCGGCAGCGACCCCAGCGCAGTTTCTCGGCCTTCCTGCTTCCACGGTGTCCATTGCCTCTGGCTACCACCTCTGGATCCTCTCTGGATGTCATTGTTGTGCCTCCAGGACCCTGCAGCGCTACCCAGGTCAGTCCCTGGCTCAGGCCTAGCACAATATCGGCGGCCATCTTGCTCCACCTGGTATCAGCTCAGCTGCAGGCCCTCTCCCCCACAGACTCAGCTACCCCTTGCCATATACCTCTTCCCACAAGCAACAGACTGTCCATACCACCACCTGGGGTAGGCGCAAACCTTGAACAGTTATATTGTGCTGACCTGGCGAAGATACGGTGGCCGTGTTGGTATACCTCATTCTATTGCTCACTGAGACTTTTATTTTTCTAACACGGTAATTCCCCATAAGAGACGTATAGACCCGTCCTCTCAAAGCCGGGGGAGCCTGTTCACTATCGTAGCAAGCCCCCATACCCTCCTCACCAGGCGGCATGTAGTCCCATAAGAAGTATGGAGCGGTATCGGGCATGCATGATGGACTAAAAAAAAAAACACGATTAGACACATTCCTAACAAGGAGTGCATGCGCGGGACTTCAGAAGGAGACATGCTCTGAGGGAGCTCCCAGCACCCCGGCCAAAACGAGCAACCGTACTATCTGACAGCGGAGATTGAGACCCAGCCAGCTGAAGCCCCAACCCGGTTATGAACCAAAGGGCACGTGGGCAGCCAAAGCGCAGACAGCATAAGCAGTCTAAGTCTGAGAAGGGACCGGGGCCTTCCCCGGGTCAATCCAACATGGTGTCCGGTCATCCAGACACACGTGGTAGCGTGGCAGCTAGAACAGGGAGCAGCACCACTCATGAGGGTAATATGACCTTCCCAGACCTGTTCTCCTCACAATCCTCAGAAGAAGCTGGGGCGATCCAGCAAGGAGAGGCAGCGTCGCCGCCATGTTCACAGTCCCATGTCCTCTATGCAGGCGGACTGGAATCAGCACACTCCCCAGCCTTCCGAAAATAGAATACCTGGAGAACCGTTCAAGGAGGTATAATGTGCATGTGCGTGGCCTGCCTGAAACACATACTGATTTGGAAAGTGCCAAGAGGGACATCATGCGTGAATTAATACCAGATATAGCTCCTCACCAGATGGAAATTGACCGTATTCATCGCGCACTGGCGGCCCCCAGATCTGATGGCCTCCCACGAGACGTGATTGTAAAACCGCATTATTATTGCATTAAAGAAAGACTGATGTTAGTAGCCAGGAATCGACAGGATCTGAAGCTTTACGGATCGCCTATTCAGCTATTTACCGACCTTGCACCCTCAACTGTGCAAAAGCGCAGAAATTTGCGCCCCCCTGTTGCAACAGCTTGTGGACAAACAGATCAAGTATCGCTGGTCCTTCCCATTCAGACTTTCTTTCACTTTCAAAGGGAGGTCTCACTCGTTCACCACATTCCAATCGGGAGAAGAACTTCTACTCAACCTGGGGATCATAGCTCGTGATGCTCCGGCTCAGTCCCCCCAGCATCCAGATGGCCGTCATCGCCCTCTCTCACCGCTCTGGCAAGATGTCAATCGCTCCCGAGCTCGAGGACCCCGCCGGAACACCTGACCTGGTCTAGCTAGGCTGATTCCCCCGTGCGGTGCAGAACTAGAGTATTGGCTTATACAAGTTTTTCCTCTACATGTGCCAAATACCTTATTTTTTCTTCTCTCTTCTCCAAATGTTCTACCTAATGATTTAATTTTTGTGCTACGTTCCAGTTAGTCAAACTATTTGAGTTACTTAGATGTTTTGGTCTGGGTGGTTACCCAGGCCACCCACCTGCGAGACTACGCACCCTCCTTGGAGGATAGTACCCTCGCGTACTATTGACCGGATTATGATTCCGGTTAGGGATATCCCCAGTGCCTTAACTGATCTGGTTTTTACTGACCTTAGGGTTGGTTCGTTGGGCCTTAGGCCTAATAATGTTTCTCTTGCTCCTTTTTCTCTTTTTTCACTAATGTATCTCTTTCTTACCTTTTCCCCTTCCCTTCCCACTTGTCTCGATCCTGCACCTCGGTCAACATACCCAGTCCACAGAGTCTGGAGGAGATCAAGACCTGTCTCGATGGACGTGGTCAGTACGCAGACTGTACAAGGTAAGAGTGCTCTGCCTTACCACGATGGCTACATCTCATTCCACTGATTACACTATCTTAAGCCATAATGTTCACAGGTTTAATTCCCCAGTCAAAAGGACAAAGGCTTTTCAGTTTTATTACAAACAGAAAGCTGATGTACTTCTATTGCAGGAGACCCACTTTTCAAGGACTTCTGCACCCCGCTATCTCAGTGCCAGGTACCCGCAATTTTATTTGGCTGGGGGTGCAGAAAAAAAGGGTGGAGTGGCTGTCTGCTTTTCTAAGCGGACTCCGTTCACACCTATCACAATCATTAAAGACAAAGGGGTAGGTATATCATGACCGTTGGGCGCCTTCATGACCAAGAAGTTTCTTTTATTTCATACTATGCCCCGAATACTGGTCAGACAGAATTCTTTAGTAGGATGTTTCGGACACTGCTACCTAAGGTACAAGGACAGGTGATACTGGGGGGAGACAGCAATATCCCTCTTGACAACATCATGGATAAATCTAACCCTTCTAGACCAACTTTTAGAAGACCGCCGTCCTGCAGTGGTAAAGTGGCCCGCCTATTTCATACGCAGGGTTGATAGACACATGGCAGGAGGTCAACCCACCGGTTAGAGATTACACTTATTACTCTCAAGTCCACCGTACCTATTCCAGGATAGACCACCTCTTAATACGCACTTCACTACTCCCCTACGTACTAAATGTTAAGATACTTAGCACCCCCTGGTCGGATCACTCACCAATTAAAATGTCCACCACTGGCCTCTGGTCTAAGGCTAAGCCCTCACCTTGGAGACTCAATGTCAGTCTATTAAAAGACCCTGTAATATGTGCAGAAATAGAGCAGGAAATACAAAATTACTTTGAGAGCAATAAATCTTCAGTTAAATCACCAGCGATATTATGGGCAGCGCATAAGGCTACTGTTCGTGGCAAGTTAATACAAACTGCAGCCAGGGCGAAGCAAGCTCGGGATCAGGAAATTAAGTGTTTAAAGGCCACCTTAGACGAACTGGGCAAACAAGCCAGTCACCCCAAGATAGATCTGAGACACGCGATAGACGTAGCTAGACTTGCACTTAATCTTAGTTTAACCACGAGTGCCGAGAAATATATCAGCTGGTCCAAACACAAATTTTATACTATGGGGGATAAACCGACTACAATGCTAGCTAGAAAACTAGTTCCTCGGCCATACTCGCCAGCGTTACCCAAACTGCGCCTGTCGACATGAGCATCCACCCAGAACCGTGATAAGATAGTGCGAGAATTCTACAAATACTATGCCAGGCTATATAGTAAGCTGACTCGACCTGACACCTCCAAAACTGAAGAATTTTTTAGGGACATTCAACTGCCCAAACTATCCCAGGACCACGCTGATCTGATGGACAAGGTAATCACAGAACCTGAAGTCAGCTGGGCGATAAAGTCACTACACCCCAATAAGGTCCGGGACCTGATGGCTTTCCGGGGTTTTATTACAGGAAATACCAGGACATACTCACCCCTTACCTGAGACAGAACAATAGGCTTCCTGACTATGAAAATGTAGCCTATCTCAATGTGATCCCTAACCTGGGAAAGGACCATGGCAACTGCGCCAACTACCGTCCGATTTCGTTTATGTGGATCTGAAAATATTGACTAAAATATTAGCGCAGAGACTCAATACCTTCCTTTCGCGATACATCCATCCTGATCAGGCGGGCTTTGTGCCCAACAGACAAGCATCAGATCAGACACGTAGGATGATTGACCTAATATCGGCGGTACAATCTAACTGGGATGGCGGCGGGGTGAGGAGGGGGATGTTGCTCTCATTGGACATCCAGAAGGCGTTCGACTCTGTCTGCTGGAACTTTTTATTTGACGTCTTGACTCGTTATGGTTTTGGTCAGCGCTTTTTGGGCCTATTGAGAGCACTATATGATACTCCGAGTGCTATTCTGATGCTTCGGGGATATTCCTCTCAACCCTTTGCAATTAGAAGGGGAACTCGGCAGGGGTGTCCACTGTCTCCGTTATTATTTGCTCTAGCAATCGAGCCGCTAGCGATAAAGATCCGTTCGAGTCCAGACGTCAAGGGGATTGTTTGCGGGGGTTATGAGCATAAATGCTTACTTTTTGCTGATGACTTATTGATGACAATGACTGCACCGATTACCTCCCTGCCCAATCTCTTTGACATCTTACGGCCGTTCTCAGAGATCTCAGGATTAAAAATTAATCATAGCAAGTCCAGAGCTCTTAATCTATCGCTGCCCGAACATACTCGGACAACGCTGGAGCAGTCGTTCAGTTTTGGTTGGGAACCGGTAGCTCTTTCTTATTTAGGAGTCCACCTAACCTCATCGTACATTGTATAAGGCTAACTACCCAGCTCTTCTCAGACAGCTGACTGATGACATGGCTAAGTGGCAGATACATCCTCCATCGTGGTTTGGCAGACTCCACTCTGTTAAAATGAATGTACTACCTAGGCTATTATACCTGTTTCGTACGCTACCAGTAGCACTGGACCAATCTGATCTAAAAAAACTTTTAAAGAACACTGCTCAGATATATGTGGGGGAACAAGAGACCCAGGGTTAATAAGAGCACTTTGTATACACCTAAAGGTAGAGGGGGACTGGGTCTACCCGATGTGCAGAAATATTTTTGGGCTGCACAACTGGCACAACTTGCCAGATTTCACTCACAGAAGGCCCCAGCTATCTGGATGTCTATGGAGGCACACTCCTGTCGCCCCAGGCCTGTTTCACACATACTGTGGCTTGCGCCTAAAGAGAGACCACTAATATTGTGCCCTTCCCTGTCCTTCTCTATAGGCTTATGGGACAGGGTTTCCCGCACCCAACACTTAAAATCGCCCCATTCTCCCTTGGCTCCACTGTTGGAGAATAGAACGTTTGCCCCGGGCCTTGTTCCCCTAGCATTTGAGTGGTAGACCAATAAGGGTCTGCTGCGTATAGCTGACTTATATGACTGTAAAGGAATGCTAACGGTACAGGTAATGAAGGATAAATATGATATGCCTCTTAGAGAGAGTTATAGACATACTCAGATTGCACACTATATACAGACCTTGGCCCATAGGAGTGACATACAATCGCTCACACCTATGGAACAGTTGTGTAAACAGTATGACAAGATGAAAGGTCATATATCCTCAGTTTACATGATGCTGATGGGGGATTCAAAGAAGCTGGCCTATATGACCCAATGGGAGATGGATCTGCAGATAGACCTGGACCTTGCAGAATGGCACTCAATAGCCACAATGGCATCTCGATCTCTCATCAATACCTCCATAATAGAGGCAAATTATAAGGTCCTTTTCCGATGGTATATGGTGCCTACTAGGCTGGCTACCTTTGTACCTGGTGCATCCCCCCTGTGCTTTAGGGGATGTGGCCAGAGGGGCACCGCCCATCATATTTGGTGGACGTGCTCCAAGGTTAAAAGGTTCTGGATTAGGATCTATAACTTTCTTTACTCACTTACGCAGACCAATTTGCGGAAAACTGAAAAACAAGCACTACTGGGGGGCAGAGTTCCGGATACCTCGAAATCCATTAGACAACTTATTTCTTTCATATTTATTTCTGCGCGGATAACAATAGCTAGAAATTGGAAGACTGCAGCCCTCCCATTTGACCAGTTCAAACTGAAACCTACCTGGTTGATGCTAAATGAAAGGTTATCAGCGTTGTTGCAAGACAAGATGGAATTATTTAATAAAGTGTGGGATCCATGGATTTCGTATCTTACTAATGACCCTAACAGGATCACACCTTAGTACATCTCTAGTCAGTCTTACGGGTGCAGGACCGAGACCCCCCCCCCCCCCCTTCTCTCAGGTATGCTATCACCTTCTTCTTGACTTTCCTTTGTTTCTTGCCTGTCCACCTACTCCTTTTCTTCCATAGTATATAGTAAGTATAGTTTAAATGGTTTGTTGTTGGCTTTGACGGACGGGCTTGGGGTCTGCTCAGCCTGGGGGATGGGCTCCCCCCTTCACCCATCTGGGTGGGGGGGAAGCCCCCTAGTGTCGGGGGGGCCCCGGCGAGAGCAGCGCTTGTCCCAGATGATATATGTCCCCAGAGGACACAACTTTGAACTTGCTCAGTTTGTTCATTGCTGGGCCTGGCCCTGAGGTTGTGCTTACTACTGTTTGTTTTTACTACTTGGGCCCTTGCAGGGTTAATGTCATATTGGTCAACGAATTTTGTGAATGTAACGCATAACTTTGTATACTTGAAAATTCTTTAATAAACACCATTGAAACCAAAAGTTACATTAACCACTTAAGACCCGGACCAAAATGCTGCCAAATGACCTTGCCCCTTTTTGCGATTCGGCACTGCGTCGCTTTAACTGACAATTGCGTGGTCGTGCGACGTGGCTCCCAAACATTGTTATTTTTATTCCCACAAATAGAGCTTTCTTTTGGTGGTATTTGATCGCCTCTGCGATTTTTATTTTTTGCGCTATATACAAAAATAGAGCGACATTTAGTAAAAAAAAATCGCAATAAAAAAAAAATTAGCTACCTAGCGGGAACAGCGACACTAATACAGCGATCAGAAAAATGATCGCTTAGTGACGCTGACAATAGGGAGTGAAAGGGTTAACTAGGGCGGTGATCAAGGGGTTAAAACTTTATTAGGGGGGGTAGGGGGCTACCCTGAACCTAACACTAACTGCCTGTCAAACTGACACTAACTGCAATGATCATACATATAATCACTGCATTCAGTGACACTGTGACAGGGGGAGGGGGTGGGGGGGGGTCGATCGGGGGGGGTTAAATGTTCCTATGTGTCTGTGTGTCAGTGTGCTGTTGTGTACACTTACTATGTGATGTGATCTCTCCTCAGCGGTGGTCGAAAAAAACGCTGAGGGAGCGATCACATCACTTCCTCCTTCCTGTGTTTTTTTTTTTAATTTTTTTTTATTTTTGTGTATTTTTGTGCGTGAACTCGAGAGAGAGGAGCCGGACTGCAGGAGTTGGGAGTAGGCAGACACTCCCCCCGGAGGCAATCGCCATCCTTCTCCATGCCCCTGGTGGCAATGGCGGGTGTGAGGGGGGGCCTCCCACTCACCCCGCCCTACCTGCTCCTCTTGGGAGCCCAACTGGGGCCCAACAGGACCCCAATGGGGCAGAGGGACTCCCCCTATGAAGGAGCCTAGCCCACCCTGCCAGGCCCGTAGGGCCTTCGCCTCTCTTTATTTTAGGAGACCGCATGGCCAAAGTGCATGTGTGTTAAACCAATTTCGTGTGCGTGCAAGTGTGGTGGTTTTTTTTGTGGGGGGGGGTGGGCGTACTAAGCACAGGCGTACCTTGCATAGCACACCCACCGGGAGTCGGGCTGAGACCACCAAACTCAATTCACATGTAGCCGAGACCGGGATCCAAACCCTTGGCTGCAGAGGTGAACGGCTTGTCAGCGCAGTGCCAATCATGTTGAGCCACCACAGCTCCCTACCTCCTTCCTGTGTTTACACAGGAGGAGGAAATGAAAAGCAGGGGGAGCGCGCGGATTGGCTGAGAATGATTGGCCAGGTAACCGGACCGCCGCATGTACGGGGGGGTCCGATCGGACCCCCGAACCCCCCCAAGGCACCAACGTATATATACGTTGATGTGCCTGTCGGTGCCATTCTGCCGACGTAAATGTACATGCGGTGGTCCTTAAGTGGTTAACTGATGTAACTATTCATTAGTAAAAAGCTGTAATATTGTCTGTCTATTATATCTGCCTGGAGTTCAGATATAAGCTTTTGCTACTGAGAAAAAAAAAATGCTTCTTAAATGATTGATAGCCATTTAATAAATCTCCTACTATGTCTGTACTTTATGATAGACTGCAGTTGCTCTGGCTAAAGGGAAATTAAAATGGGCCTCCAGGCAAACAGGCAAACAGCTAAATTCACAGTTGAAATGAATGTGTTTACTGTTTAGCTGCCATACTGTCTTGACTTACTGTGATTTACACGCACACACCTGCCACATTATATTGTCCTGTAAATGTAACACTTAAAGCTGAAGTCTAGTTAATTTTTTTTTCATACTGCTCTTCTGTGATGTCCAGTCCTCTTTACAGTTTTGAACCTCTGGTGCTAGAAGGGTTAATAGTTTTGGGTCTAACATTTAAATTTGTAACACCACCTGTGAGTGGGGGAGTGGTAGAAGAATGACAGAATCCTCTTCCCCACTTACAGACATGCTACTAGTTACGTAATGTTTATAACCTGGTTAAATGGCTTTCTGCAGTCTGCTGCAGCATGCAATTTATGTCTAACCCCATAATACAGGGGGGCTATGACCATGCCTGAATACTCATAAAGCCTGCATGTGATCTGCATACAATGAGATATATTTGAACTTCTACCCTCTAGCTGCTGCATACTTCAGATTGCAAATTACATGTTCCCCTCTAGAGTGATAGGGCACAAATGTAGCTGTCTTCCTATGTGAGAAACAGTGATGGCTGGCACAATGTTCCCTACAAGCAGTATTAAAAAATACTTTCTTACACAGACTATGGGACTATGCTAGTACCCTAAAATAGTCTATACATCACATCCTTTGTCCAACCAATCATGTGACCTGACTATGTTTATTTTCTGGATGGGAAACCCTGTCCATGTAAACAGGGGGACAGGGATAGTGGCAGACTTCAATGTCCAAATATTGCCCTATTTGGGAAAGGACATTGACCAAATATGGTCATTGTCATAGTCAATAATATCAGCCACTATCCCTGCTTCTTTTTTTACATTCTAGTTGACAACTCGGGATGTCAAGGCTGGGCTCTTAGCAGCTATCTTCTCTGTGCTCACGCTGCTCAGCTGTCGGATAATTGTCAACACTTATTGATTCCTCAGTGGCTCACCTGGTTATCATTATCTGCTCATCAGTCCCGCTTACAGCCAGCCCCTTCTGGCTATTTAAACTGCCTTGTTTATTCCGTCCCTGCTTTGTCTGGTCAACATATCTGGAGTATCTCTGTTGTGTTTCTGTGAAAGACTGCCCAGGTGACGTCCCTTCTGGTTCCTTATCCTGTTCTTCTGCCTCTGACTACATTGATCTCTGGTTTCCTAATTACTGGCTTGTCTGACTAACCGCTTTGGCTTCTGATATCTGGCTTATGTTTTGGCTACGTTTACTGATCTGTAACATTTTTACCACTACAATAAAATATTGGATCTTTACTGTATTTCTGTCTCAGTCTGATTCTTGGTTCCTGATAGGGGAGTTGGCGCTTATAGTCTGAGTGGTTTGGCATGTCGGTGTGTGTTTTGTTATGGGTGTTTAACAGGCATTATTTACCATGATTACAAATGATCTGCATCGCTGGACGCGTATGGATGGATGAATGTATGGATGTGATTGACAATGGATTTACATTGTGGGACATTTTTTTTTTTTAATAAAGGGCTTGTTAAATGTGTTTGTCTGTATTTACATTTTTTTTAGTAAGGGTATTGTGACAGGAAGTCAGGTAAATCTGTGTGTGTTGTCCTAGACGGAAGATACTTTTTGCCTTGTGTAGACAATACACCAATTACTATTGGGTGTCACCTGTAGAAATGGCCAGAGAGGTTTGGGGAGTTAGAAGCCTTCAGCTGTTCAAAATGAAGCAATTAAAGCCCCTATAAATAAAGCCTAAGGATAACGACTGATTGCTGGATCCTGGGGCTTTGTGAAGTGAAGGAGCAGTCAGAAGCACTTCTGAAGAGGTGAGGTGCTGATGGATATTTCTGTGTGAGAAATATCAAAGAGACTTTTGTTGTTGTTTTCTGCTGTAGGACCAGCAGTGTCTGCACCGCAGTAGGCTGTGCCAGACTCAATAGGTAGGTTCCTGTGTTGGGAAGGTAGACGCCCCAAGTGGCAAGGGTTTATTTTGTGTTTTGTTTTGTTTATACTGTTTTGATGCTTGCACGTGTATCCCGCAAGATGGAAAAATAAACCATATAATTTGTTTTCAGTCATCCTCAAGTGCCTTTTTGTACAGTTCAGCGTGTAGTGAACCCATAGAGGGGGTCACACACACCCGCTACCGAGTTAATTCCTCACACATGGTGGAGAATGCGGGCAGTTAAAGTAAACCCAAAATGGAGGAGATGCTGAAACAGCTCATTAGAGCAAATGCAGCTCATCGAGAGAGCCTTGCAGCTCAACAACAAGTTCATCAAGAGAGCATGGCAGCTCACCGAGAGAGCCTTGCAGCTCAACAACAGAGCATTGCAGCTCAACAACAGGCTCACCAACAGAGCATTGCAGCTCAACAACAGGCTCACCAACAGAGCATTGCAGCTCAACAACAGGTTCACCAAGAGGGCATTGCAGGTTGGGAAAGGAAACACCAGCAGCAAATGGAGGCCATCGGGAAACTATTTGATAGAACAGAGGAAAAGGATAGCAAGCCCTCTCTGATTGAGAATCCAGAGGACCATAATGCTATGGAGGTTACCACATCTGTTGTTGAGACGGAATCATCACCGGAGTGTAGTACTTCACCAGAGGAACAAGAAGTTGAGCCAGAGGAGTGTGACCTGGCAGAGCCTGAAACTCCCGAAGTAAAGGAGCCGCCATTAGTAGTAGAAGAGTCTGTAGAGCCTGTGGAAACCAATGTTGTGAATGGCGTTCCAGAGGTCAAACCAGACAAGATCAAACTAGAAGAGAAAGACCCTCATGTACAAGAAGGTGCTGAGGAGGTCCCGGCTGTCCCCGCAGTAGCAGCTCCTATGAAGCTGAATCAACGGTCCGATAGTTCTGCTAAATACAGTAGAGAACCTTTAGCAAATACTTTGAAGAAACTTGATGATCCAGCTACCAATGATGTTACCTTGGAACTGGAACCAAACAAGTTTAAGGAAAAGATTTTGGATTGCTCCAGATCTTTTCGCAAGGCCGAGTTGCTGCGTTGCCATATGAAGTATTTCCATGGCATTGACAGGTCAGAGCAGGATCAGAGTCCTGTCACGAGGCATATGCAGACAAAAGGCTCTTTAGCTCAAGAAAAGGCCAGTCAGCAAAGCTCAAAGAGAAGACGCACCACAAACAGTTCAAATTCCCACCGACCGTCCCTAAAAGACAAAAGCAAGGAGAACTTAATCCAGAGGTCTCATCGCAAGCCAGACAAGCTGTCTGAAAGTGTTAAAGAAAAGTTTAAAGATTTCTTGAGTCTGAAGTCAAAGAAAAAGAAAAAGAAAGCAAAGTCAGTGCTGTCTGGTAGTGAAAAGAACATAGCGGTTTCTAAGGAGCTCTCACCAAAAAAATGACAACCTTCAAAGCTCAACAGTGATTATAAGGCCCCGTGTTCCGGTAAAAGCAGCGATCATGGATGCCGTCCATATACAAGACTAAGTGGTGAGGAGACGCTCAGCGATTCTTGCACGGAAAGCTTACTTTGGAGTGATTAGGATTACAACGAAGAGATCATTGTCACGCATGCTCATGGTTTTCTAAATGTTGGCCGCAACAGGAGCAAGTACAGCTCTGCCAAGCAAAGACTTGTGATGGACAATATGGATGAGAATGCCATGGATGCAAATATGGGCGAACTGTTAGATCTCTGCTCGGGAAAGTTTTACCAGTCACAGTCCAACACCAGCCAGCCTGATGCAAATGACTCCAAGATAGGGGTTATGGATGAGTTGCTAGGACTCTGCTCTGGAAAATTTGTCTGTCAAGATGATGGTCCAAATCAAGAATCTTTTAGTTGTACAAAGGCTCATGCTGAAAATGAGAAAAGTGACCTAATGAATGAAGCAGTTGCTCTCTGTTCCGGTTCTTTCACCAACAGAGAAAATGAAGAAAATGAGGCCAGGTTTGAGGATTTCCATATTCTACCATGTGATGATTCTGACAGCGAAGAGCTTGCAGAAGTTGAAAGTGGTGCAGAAGATGAAGAGGAGGAAGTGAAGGTGGAAGTAAAGGTGGAAACGGCAGTAAAGAAAGAGCCGGTCCTGTCACTGCTGGATGTCCTGGAGGAGGATGACGCCCTGCAGGATGAGGCATCTGCTGTGCTGGCGGGGAGCGATTCCGAAAAGTGCTCCTACCCCCTGGGTTCTGTGAAGAGACAAGCGTTGTACGCCTGCAGTGCCTGCACCCTGGATAAAGAGGAGCCTGCTGGGATATGTCTGGCCTGTACATACAAGTGTCATGAAGGCCACGACCTGTTTGAGCTCTACACCAAGAGGAACTTTCGCTGCGATTGTGGAAATGCCAAATTTAAACAGCTGGAGTGCAAGTTATATCCGGATAAAGAGAAGAAAAACCTGGCTAATAATTACAATGACAATTTCTTTGGCCTGTACTGCACATGTGGGGGACCGTATCCCGATCCTGAGGATGAGACCCCAGATGAGATGATCCAGTGTGTGGTGTGTGAGGACTGGTTTCATGGTCGGCACCTAGGGGCAGTTCCATCGGAGCACGTTGAGTTTCATGAGATGGTGTGCCAGGGCTGTACGGATCCCGGTTCATTTATTTGGGCCTACTCTGCCCAGTTAGGAGTTCCTGGTGTCACCAAGATTACCAAAGCAGAAACGGAACATGAAGATGTTAAAGTTGATGATTGGCCTACGGAAACAGCCAACACTCAGAATGGACTAACAATAAAAAAAGAAGAATGTGTGGAAGATAACGACAATGAGGAGGAGGCAATTCTTAGAAAGCTAAATCTGAAGGACTTTAGGGAAAATGAGGCTGAACTTTCTGGAAGTGATGTTGAAGGTGAAATCCCTGACCGCTTCAGGGCAAATGAAGTGGCTGAAGTGCAGGAAGTAGGGGTTTGCACATCTTCAGTTCTCAGTCCGTTGCTTGAGGGAAATAAAGCTGAAAAACTTAATTCTGACATTGCACTAAATGATGTAGAAAAAGTGTGTCCAATATCCACTGAGCCTTGTGAATGTAGTAAGGCAGGTGATATTCATGACTTTCCCATAATTGATGATCGGCAGAGTGAAGACATTTGTGATGTTGAATCTGGAAAACCATGCTCCCACAGTGAGGATATTGCAAAGTCTTATATAACCAGTACAGTTTCTGTCCAAGACATGGATAGACCGCCCTCTGTGGTTGAAACACAGTTAGATGATGCAGGGAGCCATGTAGTACAGTGCTGTTAGTCCATACATGATGAAATAGGATTTGAATATAAAGGTAGTGTTACATCCTGTGAAACCCAGTCTTTGGAGAGTGTTCTGTCTGAGCCAGTGACGCAGGATAATACTTTGGACTTGACTACCGAGATTTCTCTGGAAGTAAAATCTATTTTTCAAAGTGTAGAATCTGTAATGGCAGATGAGCCCTTTGAACGTTGGGAAACCTCCATCACTAAAGTGGTCAGACAGGCTAAATGTACTAATGTATTGGATGTTTTTTTCAAATGTCTTGAAAGGAATGAAGAATATGAGAATAGGGGTGTGCGAACAAGTGATGCACAGAGTAAGCGGTTGGTTCAATAAAGTGACGAGGATTCATTTTCTGAAAACCTTACATTGGTTTTGATAGATTTTCACCATACTTGTGAGTCTGAACTATCACAAAGTAAGAAACTTGGAAATGTAGAATTGACAAGTAATGATTTCCGTCTAGCGCACCAAAGGGAAGAAAAACCGCCTAGTACATCGGTTTATCAGAGGTCTTCTGCGTCAGACTTTAGTCCAGTTCATAGAAGAACAGATTTTTTTGGGTGTCACCTTGCTTTGGAGGATTCCAGTCTTGGTGTGTTTGCATCTGAAGAGGGCATCCACATGGATGATCCATGGCAGAGCACAATGTTGTCAGCTCTTGGTGTTGGTTATGACTCGCTGAGTTCTTCAGGGATTGAGCTATCTAGGGAAACCTTTGTGTCCATTGAAAAACCAATTAAGGTTTTGCATGGTTTACAACTGAAAATGAGTATATTACAGAGCAAGGAACGCCCTCTTATGTACCTCAGCCGAAAGTTGAAGACCAATAGGAGAATAAATAGGTGGTTCCTGGCCCTTCAGGAATTTAGTTTTGGCGTAACGCATAGCCCGGTGTTAAAATGGGGAATGCAGATGGGGTGTCCCGAGTGCATGCGTGCCTGGCAACCTGTGTCCCAACCCTAGGGTTGAAACAAGAGGGGGGGGTATGTGACAGGAAGTCAGGTAAATCTGTGTGTGTTGTCCTAGACGGAAGATACTTTTCTGCCTTGTGTAGACAATACACCAATTACTTTTGGGCGTCGGCTGTAGAAATGGCCAGAGAGGTTTGGGGAGTTAGAAGCCTTCCGCTGTTCAAAATGAAGCAATTAAAGCCCCTATAAATAAAGCCTAAGGATAACGACTGATTGCTGGATCCTGGGGCTTTGCGAAGTGAAGGAGCAGTCAGAAGCACTTCTGAAGAGGTGAGGTGCTGATGGATATTTCTGTGTGAGAAATATCAAAGAGACTTTTGTTGTTGTTTTCTGCTGTAGGACCAGGAGTGTCTGCCCAGCAGTAGGCTGTGCCAGACTCAATAGGTAGATTCCTGTGTTGGGAAGGTAGACACCCCAAGTGGAAAGGGTTTATTTTGTGTTTTGTTTTGTTTATACTATTTTGATGCTTGCACGTGTATCCCGCAAGATGGAAAAATAAACCATATCATTTGTTTTCAGTCATCCTCAAGTGCATTTTTGTACAGTTCAGTGTGAAGTGAACCCATAGAGGGGGTCACACACACACGCTACCGAGTTAATCCCTCACAGTATGTATACCTAACTTATTCATGAAAGGGGTCAATATCTTAAATATTATTAAAGGGGCTTGCAGATTCCAATAAGCCCCCCACCTGCAGACTCCTACAATTGCCAGGCCAGAGTTGTGGGGAAGGAGCCCTTGTCATCATCAATATGGTTATTTGCCAGAGGGCCCCCCCGACACTGTAATCTTCCTATGTTAAGGGCATGTTGTCTGATATGGTTCAGGAGGCGGGCTGCATGCTCATCCCCTCCTTTCCTGCCAAGCAAGGCTGCATGCTCAGATAGAGATTTGGCTTGACTTTAGGGGGGACACTTGTTTTGTGTGTGTGGGGGGGGTTGCTCCTTTAAAATCCATCCCATGACCTTTTTTCCAAAAGGTGGACTTAGCTTTTAAGACACAGAGATAATATTGTCACTGACTGTACAAATCATTAGCAAGATATTACCTTCAATATGAAGTTTAGCTTTGGGTACAAGTGCACAAGAAAAAGGTTGAAGACCTACAAACAGAGAACAGAAACTGAATTATTAACCACTTCCCGTCTGCCCACAGCCAATAAACAGTGGATGGAAATCGTCGATAATTCAGCCTTCTGTGAGGCTCACATTACTGGTGTACTTGGGTGATTACATGGTCTTGTACCATGTGATTGCTGTATCCAATCACAACAATCGCATAGTACTCAATGGAAAAATAAAGAAAACATCGGTTTAGCACCCCCATCCGCCCCGTGCACAAATGTTAGCATGTGTGCCGGTCCTGCATGTATATGTAAACGGCATACGCACCACACATGAGGTATCGCCACAAACATCAGTAAATGCAAAAATTCTAGCTCCAAACCTCCATTGTAACCCTAAACTTGTAACCTGTAAAAGGCTTTTAAAATCTTGCCTATGAGGATTTTTAGGTACTGTAGTTTGGTGCCATTCCACGGGCAGACACAATGTTAAAGCTTGACATGAGATTCTCAGGAAAAGGCCATTCAAAAGTGTTGGGGACTTTCACAAGGAGTGTACTGAGGCTAGAGTCAGTGTATCAAGGACCACCACACACAGACGGATACTGGACATGGGCTTCTAATGCCGTATTCCTCTTGTCAAGCCACTCCTGAACAACACACAATGTAAGAAGCTACAAGTACTATTAAAGTGTTAAATTTAATACACCAAGCAAATAAAAAAAAGATATCGAGTGTTTTCCTGAATACAGATGCAGAGAAAGCATTCGATAGAGTGAATTGGGAGTTTATGCTGGGAACAGTAAAACAAATGGGTCTGGGAGAGCTGATGTTACAGTGGATAGCAGGGGTGTATGCGGGACCCAGAGCCTTAGTAAAGGTAAATGGGGTATATTCTGAACCCCTAGCAATTACAAACGGTACCAGGCAGGGCTGCCCCTTGTCACCCTTATTATTTGCATTGACATTAGAACCATTATTAAATAAGATCTGACAGAATAGAGACATAGTGGGTATTCAACTAGGGGGAATGGAATATAAAGTATCAGCTTACGCAGATGATATGCTTTTTTCCTTAATCAAACCACAGATATCTTTACCAAATTTAATGAAAGAAGTAGAAATCTATGGGAAGATGTCAAATTTCAAAATAAATTACAGTAAATCTGAGGCGATGGGAGTCGCTCTCCCGGAGTTGATTAAAACCGGTTTAGAACATAGCTTTAAATTTAAATGGACGACTAGGGCACTGAATTATTTGGGAACACAAATGCCACCAGACTTAAAGGATACTTTTGAGTTAAATTTTAAACCATTACTGAGTACAGTTAGAACAATGCTGGATGGATGGAGTAGAGGGATGCACTCTTGGTTCGGGAGATCCAATATTTTAAAAATGAGTGTAGTGCCAAAATTCCTCTACCTTTTCCAAGCGCTACCAATTCAGATCCCCATGGCATACTTCAATCAAGTCAGGGCTTTATTTATGAAATTTATATGGGGGAGTAAAAGGCCTAGGATTGGTAGGAAACTATTGATTCTACCCAAGAAGGCTGGTGGAATAGCAGCACCGGATATGCTAAAATACTATCAAGCAGTCCAGCTGGGAAGGATAGCCGATTGGAGCAGACATGGGGATTATAAACTATGGATTACTTTAGAGCAACAAATGAGCCCAGTACCGTTAAATAGGGCAATATGGTGTTATTCAGCATTACCCCTTATAGTTAAAACCCACCCTACGATAGGTCCAACATTATGGACCGGAAATAAAGTATGTTATAATTCTAAATTTTCGACTAAAAACTCCCCCCTCTATCCAATAATAGGAAATCCAGAATTTCAGCCAGGCATGGAGTCTCAAATATTTAAGAAATTAAGAGATAATGGAAGATTTCAAGCCTCTCACTTTCTAGGAGAAAGGGGGTGGAAAACAATAGGAGAAATTTCACAAGGGGGATATGAAATCCCGATATGGCGACTTTTTGGAGACTTTAGGTGGTGCAGAAAAGTACAGACGCCCACTTACAAAGTTTGAGGAGTATTGTGGAGGAGCGGAACCACTGGCCCATATGGTCTCGAAAATGTATACACTGTTGACTGCACCACCGGAAGACTTTAGAATGCCAAGCCTTGCCAAATGGGAGAGAGATTTAGGCCAAACCTTTTCCCCAATACAATGCCAAAATATCATAAATTTAGCGTTAAACTCCTCAAGATGTACGAAAATACAAGAATTAAATTATAAAATATTAACAAGGTGGTACTATACGCCAGCGCGTCTAAATATATTCTTTTATGAAATTTCAGAGAGATGCTGGAGAGGGTGTGGGGAGAAAGGGACAATGTTGCATATATTTTGGGGGTGTCCAATAATACAACAATTTTTGGAAACAGTACGGAGAATTACCCAATCACTTACAGAACACCAGATTCCAGATGACCCCTCATTCTTCCTATTACATCATACAGAAATTTCTTTGAAAAGATATACGGGGTCAATGATAGGTCATCTGATAAATGCGGCTAAAAGTTGCATTGCAATAAAATGGAAAGACCCGGAAACACCTCCAATATCTATGTGGCTTAAAAAAGTAAGGAAAATAGGAATAATGAAGAAAATCTTACCGAGGCCAATAGATAAGAAAGAGCAAAATAAAATAATATAGGCACCCTGGGAATTATTTGTACAATCAGAGGAAGGTAAAAAGTTACTAGGGGAGTAAGAATAAAGATTAGAGGTCGAGGAAAGAAGGGAAAGGGAGGAGGGAAGGAAAGATGAAATTTCTCGCCGAGGGGGGGACAGCGGAGGGGGGGGGGTTGTTGTGTTATGGGGCTTTGTGTGTGGTGTTTGTTTTTTTGTGTTTTTTTTTTTTTCTTTGTCTCCTTCTTCCTCTCCTCTTCCCTCCGTGTCCGTGGGTGTACGCGGACGGAGGAGGAGAAGAGGTGGAGATGGGGGTCTTGAGGAGGGGATAAGGGGGGAGGTAATGAGGGGATAAAATAGGGAAGGCAACGTGATGGAGATAAAAGAGGGAATTTGGCGAATACATAGAGAATATATGGACAATCAGGGAGGAGATGGAACATTTGGGGAAGTTTGAAATTTAGTTAAAAGTTGAAATAGTATTTTGGTTTCTACATCTCTCCTGGGGGGAATGGAAATTGCTTGTGATATAAAATATTATAATTTCCCTCTGCTGTAGACTAGGAATAGTAAAAGAGTTTAAGAGAGAGATGTATTATAATGTCCATATATATATAAGCTGTTGTATTGGATTCTGCATATCCCATTTTCTTGTGTTTTTCGTGTTGCTTTCTTGTTTATAAAAATAAATAAATATAAAATGGAAAAAAAAAACAATGTAAGTAGCGTCTTACCTGGGCTAAAGAAAAACAGACCTGGTCTGTTGCTCAATGGTCCAAAGTCCTCTTTTCTGATGAGAGCAAACTCTGCATCTCATTTGGAAACCAAGGAACCAGAGTTTGGAGGACGAATGGAGAGGCACACACTGCAAAATGCTTAAAAGTCCAGTGTGAAGTTTCCACAGTCTGTTTTGATTTGGGGAGCCATGTCATCTGCTGGTGTTGGGCCACTGTTCTTCTTTAAGTCTGGGGTCAACGCAGCCATCTACCAAGAGAATTTGGAGTACTTCATGCTTCCTTCCGCAGACGAGCTCTATGGGGATGCTGACTTCATTTTCCAGCAGGACTTGGCACCTGCCCACACTGCCAAAAGCACCAAAACCTGGTTCAATGATCGTGGGATTACTGTGCTTGATTGGCCAACAAACTCACCTGACCTGAACCCCATAGAGAATCTATGGGGCATTGCCAAGAGAAAGATGAGAGACATGAGACAGAACAATGCAGAAGAGCTGAAGGCCACTATTGAAGCACCCTGGTCTTTCATAACACCTCAGTAGTGCCACAGGCTGATAGCTTCCATGCCACACCGCATTGAAGCAGTAATTGCTGCAAAAGGGACCCAAACCAAGTACTGAGTACATATGCATGCTTATACTTTTCATAGGTCCAATATTGTTCTATGTACAATCCTTGTTTTATTGATTGCATGTAATATTCTAATTTTCTGAGATTGTGGATTTGGGGTTTTCATGAGCTGTAAGCCATAATCATCACAATTATGACAAATCACAGCTTTAACTATCTTGCTTTGCATGTAATGAGTCCATCTCATATATTAGTTTCACCTTTTAAGTTGCATTGGTGAAATAAATGAACTTTTTCACAATAAAAAAAATGTATCCCCCCTTGGTGTTCCATGGTTTTGCCTGAAATGCCCTGGGCAAGACCACTGGGAGAATTAGACCGAAAACAACAACATGAGCATTACAACACCAGCAATACAATCTTAAGCCACTTGCCGATCAGTGGTAATCTACACACATCTGCTGGCATTTGAGCTCATTAAACTCTACAGTGGAGCACTCATCCTTTACCAGAAAATATCTGTAATTCACAAGGCAAAATGGTACCTTTGCAATGTGTCCCAATGTAGCAGACAATAAAGGATGAAGTGATCCATTTTAAATGAGCCTTGTCACATGCAGTGATGTCCTTAACATGTTTATTCACAGATTGTCAGAATGGTGGCCAAAGGCTTCTCAACACTTTGATGTCTAGTAGGTGTCCATTGGATGCAGTCTGGATTTAGATGGCTTGTCCATCTTACAGGAAAAAGGCAAGAAAAGAGTAAGCCGCACTGTCTCTAATGACCTCTGCAATGCTGGTATGCTGCTGGGATGGGGTCACAGGAATGGAAAGGCAGCGCACACACATTGGGCCTCCCTCTCAAGCATGCACCTTCCTTTGACTCATGTCCTTGGGTTCTGCACTGCTGTCTCCTCTAAGCACACAGTACACCCTAGTTCCTGCTCTAGTCCTCTCACTGCTGCATAGACACCTAATGGCTTTCCCTGGGCTCCCTCAACTCAGTTTAGTGGCTCTCCCTGGTTCTAATGGGTGGGTCAAACTCCTGCCAGCCAACCAACATTCTGCCCACCACAGCTTTTTAGGTCACAAAGTGTGGCCTATCAAGTTCCTCCTGTTCCTCTCCTTTTCCTAAACTCTGTTAATTTCCAGCAGAGGAGGTTAGAAAAAGCTATGGTGGGGTGACCATGGTCTACTGAACAGCTCATACAGTCACCCAGCCAGGGCTATTCATCAATCTTTATATTGATCTTTATATTATCTTTAAATTTAAAATGTATAATACAATAATGTATAATTGAAAGAGCTCTGGCAAGTCCTGTTTCCATAGAAATACATATAGAATGCACTTGATGGCCCGTTGTGGAGTAGAACTCCTCAACCGATATCCAGACAGCAGTGAAATTACCAGCAGAAGATTGAACCTTGGCCCACTCCACTCAATCTGTTTCTTGTTTGGCATTACTTTACTAGGAGAGGGTGAGGAGAACTCGGAACAAATACAGGTGTTCTACATACATGTATGCTGATAAGGAAAGAGCAGTTTGCTGTTCTAATCAGTAAGCTACTACTTCCTCACTATCCAAACACAGGCTGAAGGCAGGGAGGAGACTAAAGCCTAGTACGCACTATATCATTTTTTCTATTCATCCTAGAGGTCCAAGTGAAAAAAAAACTGAAGAACTCAGGAGATCGTTGTAATGAATGAACCGTGACAGACTGAGATTCTCCTATGTCTAGGGTCACCTTATGTGCACTAAGGCCATAGGGTGACAAAGAATCATAATTCAGATATTACATGAGATGGGACATTAATAATAATTCATATTGCAGGACTGGAATATTACAAAGTGGATGTCTTAAAAAATCACAAGCTGTTGCCTATTCAATATGGGCACACATGCTTTTGAAAGGTGTTAATTGCATCAGGGCCTGAACGACCTTTTGATTGTGTGATTCATTGTGTCTAAAACAATGTGTTAAATTCTCCATTCAGATGTACTGAATTAGCATGTCATTATCTACAGGAATGTCATTCTCTGGGTTAAGTCTATTGATGATGCGGTGCCGACATGTCTACATAATTAGCTTACCTGAATGCCTTGTAGAATGTGATTGAAGCCCCCCATGGTGTGAAGGGGGTGGAGATTGTATTGTCCTGTGATTACTGCCACATGATTGTAAACTGTATAAGAAGCTGAGAAAATACCATTAAAGTGTTGATATCTTTGAAACCAGTACCAGAGCAGAGTCTCGGTTATTATGGGAAATGGAATGGATCGTGTATGCAGGATTGTCGCAGTGTGTCAGATAAGCTTTTCGTGGTTGGATGGAAGGTCGTAAACGGTGGTGACCGTTACATTTGGTTGGCAGCGGTGGGATGATTCCATCATCAGAAGGACAGCTACAAGGGCACATGACAATGGAGACGGTGTATGAACGAATGAAGCTCTCTTCCCTCATGGACTTACTGGAGAGTCGGGGCAGACCGGCCAGCAACCATAAGAAAAGGGACATTATCGCAGAACTGGTCGAAATGGATAGAGCTAAAAGGCCCGCTGTAACGCACATGACACCCGAGGAAGAATGTTTTGATCGGGCTGTTAAACTAAGACTGGCACATTATGGTCCTAACCCTCCACCGGAGATCAGGGACCGAGTTATTGCGGCTCTGAATGCCACCTTGCTACAGCGAAGAAGTGCTGCAGCAGCTGAAGTCACAGCAGCACCAACTAAAGAGAGAGGAGAGGTACAGATACCAGTCTCCATGGAAGAGGAATTCCAAAGGAGGTTACAAGAGATGCGGATACAGCACAGAGGACCCGTATCAGAGGAGGTCCTGCTGGGATGGTTGGATGTGATTCGGTGCCAACTCTGGAAGGAAGCACTAGCTCTGGAGCAGCAACACCAAGGAAAGGTCCTGCCCTCCATCTATGCAAGGTACTGGCCACAGTATGACGTACGAATGCTGTTGTTGGGGGAACAACCGAAGCAGGAGTGGACAGCCGAGTTAAGCAGGCTGATCCGGGCAGAGATGCAGCTGGACAAGAGCTACAGAGCCCTCTGGTGGTATGTAGCCCAAGAGTGCCCGTGGTCAGCAGATGACAGCCCCACAGAAGGCTATGACTATTATGGTCTGGGATTATTGTATTGGAGGATGTCCAGTGATCCAGACTTCGGGGATGATTGGGAGTGGCGATTGGAGGACATAATGGAGCAAAGAGAGGAAAGATTGAATATCTCGGGAGGCTACTGGTCACAGGAAGATTTAGAATTTCTGGCCATTCAAGAATGGGAGCTGGAGGTCGCCTACAAACAGCTGCTAGACTCGGCCCAGCAGCAGGGTGGGGCTCCCGTTGCCTGGGACTATGAGGAAAGTTCATATGACAACTGTGAACTCCTGGCTGATGAATCGGCAGTGGAAAATATGGAGATTGCCATCCCTAAAGCCAAAGCGGATGGTGTGGAGTTCCAGAGAGCCGGGGCGGTTGGCCCCTCTCTCCAACAACAAGCTGAGGTGGTAAAGCTTTTACCCCCAGCTGAATCACTGGCAACAGAGCATAGTGCCCCAGGCCTCTGCTCCCAACTAGCAGAAGAGGGGGACCCTGTGGTAGTGGATGGGACTGTGGTCTCACAGAAACCCAGCGGAAGGGCTGGCAACAGAACAGAGGGTCACGGACCTCTGCTCTCCACTAACGGAAGAGGGGGACCCTGTGGTAGTGGATGGGACTGTGGTCTCCACTCACAGCAACCCAGCGGAAGAGCTGGCAACAGAACAGAGGGTCACGGACCTCTGCTCTTCACTAACGGAAGAGGGGGACCCTGTGGTAGTGGATGGGTCTGTGGTCTCCACTCACAGCCACCCAGCGGAAGAGCTGGCAACAGGGCAGAGTGCCCCAGGCCGCTGCTCCTCACTAACAGAAGAGGGGATCCCTGTGGTAGTGGATGGGACTGTGGTCTCCACTCACAGCAACCCAGCGGAAGAGCTGGCAACAGAGCAGAGTGCCCCAGGTCTCTGCTCCTCACTAACAGAAGAGGGGGTTCCTGGGGTAGTGGATGGGACTTCAGTCTCCACTGGCACAACCCCAGAAAATGGTACAGGACTGGGACAGGAGGATGTCGGCTTTGCTTTGCAAGCACGGGGGGGTTTTCACCTAGAACCAGTGGATGGGACTTCAGTCTCCACTGGTATACCCCAGGAAGGGGGGGGAAGTTGGCCCAGACCCCCAACAGCATGATGGACTGAGCCCAGCCACCCTGCCTTCTCTCCAGTGGCTGAAAGGACTCCAGGGAGAAGGGCGAGTTCAGGCCTCTCCCCAGCGGCAGACATGTCCTCTGAGAAATGCAGAGGTTGGCGGGGTGAGTAATGCTCAGTTTGGAGCAATTTATTTGGGGTACAGTATGGATACCAGCATCGGAGGACTGGAACTACTGACTGACTTCGGAGTCAACCTGTCTAGGGTCACCTTATGTCCACTAGGGCCATAGGGTGACAAAGAATCATAATTCATATATTATATGAGATGGGACATTAATAATAATTCATATTGCAGGACTGGAATATTACAAAGTGGATGTCTTAAAAAATCACAAGCTGTTGCCTATTCAATATGGGCACACATGCTTTTGAAAGGTGTTAATTGCATCAGGGCCTGAACGACCTTTTGATTGTGTGATTCATTGTGTCTAAAACAATGTGTTAAATTCTCCATTCAGATGTACTGAATTAGCATGTCATTATCTACAGGAATGTCATTCTCTGAGTTAAGTCTATTGATGATGCGGTGCCGACATGTCTACATAATTAGCTTACCTGAATGCCTTGTAGAATGTGATTGAAGCCCCCCCCCCCATGGTGTGAATGGGGGTGGAGATTGTATTGTCCTGTGATTACTGCCACATGCTTGTAAACTGTATAAGAAGCTGAGAAAATACCATTAAAGTGTTGATATCTTTGAAACCAGTACCAGAGCAGAGTCTCGGTTATTATGGGAAATGGAATGGATCGTGTATGCAGGATTGTCGCAGTGTGTCAGATAAGCTTGTCGTGGTTGGATGGAAGGTCCTAAACGGTGGTGACCGCTACAATTGTGTACTAAGAATTTGATGTTAGTACAGCAATCTCCCTGCTGAGCTATTTTTTCTGACAGGGGAATGGCCTCCCTGCCAGAACACGCAATTGGCTGAGAGCGCTGATTGGATGCCAATTGGCAGATCTTTTCCGGTCATGCCCCATCGACAGAAGCCAGACTTCCGGACAGCTCCTGACGGACTGGCTGCCATATACATGAGCTGAATGTCGACCAGTTTCTATTGAACCATCTGCTGGGTAAATCTCAAAAATGGATGAATAGGAATCAGAAACCTTGGCAGGTAAAACTTCATATACCATATACTTTGATGTTTGCCTGGAATTTAGCTTCTAGGCTTATTCTACTTGCTCAATATACCAACATTTTTTCTCATCAAGGGGTATGTATTTAGTTATCTGTGTTTATAAATAAAGGTAATTTTATATCATCCACTGTTGCGATTTTTAAGCTGTTACTATGCTGCCACTTTAACCACTTCCATACTGGGCACTTAAACACCCCTCCTGCCCAGAGCAATTTTCAGCTTTCAGCGCTCTCCCACTTTGAATGACAATTACTCAGTCATGCAACAATGTACCCAAATGATTTTTTTGTCCTTTTTTTCATACAAACAGAGCTTTCTTTTGGTGGTATTTGATCACCTCTAGTTTTTTTATTTTTTGCACTATTAATGAAAAAAGACCGAAAATTTGGAAAAAAAAAGATTTTTTCTTAGTTTCTGTGATAAAATTTTTCAAATGATTAATTTTTCTTCATAAATTTTGCCCACAATTTATACTGCTACATGTCTTTGATAAAAAATAACTCAACATTTTTGGAAATTATTTGGTCTGTGTGAAAGTTTTAGAGTCTACAAACTATAGTGCAAATCATAAAAAAATATCACATCTGATCACACCTGATGTATTGAAGGCCTATCTCATTTCCTGAGACCCTAACAAGCCAGGAAAGTACAAATTCCCCCCAAATAACCACTTTTTAAAAAGTAGACATTCCAAGGTATTTATTAATGGGCATGGTGAGTTATTTGAAGTTGTAATTTTTTCCCACAATACTTTGCAAAATTAAGATTTTTATTTTTTATTTAAAAATGTTCTCAAAATTTTCATTGTAATAGCTTATTTCTCTCACATGGCATGTGCATACCACAAATGACACCCCAAAATACATTCTGCTACTCCTCCTGAGTAAAATGATACCCCATGTGTGAGACTTTTTCACTGCCTGGCCACATACAGAGGCCCAACATGCAGGAAGCCCCATCAGGGGTTTTAGGAGCATAAATTGCACATCTAACTAGTTGACTATCTATTACACTTTTGAAGGGCCTGGAACACCAGGACAATGGAATTACCCACAAAATGACCCCATTTTGGAAAGCTAACACCTCAACGTATAATCAATGAGGCATAATTAGTCTTTTGAACGGTTTATTTGTTTCCAGCAGTTTTTGGAAATGTGGAAAAAAATTGAAAACGCATTTTTTTTTACACAAAGTTGTCTGTTTCTAAGATATTTCCAACACATAGCATTTAGATAGCAAAAATGACACCCCAAAATACATTCTGCTACTCCTCCTGAGTAGAACGATACCCCATGTGTGAGACTTTTTCACTGCCTGGCCACATACAGAGGCCCAACATGCAGGAAGCGCCATCAGGGGTTTTAGGAGCATAAATTGCACATCTAACTAGTTGATTACCTATTACACTTTTGAAGGCTCTGGAACACCAGGACAATGGATATACCCACAAAGTGACCCCATTTTGTAAAGCTAACACCCCAACGTATAATCTATGAGGCATAATGAGTCTTTTGAACAGGTCATTTGTTTCCAGAAGTTTTTGGAACGTGGAAAAAAAATGAAAACGCATATTTTTTTTACACAAAGTTGTCGGTTTCTAAGATATTTCCAACACATAGCATTTAGATAGCAAAAATTACACCCCAAAATACATTCTGCTACTCCTTCTGAGTACAACGATACCACATGTGTGAGACTTCTACACAGCCTGACCACATACAGAGATCCAACATGCAAGGAACACCGTCAGGTGTTCCAGAGACACATAGCATGCACATACCAAGAATTACACCCCAAAATACATTATGCTGAGCAAAGTGTAAACAAAAGATTACCTGTGGTAATAGTAGCACAGTTCTACACAGCAGGATAGCAATGGTCCAGGCAGCAGGCAGGGACTTGGTCAAAAACGGCATACACAAGTAGTCAGTTCATGCAAAGGCATGATGGCATAGGTCCTAAAGGTAACAGGCAGAAGTAGGGCCTCGTTTAGGACAGAATGGGGACAGGGGTAGAGGCTTCTCCCACGCAAATCTCTTTGAAGCCTCCAGGCAACCAGACCCTAATCTAGGATGAGAAAACAAAAAAAATGTTTTTCTTCATCTAGAAAAACTTTTCTGGAGCCCCTCACATATGTGAGACCCCTGTGTTAAATCCCACTAGTCCAGTAGCAGGGTACAAGATCAGTCCAAGAGGCAGGTAAAAGGCATGGTCAAACAGTCCGAGGTCAGTTCCAGATCAGGCAGAGGCATTACAGAATCGTTAGGCAGAAGAATGGTCAAAAAACAAGCCGGGGTCAGTTCCAGATCAGGCAGAGGTATTACAAAATCATTAGGCAGAATCATGGTCAAAAAACAAGCCGGGGTCAGTTACAGAGCAGGCAGTGGCATAAGGTGTGTGAAGGCAGGAACGGAGGATTAATACTTTAGTTTGGTATGGTAACGGCAAAAACAGTCAGTTAGACAGAGGCCAGGCTGTGAAGGGCAATCGGCACACTGAAAGATGTGTCTCGTCTGATTCCTTGACTGGTACACACCTTGCATCTTTTTTGACGTCGTCGGCCTGTTTCTGTGGGAGGGACTTTACCGGGAAAATGACGCTCGGCGAGACAACTTAAAACATCAGATCGGATGGTTTGGGGTGCATCGTTCGGGAAAATAAGGGCAGTGATAAGGTCCTCTTGGTAGCCAAGGAAGCGTTTGGGGTTTTGGGTGGAGTTGCGGTAAATTACATACGAGTTGTATATGGCCAATTGAAAAAAATAAATGGCAACTTTTTTGTATCAATGGTACGTCCGCCTTGTGGCAAGATAGGGTTCAAGCATCTGGTCATTGAAGTCGACCCCCCCCATAAACAAATTATAGTCCTGGATGCACGTGGGCTTTCGGATGACGGTGCCACGCCTTCTGCAGGTTTCAACGACAGTGTCATTGTGGATGGTAGATAGCATGTAAACATCCCTTCTGTCCTTCCACTTCACTGCCAAGACCTCCTTATTTCGCAGACTTGCCGATTCTCCACTTCTCAGCTTCTTATTCACGAGACTTTGAGGAAAGCCCTTCCGATTATTCCTGATGGTGCCACATGCTGGCATCTGCTTCCGGTGCAGGTTGTGGAACAGGGGAAGGGAGGTATAGAAGTTATCCACGTATAGATGGTATCCCTTTTCCAATAGAGGGGTGATGAGGCCCCAAATAATTTTGCCACTTGATCCCAAGTAGTCTGGGCAATTAGGAGGATACAGCTGGGTGTCCTTGCCTTCGTACACTCTGAAGGCATACAGGTATCCTGTGACTCGGTCACACAATTTGTACACTTTCACACCATAGCGGACTCTTTTGCTGGGGATGAATTGTTTGATTTGAAGCCTGCCAGTGAATTTCACAAGGGACTCATCCACACAGATGTGTTGGTCCGGGGTATACAATTGGGGGAATTTTTCAGAAAAATAATTCAATAAGGGCCGAATTTTGAAAAGCCTGTCATGATTTGGATGATTTCGGGGATGGCACTGGGTATTGTCGTTGAAATGTAGGAATCTCATGATGGCAAAGTATCGGGATCTGGGCATTACGCTGGAGAAGATTGGCATGTGATAGATTGGGTTTTTGGACCAAAAGGCACGTGAAGAATTTTTTGGGTTGAGTCCCATACAAAGTGTGAGGCCTAAAAAAAAATTAAACTCCTCCACCGTAAGGTCTCTCCACTGGAAGGGACGGGCATGATAGGATGTGGGATTTTGTTCAATAAATTGCTGTGCAAATAGGTTGCACTGGGCCACAATTTCGGATAGCATGTCCTCTGTGAACATGAGGTTGAAAAAAATCGATTGAGGAAAAATTCTCCGTGTCCACTTGGACTCCTGGCTGGGCAGTGAAAGGGGCAATGTTGGCTTCTCCGGAATTTGGAGGAAGCCACAAGGGGTTCTGAAGGGCATAGGGAAGGCCGGCATGGTTTTTTGGCCTTTCTTGCCGAGGCACTGCGGTGCTGGTGGATGGCACTGCAGTGCTGGTGGATGGCACTGCAGTGCTGGTGGATGGCACTGCAGTGCTGGTGGATGGCACTGCCTCCTGACCAGAACGCCTTCGTTTAGCGGGCCGGCTATCTTCCTCCTCGGAGTCACTCAGTGTTCCGCTACAGAGGGCTGGCTCATAGTTGACGTTCGACTCAGAAGAAATTGGAAGTGGAATTTGAACGAGAGAGGTCCATGTTGCTCTCATCGGGCACAGAAATAATTTGGTATGCCTCCTCTAGCGAATAGGATCTTTTTGACATGGTGGTGCAACTGCACAGGTGTGTGCTAAGCCTTCACTGATGGGCACTGATGAGGTGAAGCAGATAGGCACGGATTGGCGGAGCAGATGGGCACTGATTGGCGGAGCAGATAGGCACGGATTGGCACAGGTGGGCACTGAGGTGGCACTGATGAGGCGGCACAGGTGGGGACTGATTGGCGGCACAGGTGGGCACTGATTGGCGGCACAGGTGAGCACTGATTGGCGGCACAACACAGGTGGGCACTGATTGGCAGCACAACACAGGTGGGCACTGATTGGCGGCACTGATTAGCACGGGTGAGCACTGATGAGGTGGCACGGGTGGGCAGGGCACAGATCACTGATGGCACAGGTGGGCACTGTATGGGCACAGGTGGGCACTGTATGGGCACAGGTGGCACTGTATGGGCACAGGTGGCACTGAATGAGCACAGGTGGCACTGTGTTGGCACTGTATGGGCACAGATGGGAACTGTATGGGCACTGTATGGGCACAGGTGACACTGTATGGGCACAGGTGGCACTGTGGTGGCACTGTATGGGCACAGGTGGCACTGTGGTGGCACTGTATGGGCACAGGTGGCACTGTGGTGGCACTGTATGGGCACAGGTGGCACTGTGGTGGCACTGTATGGGCGCTGTATACTACTACTGATGTATCACTGAACTCACAGAACTTTCTCCCTCCTCACACGCTGTCTCTGTGTGAGGAGGGAGAAGCGGCGATGAGAGATGATCTCATTTGTTTACATTTGAGATCATCTCTCATTCGTCCACAGATCGCATCCGAACGGCCACTCCGATTGGCCATTCACGGCGATCTGTGATTGGCTGTGTCCAAGGGACACGGCCAGCAACAGAATTTCCCCGATGCGCCCTCTGGAGCGCGCGCGGGGAACAAGAAAGGAGCTGCTGTCAAATGACGGCATGTTGGAAATTGAGGTCCGCGCCGTTGCCGTCATTCGGCGATAGCGCGGGCCTCAAGTGGTTAAAAAACAGAAGGTTGTTTATGAAAAAAAGTGCAGAGGCCATGTGCCACAACAGTTAAAAACAAGTGCAAAATTATTGTCAAATGTGCAATTGAAAGCCTTTTAGATAATAAAATTAGACATGTAAAAGCAAAGAGATGAGCACATAATGATCTAAATGGGGACCAGAGAGACAACACTTAAACTAATGTCAGTTTCACTTTATTCATTTGATATAGCAATTGTTCTTGCTGTGCTCTGTTGTTTATGAGCATACAAATCTGTATGCATGTACACAGGGCTACGCTGTTAGTAGAATATATTTAGTAGCTAAGAAAAGTGTTGATTTCTGCAATGTAACTGAACGCATGAGGACAGAAATATGGTGGGTGCCAATGCTGGGCACTCAAGATAGCAGGGGGAACTGCAGGGAGACATAGAAGGGTGCTGAGAAGACAATGCAGGGAACTAGGAGATAAAGTTTGTTGGGAAGTATAAAGCGTTGGGGGGCACAGGAGGGAGCTAAGAAAAACTACAAAGGGCTGGGTGTTGAGAAGCACAGCGGGGCCCAGAGGAAATGCATAGTGTTAGGGAGCATGTGACTGGGTCAGGGGGAACTTAAGGAGACCATGGGGCTTTAACCCCTTCACACCGAGCGTACGCAGATATGCGTCCTCGGCTTTCGGGCATCATCCTGGTACCGTTGTTTCGAGTGGGCGATTGGCTAGTGTCACATACCTTACCAGATGCCGAAGTGCTGAGAGGGCTTCCCTTGCGACTCAAGTGCAGAACGCCCCCTGGAGGTGAGACAGGGGACGCTATGCCCAGGGGTGCAGGAGTTGCCGGATGCGACTTGCTAGAGCGATGTTGGGGATCAGATGTGTACCAGGATACGTAGTCCGGCAGGGGTACCACGGAAGTACCAGATGAGGTAGACTGGCAGGAAACCCAGGGGCGGAGTCAAGAGCCAAGCCGGTAGTCATACACAGGAAGCAGGAAGAGGCTGGAACAGGTCAGAAGGCAAGCCGAGATCATACACAGGAACCAGCAGACAGGAACAGGACAAAGGATAAGCCAAGAAACAAGCCAGGGGTCATGCACAGAGAAGTCTGGTCAGGCAAGCCGGGTCGTCAACGGGAACTCAAGGAACAAGAACACAAGGTACAGGAACTCTGGAAAACATCCAGGGCTGAAGATCATGCAGCAGTTGGTCACTGCTGCAGCAAGCTTTAAATAGGGCACAGACGCCAGGAGTCCCACCCGTATTGCGTGCATACTGGCGCACACGCATGCGCAAGTAAAGAATAATGAGTTCACAGTGTTGTTGCTCGTGTGCGCGCATCTGCATTGTGCTTGTTGGGCCGTGCAAGACAGGTCTGCCAGTTCTTAGTTCACAGTTGGTTCTCTGACAGCTAGCCTAAAAGCCGCTCGGTTGTTATGCCGGAGGAGGGGACACCCCCAGCCTCTCGCCACTCAGACCAGGCCTCCCGTCCCACCGGAAGACCCGATACTCGTTCCGGTGCATCCGTTGTACAGGCGCAAACTGAATGAAAGCCGTAAGCGGCTTTGATTCAGTATGCAAAATGTAAACGCGGAAGCGACATCACAACGTCACTTCCGGGTTTCTCGGGTGGCAATAGCGCCGGATTTAAAAACGTACACAGTATTCAGAATCGCCGAATCGGAATACTTTGAAGTGGTTCTCTGACAGCTAGCCTAAAAGCCGCTCGGTTGTTATGCCGGAGGAGGGGACACCCCCAGCCTCTCGCCACTCAGACCGGGCCTCCCGTCCCACCGGAAGACCCGATACTCGTTCCGGTGCATCCGTTGTACAAGTGCAAACTGAATGAAAGCCGTAAGCGGCTTTGATTCAGTATGCAAAATGTAAACGCGGAAGCGACATCACAACGTCACTTCCGGGTTTCTCGGGTGGCAATAGCGCCGGATTTAAAAACGTACACAGTATTCAGAATCGCCGAATCGGAATACTTTGAAGTGTAAAGGAGGGACCGGGGGTCTTTTAGACCCCCGATCCCTCCATAAAGAGTACCTGTCACCACCTATTACTGTCACAAGGGATGTTTACATTCCTTGTGACAGAAATAAAAGTAATCAAAATGTAAAAAACAAAAAACAAAATGTAATATTATAAAAAAATAAGAAAAAAATAAAAACATTTTTTAAAGCGCCCCCCCCCCCCCCCCGCGACAAAGAAAACGCATACGGAAGTCGCGCCCGCATTCGAAAACTGTGTTCAAATCACACATGTGAGGTATCGCCACCATCGTCAGAGCGAGAGCAATAATTCTAGCACTAGACCTCCTCTGTAACGCTAACCTGGTAACCGTAAAAAAAAAGTTTAAAGCGTCGCCTATGGAGATTTTTAGGTACCGTAGTTTGTCGCCATTACACGAGTGCGTGCAATTATAAAGCGTGAAATGCTTGGTATCTATTTACTCGGCGCAACATAATCTTTCACATTATGCAAAAAAATTGTGCTAACTTTACTTTTTCATTTTTTTCAAATTCATGAAAGTAAATTTTTCCCAAAAAGTTGCGTTTAAAACACCACCGCACAAATACTGTGTGACATAAAATGTTGCAACAATTGCCATGTTATTCTCTAGATTCTCTGCTAAAAATATATATATTGGGGGTTCTAGGTCATTTTCAAGCAAAAAATACGGATTTTAACTTGTAAACACCAAATGTCATAAATAGGCTTAGGCATGAAAGGGTTAAAGAGGATTGAGGTGGGCTGTGGGGAACTGGAAAGTGCTGGGGACTCTGAAAAAACTCGGGCACTGCTTGATGATAAAGGGAATTGGTGCACTCAAGGGGACCAGTGGCCACTGCTGGAGGTAGAGGGAACACCACAGGACTTGGGAACTTTAGAGGGGGCTGAGGTAGGCTTTGAGTCACCGAAGGAAAATGGAGAAGGCACTGCAAAGGGAACCTTATTTATCTACCAAATGGCCATTCCCACAAAGAAAAACAGCTGCAGGGAGTATATCGAAAGAGTGCAGAGGACACGCCATTTGCCCTCTACACAGCTTCTAAGAGGACAGTTTGGGTCCCTTTTAATATTTTTCACACCTTGGCATAGCCCAAGGTTCGGTTTTGAGTATGTTGCTCTTTTGTTACCTGTTTATAAAATAAATAGCATTTGGGATTAGAAGTACCTTGATGGCTGTAGTATTGATCCCAGCTGCAGCTGACGGGCCTCAGCCTGCAGAGAGCTGGTGACTACTCTCTACTCTGCCCCTGTGGGGAGGGGGGAGGAACGACTAGCTCAGACTCTCAGCAGCTTGCTGAAAGACTGAGCCAGCTGTCGGTCCAGGCCTCTTGGCAGATCCCGACCATATGGTTAGGATCTTTTCATAGCCTGGGCCAGATTTGTGATTTCAGCCAACAGCAAGCTTTAAATTAGTTAATTTAAAGTTTTTTTTACCAGTCGAGACACTACATCAGTATGCACAGTTTTAATCAAATAACAGCATGCAATGCCAACTTCTAGAGCAGGGATATGCAATTAGCGGACCTCCAGCTGTTGCCAAACTACAAGTCCCATCATGCCTCTGCCTCTGGGTGCCATGCTTGATGCTGTCAGAGTCTCGCTATGCCTCATGGGACTTGTAGTTTGGCAACAGCTGGGAGCCCGCTAATTGCATATCCCTGTTCTAGAGCAAGCATGATTACAAGATGGATTATTTTTTTGATTCCATAAATCGATGAGGAGTTAAAATGGTTTATATTTTATGGGATTTACCAGGGATCCAGGTTTTTCATCCCTCTTCGGGTCCCTGGCACCAGCATATTTACTGTTGGCTTCCCATTGCACATGCACAAGCCTCTCTGTGCTTTGTGAATGGCCTTGCAACCTTCTGGAATCTGTGACGTGCCCCTGAAGACTGCAGGCAATGAGAGGGGGGCTGAACTCTAGCTGTAATTACGGAGGCAATCCAAGTAGAAGCAGGAGCAGGTACCTACCAAAACTAGGTACCTGCTCCCCCCCAAAAAGTGAAACGTGTCAAATGAGGATGGGGAAGAAGGACATAAAGTGAAACCTCTTTAGGGTGAAGTTCTGCTTTAACCTTCTTTTACCTTCTTCTGTAGACAAGAGGGCCCCCACATGCGCCCCTTCCATGTGAATGAGTAGGGGCACCCCTATTCTTTCACCAAAAAAGTGCCAAAAAGCAAATAAAAACACACAAGTTCAATGCAAACAATGCATCAGGACCATGATTTTCAGGCCTTGAGGTGTGTTACAGTCCATTAATTTTGAGTGGGCTTGTTACTCAACAAAATGCACCTCAACTCATGAAGCATGCTACTATTGTTATGCACCCTCTATAATTTTCAAGTTAAAGACTGTTGGGAGTATATTTATGTTTGGGTATTAGGAATAAGCTTTTTTCCCTGTTAAAGTGAATCATGTTTTTTGTTTTCCTCTGTATTAACAGCATGTTTTGGTTTCTGAGAATTCAAGGTTTTTAATCTTGTTTTTGTCTTCTGGTTTAAAGGAGAACTTTTTTGGCATCTGTGTCCCATTGGGGATATTTACCTTCCCCTCCTGCCCCATAGCCAAAACAGAAAATGAGAAGAAGGCCCTGTGAATTTAGGGAATCCCTTGGGGGGCCCCAGGTCACCAGAACTAGTAACCCCATTAGAAGATATCCCCTCGATTACTTTTCTGCTGACAACCCAAAATGTAGGAGTTTCTTTTACTGTCACTCTCTATGATAATGGTAAACAGAACAAATAGTGAGGGTTAACCTTCCTAATAGGGATACAGACAGCAATAAAAAGCTGTCAGGTGTTCTAATCCCCCTCCATACTATCCAACTTTAAAGGAGTTGTAAAGGAAAAAAAAAATTGCCTAACATTAATGTCTGCAAGGTAGACAGACAGAATAGTGTAATGATTCTGTTAACAAACGAGTAAATACCTATTAAATTCCTTTGTCTATATCACCTCCGGCGTTCTAGTTTCTGTTCTCCCATTCACTTCCTGGTTTGCATCACTTGTTCATGTAAGAACTACATTTCCCAGTATGAATTGCGCCACGCCCAGTAATTCACACCTCCTTGAAGTCTCTAACACGTAGAGAGCGTCCTGCTACACAGATGTAGTTCCCAGGAGGGGGCGAGCATGTTACTGACCACCGCAGTAAAGTCTCCCTTCACGGTGGTCAGTAAAATCAGACAAGCAGGAATTGAACAGAACAGAGAAGAAATAGAGCAACTTCTGAGCAAAAACGAACAATGAGGAAGCAAAAAGAGGAATGTCTGCAGGTAAAGGATGCTTATTATGAAAAAAAATGCTTTCCTTTACAACCCCTTTACCTTTATGGACTAGAGCCTTTTTTTCCATCTAACTATATAATTAAATGACACATAAGTGACACCAGGCCAACGAAAACCAAATTGACAACAGTGGCGCTGCCCTCAGTGTGAGGTGTAAGAACCTCCGAAAAAGTACCTAAAGATACACACAGTACCTAACGTATCCGGAGGAATATTTGTGTAAAGTGAGAAACATAAAAAATGTGTGAAACATAAACACAAAAAATATATATATATATGTAAAAAAACACCTTAGAATCCTAGAATAGGTATGGTGTGCCAATACCCCTATGCAGTATGGGAAAGTGGTTTATATAAGGTAGTGATATACCATCACACTACTTATGTGCTGACACGTGATATGTGACCACATATATTACACAATACATAAATAAATTGTGAAAAGTTGTGACTTAAATCCTAATTAAGTGCCTAGAATCCACTGCTTATCAAAACAAATGATACAAAGCTTGGAAAAATAAGTTCATAAGTTCATAAGGCAATTCTAATATAGGATGTCCAGAGGGGGATCATGTGTAGATGCATAAAATGTCCAATTTGTCCAATCCGTGGGGGGATGTGATGCTGATAAGTACACACAGCGCAGTGCTCCCGGTGCTCCCCGCAGGGGTTAACACTCACCAGATGTAGCTCCCCAATATGGGGTGATGGGCATTGAGTGAGCTTGCTTCGGTCCTTGCTGTCTGTCCAGCAGCTGAAGGTACCATCAATCAGATCCCTTCTGGTCTCCTCGGAAGGATGGAGAAAAAAAGAACACCAATAGTGCAGAGGTAGCAAAAAACGGTAAAATATTTATTCAGCCTTACAACTCCAGGCTAGGTAAATTAAAAATGAGTACAACATAAAACAAAAATTGGTAAAAACATAAGTATGTGGAGCTGAGATAACTCTAAGCTCTCCTGGGTATATTGTCCGTGCTAGTAGCTCTGTGCAGCGTGCGGCGTGCGCTCCAGCTGCGTTCCACTTGCAAGTACCCGGAAATGACGTATCGCAAAAAGACAGGAAACGCCTGATGTACGTTTCGATGTTAGATCGTCTTCTGAGGCGCTGCCTGTCATGTGAAATAGTGTAGTATTTGTAGGAACGCATCGCACCATGAACCCAGCCCTCCCCATGGACTCGCAGCCAATCGCATGGACCCTGCCAGCTGCTGCTTAACGATGTGTGGGGGTTGGTGGTGGAGATCTGTTTGTTAACCCTTGGTTATACTTGAATAATGGTGCAATGCGAGCTACTCCTACTAAAGTCATAATAACAGGACAGGTATGTAAATTGAGTTGAAATTAAAATATACAATGATGAAGATAAATAAAATAAATACAATTCCAGAATACAGGTAGAATATGAGATATATATAGGTATCTATAACTAACAGGTCAGTGGCTTAAGAGAACATGTTAGTACAAAAGAGGATGTATAATGTTATACCTTGAAGAGTAATCTAATCCAATGGTGCAGGTATGGTGGCCACTTACCTACATGTACTAGAACGGTGTTACTAAACTATAGGTTTACAATCCGGGTTGTTTCTATGTATACCTCAAGACCATTCCACTCTGTACAATAAATTCCTATGTATGAAGTAATACATAGATTGGTAAACACCAAGTTAGTATAATTGGTGGAAACTGTCTAAGAATTATAGTGGAGTACCCCTATATGAGCGTCTATGGAGTAATAGAACCACATACCAAACCCTGGTGGAAAAGTGCTGCCTCCTAATGGGGGCGAAGAAATTGATTGCTACCAAGGGCAAAGGTGAGTAAATGAAAAAAATGAGTAAATGAAAATAGTATATATAGAACATGTGAGCCTGCTAGTATATATAGGCTATCATCATGATATGGTGTATGGACAGTCCTAAAACTGAGGCAAATATCTCCTAAAGGACAACTGCTACGACTGAAAATAAATTGTGACTCTGAAGAAAACTTCCTACAGCAAGCTGACACCATCATTGATAGGTTCCATCAGAAAGGATACGCACTGGAGAATCTGCATAAAGTAAGGGCAGATGTGACTGGTACAGACCGTGCAAATTTACTGATACAGAAACCCAACAAGGATGACAGGCGTGATCTGGCATTCATCACTGGGTACAACACCCAATATAAATCGTTGAAAGCACCCTGAAAAAATACTGGCCCATACTGAAAGAAGACCAAATCCTCTCTAAAATCCTTCCTAAGAAACCCTCCTTCATCTACAGGAAGGCCCCTTCCCTCAGACAGTACCTGGTGCATAACATTGTTAACCCCCCCAAGAAAGTAGAACTATGCCCAGAGCTGAAAGGGTTCTACAAATGCCAGCGTTGTTTACCCTGCAGAGTCAGCAAGAAGCAAGCAAGGAGGAAAACTGAATTCAAGTCAAATACAGACCACAAAACCTATAAAATTAGGAACCTTATTACTTGCAATTCTACACACGTGACCTATATAGTAGAATGCCCTTGCCACCTTCAATATATGGGACGTACCACTCGTGAATTACGGGTACGCATTAGAGAACATATAAAAAACATACGCAAAGGGTTTCCCAGACATAGTCTCTCACGTCATTTTGCCAAATTTCACAATAAGGATCCATCTGGGCTCATTTTCTATGGGATTGACATAATAAAAGACAACTGGAGAGGGGGTAACAAACATATAGCAGTATCCCAGAACGAGACCAGCTGGATATACAGATTAGGGAGTCTTGTGCCCCAAGGCCTTAATGTAGATATAGACTTAAATTGTTTCCTTGCTAACCCCTAAAATAATCTTACTATCAACAACTGCTTGGAATTGCCTCTCTATATAACAGTCTCTGTCCACAATTTATACTCCGCCTCACTCACATAGTGGCCCCAATGTATACATCCCCTTGCCTCTTTGGGAGTATGGGGTCCCCCATCCGGCTACTATATGCGGCCTAACCCGCACCCAGCTCATCTTATCTGGGAGTCCTCTCATACCTCAACTTTTCTATTCTCTAAGGAGATATTTGCCTCAGTTTTAGGACTGTTCATACACCATATCATGATAATAGCCTATATATACTAGCAGGCTCACATGTTCTATATATACTATTTTCATTTACTCATTTTTTCATTTACTCACCTTTGCCCTTGGTAGCAATCAATTTCTTCGCCCCCATTAGGAGGCAGCACTTTTCCACCAGGGTTTGGTATGTGGTTCTATTACTCCATAGACGCTCATATAGGGGTACTCCACTTTAATTCTTAGACAGTTTCCACCAATTATACTAACTTGGTGTTTACCAATCTATGTATTACTTCATACATAGGAATTTATTGTACAGAGTGGAATGGTCTTGAGGTATACATAGAAACAACCCGGATTGTAAACCTATAGTTTAGTAACACCGTTCTAGTACATGTAGGTAAGTGGCTCTTAAGTGGCCACCATACCTACACCATTGGATTAGATTACTCTTCAAGGTATAACATTATACATCCTCTTTTGTACTAACATGTTCTCTTAAGCCACTGACCTGTTAGTTATAGATACCTATATATATCTCATATTCTACCTGTATTCTGGAATTGTATTTATTTTATTTATCTTCATCATTGTATATTTTAATTTCAACTCAATTTACATACCTGTCCTGTTATTATGACGTTAGTAGGAGTAGCTTGCATTGCACCATTATTCAAGTATAACCAAGGTTTAACAAACAGATCTCCACCACCAACCCCCACACATCGTTAAGCAGCAGCTGGCAGGGTCCATGCGATTGGCTGTGAGTCCATGGGGAGGGCTGGGTTCATGGTGCGATGCGTTCCTACAAATACTACACTATTTCACATGACAGGCAGCGCCTCAGAAGACGATCTAAAATCGAAACGTACGTCAGGCGTTTCCTGTCTTTTTGCGATACGTCATTTACGGGTACTTGCAAGTGGAACGCAGCTGGAGCGCACGCCGCACGCTGCACAGAGCTACTAGCACGGACAATATACCCAGGAGAGCTTAGAGTTATCTCAGCTCCACATACTTATGTTTTTACCAATTTTTGTTTTATGTTGTACTCATTTTTAATTTACCTAGCCTCGAGTTGTAAGGCTGAATAAATATTTTACCGTTTTTTGCTACCTCTGCACTATTGGTGTTCTTTTTTTCTCCATCCTTCCGAGGAGACCAGAAGGGATCTGATTGATGGTACCTGCAGCTGCTGGACAGACAGCAAGGACCGGAGCAAGCTCACTCAATGCCCATCACCCCATATTGGGGAGCTACATCTGGTGAGTGTTAACCCCTGCGGGGAGCACCGGGAGCACTGCGCTGTGTGTACTTATCAGCATCACATCCCCCCACGGATTGGACAAATTGGACATTTTATGCATCTACACATGATCCCCCTCTGGACATCCTATATTAGAATTGCCTTATGAACTTATGAACTTATTTTTCCAAGCTTTGTATCATTTGTTTTGATAAGCAGTGGATTCTAGGCACTTAATTAGGATTTAAGTCACAACTTTTCACAATTTATTTATGTATTGTGTAATATATGTGGTCACATTTCACCGTGTCAGCACATAAGTAGTGTGATGGTATATCACTACCTTATATAAACCACTTTCCCATACTGCATAGGGGTATTGGCACACCATACCTATTCTAGGATTCTAAGGTGTTTTTTTACATATATATATATATTTTTTATGTTTATATGTTTCACACATTTTTTATGTTTCTCACTTTACACAAATATTCCTCCGGATACGTTAGGTACTGTGTGTATCTTTAGGTACTTTTTTCGGAGGGCAGCGCCACTATCCTTTTTTCCTTTTTTATTTACACCCACTAACTCTGAACGGTTAGTTTAGAGGAGGCAGCAGCTCACTTCACATCCTAAGCGCAGGTTCCTCACTTCTTTTCACTAAGCCGCTGTGCTGCCTTAGTTTATACTACATTAAAATTGACCCTGTTCTTACTTTTTCCTACATTAAAATTGTCTAATTTCTTAATATAATTGGAATATACTAGTACCTTTTTCCCCCTGTTGCCATCATGGAATTATATTGATTGAGGGCCAGATTCTCGTAGATGCGCGCCTAATTATGCAGGCGTTGCGCATCTCAGATGCACTACGCCGACGTAACACGGAGTGGCAAGTACCGTATTCCCTAAGTAAATGCGCTCCAAGATGCGCCTGCGTCGCGTAAAATCATGGGCGTAATCCGGCGCAACTCCAAAGTAGGAGGGAAGTGGGCGTGTTGCATTATAATGAAGCGTGACCCCATGCAAATGCAGGCCGGGACGAACGGAGCATGCGCCGTGACATGGATGACCCGCGCCATGACGTGGTTGACCCGCGCCGTGACGTGGATGCCTTCTGCGCATGCGCAAAGCCTCCCTACGATGCGCCGGCGCAGGGTATATAATGCGCCCACACATGCGCCCGTGCAGCGCAAACGTCTCCCATTTTTTGGATAGTGACGGCCAAAGTTTGTGCTGGACAGGATGACAACCGTGGTTAAGGAGAGGAGGAAGAAGAATTTCTCCCCAGAGGAGAGGGCCCTTGTCGTCAGGGCCATGGAGAAGTTTGATTCGCGGCTCCATGGTGCTGACAGTGCCCGTACCAGCAAGTCCCGGAGGGATCAGATTTTAATGAGGGTCGCGTGCCAGGTCAATGCCCTCTCTCATGAGGTCCGGACACCGCAGGACATTCAGAAGAAAATGAATGACCTGCGGCGTCATGTGAAGGGCAAGCTGGCTGCCATAGCTCGGCATGCCAAGGGCACTGGAGGGGGCCCACCCTGCCCTGTCCGCCTGACTGAGGAGGAGAAGGTGGTTGCCCGCTGCCTACAGACGGAGCAGGTAGATGGAGTTGGGGGCTATGAGTCCCAGAAGCCAGCCGTGAGGACAGGTAAGTGTGTTTTATATTCTATCTGTTGTGTACATGTATGGGGGTGGAAGGGAACATGTGCCAAGTGTGTGGCTCCACCAACATGGGCATCTTTTGTGTCATCCACAGATGTGCAGGAGGGAGCGGGGCCATCTGTTGATGCCAGGGCCCATCAGGATCCATCCCCTGAAGATTCAGTCCCTCTGGCTGCCCCCCTGGAACAGGACTTGGAGGGAAGTGGGCACACCTCAACGGAGGAGGTGGTTGAGGAGGGTGTGGTAGTCCATGACCAGGCCCTCTATGTTGTTGTGGAGGAGGATGGTGGGTTGGCCGGACCAGCCCAGGCTATTCCTCTACCTGTAGCGTCCCCCTCCAACCTCTCCAGTCCCTCTCTTTCCCCCCCCCTCATCTCCGGCCCCTCAACATCCTCCCCTTATGCCCGGACCCCTGCCACTCCCCGCAAGGCGACGTGCAAGACCAGGGGTGTTCATAAGGTCCTGCCGGAAGAGCTGGTCAGACAGCAGGACCAGCAGAATCAGCACCTGGCCGAGGTCGTGGAGGAGATGAGGCGCCTGGCCGACAGCCTGGCATCCTCGGACAATATTACTGATGCCATCCAGGATGTTGCTGTTAACAGCGCAGCAACGCTGACCAGCTTGGGGGAGCTGCAGGAAAACACCTCGGAACTTGTGGGGGAGGTTCGTGCCCTGCGCCTTGCTGTCGAGGCGCAGACTGCTGTGCAGACCCGCATAGCGGTTGCCCTGGAGGGCATGCAGGCAGCCAGGGAGGGACGTGGGGATGCTCCTCCTCAACCTGCTGCCCCCCCCCCATCTGTGGCTGCCCCCAGGCAAGTGAGGGGCAGGACCCGTGGCACCAGGCAGAGCCCCCGCCAGGCCCATTAATTTTATTTTTCTTTATTATTATGCTCTGGATAAGAGCTTTTTTTGTTATTTGTTATGCTCTGGATAAGAGCTTTTTTTATTTATTTTTGTGCTCTGGATAAGAGCTTTTTTTATTTATTTTTTAATACTGCACACGTTGCAGTGTGAATGGTGTGTGAATGTGAGAGGGTGGCACTCCTGACAGTAAGGGGTGTCACCCTCGGCCGTGGTGGTGAAGTTAACCCCACGGCTGTATGAATGATGTGTGAAAGGTGTGTGAATGGACAGCAACATCATTGGGGCCTTGACGTGGCGTTGCTGCTCCCAACTCCTACATGCTGGACTTGGGCTAATCCAATGCGATGTGCATGTGGTGTGTGTGATCTAGGGACATCAGTGGTGTACACGCGTGCATTGTCTGTGTGGCATGCTGTATGTGTGTGTTTAACGGTCAAAGATTCGTAACATGAGGACCCTCCTGACTGCTCTTCCATCAGCTGACGGGGTCTCCTCTGGCGGGGGGGGGCTGTGTGGTTGGGGGGTCAGGTCATCACGTAGGGCAATGTGCAGGCCCTTTCGCATGGCAAAGTTGTGCAGAATACAACATGCACCAATGATCTGACCCACAAAGTTGGGGGAATACAATAGGGCCCCCCCAGACTTATCCAGGCATCGGAAACGGGACTTCAGGAGGCCAAATGTGCGCTCCACCACTCCACGGGTTTTGATGTGTGCTTCATTGTATCTTCTCTCTCCTCTGGTTTGGGGGTTCCGGAAAGGAGTCATGAGATGGGGTCCCAGTGTATATGCAGAGTCACCTGGAAGGGAAAAGACAGGAGGATGGTAGTCATGCATGTGCCACTTCTGTTGTGCATCATGGGAGGGGATAGTCATGGCTGCCACCCATGTCACTCACCAACCAGCCAGCTGTCCCCATACATGTCCTGCTCAAAATCTTCTGGGATGTTGCTTTGACGGTAGATGTAGCTGTCATGGCTGGACCCGGGGTCTTTGGCACGGACGTGCCATATGAGGTATTTGGCATCGGCTATCACCTGTACGTTGATGGAATGCCAATGCTTCCGATTGCGGTATATGTGCTCTGTGGCACTGGGGGGCTGGAGTGCCACATGTGTGCAATCAATGGCCCCGATGGTGCGTGGGAATCCGTCAATTCTGTAGAAATCTGTCATTGCCTTCTGCCGCAGGTGCACAGTGGTGGGTCTGATGAACTGGTTGGACATGCGTCTGAGGATTGCGGGGACAACCTGGTGCAGACATCTGCTTATGCTGGTTTGTGACATCCCAGCCACCACTCCACTTGTACGCTGGAATGATCCACTGGCCAGGAAATGCAGTGTTGCCAGTACCTTCACCAGTGGCTGCAGTGCACGTGAGCGGTATGTCTGGCTGGTGATGTCATCCTGCAGGGCTGTGGTTATTTCCAGGATGGCAGCAGGGCTGAATCTGAAGATGCGATACACCTCCTCATCACCCATGCCAAAGAGCCTCATGCGCGCTCGGTAGATCCTCTCACGTGCCCCCCTCCTCCTACTCCTCCTTCTATGTGCCTCTTCCTCTGCATACCTTAGTAGTGATAAGACCATGGCTGGCCCTGGCATCATTGGCATACGAATGTGTTGTCCAGTAAGTGTGATTGCTCAGCTAGTCCGTTACGGTGCTGCTGTAGTTGCTCTCCAGCTGACTTGCACACGGCCTTGAGCAAAGTTACCCGTGCTTTTATGAGGGGTATGTTTACTCAAGGCTTTCGAGTTACGCGCACCACGAGTAGCCAACGCCGGACGCGCGTAGTTTCGGGAATACGCGCATCTCCCTCATTTGCATATTTGCATGCTAATTCAATGGGAACTGAAAATTTTTCATGCGTAACTATGCGCCTACGCCGCGCTAGCTTAATGCATTTTCGCCGCACAGACGGAAATTTTTTACGCGCGTATGTGGTTCTGTGTTTACCGCGTATCGATACGCAGGCGAACATTTACTATTACGCCGCGCATATACATTTACGCAGGCGTAGCGCCTCTGAGAATCTGGCCCTGAATGTTCATCTATATTCTGCAGCCAATGGTACCACAGGCATTTTTCCCTCCCCAATTCTGATTAATATACTGTTATTTCCATATATATTTTATTAACCATTTTTATTTGTGATTTACTGCAGAGTTATTTATTATATGTTTTTTTTTCTGTGTATTGTATGACTTACTATATACAGTACATCTGGTGTGTTATTGTTTTTTAACCTTATTATTCCATTTGATTATATATATATTATATATACTTTTTCTTTTTTGACAACATTTTTTAATTATGCTGGAACTTGTAGTCCTTCCTCTGTCTTTAACTCTATATAGTTCCCAAATCTACTTACATATTTATTAATTTATTATTTGAACGTATATTCACTTATTTATTAACTTACTAATTGAATGTATATTGGCTGTGATATCTCTGTGAGATCCCTTTTATATTTCTCACTGATATTGGGGAACCAAACTGAATTGCCCTGCCCAACTCATTTAAGAACTTTTTCTTATACAATTTAAAGAATGGAAAGAAGCATACTCATCCACAGAATAAGTAATACAAGTTATTATTCATTAGAGGTAATGCTTAAAGTGACCCTTCTACAGCAGGCAACCTGTAGTAGAAGCACCTTTCTAGTGGCCCATGTTGAAAATCCACCTGTGGTTCATCCTGCTAGTCTGTACTTCACTTCAGTGTGTTCCATAACTCATGACTAGAATCCTAATTGCATTGGGCTGACAGCAGAAGTAATTCTGATTGTTTGCTCTGAGTCACTGTCTTTAAGAATCAGTACTGAAAAAATATATCGTGTTGAATAAAGCTTAAATCAGCTCTAATTAAAGCATATTTCCACTTTTGCAGGCAAGTTTGAGAAAACCCCACTTTACTGTATATTTGCTATATGTTTCCATTCACACAGCCCCCCGGTTATAAAAAGAGCTGTCAAACAGCTTGCGCGTCATCCGGGCCGGGTGCCCCCAGAGGAGGCAGGATCGTGCGTCGTTCCTCACTGGAGAGCATCGTTGGAGAATGGATCATCACTGGACATCGAGAATGGATTACAATGCTGGACATCGAGAATGGATTACATCACTGGAATCATTTTTTTATTTTTTTATTTTTAATAAAGGACTTGTCCCAAGCCGTCTCCTGAAATTTTTAACATTTTCACACTTTTTTTTGTTAAATAGTAGTCGTACCTTACTAATTCATATAGGAGGGCCGGGATCAGAAGTTCCCCTTTGTTAAAGGAGGCTTCCAGATTCCGATAAGCCCCCCGCCCGCAGACCCCCACAACCACTGGGCAAGGGTTGTGGGGATAAGGCCCTTGTCCCCATCAACATGGGAACATCCACCCAATGTTGAGAGCACGTGGACTGGTACGGTTCAGGAGGGGGGCGCTCTCTCGCCCCCCTCTTTTCCTGCAACCTGCCAGGTTGTGTGCTCAGATAAGGGTCTGGTATGGATTTTTGGGGGGAACCCCACGCCATTTTTTTTTTATTTGACGTAGGGTTTCCCTTAATATCCATACCAGATCTGAAGGGCCTGGTAATGAAATTTAGGGGGACCCCCACGCATTTTTATTCTTTATTTTTCAATTACTTTAAATGACTTTGATGTATATTGCCGAAACTCGACAATTCATTATAGCCGCAAGTAGTTTTAAATGATTTTTTTCTTTAGAAATTTCATTTTTTGCAGAGACTGTTCTAAACACAGGAAACGTGTGCTACTTTCGACGCTCAACGAAAGTGTACACACGATCGAGCTTCTCGGCAGAATATGGATCCCAGCGAGCTTCTCGCTGGATTCTGCCGAGAAACTCGGTGGTGTGTACGGGGCCTAACACTTCAAGTCTCTGCTGATTCTCTAGTAACAAAAGTCAAGCAACAGGTGTTTAATGCAAATACATAACAAAAATGTAATGTGAACATAAAAAAATTGTAAGGCATCCAGAACATTATTTATTTTGTTGGTATGGTGCCCAAAATGCTGTGAATTTTATACCCCATGCTGTGAACTTTTACCCCTGGCTAATACAGACCTTCTTAGAAAAATAAATTCATGCAATTAGCGAACACCGTTAAAGTCTATGGAACAGAAGCAGATAAGAATCTACAAACATGTTTGCAAAACTTGAAATTGATGCAATGCAATACCCCTGATGACATCATGTATGATGAAACTAGTAGGGCAGAGTTTATCTCCAGCAATACCACGCTACTCTGATCTGCATATTTTTACATGAGAACCTTTTTATCCACTTGCTACACTGTATTGGACCTGTGGTCACTTTTAATGGAATTTTTTCAATAAAACCACCCTGGGTTTATGCTATGTGGCAACTTTTTGCCTTTTTTACATAAACCTCCATGAGAAAGAGTGATTAACCAGCACCGACGGCTGTGATGCTACTCTTCTCTACCAGCTACCTCCAGTGGATGGATCCCTTATGATGTGTCATTCAATGCGTGATTCTGGTAAGGGCACATCTGGTATCTATATATATATATATATATTTATATATATATATATATATATATATATATATATATATATATATATATATATATATATATATACAGTACAGACCAAAAGTTTGGACACACCTTCTCATTCCAAGAGTTTTCTTTATTTTCATTACTATGAAAATTGTAGATTCACACTGAAGGCATCAAAACTATGAATTAACACATGTGGAATTATATACATAACAAAAACGGGTGAAACAACTGAAAATATGTCATATTCTAGGTTCTTCAAAGTAGCCACCTTTTGCTTTGATTACTGCTTTGCACACTCTTGGCATTCTCTTGATGAGCTTCAAGAGGTAGTCACCTGAAATGGTCTTCCAACAGTCTTGAAGGAGTTCCCAGAGATGCTTAGCACTTGTTGGCCCTTTTGCCTTCACTCTACAGTCCAGCTCACATCAAACCATCTCGATTGGGTTCAGGTCCGGTGACTGTGGAGGCCAGGTCATCTGGCGCAGCACCCCATCACTCTCCTTCTTGGTCAAATAGCCCTTACACAGCCTGAAGGTGTGTTTGGGGTCATTGTCCGGTTGAAAAATAAATGATGGTCCAACTAAACGCAAACCGGATGGAATAGAACGCCGCTGCAAGATGCTATGGTAGCCATGCTGGTTCAGTATGCCTTCAATTTTGAATAAATCCCCAACAGTGTCACCAGCAAAGCGCCCCCACACCATCACACCTCCTCCTCCATGCTTCACGGTGGGAACCAGGCATGTAGAGTCCATCCGTTCACCTTTTCTGCATCGCACAAAGACACGGTGGTTGGAACCAAAGATCTCAAAATTGGACTCATCAGACCAAAGTACAGATTTCCACTGGTCTAATGTCCATTCCTTGTGTTCTTTAGCCCAAACAAGTCTCTTCTGCTTGTTGCCTTTCTTTAGCAGTGGTTTCCTAGCAGATATTCTACCATGAAGGCCTGATTCACACAGTCTGAGTGAGTGAGTGAGTGAGTGAAAAACTTATAGAGCGCAAACGCTTGCGAACTGAATCGCCTCTGGGCGCTGTTTCCATTCCTTCTATAAAGGAAGGCTTTGCCTCAGAAGAGATGAGATGAGGCCAAGTGGTCTGACTCCATTCGGATGGTGGTTGGTAGTGCATTCCACAGTCGTGGTCCTTGGACAGCAAATCTCCGATCTCCTTTGGATTTGTATCTTGCCTTTGGGATGTGCAGTAGATTTTGATTTGTGGATCGCAGAATGCGATTGGGGTAATGGGCTTTTATTTTTTCGCATAGATATTGGGGAGCGTTTCTTTGAATACACTTGTGTGTAAGGCAAAGTGCCTTAAAAGTGATTCTGTCTTTTACTGGTAACCAGTGCAGAGATCTAAGCGAAAGGGAGATTGATTCCCATGTTTTTTTACCAGTCACTAATCGAGCAGAAGTATTTTAAACGACTTGCAGACGAGTGATTTGGTATTTGGGAAGACCCAAATAGAGGGCATTTGCATAGTCGAGTCTGGAATTGACGATTGTTCCCACCACGACTGCAATGTCCTCTTTAGGAATAAAAGGGGTGAGTCGGCGTAACTGGCGCAGCAGATGATGGGATCCGCTGACTACCGACCCTATTTGTGCATCCATTGTCATGTAGGAGTCAAAAATGAGACTTTTGACTTTGGCGCTCGGGGGCGATAATTTTTCCCAGGATGGGTGGTGGGGTGCAAGTTGAGGTGGGGAGACTTTTCCTGTTTGAGTGAAACAGGGGAAGCTCTGTTTTTGAACCATTGAGTTTAAGATAACTGGATGTAATCCAGTTATCTATTAGGGTGAGGGTTCTCTCTAATCCAGGGGAGTGATCATTTCCGTTGCTGACGCAGAGATACAGTTGAGTGTCGTCTGCGTAGGAATGGTAAAATAGCTTCTGGTTGCTGATGATCTCAAAGAGGGGACGAAGATAAATGTTGAACAGTACCGGTGACAGGGGAGATCCCTGGGGGACTCCGCATGATACCATACGCATTTGACGTGAAAAATCACAATTTCACTGTTTGTGATCTGTTTTCCAAGAAGGAAGAGAACCAGGGTAAATCCTCTTCCGCGACTTTGGCCACTTCCGCTAGCCTAGTGAGTAGTAGTCCATGGTCTACCGTGTCAAAGGCCGCACTTAGGTCCAACAGGATCAGGAGAGACGATTCTCCTTCATCTGCGGCCTCTAGGACGTCATCCCATATTTTTACCAGAGCAGTTTCAGTTCCGTGCCCTGGCCGGAAGCCTGATTGAAACGTATTGAGTCATTTTTGGGTTTCTAAATGCTGTTGTAACTGTTGTACAACTTCTTTCTCCATTATCTTGGAGAAAACGTTTAGAACCGTTATGGGTCTCCTATTGTTTGGGTCTTTCGGGTCAAGGGTGGGTTTTTTCAGGATGGGTTTTATGGTACCTTGTTTCAACAAGGTAGGCACCATGCCCTCCTCGAATGATTGGTTTATAAGCTGCGTGATAGCTGGTGCCAGTATATTGGCACTTTCTTTCAGCAGTTTAGTGGGAATGGTGTCATTGGGTCCTGTGCTGTTGCGCAGAGACCGAATGATATTTTTAGTGGCAGCGATGGAGATGGGTTTTAAGGTGAATTTCTGTGCTTGAGGTGAGGATATAGTCGTATCAGGGTTGGGGTTCGGGGTGAGATTCATGCAGATTCCATTTTGCTCAATGCTTTTCCGGATTCTTTCAATTTTATTGACAAATTAATCCGATTGTTTGTTGTAAAATTCTTGTGAATCAGCATTAGGGGGCTCTAAACAGGCTGGATTCATCGATTGTGAAACCAGCTTGAAGAGTTCGCGGGGGCGGTTTAGGGCCTTTGTGATGAGGTTGGCGAAATTATTTATTTTTGCCATAAAGATCTCTTTATGATATTTCTTTGTTATTGTCTTATAAATGGTGTAGTTTCTATCTGATGAGCTCCTTTTCCATGCAGCTTCTACTCTTCGACGCTCTTGCTTTAGCAACGTCAGCTGGTCGTTGAACCAGCCGGCGTTGTTTTTCCGGATGCAAGTTTTGCGTTTTGGTGCCACCCAGTCGGCGGACTGAAGTATCGCCTTGTTGATGGCATCAAGTGTTTCTACGGCTGTTTGTTGTTGTTGTATTGTGTTTATTTTATTTCCTAGGGTCGTTTTGAAGAGCTCCTAATGGAGCTTCTTCTGAGATCTAGTCCAGTGACTTGTCACCGGTTTTCTTGTTTTATTTGGCGTTATTTGGAGTTTAAATTTGATGGCATGGTGATCGGTCCAGAGATGTGTCTGCTGCAAAAGGTGGCCACTTTGAAGAACCTAGAATATGACATATATTTTCCGTTGCAAAAAAACAAAAAAACAAAAAGACGCCCCGCTGATGAAGTTCTTGGAACGTAACATGTACTCTGGGCGATGTGCTGCTTCTGATGACGTCACCCGCCCTGCTGAATGAACCACACATGACATGCTGTTTTTATCATGATGTTTGTGAGTATATCGCCTTTTAAATAAATGCCTATGCCTGGTTAAACACGGAGAGCTCTTAGATCGTTTTTTCCCTTATCTTCCCGGTGTTTTACCTATGTTTATGCTGAGCCTGGAGCTATTCTTAGCCGTCTCTGTGGAAATTGGTTTAACTCTCTGAAGAGGAAGTGTACTTTGGGGATATTATCGATTGATTTCTCTGCTTATTCTGACCTACTGCTAATACCAGGGGTCAGAACTGAAGGTGAGAGTGTATAGTGAGACCTTTGGTGGAGGGATTGTCACACGTTTATTCTGTGGATCTGACACTGGTGGAACATCTCCTATGGACTTTCTTCACTTGCCACATGCTTATTGAAATATTTTTTATTTTTACTTATTGTTTATATATATGAACTAATTAGTCCTACGGACTTTCTTCACTTGCCACATGCTTATTTAAATATTCTAAATTTTGCTTATTGTTATTTGCTTATTGTTTATATTTATGAATTGATTATAATTAATTAATTTATCTATTCATCTGTGACTTGCGCTACACTGTTTTGTTTTTCAATATATTTTCAGTTGTTTCACACTTTTTTGTTATGTATATAATTCCACATGTGTTAATTCATAGTTTTGATGCCTTCAGGGTGACTCATAGTCATGAAAATAATGAAAACTCTTGGAATGAGAAGGTGTGTCCAAACTTTTGGTCCGTACTGTACATATATAAATATATAGATATGTATCTATATGGTGGAAGGGGCACTTGGGTGTACGGTCACTTACGATCATTTGGACGTGTGCTGCAACAATGTATCTTTTTATATCTGTATGGAAATCTTAGTGCCGGTTCACACAGGGGCAACCCGACTTACAGCACGACTTTGCAAGGTGATTTGGAGGCGACTTCACTGCAACTTCAGCACGACTTTGATCAACTTACAACGCTACATAAAGTTGCCTCCAGGACAGGTGACTTTGGCTGTGGCCAATCACAGAATAATCAGCTCTGTGGGAGGTAGGAGTTTGCCTGGTTAAACTATTTTTCCTGTAAAGTTGCTTCAATATAGATGAAGATCCGTCTTGGAGGCAACTTCCATTGAAATCTATGGGTACAAGTTGCCTTGAAGTAGTACAGGAACCTTTTCTGAAGTCGGAGTGATTTCAGTAGTGTACATTAAGACAGCTCTTATTCACTTCAATGGAATTCCTTATGTCCATCGAGTTGGGGCGACTTGAGGTCTGACAAGTCAGATCCCAAGTTGCTGTAGTGTGAACCGGCACTTATGGACTGACTATTGTCACTTTATTTCATTTCACATGTTATACTATTATTTTTGTATTTAGCGCTGCAATTGTTGTTTATATGTATTTTGACATAATTTGTTCTGTTGTGTAATTGACAGCAGCTTGCTTCTTAATGCTTTTTGTTTAAAAATTTTCCACTTTTACCTGCGCAATCAACAAAGCCACATACATTGTTTTACATTTGTTTTTTTATAATCTAATTTTAAATAAAAAAAAATCAGTTTCTTAAAAAAATATTGTATTAGTATATAATCATTATTTTCTGCAGCAAATAAAAATGTAAACTCTTTCTAAACCGAAAACGTATTTTACTGTATATAATGCAGCACACCAGTCCTTAGATGTTAGTTTTCCTTTTCAGGCTTAGCACATTTTTGGCAACTACAGAAAAAAAATACCTGTTGATCCTGACAAAAATGCAGTGTCATTGTGACTGACCATATACTCAGTTGATCTCTGTTAATGTTATTAACTTTCCAAATCAGTAGAGTAGCTTAGGGTGACAACACTCCTCTTCCATAGATACAGTGCGGTGAGCAGACATGGTCACCTTGGGAAGCAAAGCGTGTCATTTACAGGATCACCAGGGCAAAATTGAGGCTAAAAGCCAGAAAAAAAGCTAATGTAGCCACCACATCTAGGAACTAGAAAGCGGAAAAATCTTCTTTGCTTTTCAGTTTTGATATATTTGTACTTTTAAAAACCTATATTTTGCATTTTGGATTGTATCTCATGAATACATTTTTTATCACCTCCTGAATTTTCCTGCTTTCCTCAATAGACATGTCATAGAACAGTCCTCCTCAATTTCTTTACCCGAGAGGAACCCCTAAATTTATTTTCAGGTCGCATAGCAGGAGATTGTGACCTGCTCTCTATGGAGCCGGTTCACACATCTCTGCAGCGGCTCTGGTGCGAATTTCACAGGAGCCCTGTGCGTCTTTTGGTCTATTTCAGGTCCAAATTCAGACAAAAATTTAGGCTGAAATCGGACTTGAAACGATGAATGGAGAAGCACGAGACACCTGCTGTGAGCCGCTGTGTTCTCCAATGTGAACCCAAAATTACTAAAAAAAAATCATTGAGGGTCAATCCCTATATTGGTGGTCAGTAGGAAGAATGTTTCTTACATGTGCGGTCAGTGCGAAGAAAGCTAAAAAGATCATCAGTGTCATGCTGATGGTTTTGCCAAGCAGTGTCAGCCCTGGAATTATGTAGGCATCATTACATTTTTGTTAAGCCAGAGTTTAAGGAATCCCAAACAACCTTTGGAGGAATCCTAGGGTTCCACAGAACCCTAATTAGGAATGGCTATTATAGAAAATTACTATTAACACCAGTGATAAGCTAGCAATATTTTTTAAAACAAAGTGCAAGCAATCATCTTTGGGGAATTACTTTTATATACAAAATACCTAAATACAAATACATAAAATAAGCTGGTTGAATGCAATTCACAAATCCACATGATATATGGGGCTTACTGTATATATCAAAAGGATGTTAACAAGAAAATGTCTTACTGCTCTTTACACTTTAGAGGCCTTGTTATGTTTTTTGGTCACTTGAAAGTCAATCGACTGTTGTAGGAAAAAATAAATATTCTCTGCAGATTCTTCTATACATATGCAAACGTAAAAAAATATGTATTATCAATATATTAGAAAAAAATGCACTTAAATACCACGTGAGCTTTTGTGGATTGAATTGACACCAAAATATGGTAATCAAGGACATCGCTTTACAAGTATATTGCTATAATCAATTACAGTGAAAGAGAGTCTACATTTATTAAGAGTATATTGTTTACTGAGACTTTTGTTAGGTGTATTTAAACAGACAGGAGGCAACATATACAACAACAGATCCTCTAGTTTACTTCTTGCACTTGTATCTCTTATATATGAGGTTAGGGTGCTAGTTTCGCATTTTATGGAATTTATACTTCTCCGCAATTCGCTTTTTTTATGTCAGTCGCACATTCATTAAAATAAAAACCTGTGCCTAGATCTTATCAGTTAAATCCTTGTATTAGTTTACCTTAGCAACCTGATTGACTGAATTCACTTTGTCAAATGAGGGCTACAGCTAATGAAGCTAATATACTCCCTGTTGTATTTATTACCGCAAAGCTGAAATCATATAATGCTAATACAGGAAAAAGCAATAAACTGAAAATGCTATGTGTCATTAATCCTTCTTTTTAGAAAATGCTAAATATATTTACCATGACTGTGGAGTAATGGCGGTGTGCGATGGCTTGGATTTTCTATTGTTTGTTTAAACGGAATACTTTATCATAGATATACTGTATGATATGATATACTAGCTCCAGACTTCTTAATTTCAAGCTCCTTGCCGGTGTGAAATCACATTTCATAGCATGTTGACATTTGCTCTGGAGATTAGTAAATTAGCTCTATAGATTACCCAGATGGAGAGTAGAGAGTGGCTGCTGGCTGAGCAGGCAGTCAATAAACAAATGTGAAGCCTCCGCTATATGACTGAGCCCTTCTTTCTTTCTCTCACACATAAGGTTATCAGTCATGTGGAGGGAAAATCAGTGAGGTGCTCCCTGCAGATTTATGGATTCTGTGACTAGTCCAAGAAAAATAATATAGAAAAAAAAAAGACCAAGAGAGCAGAATAGAAATTACTTTTTTAGATGATAAATCATCTGACCACACGGTACCTTTATAAATGAAAGCTCCAGTGATAACATCTTAAAGTTTAAGCCAGGGAATAAATGTGAAGGGAGGGGCATGAAATGTCCCCGCCCAACACACATGGAATGCTGGCATAGGTAAACTAATTTACATAAAGTTTTGAAAACGGCTTACTGTTATTGGTGATTCTAACGGTCCAATCGGCATGAACTTAGACCTATAAAAGGAAAAGAAAATGCGTAAGTTGATGCAGTCTTTTGGATACCTAAGGAGGCAACATTGCGTTACATTCTGTGGCTATGGAGTCCGTACTGCGTCAGGTTCTTGATCGGGCCGGTACCGAGGATGGCGAGCATTGGCTGTTATCTTGCTTGTCTTTACCTTCCTCTTCGTCCGCTGTCCATCAATTCAGCAGCCATGTCCCTCAATTCAGCAGCCATGTCCCTCAATTCAGCAGCCATGTCCTTCAATTCAATATCCATGTCCCTCAATTCAGCAGCCATGTCCCTAATGCAGCAGCCATGTCCCTCAATTCAGCAGCCATGTCCCTAATGCAGCCTTGTGTCCCCTAAGACAAAGCCAAGTCCCCCCCCTCCTCCCGCCGCTGCTGAGTCCCGACATCTAGTTACTATGGTTACTATGCGCCGGAGGAACACAACAGCTGTCATTTGCATTTGAATAGCTGTGTTCCCCCGCCACGCCGACATGTATAGCCCCTCCTCCTTGTCACTACTGTGCCATGCCATCAAACACAGTCACTGTGCCATGCCATCAAAAATGTCCAATCAAAAGGAAAGAGAAAGGAAGAAGGAGAAACGTCTCCTCATAGTGTGATAAAGTTATTTATTAAAACACACAGGTCACAAAAATCTGTACAGTACTTGGAAGGTACAACAAATAAAAATTGTATAAAAATATTGAGGAAAATCCAAACGTTGAATGGAAAAAAGTCAGGGTTGAACCTCCAATACCTTTACTGCGCCACCGATTGCTTACCACCTCGCTGTGGACATTTTAGATATTTTTTACTTATAGAGACTTTTTTCTATTCAACGTTTGGATTTTCCTCAATATTTTTATACAATTTTTATTTGTTGTACCTTCCAAGTACTGTACAGATTTTTGTGACCTATGTGTTTTAATAAATAACTTTATCACACTATGAGGAGACGTTCCTCCTTCTTCCTTTCTCTTTCCTTTTGATTGGAAATTTTTGGAGTATCCCTTCCACATCACCCCGTTGGAGAATCCTGTGGCCACTCTTACCAGCTCCTTTTTGGATTTCCTTTGAGAACCAGGATTGGGAGTCTACATCCAAGTCCAAAGGGGGCGGTCGGCCCATACAAGCCTTCAAGACCCACCCACCGTATGGTGAGTTGCGGGTCATCATCAGCTGGTATGCGTATTCATTTCATTTACATGCCAAGGAATATTTCTGTGAAGATGTGGAGCTCTTAACAGAGGCGAATATTTCTGTCTGTTTGCACTCATGAAAATCCAAAGAACACCTATTTTTATATGGGACTATATTATCACTTTGGTTGTTAGATTCACCATTTTGTACACAGTTCTACCAGGAATTTTTTATTTTTGCCTTGGTGGACGGATGAGGATTCACTCCTTTTATATGATTTCACCATAGTGGATCTACCCTTACAGGTGGACCCATCATATATATTTTTATATATTTTTTCATTCATTGTTTTGGCGCTGCACTATTCCCCCTTTTTTCTTTGTATCTGCTATCCACTGGTGTGCTGGTTGCCTTAATACCTGTATGTACATTGATCTGTATTTACTTAGTTCTATTTCTCACCATTTACCACTATTTAGCGCAGTATATTTTTTTAATATTTTTTTATATTTTGGTGTTTCACTAATTCTTACAACAAAATCAGTGCTCTCAGTCACTTCTTCAGCGAGACTTTTAATTTTTTTAACCCACCACTAGCGCAATTGGACATCCTAATGAATGAGCTCAAAGAAAAAATAAGTCTAATACCACATACACACAATCATTTTTCGGGTTGTAAAAAACAAAAGACCAGATTCACAGAGTACGTACTCCGGTCTATCTCCTGTTAGACCGGAGTACTTTCAAATTACCGGCGTCGTATCATTAGTTTGAATCCTCAAACCATGATACGACGGCTTCGGGCTTCGATCTGACAGGCTTACGTCTTTGTACGCCTTCGGATCTACGCTGCAATCTTTTTGCGCCCGCTGGGTGGAGTTTGGGTCATCGGGGTATGCAAATGAGCTTTTTCCGGCAATCCACGAAATTACTATCGTCCTTCGCAATCTCTTACGGCATCTGTAGTCATCTTTTTGCTGCATAAAGTTATACCAGCTATTAGCTGGTCTATAGTTAGACGGCTCATGTTAAGTATGGCCGTCGTTCCTCCGTCGAATTTAATTAATTTTTTATTTTTTGCGTAAGTCGTCCGGGAATAGGAATGTACGTAAACAACGCTACTCCAAAAAAAATGACTTTATTTCTCGCAATGCACGGCGGGAAATTTTAGAACGGAGCATGCGCAGTTCGATCGTGGCGGGGACGCGCCTAATTTAAATGCTTCATGCCCCCTAATCGCGTATTTCGATTCCGCCGCGAGAAATACACTACGCCGCCGTACCTTACGGGCCGAAATCTACCTGAATTTGTCTTAGAGCCAGGTAAAATACGGCGGCGTAGTGTATCTCTGATACTCAGGCTTTAGAAAAAACAATGTTTTTTTTCAACTTCATCATTAAAACAACATTGCCCACACACGATCGTGAAAAAAAATGCTCTAGCAATGCGCGGTGACGTACAACACGTAAGACGGCATTGCTTTAGCTGATTTTGTGTTAGAAAAAAGACGATTCACGCTTTTCTGTCTGTTACAGCGTGATGAATGTGCTTACTCCATTACGAACGGTAGTTTTACCAGAACGAGCGCTCCCGTCCCATAACTTACTTCTGAGCATGCACGGTTTTTTAGTTTTCGTTAAAAACGTGAAAAAATAGAGCATGTTTGAAAAAAAATGTTGTCGTTTTTCAGAACCTGAAGCCCACACACTATCGTTTTAAATGACATTTTTAAAAAACGTTGTTTTTTACAACCCGAGAAATCGTGTGTACGCGGCATTATGCTTACTAACAAGGTACCAAAATGCATTATCACAAGGCTTAAGCCCTGTACACACGATCGGTCCAAACCGATGAGAACGGACTGAAGGTCTGCTTCATCAGTCCAAACCAATCATGTGTAGGCCCCATCGGTCAGTTATCCTTTGGTCAAAAAAAATAGAACTTGCTTTAAAATTGAACTGATGGACGGCTGACCGATAGGTCAAAACCGATCGTTAGTATGCAAAAGCATCTGTTAAAAAGCCGCGCATGTTCAGAATCAAGTCGACGCATGCTTGGAAGCATTGAACTTAGTTTTTTTCAGCACTTTGCTGTGTTAAAAGATGTAAAATTCACCGCATTCTAACACGATCAGTTTTTTAACCGATGGTGTGTAGGCACATCAGACCATCAGTCAGCTTCATCGGTTAGCCGATAAAAACGGTCCTTCGAACTGTTCTCATTGGATGGACTGATTGTGTGTACACGGCCTAAGAGCATTCATATGTGCAATCTTACATACCTGTGCTAAAAACAGAATATGTTGAATTGAGGGACAATTATCATATGGCATTGTTTTTATATTGGCCATAAAGTCCCAGACCATTTTGCAGGCCAAAAACCAGGCCACTTTTTGCAATTCGGCACAGCATCGCTTTAACTGACAATTGCTCAGTCATGCGACGTGGCTTCCAAACAAAGTTGACGTCCTTTTTTTCCCACAAATAGAGCTTTCTTTTGGTGGTATTTGATCACCTCTGCGGTTTTTATTTTTTGCGCTCTAAGCAAAAATAGAGCGACAATTTTGAAAAAATTCAATATTTTTTACTTTTTGCTATAATAAATATCCCCCAAAAAATATATGAATAAACATTTTTTTTCCTCAGTTTAGGCCGATACGTATTCTTCTACATATTTTTGGTAAAAAAATCTCAATAAGCGTTTATTGATCGGTTTGCGCAAAAGTTATACCGACTACAAAATAGGGGTTAGTCTTATGGCATTTTTATTTTATAATTATTTTTTTTACTAGTAATTGTGGCTATCAGCGATTTTTTATCATGCGACATTATGGCGGACACATCGGACACTTTTGACACCATTTTAGGACCATTGTAATTTTTACAGCGATCAGTGCTATAAAAATGCACTCATTACTGTAAAAATAACACTGGCAGTGAAGGGGTTAACCTGTAGGGTTGTTGAAGGGGTTAAGTGAGACCTAGGAAGTGCTTCTGACTGTTAGGGGGCGTGGATTGCTGTGACACATCACTGATCGCTGTTCCCGATCACAGTGAACAGACAATCAGTGACATGTCAGGGGAAGGACGTGGAGATGTTGTGTTTACACTGACATCTTCCCATTCTGTAGCTCTGTGACCCGATCACGGGACACCGGCAGACATTGAGGCATGGTCACGAAGCTTGCGACAGGGTTGCGAGCGGCCAAACGGCTTGCAATTTAGAAGGGACATATATATACACCCATTTGCGCAGCCGTGCCATTCTGTCGACGAAAAAGTGTATGCGGCAGTCAGTAAGCGGTTAATGTGTACTGTATTCGTAATGGTCTTTGTATGAGAAAAATTTCGATACTAAAGACTGAGCATGATCAGAAACAATAAACAACAACAAAAAAAGCCCTTATCGTACAAGAATTTGTGTACATAATTTCAATCCTCAGTTCCAACTTGCTGTGAAACAACGAGGAGAATCGGACCCGATTTTTGGAATGTCGGTACCCTTATTTAGTCTGTGTAATATTATCAGACGTTGTGTGGAATGCTGTTTAAAGTTATGATTGGATAGGACATAGAAAATTGGCCCTTCTGTTATGATAATCCTCTAAAACGCACAGCTGGTAAAATATATTAATTGCTCTCTTTTATGAACCGAATTATAAATTTGGTTTCTTGGGTCTCTTCTAGTTCTCTTCATAGTTCTCTTCCAGCACCATCACATATATTTTTTATGCTTTTACATTGTGCAGTAAAGATCTCACTATTGTGGCTATGTGTGTACATTTGGAAAAAATATATCAACTGAACTTAACTGTTCTAGCGAGATGAAAATGAAATACAAGCTTAACTTCTTATAGTAAAATTCTATCTGTGGCAAGGAAGCGCAATAGATTTATCCCGTGCTCGGATTTTCTAAGATATGATTTATAGATTTCAGCTAAATGAAACAAAGGTTATGGATTATCTTTTTTTGGTTATAGTTTTGTAAATTACATTTTATGCCCTTTACTAAATGCTGTACTGTATATGTGAGTGAGATATTACAAAATGTTTCCTCACACATATCATGGTTAACATCTCTCATATTTCCTGAGTCCCAGGTGATCACCAATGACTGTAAAGTTTATGCCCCATAGGGTCTTATATAGAGTCTGCTGAGAAAATACAAGCATATTAACAAAATCAAAGACCATGCAATCGTATCAAATTTATATACTGAGAGACAGATTTTTTTTTTTTTTAGTACAGCAACAACTGTAAAAAAAAATATACAGCAAAAGAAGCCAATAATGGCAAGTCTAAATTTTTAAGTTTTTCAGAAGGCTTACTAGAGAAGAGAATTTAATGGCTCTTGTGAATAGCAAAATGTTAATAAATACATAAGAATATTTATTTAGAATATTTATATAGTCTACACTTCAGTTCAGTGCCCCTGAGCCAAAAGAGGTGTCAGTTGACAAAATGTTTTTATTTTTAAAATCACAAATCTCACTCTGTAAGCAGCTGTGGTTGAATACAAAATCTTTTCCAAAACTATCAAAATGAAATTTATACAGCGCTATTAAATATAACTTAAAAATGTGAACACATACAGTGATAATAATAATAAATATTTAAATTATTGTCTCAATAACCGATGTGTAGTTTGAAAAGTATCTAAATAAAATATTCATAATGTGATCAAATTCTTCAGAGATGATGCACTCCTAAAAGCAAATCTAAAAACAAAAATATAATTTATTGCAGCTTACTAGTTACCGTATTAATCAGTGTATAACACGCACAGGTATATAACACGCACCCTAACTTTAAGAGGGAAGTTTCAGGAAAAAAACTTTCCACAGCCCCCTCAAGCACAGTTTACCCTCTATTTTCAGGGTAAAAAAGTGAGTGTTATACGCCAATAAATACAGTAATTAGATGCGGTACCTGCACTTGTTATCTTTTTTCAGTTGTTTCCCCCTTTTTTCACTTGGTAATCCTGGTAAAAGCACACTTCTTGCCCTTTCATGTCTACTCTTTTTCTAAAGTGTCTATGGGTGCAGCCATGGTCGTCACTAGGGATTCAGGTTGGTTGGGGTTGAATGTGAGTTCAACAGAAAGTGGGGGTCCTCTAAAAATTCCTTTCTGGCTGACTTGAAAAGGAGGGGCAGCAAGCATGTCCCCACGCCACCTCAAACCATACCAGGCTACATGCCCTCAACATTGGTTGAGTACATTGCAAGGTGAGGTGGCAAAAAGAACTCAGCCCTTTATTTTGTCCCCCAAAAAAGGGAACTTTTAGAAAAAGTATAAAGAAAAATATCACACCATTAAAAAAATTCTTAGGAAAAAAACTAAAACAGACCCAATATAAATCTAATCTCAGGTATATTTTCATGTAGACCCACGTCAGTCAAGATGATCCACTGCCTGCAGTACCATTTTTAAGGAAAGGGCAAAATTGTTGTGGGGTCCAAAGCAGCTGCCTCATACTTGCTAACTATCTCAGTTTAAATTCTCTTAACCCTTGAAGTTTTAGTCCTGTGCTGTGTCCCAATGTGCTGTGTCCCAATATCTCAGTGTAAAGTTCTGCTGCTGCTGCCCAGCTCTGCCCTATTGCCATGTACAGATGCCTCAGCTGCAGACCCTGTGTTTACGTGTAATTAACCTTCATTGAAATGTAGATAGCAGCCGTACCTATGGCAGCTTGGGAGTGAGGGCACTAAGCAGAGAAGGGCCGCGGAAGAGTAAAATGGCCTGGGAGCGTGACCTGGGCATAATTTCCCCAGACCAGTGGGATAGGATCCTCCGGCAAGGAGCCTGGGCGTCCATCGCCCCGGCCCAAAGACTGTCCCATCTATTTTTACTACACAGGGTCTACTACACCCCCCATAAATTGTTTAAAATGGGTTGGAGACCCAATGATGCATGCCCAAGATGCAACAATAAAGGAGATCTTCTTCATATGGTCTGGAAGTGCCCCAAATTGTACAGCTTCTGGGTGGGTATTATAACGCGGATAAACGAGAAATTCAGGGCTGCCCTTGAACCAACCGCTAGGATTTGCCTCTTGGGATGCATGGACGAAAAATAAGGTACCGCAAGGAACCATAGAACCTATCTTGAGATGCCTATTTCAAGCTGGCAAAATAATTGCTCAAAAATGGCAAGCTCAGGCGCCTCCAACTATAGAGAACTGGTTATCAGTTATGAAACAAACAATTTCAAATGAAAAGGTCCATTATACCACCCAAGGGAAGAACGATAAATTTGCAAAAATATGGAGAATATGGCAGAGAACAGAGGGTGATATAGAGTAAGCGGAACTCGGGCACGAGGGGGCGTGAACTGGTCCCTACAGGTCTGCACTTAGCTACGACAAATTCTAAACACCAGGCAAGTCGGCAGCCATATATAACCCAACTAATCTCTACCAAGCTAGTATGCTCACAAGGGTTGAGAAGGGGAGGGTGGGGGGTAAGGGAAGGGGAGGTGGGACTTGGGGGGAGGGGACACACAACTAACACAACAATCATTCAACAGGGCAAGTAATATTAACCCTTAACGGGCAGAGCTTCTAGATATTGTAATATTGTTTTTTTTATATTTTGTAAACAATTAGCCCGTACTCTTTATTGACGGTTATATGTATGTGTAAAGCATGGATAAAAAAACAAATAAAAAATCTATTTAAAAAAAAAAAAAAAGATAGCAGCCGCATTACTATGTATATCGTGTCCCCCTGAGGTCATATATACCATCACTTCTACTGAATGCTGCCCACTGGGGGAGTAAAGGAGAATGCTTTGAAAGTCCTACCTACAACTATAGTCATTAAGCCTAACATCAGCCTGTTTTGCAAAGGTAAGCAAATTGGAGGTGGAACCCTTCTTCAAAAGAACATGGTGCCACAGCACTCTGAATGTTGGTGCATGTGAATATGCACATCTCAACCAATGCATGAATATGTCATTAACAATTAATGGCACTGCTGTGTATCTGATAAAGAGCAGCATGTTTCTGTGGTGTCAGGAAACTGAAGATTACAGTTATCAGGGTACTAAGGGTCCGTTAGTACCCTGATGTCTGTAATCTCCAGTTTGCGTATTACATATACTTTATGTCTTTTTATTAATTTGCCTGTTTTCTTTTGTAGAATCTCATTATTACACTGAATTGACAATATTTCCCTGAAGAAGCCAATGTTCTGGTGAAACATGTTGGGATAATTCAGTCTGTATTTGTATTCAATGTACCTAAATATATATATTTATCCCTATACCTTGTTAACTTTGATGTTTAACAATTGTTTGTACAAATACATTCTTTTAAAATAATTTACGTGACTAATCTTGTGACTGGCACCGTTATAATCCCATCCCCCCTTCCTTTGCTATAAACTTGTCCCCATGTCGATGGGGACAAGGGCTTTGTCCCTCCATCCTATCTCCAAAAAGGGATGTGGGGGTCTACTCTGTGGGGAGAAGATTTACAGAAATTTTGAAGACCTCTTTGAAACAAGGGGGCCCTAATATACAGCATTCATGTGAATAAGTACACCTAAAATATGTGAATAGGTAATAATCAATGTCAATCGTGTTGTCCAACAATGTGAATCCACATCTATCATGATACGCCAACCCAATAACCTGCCACGTCTGACAATTTTCACCCGTTGCTACTCTTATCACAAATTACAGATCCATAGCACTACTGCATATAAATAGACTGACCAGGTGATTCTAAGGCTTCCTCACTGTGAAGTCATGCTCATAGTGACAACAGCTGTGGTACGACTTATCTAAAAAGAAGAGCTGGACGGAAAGGGCAGGCATAGTAAGTCACCCTTGATGAGTGCCTGTCACAGCTCCTGTGGCTCCATTACCAACCACTAAACAAAGTGATTATGGTTTCAGGGGTGAGGGGGGATTGTAGGAGGAAGATTTCTACTAAAGGAGGAAACAGAAGCACAAGAGACACATGGCATTGATTGTAAGTAATGTCCCTTGTGCTGATTTTCTTTTTACAAAATGTTACATTTCCTCTAGTATAAAGGCATACGTACACTTTAGAAACAAGGAATATAGTGATCATGAGATCCTATTTGATGAGTCCCCTGAAGCACGCATATATATATATATATATATATATATATATATATATACACACATATAATTAAATATTAATATGTAGGTAAGGTTTTTGTAGCACTTGTAATACTGTACATTTTTCACTTTGGTTTTAGGTTTCGTTATTTATTTTGTTTCTAAGTGGTGTAATAGTTGTGCATGCACCCAAATTCCTGTTGAAGGCATGACACAAAATGTAACGTCATTTAACAGAAGGGGCGAGTTATTCTGTTTAGTGCTATTCTAATTTAGATCCTTATCTCCACAATGAAGTATTCCAAATATGCCAAAGAGAGAATTTATGTGTCATATGTTTGGTGTACTGAGCATGAAAGCTCATGATGACATAAAGAATGAAATATATAAATATACTAAAACGTTGGCTTGAATCAGGAAAAAAAGCAGGTATGTTTTTCAGATCTCAAAAAAGATTCCAGGATCCACATCTCCACTGGGTAAACAAACTGATTTTCCACTCTCTGCAGAAGGACCCGCTGGTCTGAACTAGTTATGTCTTTTTCCTGTAGGATTTAGAAGCACTACATCACATTGCACTGTTTGGCATTACATGCTACTTAGCTTATAGAGTTGCTTGTCAATTACAGTGACACATGCTTCTTAATGTCTTTTCAGTGTTGGATATTTTAATACACTGCTCAAAAAAATTAAAGGAACACTTTGAAAACATATCAGATCTCAACGGGCAAAAATCTCATGCTGGATATCTATACTAATATGGACTGGGTAATGTGTTAGGAATAGGGCTGTTACTGATTACAATTTTTGTGTTCGATTAATCGTTTTTGTTTTTTTTAATCGATTAATCGACTAATTTTGATTAATTAACATACATACAGATACAACTACTTTTAGCCAATCTCCTTGCATTGCAACTCCATACTGCAAGAATATACACATCTGCCCCCATGCTGTAATATACACATCTGCCTCCCATACTGTAATATACACATTTGCTCCCATAATGTAATATACACATCGGCCCAATGCTGTAATTTACACATCTGCCCCCATGCTGTAATATACACATTTGCCCCCATACTGTAATATACACATCTGCCCCCATACTGCAAGAATATACACATCTGCCCCCATGTGTACATTACAGCATGGGGGCAGATGTGTATATTCTTGCAGTATGGGGGCAGATGTGTATATTAAAGCATGGGGGAAGATGTGTATATTACAGCATCTGCCCCCATGATTTAATATACACATCTGCCCCCATGCTGTAATATACACATCTGCCCCCATGCTGTAATATACACATCTGCCCCCATGCTGTAATATACACATCTGCACCCATGCTGTAATATACACATCTGCCCCCATGCTTTAATATACACATCTGTCCCCATACTGCAACAATATACACATACACTGGCTCATAAGTATAAATGAAGCATCTGCCCCCATACTCCAGGAATATATACATCTGCCCCCATAATGTTACTGCTGTAACCACACACAGGATGGTTGTCCTCTCTTACATGACTATACATCAGGCAGACAGACCCGTCCGCAGAGTAGCTGATGGACACGTGCGCAAGAGAAGATGATACAAGCAGGCGGACCGGTGATGATGACGTCAGCGCGCCGCTACTCGGCTGCCGCTGGGTGGACCAAGATGGCCGCGGCTCCAGAACTAGGCCGAAGCCGCGTCCTTTCCTATGGGCGAGACCGCGGATCTCACTCCGTGGATCGTTCTCGATCAAAATTATTTTAATCGATCAAAGAGATTAACGATTAATCGAGCAATTAATCGGTAATTTCCGCAGCCCCAGTTAGGAATGAAAGGATGGCACATCATTTGATGGAAATGAAAATTATCCACCTACAGAGGGCTGAATTCAAAGACAACCCGAAAATCTAAGTGAAAAAATTTGGCAGCAAGCAGGTCCATGTTGCTGAAATTTCATTGCAACAACTCAAAATGGTCCTCAGTAGTTTGTATAGCCACTAAGTGGTTGTATGCATGCCTGACAACATCACGGCATTCTCCTAATGAGACGACGGATGGGTATTTCCTCCCAGATCTGAACCAGAGCATCACTGAGCTCCTGAACAGAATGAGGTGCAACCTGGTGGCACTGGATGGACCGAAACATAATGTCCCACATGTGTTTTTTCAGTGTGGGGGCCATTCAATGGTATCAATTTCTTCATCCTCAATTTATACAGGATTACAGCGCTCTGGTGTCTAGATAAATCGATCAAGAAATAAATATATATGACCATAATATTATGCCATCAGGTGAGGGTCCATATTTGTGCATAGAAAATACCATAGAGGAAAAGTCTTAAAATGAGTCCATCAGAATTAAGTCCAAGGAACTTGGCCGTCAGTATATCAGGTGTGAAGGTGATTGCAGAGGCTCAGGGCTGCTCTCTCCAAGAGCGAAGTCAGCTCAAACCATAAACAGAGAAAAAAACAAGAACAGAAAGCGCTGCTGAGTGAACTGCATTTAATTAAAATATCAATAAATATCCAACACTTACATCTAGAAAGAACATTGATGTAGTCTGGGGTGCTGGTGTAAGATCTACAGAGATACCTAATTGCAGTCAGGGTGCCATTGTGTAGCCTGTAGAGGTCTGTGCGTCCCTCTATGGATATGCCTTCCCAGACCATCACTGACCCACCACCAAACCGGTCATGCTGAACGATGTTACAGGCAGCATAAAGTTCTCCACGTCTTCTCCAGACCCTTTCACGTCTGTCACATATGCTCAGGGTGAACCTGCTCTTATGTGTGAAAAGCATGGGGCACCAGTGGTGGACCTGCCAATTCTGGTGTTCAATGGAAAATGCCAATCGAGCTCCACAGTGTCCAGCAGTGAGCACAGAGCACACAAGAGGACGTTGGGCCCTCAGGCCACCCCCATGAGGTCTCTTTCTAATTGTTTGGTCAGAGACATTCACACCAGTGGCCTACTGGAGGTCATTTTGTAGGGCTCTGGCAGTGCTCATCTAGTTCCTCCTTGCACAAAGGAGCAGATAGCGGTCCTGCGGCCCAGCTCTCCCAGAGTAACTGCCTGTCTCCTGGAATCTCCTCCATGCTCTTGAGACTGTGCTGGGTGATACGGCAAACCTTCTGGCTATGAAACTTATTGATGTGCCATGCTGGAGGAATTAGACTGCCTGTGCAACCTTTAGTAGTGACACTGATCCTAGACAAATGCAAAACTTGTGAAAAAACGTCAGAAAAGATGAGTAGAGAAAGAAATGTCAGACACCTCCACCTGAAAAAACATTCCTGTTTTGGAGGTCGTCTCATTGTTGCCCATCTAGTGCACCTGTTGTTAATTTCAATTAACAGCAAAGCAGCTGAAACTGATTAACAACCCCCCCTGTATACACCCTTCCTCCTCTGCTACTTAACTGACCAGATCAATATCCCAGGAGTTTTAATTCAAAAGTGTTCTTTTAATTTTTTTGAGCAGTGTATATTTAAGAGAGATGTATTCATACTGTATATTGACATGCGTTTAGTTTTGAATAAAGGAAATTAAAGTGCATTAATCCTTATCTCTACAATGCAGTATTCTAATCATACAGTGTTGACCAGAACTACTGAGGAAATTGTTTAGGGGTACTTATTAAAGATGATTGCAAAATGAGAAAACACTGTGACTAGGCAGCAGGAAAGGAAAATAAGGCAGGCCATAGACTGTGCAAATTTCTTTCCTGCAACTGTGTCCCTGCCAGAAAAAGACAGTGATTGTTTCTGGTGGCTATAGGAGCCGCTAGCGATAATCACAAGTGAATACAGCAGGCTGGTTGCTACATTCAGGCTGCCCACACACAGTTCAAATCTCGGCCTGTTTCTGCTGAACTAGCCAAGATTCAAACCATCTATGGCCGGCCTAAGATGCATCACTAGAGGGATTAACTTTAGAAGGAAGGAGGTCCTGTTCTCCTCTTTTTTTCATTTAAGATACTGTGTCCAGTTTTGGAAAGATATTGATAAGACAGAACTAGTTCAGAGACGGCAGCAAAAATTGAAAGATCTAGGTAATAAAGCATCAGACTTCAGTAACTTAGTATATATGTTTTAATGAAACATGAGAAATAGGATCTGGAACATGCAGACATGACCTCAAACGAGCAGAAAGAAAGTTCAAAACTAAGCTTAGAAAGTAGTAATTTTACCAAAAGAGTAATTGATGTTGATGGAGTATGCATATACGAGGTGTGTCTAAAAAATGTACTGAAAGGTTTGATATGTCAACGGCAACATGGCCCAGGTGTGCGTGCATGCACATGGCTATCCAGAGACACACATGAAGAAGGGGTACCTAGAGTGGAGTACACGTGACCGTCAGGGTAAACCTGCTGCAGGTAGTCAAACATAGTGAGTGTGAGAGGTAGGTTCACAGTGCAGTGGAGTAATGAGTGAACATCAAGTTCTGCTACAAATTGAGGAAAATGATGACGGAAACACATAAAATGTTCGTGCAAAGAGCTTTGAGAAGAAAATGTGCTTTTGGGAAACGACTGGGGAGGAGCCACATTCAGGTTAGCAATTAACATGCAGAACCTCAGACATGATTGAGTGAGTGAGACAAATGCTGGCATAAGATCAACGACTGACTCTACAATAGAGGGTGGAGGAACTGGGCATTAGCATGGACACGGTGCGCACCATCGTCTGCGAATATTAGGGTAAGTGAAAGATCTGTTCCTGGTTTGTGCCACACAAGCTGACAGATGAACAGAAAGCAAAATGGATGGGAACCTCTGGAGATTTCATTACCATGTGTGACCAGGATCTATCCTTTCTGCGAACCATCGTCACAGGGGATGAGACCTGGTGCTACTAGTTCGATCCAGAATCCAAGTGACAATCGATTGAATGGCATTCATCGTCTTCCTCATGACCCAAAAAGCATCACCTGCAAAAGTTCAGGGTCAAGCCAATGTTGATCGCCTTCTTCAACAACTTTGGCATCATCCATAAAGAATTCCTTCCTGTGGGTCAAACTGTGAACGCCGCATTCTACGAATAAGGTTTGAAAAGGTTGCGTTTGGCCAGAGTTCCACAGGACTGGACAGTGGATGTTGCTGCATGATAATGCACCTGTGTGATCCATGTGTGATTTTTGGCTCAGAGTGGTGTACCTGTTCTTGATCATCCACCGTACTCCCCTGATCTGGGGCCTGAAGACTTCTTTCTGTTTCCCCGCCTGAAGAGTGTCATGTTTTGCTGACGTGGCAAGAATGTATGACAGCGGTTCTGCAATCGAATTCTTAAACAGGCCTTTGTCCACAGCTTCCAGAAGCTGTATGAACGTTGCCAAAAGTGTGTTGTGAAGGATGGCAATTATTTTGAAGGCCAATAAAGGTAATTTCCTTTCATCATCTTGATAATGTTTCTATTTTCTGCTGAAAGTAAATCATGCATTCAACTTTCTTTTCAATTAAACAGTACCTGTGCATAGAGGCTGCTGTAAATGCTTTATTGCTCCCACTTATGTCACAGCTTAACAATACCTGGATAGTAGCTGTGAAATCTTATATTTGAAATTAAACTTTTAAAGGTCCAGTTACATTTCTGGGCACAGTGATATCATCCATATTCTCCAAATTGTCTGGAACTTTTATTTTTTTGAATCAGGTAAACCAATATTAAAAATAAATGCTTTCTAATAGGGAAAGAAGGGATAAAGAAAGAAAATGTGTTTTTTGAATGAGTTTTCACAACTGCTTTCCAGGGATTTCTAGAGGGTTGTGACATGTGAGATGGAGCAATAAAGCGCTTACAACATCTTCTAGTTACAACACTGTTAGATAGAATAGGAAAGCATTGGCATGGCTTATATTGTGTTAAAGTATTTGTAAAGGCATACGGTTTTTTAGCTTAATGCATCCTGTGCATTAAGGTAAAAAACCTTCTGCATTGTGCCCCCCCCCCCTTATACTTACCTGTGCCCCATCTCAATTCAAGGATTTGCACAAGAGCAGATGCTCTCTCTGCTCTCTGCCTCCTCACTGGCTCAGACAGTGATTGGGGAAGGGCCAAGCCAGCTCAAGAGTTGGCACGTACAAGTGCCCCCTTACCAAGCGGCTTGCTATGGGGCACTCAAATGGGAGACAGGAGCCAGGAGCACTGGCAAGGGACCCCAGAAGAGAAGGATCGGAGCTGCTCTGTGCAAAACCATTGCACAGAGCAGATAAGTATGACATGTTTGTTATTTTAATTAAATTACTTTAATTGTATGTCGTATGTATGAGTCTATTAGGTTTACATTAACATTTAACTTCTGTAAAATGGTTTCTAAATTTTACTTACTAATTATATAAACTATAAATGCTGTATAATAATAATAATAATATAATAATATACTGTTGGACTGATATATTATACAGGTATATCTGTGTTTATTTATTTCTATTGGTGTTTTATTACTTATGAGTAAACTGATGGTGGTTAACACTCACAGTTTCTCATTGGTATCCTTGCTCTTATGTAAAAAAAAATGTAGTATAAATATTTGTTTCAACAGCTTTTAATTCCTTATAGCTACTGTTCAGCAAAATCAATATAAGGTTCCTTACAACTGTATATAAATTAAATGAAAAAAGAAGAGAATCTGAACACTGTGAGTTTACAGAAATATATATATTATATTTGTATACAATTCAAGATAATATACTTTACGTTTTGTATGTGTTTTTATTCTCCTATAATTTATTTTTTAACTGCAGGTTTGTAATTATAATATTTTATGGTCACTAAATATGCATTCTTCTTTTGTTTTCACGAGATCCTTTAGCCCATAAAATATACAATGAAAATAAACTGCGGCATTGTTATATGTCTTTCATATGAATGTCAAATGTATACATATGACCAGTGTGGTTATAGAAATGTTTTTTGAAGGGGAGGTTAAATTTTATACATTTAACTATACTAATTATTACTCACGTATTTTTATTATTTTCATACCATTGCATTGGATGACATGCTAGAGGCAGCAGAGTTAGTGACATCAAAAGGTGTCCTTTGGTGATTTGCTCTTTGTTCTTATGAAACACTGTCTCTCTCTTTAGTGAGTAATCCCTTGTGATAAGCGTGAGTTTCTCAAACCCTGAATATGCTTCTTGCTGAACAGCAGACACTAATTCTGCAGAGTGGGCTTCCCTTATTGGTTGCCCCAAAATATAGATTATAGTTTCCAGCACAGCTGTCTTTAGGGTAAAGCCATTTAAGTTGCCCATAAGCAGACATGGACAATGGACAATCAAATGTAATACATTGCTTTGAACATTGAAGAACCTCCTTTCTGCACTAAAATAACAAGCAAGCAAACTTGTATACTACGAGTGGACATAGATGAACATTTTCCAAAACTGTCTTATTGCTTGCAGTTGCTAATCTAGTGTTTCTTATATGTTGTAACATGCATTAGGAACAGATGTATTACCTACTGTTTGTGCAAATTGCATAATATGTTATTCACTGTGAGAATGAACATACAGTATATCTGAGCATATTTAAAAAGTGTTCCTTGGCACTTCTAATTTCTATGACAGATGTGAGTTTATAATAACATCAAAAAATAAGTGCTTGCAGTTGCGGCACAATTGAGACAAAAGGCATGCAGTCACAATTTTTCTGCACAACCAGGCAAACTCATTTTTGCACACAAATTCCACTAAACTTAATATCCAACTGCATTAATAGATGTCCCCTATATACTGTGACTATAGAAGCTTGCTACTTTTTACATTTCCTGCAGGTTTAAACACAAAGCTTTATAATATTTTGAAAAATCACATAATTTAAGATATCAGGGAATTGTAATTCATATGTTCTGATTAATTGCAGTTCAAATTGTATCTGACTGACTGAGTTGACAATTTACGGAGCAACCTGTTTCTTAACTGTGACCAATCCACTGTACTTATCTCTGAAATTGCATTGAAGAACAGGAAATGACAATTTTAATCTGATGGGCAGAACTTTCTCCAGTGTTAAGGAAAATTTGCAAATGTATTTCCCAAAATTTAAGCTCCCCCCCAAAAAATTGATACATACACTTCCCATACACAAAACTGAATTTTTCTTAGTGTGATATATCTAAATTATTTTTAATTTGTGTATGTGTTCTACTGCCACACTCTTATATACTGTATACCTTAAAAAAAAATACTAGGGCACACTACGTACAGTAGTCATGTCTTTAAAGAGGCCTGCTGTAAAATAAATATATATATATATATATATATATATATATATATATATATATATATATACTGCCATCATGAGTGTGCGCAGCCAATTGCATTAGGGTGTGCACCCCAAAGCCCAAACACACATGTCTTCCTCTGCAGCCTCAGCTGCACAGTACAGGAATAATTGAGAAGTGCTCTGTGCTGAGTGGCTTCTCTATGCTATAGTTATGAATAAACACAGTGAGTCTGTTCACTGTCTTTATTTAGAAAAGAAGAATGCCAGTAAATTACATATTTACAAGCCCCTTCCCCTGCTCTCCATTCTGAGACATTCCTTGTAGCAGCCAGGGGGAGAACAGGGGGGGGGGGACCAGTAGCACTGTGGAGCAGGGGTGGCAATATGTGTGTAAGGCTGGACCATGAGTTGAATCGTGAGTAGGGTGTGCCTAGGCACACCACCTGTGCACACCTATGGCTGCAATTATAGAAGTGCTAGTTGCACAGCTATCGTATTGATCCTCTCGTGTAACTGACCCAGAACACACACATGTAAAAGGATCGAAAGGAACCCACAAATATATGTATAGCCCAAATAAAAACTGATTTTGGATAGAGTAAGGAAGAGATAAAATCCCTGCTTAGTTACTTTTACCTGTCTATGTTTATGTATGAGACATTTCTCTTCAGTTCCTGCCCTAAGAATGCAACTGGAAGTGAGAGGATATCTCCCCAAAGTGAGGGGAATTTCCAATTTAGACCATTGTAACAATAACAGTTGTCTCCATTACACGATTTCTACTTACCTCTTGTTCTTCTGGCAACTGTAAAATTTCTAATTTCCCATTACTTTCTGTCTTGTGATAATAATCAAAACAATTAAAGTGTGAATCTATGCTGCAGGGACAGATAAGAATAAAGACGTGACAGGGGACTTAACTCTTCCCTACTCTATCCAAACTTCTGTGAACAGATATCCCTGGTTTTTTAAGACAACCCCAACTGCCCCAGATAAAACTGTCCAAGATTGTGTCCCTGGTTAAAAAGTGGAGTTTGGTAATGTGTATACTTGGGAACTTACAGAATCTCTCCACGCAATGCCAGTTTTTTGTCTCAATACTGGATCTTAGATTGGGCATTTAAAATCTTCAGCACTGATTGTATGCTTAAGTCCTGGCAAGGCCTAACTGTTTAGAAACAAAGAATGTATTTTTGCTTGCACATGATTGCATATGATTGGATGATGGAAGCTAGCAGAGCTTCACCTCATTCTCTTTCCAGGGGGAATTTTATTTCCGAAGTGGAAATACCTGTGCAAACTGAACTGCCTATTTTCCTATACTAAATCACCCCAATGCATCACAATTTACTGCTGATCACTGTCAGCAAGGAGGAAACCACATATCACAGCTTGCTTGCTGCTTACTGTATAACAATAAATTGTGGTGATGTGCTCTCCGCACCACGCATCTAACCCACTGGGGCCTAAAATATCATTTTTATTTTCAAATATTTCAAACATATTTTTATCCAAAGAATTATAAAACCATGTGGCTTGTTACTAACCTTCACTTTGAGTGAACCCATGTTACAACATTGCTTTTCCACCATAAAGACATAAGGAGCAGAATCTCTTATTGAAGCCTTAATCTTTTAGTAAAATTATTTTGGAGAGGGTCATGCAGTTTAGGTTAGTACATACATTTGATTTGAATGAATAGTGTGATTGTAGTTCCCCAGGTAATAACATATTTTTTCTAAGAGGTCTCAATGCTTTCCCGATTAGTAACGAGTCACATAGTTTAGTAAATCTTTGGATAAGATTATATTTGAAATATATATATATATATATATAGTATGTATATATTTTATAATTGTATTTTATTGAAATATTTCTGAGATTAAATATTATGCAATATAAAAGTACAACAGAAAAAGAGCCATAATGATCACAACGAGTCACAACACCAGAGATGCCCATTCATGACCTGCAAACAAAATAGTACCATTTACAACATGTGAACTTAATAAAAGTAAGTATCAAATAAAACACAGAAAAGGTAGTATTTGAAGTATCAACAGAAACAGAGACATACACCAGGGATCAGGATACAAAGACGTGGGCATTGGGGGGGGGGAAAGCGGAGGAGCCAAAACAAACAATACCCAAACTCAATCTCAATCAAGATGTGGGAGGGGAGCTGTATTCAGACGGTCCCAGATATCCCATATCTTATTAAACTAAGACATTGCATCATTAACCAGAGCCGTCATGTGGTCCACTCTGTGTATTTCTGATATAATATTAAAGAGCTGAAGCTGCAAGGGGGAGTGGGTCATAGCCAATTCAATAGAATGGTTCTCTTGACCGCTAACAAAATGTACAAGACTAATTTGTTCATAGGTTTTCCAATATCTGAAAAGGGCAGGCCTAAGAAATAATGTATTGGATCCAAAGGAAGGGGTAAATCAAGCAGTTGTTGGAGCATAAACATTACCATGGTCCAAAACAGCTTAATGAGCTCACATCACCAAATAATGTGATAATCGGAACCGGCTGCTTTACCAAATGCCAACATAAGGGGAGAGTGAAGAATCCTGGTGTAGTACTTCCGGTGTTTTGTACCAGAACATTAAGATTTTCAAAGCAGTCCCTCTCTGCACCACACATATTGAAGTTTTAGAAGTCGATGACCAAACCTTATTCCAGCAGGGAAGGGTGATGTGGTGCTGGAAAATAAATGATCATTTATGCATATATTGTAGGTATGAAGGTCTTTGGTAACAGGTATCTTTATCTTACATTGTCTTGCTGTTTACTGTCATCTTCCACTGATGATCACTGTCATTACAGAGGAGGCTATGGAGTTGATTTACTAAAACTGAAGGGTGCAAAATCTGGTGCAGCTCTGTATGGAAACCAATCAGGTTCCAGTTTTTTTTGTCAAAGCTTAATTGCACAAGCTTAAGTTAGAAATTGATTGACTATCATGCACAGTTGCCTCTTTCCAATTGTTGAAACTACTAAGCAACTTATTTACTCCCTTGTTCTCTCTCGCCTTGACTATTGTAATTCCCTCCTCATTGGTCTAACTCTCCACAAGCTATCCCCTCTTAAGTCTATCATGAATGCTGCTGCCAGACTCATCCACTTTACCAACCATTCAGTGTCTGCCACCCCTCTCTGCCAATCCCTCCACTGGCTTCCCATTGTCCAACAAATATAATTTAAAACACTAACAATAACATAAAAGCCATTTACAACTCTGCCTCAAGCTACATCACCAATCTTATCTCTAAATTTTCCCCAACCAATCCTCTCCACTCCTACTCTCTAGCTTTCTTGTCTCCTCCTCCCATGCTCATCTCCGGGACTTCTCAAGAGCCTCTCCCATCCTCTGGAACTCATTACCCCAATCTGTATAGTTATCTCCTACTCTATCCACTTTTAGGCAATCCCTGAAAACTCATCTATTCAGTGAGGCCTATCCTGCCTTCAGCTAATAACCAAATCTTCTACTTCCCTGATCAGTTCCTCCCTAATAGTTACTAACTTTTGTTTCACCAGCCTGTCCCTATTAGATTTTAAGTTTGCAGAAGCAGGGCCCTCCTAACCCTCTTGTATTGAATTGTATTGTTGTTGAATTGTCTCCCATTATATTGTAAAGCACTGCGCAAACTGTCGGTGCTATATACTGTAAATCCTATATATCCTATAAATACTATATAATAATAATAATTGTGCACCCAGTTTTAGTAACTCAAACCCAGTGTGTCACTGTTGATCAGTGTCAGTACAGAACACACACTGTCATTTCTCACGTCTGATCACTTTCAATATAGAGAAGCGTGTCATGAATTACTGTGCATCACTGTCAGTATACAAAGCATAACCTATAATTAACCACTTCCCGACGGCCGTACGACCTTGTACTGCCGCAGGGTGGTTCTAATTCTCTAACAGGCTGTGTTTTTACGGCCTGCGCTCCGCCAGGCCACTGGGGGGCGCGCGCGTGCCCGCCGCATCGCTGACATGCCGATGCGCGTGCCTGGTAGCCGTGATGTCCGCCAGGCACTCGGGATCGGTGGCTACAGGGACAAGACGTGGATCTCTGTGTGTAAACACAGATATCCATGTCCTGTCAGGGGAGAGAGGAGACCGATCTGTGTCCCTTGTACATAGGGACACAGCATCGGTCACCTCCCCCAGTCACCCCCCTCCCCCCACAGTTAGAACAGTTAGAACACAATTCAGGGTACACATTAACCCCTTCCTCACCCCCTTCAATGCCAGTCACATTAATACAGTAATTAGTGCATATTTATAGCACTGATCGCTGTATAAATGTGAATGGCGCCAAAAATGTGTCAAAAGTGTCCGATGTGTCCGCCATAATGTCGCAGTCACAAAAAAAATGCTGATCGCCGCCATTAGTAGTAAAAAAAAAAAAATAATAATAATTATGTCTAACGATTTGCCTTCCACTGACACTGATGCAGTGGTGTTTTTTTCCTCCCACCGACACACTGATGCATTTTTCCCCTTGCAGTGACATTAACATCACAGGGGCATTTTTTCCTTCCTTCACAACTAACGCAGGGAAATTTCATCATACTGATGCTTGGGAATTTATTTTTTTCACCACTGTTATCCCCATATTTTGTATAGAGTCTTCGATTCGATGTAGTGTGCCACAACCATTGGCAATATTATGAAGCATGCCACAACCATTAAATATATTTCAGAGCAGCATGCTATATATGCCACTATTATCCTCACCACTTACCTTGCCTTCTAGCCCACCCTAATCCTCAGGCATATTGATATTCAAATGTTCTTGGGTATATGCATCACTATTATATCAAAATGTTATTGGCTTTTTATTTTAAAAAAATCTGGTCATCTTTATTCAGACCTAAAAAAAAGGTTTTGGCTATTACTCTTTGTAATAAAAGTAGACCTTATCTGATATAGCAACCTGAAAGGCCATCTATCACATCCATAGTACACAAATATTATTTACAATTAAATTGAGGACGTTCTGCTTGATACAACTATATTTCCCAAAGTATTAAATTGGTTTTATTAGGTCACTTAATCTTGGAAGGAATTAGGAACATGCTAAAAGCATATTGTGGTAGAAAAATACTCTAAGCTTACCGCTATGGATAATGAGAAATTTTTCTTGAATGTTGAACCTCAGAACCCAAATCTTCCAACTTATTAATTTTTATGAACTCTCATGGGAAGTCTATCATGCTTCTTCAATAGGAATACCATTTTTTTTCTATGTGGAAGGACCGCTTACTTCATAAGTTATTTAACTCAGGAGGAGTGTGCTGTCTTTCCGCATGGGTCCATTTTTAATAGATCGTGGAGCTCTCTTTAAACCAATAGACTAACAAAAAAATACAAAATTGATAAATCCAAACAAAGATAATTATTAGCAGAGTAACAAAAGTAAACATCTCCCTTTTACAATGCAATATGTAGGCTACCAAAAAGGAGAACATGTTTTGAAACATTTTTATAACTAACAAAGGTAGTATATCTTTAATAAACCTCTTTGTGTTATTGGAGAACACTTCCTAAGCATTGCAGTTTTGAACCCATAACTGTCTATCAATTGTAAGGAGCTCAGTGTAAAGCATGAACTGTGCATGTCAACATTGTAAGGACCTGTCAGTTATTGCAGGACTGCCAAATGAACAATGCACTAACTAGTGATGAGGCTCTGAGCATTTAAAGAATAAGTCAAATACATAGCACAAGGAAAGAAAAGGGTGGACAAAGCTGAGCAAAACAAGGACAACAAATGAATTTGTATGACAAAACATTAGTCGAGAAGTAATCCGGCTACTCCAAGGGGGAGTTAAAACATTAATCCGTAAGGTTGTGTACTTGGTAAGCATGTTGTGACTTAATTATGATTTACATCAATAGGAATGATAAGATTGTTAATCAACAATGTGTCACTTTTTATCAATCAAGGGTAGAAAATCCTGGTAGATCTGCCCCGTAAATCCTTGGTGGAAAAAGAGGAAAGATTTAAATTCATGTAAGAGACCCTCAATTAAGGTGGTTTGGAAGATTTTTACAAACAAACCACCTTGACTTGTCAGCTGTTATCCTTAGTCATCATGCAAAGAATTTAAACTCTATAACTCATATGCTTCCAGTGGATCGAAAACGCATCGCCTTTTAACCTTGGATCAGCATTGCTGCAAGACAAGTAAATAAATAATTAAAATGTTATCATACCTCTCCTAACAAGCGGGGTCATGGAAATCATATATTATGGCGAAACGCTTAACTTTTGCAAGATTGCCCTCTGCTGTAACTTTACTGGATGTACATTATCTTGTCTGTGGTTGCTGACAACTATGCAGATTCCATTTGCTATAGGTTTTCTATTTCGCATTATCATGTATTTGTCTTTTTATTTGTATTTTTCTATTTTTATTTCTATTCTTTTTCATACCACATGTACTTTCAGATTTCAACATGGCAATAAAATCTACATTACTTTAAAGTAAGAAATTCAAAACAAAGCCAAAGATGTATTGTATGTATCTCTCATGCTGTGCCCTCCGAAGAATAGTTTTAAAGCGCTTATATAATGTTTCATGGCTTGCCATTAAAATAAACAATTAGCAAATTTAATTTAATTTGCAATTCTATCATGTTTTTTTCTTAAAGACTTAACTTTTGTTTTTAAACTGTGCTAATCTAATCTTTTGATGTAACAGTTCCATCCAAATGTTTAAAGGGACTTTTGACATAATTTATCACCTACACTTGCTGCTATATAGGAGGATATAGGTTTTGTTCACAATACCAACATAACAGCAGCAGACATACTATAGCACAAGTTGACTTTTTTTCTTACAGATTATAAACCCTTTAATGTTTGATGAATTTTAGGGTATACAGTCCCATCATTCATTATAAATGTCATGACAATATTAGGCCTCATGTATTAATATTTCAGCTGAGCATTAGGAATTTACCACAGCTTTATCCTATGATGAGTGCCATTTCCAATGTGCAGTAACCCATAGCAACCAATTAAAATCATCCATCATGTAGTGGTCTGACTTTAACACAGTGAATTCTGATTGGTTGCACTTAAGAATTAGCACTTAAGAGTTAGCACTCCTTTATGGAAGCAAGCTGTTTGTACCTTAACTTTCATTTCCATGACAACCGTGCTGCAGCTTTACCAGAGACAATGGCAACTGTTATCTTTAAGCAGAAGGATGCAGGTTGACAGTAAAAATAAACATATAAAAAAGAGAAAACAGATCATGCATATGGCTGTTTACGAAAAAAAATGCTTTCCCTAACTTCCCTCTGTATCTGCGGATGATTGGCTATAATATTATGTGCCAACAGTAGGGCTAGAAAATTGCTGTCAATTATCCAGAATGAAGCTCCAGGCAATGTAATAGCTGTATGTGACTGAAAACCATTTGTTGGACTTTTGAACTCCAAGCTACACATAGGCACTATAATTAATTGAGGGACAAGTATAGGTAATCATATTAATGCAGCAACAGTATTGATATAGCTATAGACAGTCCATATGCTCAGCTATAGAACCGGGGGGAATAGTGCCGGTTTGATAGCCACTTGGTGCTCAGACTGTAATGAGCAATGAGCAAACTGCTGAAAAATTGATGCCGCCTGCAGATTGCACAATCCACTGAACAGCAGGGGGTCGGCTTCTTACATCTTCTACTCCTGGTATAATATGCTAATTTCTGCTAGAGCGCAAGGGTAAAGCGAAAGAAGAAAAGATTTCACAAAAGAAGGAAAAAATGCTAATGAATACCACAAAGATGACTGCAGAAAAATCCTAGAGCTTTGTATGGATTAACTGTGTTGGAGATGTCCTTGTCAAATTTTAACCCCTTTTTTATTCCACCTATGTATTTTTACTATATATTATATAAGTGTGTTGTGTGGCTTGGAAAATTACCATGTGCAATAAACATACTGCGACGCTCATTCATTGTTATCAAGCAACATGTTGCATGTACCTGTTAGGGTGTGTGTACATATGTGTATATGTACACATATATATATAAATATATACACACACACTCAATGTTTTATCCAGAGACAAAACATGTTTTCAACATGTCACAAATATGGGGTATACAAATGCAAGTGTAAAGGTACCATGTTTGTAAAAGCTAAAAGTCTACAAAAATTTAAAACAATATATGCTTCATTTCAAAGCAGAAAGCAACCAGCAAAATTTGATTTTTAAACACATATGTACATTGTGCATAAATTATAGGTGCATTTAATTCCTCATATAATACCAAATAGCATTCACATGCATGCCAATAATACACTTTTAAATATTGATGGTAATATTAATAATAATAATTCATTTGGATGAATTATGACATCTGTACATGTTAATTTGCCTGTAGTTCATTTGTCAGAATGAACCATGGAATATTTGAATACTTTTTGTTTGCATATTACATCTTTGCATTCATATAGACTAAACAAGGGTTGTATTACTCTGTATAAAACCACAGCAAGGAAAAAAGTCAATCGAAGGCTAATTAAAAGATAGATAGATAGATAGATAGATAGATAGATAGATAGATAGATAGATAGATAGATAGATAGATAGATAGATAGATAGATAGATAAAAGAAAAAATACAGACAGATCTGTAATCTATCCATGCACGGAAAATCTCTTTCTAACTTTTTGTTAGGTGGCTAAAAAGGGCTTATTTCAAGCATTAAGACCGAAGATGAAGAATGACAAACCATGTCCGCATTCACCGGCCAATCTTCAGAAAGAGAATTCAGAAATAAAGCATCTCATTCTTGCACCTCATTTCTGTAGCGTCCCCATACTCTGCAGGGAGCCTGGAAAAATAGCAAACTGTAAGTACTTCCCATTTTGTTTAACTGAGGTTTTTTTCTCCATTTGTGACATATCACCATTAAAAGAAATAATAAAATATGTTCTATCACTGTTTTCAAATATACTTGCTTATTCTTGAGGTTTCAGCCACTTTTAAATTCCCCATATGTCATTTCACAATTCTGTTTAAATAAATAACATAGATTTAAAATTTCTAAAATGGACATCTGTTGTTTCTAATATAAACACTAAAATAATAAAAGTAGCATTATATGCTATCTTCATTTACAAACAATTAAAAAATCACTGAGCTGAAAAAAAAAGGAAATAAATGAAAAAATGTCTTAAATAGTAGGTGTAGTAAAGATATGAGTTTGTGTATAATTAATATACATGTATAAAATGTATTGTACTTTTGATGTAAAGGTTTTGCAGTAGACATAGTCAGTTTTCTTGAAAATGTATATCAATTGCTCCTTTGTAAAAAAAAGGGTGACGAACCAAATAATGTGAATGATAAGAGAGGTGATAAAGACCATGGTGGTGATTGTAATAAAAATGAAAATGGTAAATGTTATAACCAATATGATTTCACATTGCCAGATGGAGAAAACAATTTGGAGCTTGTTGATAAAAGGTACAGATGGCAGGCCTTTTTCTTTGGCTATTGGAAGCAAGCGGAACAGTGAAAAGGTTTTGGAAGGGGCCTACACCGTACTGATAAATTGATAAGTCAAAGTGTGAACATTCTTCCAACTCTCTGTATATGTTCCCATAGCTTAAGAATCAGAGTGAGATAAGCTCCATTTAATATGGGTGCATGTGATCATCCTTTGTGTTCCACCGACACAGTAGGATACAATTCATAGAAGAAGGAAAAAAGGCCTAAAAAAAGACACTATAATGAGATGAAAGAAAAATCTTGAAATTCAGCAGCAACCAAAATGTGTGGTAAAAGTAGCAAAGATTCTTCTGTGGATTTCGGCAAGCAATTTATTTTTTAATTTTGTAAACAATTTGTATGCAATCCTAGCATATACGAGAACTTTTAAATAAAAAATAAATAAATTAAAAAAAAAAGTAAAGCAAAAGTGCATACTAAAGCTAAAGCTAAAGCTGGGATGTTAGTACCAAGTCAGGAAGAAATATAGGTTACCTGGTATAAAAAAAAAAAAACGTGGTACACTTTGCCAAAATAAATCAGCAAGAACCCATACAAGGAAATAATGCACAACATCTAACAAATACATTTAAATAATTGCAGATTTTTTTCTATGTTTTTTTAGGCTAATAAAAATACTTTTCTATTAGGAAAACGATGGTCACCTTACTAGCATGCAAATCGGGGAAATATATATATATACCTATACCTATAGATAGATAGATATGAAAAATATAGAACTATAGTTACTTAAAATAGTTTCTAGCACTAAACAGCTAAATATATAATAAAATATATATATATACTTAGGATTTGTCCTGTAAAAAGGGAAGCTATGGATTTCGGGCCCGTGCTGAGGAAGCAGAAAGCCAGAGATCAGGTTGGCAGTCAAAGCTTTGTGTTAACCCCCTCTCTGCTATAAAGAACCTGACATTGATTCAATAAGTGAGGCAGAACCCTCTAGAAGAAGCAAAATAAGAGGTTTAACCAGCCAGAACATTTCAATGGGTTTAGTACTGTGCTTTGGCCACTTCATTGAAGGTAATAAAGACATACACAGAGGAGTGGCAACCGCAAGAATGATTTATTATAACTCACAGAGCTACCTTGCAGGGTCGTATGATATGTTTCTTTAAAGTTAATGTTTCTTAGCATCACTTATATAACACTTAGTTATCAGTAACATTATTTTTCTCATATCATGAATAAATCCGCTGCACAATAAAACATCAAACTTTCTAAGACGATATTAGAAGATACCTAAAATATTAAATATTACCTTAAATATTCTGTTCTTCCAAGAATTTTTCAACATTTAGCAATTGTCAAAAAATTCTATACAGAATTTTCAGTAACAGCTCATCACACATAATCAATTATCTCAAAGTAGGTATTTCAGACTCTGAAGAGTTCATATACAGATATAAGCTGAAAATAATTTAAACATATTGTGTGTGTGTGTTGTAAATGCTATTTGGTAGCCTATTTACTACAATTGGAAAAGAAAGTTATCCACAAAAGTCAAGGCCATAATGCCCAATTAGATCTGTTATTTCATTTTATTTAAAAATATAAACCTGATGGCTAACCCTGGGTAAGTTATCCACTTTTGTGGAAAATTTTATTTTTTTATGTTCATCAACATTGTCTATATAGAGCTTTTTGTATGCTATATTGGCAAATATGTTCAATTCATATAGAAAAAATAGGGGGGCAACCAAGAAACCTAAGCAAAGAAATTTGGTTGAGCTTTGACATCTTTTTTAAACAGCTACACTGATGGTAATGGTGGTAATGGGACATTATAAATAAGTACCAGAACCTTAAAAGATAAGTTAGTACAAGGGGAATTGTCACATCACCCCCCACCCCACCCCCCACTAGTGATCATTTGTGGTCCTTATCCCTGTCCCTTACTGTATACAATATTCCTGTTATTTTATTATATATTGTATACACACATTTATACCTTATCCCCTTTTTCAGTGGTCTCCTTGTACACCTTTCTTCTTGCATATCAGCCAAATAATGTAAGGATAGTAGTGGACAATAATTGGATCAGGCCAAGTAAGTGCTTTAAACACAGCTGGTAGCTTATGCACTTTGGCTTGTTGTCATTTTAAATTCCCAATACACTTAAGGAGGACAATCTTCCTTTTAACTTAAAGTATTTATAATAGTCATAATCATATAAATTGAAATCACGATCAGTAGGTTTATTACGATGATGCTGACAATGATGGTTGCGCATGATTATAATTATTTGTTTCAGCAGTAGTAGTAAATGTATGATAAGAATGTGAAAAAGTAATGCAAAAGCACTATGTTGGTAGGTACACAATGGCATTTGAGAATATTTTAGAATGTTATTTAATGAAAATCAGATAGCATTCTAAAATGTTCTCAAATGCCATTGGGAACCTGCCAACATATTCATGAAAATTCAACAATAATTGTAATCTTATACAAAAAGAGCACCAGTCAGAGTAAATCCAAATTAAGTCATGCAAGGTACTCTACATTCTTACAACTCACAGGTGATTTAGTTTAGACATTGGTAAAAATGCTTCTGAGAACCTATACTTATTGGCTTTACCTACAGCCTCCAAGAATTGGAATCCCCATTGAGATGTAATTTCAAAGTATGTTCAGTGCTAAGAAATTCACCAACATAAATTGAAAGTATCTATTATCATAGAAGAATGTGTTTTTACCCTACATCCATGAGTGACAGGTACCCAGCAGTTAAAAAGACCCAATTGTCAGCCAGATAAAGCCTGTAAGCCAAGACCTTTAGCATCTGTACAGAAAACCTGTAATTTGTATTTTGAAAAATAATATTGCTGTAATGTATCCTATTTACCATTCCCTAATGTAGTTCTCTGCAACAATCAGGCCTTCATTTTCAAAGAATTATACCATCACTGCCACATATACAATTTTTCTACTCACTGGGCCCTAAATAGAATGCAAGTTGGCTACTGTTCCATTACAAGCTAATTGACTTACTGGACTTTAATTGTTTTCAAATGTAAAGTGGTGATCTGTATGCTGATCTTTAATCCAAGTCCATCAGTGCCTCACATTCAAGTGACCTTCTCTAATTAAAATAAAAATGCATAGCATTGAAGCAGTCTTCACAAACTGCTGATGTTTGAAAGTGCTGGCATCTCAGTACAAATCTCCCCACCACGTGTGCCTATTGTTATTAGGGCATTATACTATGCAATGATGAAATATGTATGTTTCATCAAACTTAGCTACTGATAACAGATTAATCTGGCAGTTAGGAGTTGGCGAATACTCTGCCCATATTTGGTGTATTTACCATGTTACCTATTATAGTCAGTAACGACTTAAAGAACCATTGCTCAATGCATTGTCTTGCAAACAGAATTTCTGACTTAGAATTGAAGGTGTGTATCATATCCTCAGGAAGATTTAAATATAGGCTATGTTCTTCTCACACTTCTCTACAACATACAATAGGGGGTTTCTGTATAGCTTTCAGATTCAATCACTGGGTAAAATACAATACTCAATATCATTCTGTATGTCAAAGCTAAGCAATATATATACAGTATATGCAGACTACAACCAAGAAGCCAAAGCTACTGGGAAGGATATCTGCATAGACACATTGAACGATGGTGATGCTATCACTTTCTTATTAAAAAGAAAATTCCTTGCATTTGTAGTATTCAGTAACACTTGGTCTACATTCACTGAAAACAACTTATGAATTCTGAAAATAAGAAATATATTACCACAATGCTCCTACTCATGTTGCTATTATATATGTTGTTTACTATGTAAAATCATTTAGATGATTAAACTAGTAATGTCTTTAAACTATATGTTTCCCCAAAAGATATGTCAGAAAGATCAAGTCTATTTACATATTCTTATCTGCTTAAGTGTAATGTTTCTAAATCATTTTTTGTTGTAGTATGTAAATATTTAGGTAAATGGGACAGTCATATTTGCCTATGACATACGCAGACTCCTATTCCTTGCTTTACAAAACGACATTGTATTTGGGCTTTAGTGCTCTTTTCTTGCCAAAATGGGAGGCATATTTACTGTACTGAAATACTAAAATACAGAGTGTAAATCTGTATATCTGTATATCTGTATACTGAATACAATAACAATGAAACAAAGGAGCAAACAAATGAGAAAATGTAATAGAAAAATGTGTACTGAAAATACATTATATATACTGTATATTCCTTTCAATGTACATATTTGCAAAAGGCATCAATATATCCGAAATGGGTATACTGATGCTCTAGTGGGTGTTAAAGACCTATACTATAGATAATATGCATATTATTTTTTAAGATAACATGGAAAAGAAAATACTGAAAATTCAAACAACATTTGTTTTAAGCCTATAACCACAGTGAGAGGAAATAGGAAGAAATACTGGTAGATACATGTTTCAATGTTTAGGGCCACTTTATGGTGCTAAATGTATGACTATGATAAATAAAGACACTGTATTGCAAATACAGGCATGATGTCTATTATCCAAAATGCTTGGATCTGGAATTTGGTGCAAAATGGCTATTAATAAAAGTTTGGGGTCAAAGCTTATTTTATATTAAATAACATTGATAAACCAGCTTCATAAAACATCATAGTTTGACAGTTGGGATGCCTTATTGTTTATCAATAGTTTAGCAGTGCTGAGTTAAGGAAGCAGATTGTTGTGTAAAGCATATTTAGAGAAAACCAGATGAATTGTTTTTGTTGACTTTCCATAAATTGAAAATGTCCTGGAAATATATCCTGTACTACCTACAAAGGATAAGACTTACTAATACCTCCATGATTGGATATGCCGATACGTCCAGGTGTAAACCAACTACATGGGGTGAGAAGTCATACCACCCTTTTCAGACTAGGTTATGTCCTCTGGATAATGCAGAAACAATACAAAAGAACATTTAACACAGGTGGCCATATACAGGTGTAATTTTCTCAAAAATGGGTCACAATATATCTGCCTTCTTCAAGCAAGTCATAAGCCAAAAGAAACTGGCACTTTTTTTTTCTTGCTTTGGCCCATATGTTTTTGGGGCACTTTGTCCCTTTATTTCCACTGAAAAAAAAAATGTATGCCAAAGAAATTTGAAAATCATGTTGTAAATTTTTCCTATTTCTTCCAACAATCAGAAGCCACATGGCTGCATCATTGCATGGCCATACTTTCACAATCAATAACTTCAAATGTAGGATGATAAGCCCAACATTAAACATGTTTTATTTGCTCTTGTTTTGGTCTGCTAAATATACCATTAAACGCATTGCGTTATATATTTGTTCAATAAGGACAAAAATACTTATGAAACCTGTCAATAATTTTATGAACTTATAATTTCCTAGGCTCTGCCTGTGCTGCACTCAGTTACATTGCTCCCAGCTATCTATGTGGACTACAAAAAACTTTTAAGGGGAAGGAATTCTTAAGTCTTGCCCTAGGATGTCAATGCTATTTCTTACTGTCCGGTTTACCAGGTCAAAATAAAGGGGAAAAAGCCTGAAAAATAAAATAAATGCATCTACTACATCTACTAACTGGTGTGCTGCAATATATTACATTGCTGTTCTTGGGCTACTTTTTAACAATAGGAGTTAAGCAATTCACTAGTGAATGTAGACATATAAAAACAAAAACAGAATGGAGGTCACACACTGAACCACAAAACAGTAGGGTTAATGAAAGATAATGAAAAATATATGTAACAGAGACATAAACGTTTTCTAACACACAAAGGGGTTGGTTTACTAAAGTAATATAGGCCGCTTGCTTAGCTTGAGCTTTCAATTTGCAAGCGAATTGTCACTTAGCTTTGTGAATGAGGTGAAGCTCTGCTAATGTTAACCATCTAATCATGTATTTTTTATATTTTCTTGCACATGATAGTGTATTCTTTTAAATTGTTATGCACATTCCCTAAGCTAAGTAAAAGGTTTCTTGCAAAGTTAAATTTCTCTTTGCTAAGTAAACAGCCTAAACTTCTTTAGTAAATCAAGCCCACAGTTTTCCATCGTCCATCCTCAAATACCACCAATAAGTCATGTTTGTGAAAATGTCTTCACTTTGCATCAAGCTGTTTCATGCGGGGAAAACTTCAAAAACAAACCTTATGGGGTCGGTTGGCAGTTCAGAATTAAAAAACAATGATATTTAAAGGCACTAATACACATTACTATAAAAATAATAGCTGGGACAACATTCCCTAAAGTGTTAATTAATAAATATAAAAAATGTGCAGTATAGGTGCTGAAAATTGCTGACAATGGGGGTTGAAAGAAACGCACATAAACATAAAAGCAAAATATATGTCAAATAAGCATCAGGTAAGTGCTAACAATAATAAAATTGTCAGAAGTATATTATGTTAGATATCCACAAGTGCTGAATGTGTACTAGGAGACCATTGAGCACTTGTGGATATCTAACATAATATACTTCTGACAATTTTATTATTGTTAGCACTTACCTGATGCTTATTTGACATATATTTTGCTTTTATGTTTATGTGCGTTTCTTTCAACCCCCATTGTCAGCAATTTTCAGCACCTATACTGCACATTTTTTATATTTATTAATTAACACTTTAGGGAATGTTGTCCCAGTAAATCTACCCACACTCATTGGGTTAGTCATACAACATATTTAGTGACAGCGCCACCACCCCCAACACCTACACCTATACTATTTTACTCCCCTAGGGGAGTCATATTTAGGGGGGGCTGCAGCCACAATTTCATTCCTTTCACCCAGATTAGGCTATCCTGAGCGCAGCTTTCTCTCCTTACTTATAAAAATAATAGAGCTGCTGCTAAAACTATTGTGTGTGTGTGTGTATATATGTATATATATATATATATATATATATATATATATATATATACATATATTTATATATATGATTTTATATGCCTAGAAATGCGTAATAGTAACACAATAAACGTATATTACATACAATTGGACTTATCTGTAGTTAATGAACATTTTTTTGGGCAGTGCAGTTTGCCTTTCTGTTTAGCATCTTCTGTGAGCTACTATAGTATGCAATTTGTGGTACTACTTCATACCATCCAAATACCAGTGTTGTATGGGTTAATCAATGAGTAGTTCTATGCTGAAAAAGTCTTTGCTGTCCGTTGCAAAGATTTTTAAGTGTACTTGATAATCTCTGCACAATCTATTCATTGCATATCACCTGGGAGGAGACTTGATAAAACTGAGGTTTAAACTCATGGTAATTGTGGTGACTGAATCTTTTGTCCTATATGATGAAAGATCTGTCTGTATATGGCAGCCCAGGACTGAACACATCAAAATCATTAAAACGTACAGTCTGCTTTTCATTTAGAAAAACCTTTATGTTTAAAAAATAAATGTATATATATAATTCAGATAAATATATATATATATATATATATATATATATATATATATACATATATATATAGTATGTGTGTGTATTTATATTATGTGTATGTGGGTAATTATTATATTATTATATTATTGACTTAATACATTTCAAGAATTGTAATAACTAATTTCACATTAAGACTTTTATTTTATCTATTTTTTACTTTATTTTAGAACATCTTTAGTTAAAGCAAGAAGTAAGAGATCAAGAGTTTCTATTAGCACACATCAAAAGTAAATAACATGCACGTGACAAGCTCAATCTCAAAAGTTGAAGGTCAGTATTTGTTTTACAACACTGTAGAAGTGTATTTTATAGTTTGCTAGAAAAAAAAAGACTTCAGAACATGCTGAGGCCATGCCTCTTTTTCAGTGTGCTGTCTAAGGGCGAGTAAATACTATAGGAACATCCATAAAAAGCTAATGAGTGTGTCAATTATGCCAAAATGACACTGCATAATCATTTGATTTAATGTCTTTTGTGTGTTTGTTTTCAGGACATATAAATGATTTGCATTAACAAAGAGGACAAATGGATCACAAATACACCACCGGCCCCCCTAACAATAGCATTATTGAGCAAGTTGAGTTTTAGTGACTGTTACTATTGCATCACTATAAGATGACCGTGGAATTCTATGGGTGTCTGATGTGGACAGAATGCTAAAATTCTTTGGCTGCTGGAGGTGAAATGCAGGTCATTTATCAAAGTCAGTCCAAAATCATGGCCAAAATATGGCCAACACAGTTCTATAACCTAAACATTTCAGTCAATTAAAACTTTGGTCTAATATATCCTTGACGCATAGTAAGAGGTGAAAAAAAGGAATTGAATATGTTTTTTTTATCTTTGCTATATTAGTTTATAATGGATAATAGCATATTTTATTTTTGTAAAATCAACTATTCACATTTCTTTTTTCTTATGTAATGAGGCTGATACAGAGATTTGTTTTTCAAAGCAATTATGTGTACTGTAGTTACAACAATATACTACAAGTTGATCTAAAAATCTTATACACTCAGTCTATTTAATTAGTAGTAAATTATAATTGGTACGGCTTCAAGGTAGCTCTAAAATGTATGTATTTCATTTGTTTTAGCAAGATTTAAATACGATCTTATTACATTAAACTTATTTTTTTATTTTGTATGTTTCTTTCAGAGTACTATTATTATATTATTGCAGAGTTTTATTATTATCTGCAAAACTACATTTCCTTTTGGTTAAAAACATAGAAATAACCAATTAAATTGCCTACATGTAATAAAATGCATATTGTATATTGTAATGATGTGAGTGTCCAGGAGCAGTTAAAGCTCATCATTATATCTTTGTATTTTATTAGAAGAAGTGATACAATAATAATAACAATAATAGTCAGTAATGGGGTTGAATGCGATAACTCACTTGTACTTGATTAGGCACCTCCTGAAAGTATAGCATTGCCTTAAGCAAGAAAATTTAGTTTATCAATAGGTCACAAAGAAAGGATGAAAACATCACATTTTTAATACCGTTTACAGGCATCATCTGTTGCACCAAAACATTTGAGTAAGAAAACATATAGGTACGTGACATAGGAGATAATTTTGGGTTTACTGACAGCATGTTTGCTTATATTAAGTTTACAATAATGTATTAATTGTATTACTTTATTATTGCTGAAAAGCATATACAATGCTTGCAACTAAAAAATAACACTAACAAAATGTGTTTAGAATAAAAAAGCATATTATTTTTAAGCTTATTATTGTAATTTATATTTTAATGGTATTACAGGACAAAAATACAGTTTGAAGAGCTTTAGTCTCACATAAAAACAACAGTGATGTTAAATTCAGATATTGCATTTGTAGGTTTGAAGGAAAATGGAACAAATTGGCAGACGAAAATATAATCATAGCCAAATGCTAAATGCAAAATTGTGTTGGCATTAAAGCTATTATTCAAAATTAAGCAAATGTTGTAAATCATTTAAAAAAACAGAGGTACACAGAAAAAAGTATTTGTTATAAAATAAAGAGGAAATAATGGATATGCAAAGTAATATTTATTTCATGCTAAATAAAGATAATAACTGATGATGATCTGCAGGTTTTAAACTAGTATTCAGTACAAGGAAAATTATTATTCAATAATAACAAGCAGAAAGCGCATTTAATAGTAAAGAGAAGCCAGAGATGAATTAAATAAAAATTACACTAGATGGTACGCTAGACTCGTATAACATATCAGAAAGCTTTAAGTGCCGTTTCCAGTGCTTAAAATTGGAGGTTACATTACAGGGTGATTAGATGTACTCAGCAGGAATGTTGGTAGTAAATATGACAGTAACTGATCTATATCAGACCTTCATCAAAGTTTCACAGTTGCAAAACTTTGCCAAATGTTTTAGACACAAGAAAACACATGTGGAAATATATACTTGAGTATTTTTAAAAGGTGAAAGTATGTAATAAATGTCATATTTTATTTTTGCCATATTATTAGCACACATTTTGTTGGACTAGCACTCAACATGTGTGTTTACAAAAAGGCATACAATAGAACTAGCACAGACTTTACTGGCAGTTCACAATTTTAATAGTTAAAATGATGATATGACATCATCTTCTCATCGCATCACACTAAAAGTTGAGCTTACAGTAACAAACACATAGCACTAAAGAAACCAAAGCCAGGGATTGGTTAAAACAGTACAGCTGATAATTCACAGTCAACCTGTGAAATGAAACATGAGTATTCTCTACCACAGCAAATCCCCAATAAATAACCACTCCTAATAGCATAAGTGAAGGTGCTGAGCAGAAAAAGTTAGAAATGTACCTCCACCAACCAGCTTTGCGGCCTCCTTCTCACACACTGTGTACCAGGGCACAGCAGAATATCTCATATTTCTACCATATACAACATGCTTTAAATGTGGGAGTAGCATGTATTTTTGAACATTGGCAGGACCAGTTCACCATCTCACACTGTGTTTTCATTTGTATTATAGAAGAAGAGAGTCACATGATACTGACCCCCAGCTGAGTGATCACAATAGGAAAGGCTTTATAAGATGGTAAAACTCAGCAGCAAGCAATCCCAACTCAGATAAAAAGCTTGCTGAAAAGAATTTGTAAAAATAATGTTAGTTTTGCCAACACTTGAATATATCAAAACTTTATTAGCAGAAGCTACAGGATTAAAACAGACACTATACACTGTCCACAGTCTTAGCATAAAAAACATTAGCTATTATCTAAACTGAAATGTATTGACATATAATCATCTGGATCTATTGGCACATATTTGAATATTTTGTGAATTTTATAATACATTGTTACAGTTAAACTTTCAGCATATTGAATTTAACTATAACAGAACAATACCTAAAATATCATAGATACATTGTACTATGAAGATTGTATGCATCAAGCAACATTGTTCAGAAACTTATAACAACAAATAAAGTGTCACTTTTAGTTCATTAATTCATAAAATTTAATTATTTAACTAATAATTATTTAGTCAGTTTATTATATTTGATTGTTGCACTTTAGCTGCAATTAATCTGTCCATGCAACGATTACAGTAGCCTCATGCAGTACAAAAGAAAACCTCAAATATGTAATCCAATGGGTTTGAAATTTTTAGGTATTTTCTGACCTATCATAGTCAACATACGTCAACACCAATATGGATTAAGATAAGGAACTATTTTATGATTAGATAATCTGTGCAAAAACATTTTAATGCAAAATTGTGTTATGCATATTCGTCATACATTTTTAAAGGGTTGTCACATTATATAGCTTATAAGTCCTGTCATGCCATAATACACTTGCCCCCTCCATCAAATGTTTTTTTGGCCTAGTTCTCATATGCAAATAATGAAATGTATAAGTGTTCCAGTACAGAGTAAGGAAATCTCACCCAGTATTCAAAGTGAGGATTATGCTATGCAATTTGCTAGTATATAGCTAGTGCTGCCCTTGAAAATCACACAAAACTGAATCTATGACAGTAATGCCGCGTACACACAGTCGGTTTTTTGTCTTGTAAAAAATGACGGTGCCTACACACCATTGTTTTCTGAAAATGCTCTTGCAAAGCGCGGTTAGGTACAACACGTACGACGGCACTCTGTTCCATTCAAGCTCGCGTCATAACTTGCTTCTGAGCATGCGCGGGTTTAAAAACGTTGTTTTAAACATCGTTTTAGTGTACACACAATAATTTTTGATACAAAAAACGACGGGCCAGATTCACAGAGCGATTACGCCTGCGCAACAGGAGATGCGCATGCGTAAGTCTAAATGTGCGCGTGCGTTTCGATGCACGGCATCCCCAAAACGAGATACGCAAGAAATCTACTTTTTTTGGTCCAGCGTAATTTCGTTAGACAGGCGCATCCGTCCGCGCAAAACTGTGCTAGACAGACCATTGATTTGCTAGTCAAATATGCTAATGAGGGACTAACGGGGATCCACAAAAGAACGTTGGGGCAGCGCAGGCTACGCAGTGTGCGCAACAGCAACATGTCCTGTCTAAAATTAGACCATATAAAAGCTGGTCTAAAAAGAGAAAAATTGTCTACATGTCAGATAAAGCAACACTGTTAGTGAGGAGCTGAGCAGTCACACGTGTTGCCCAACAAACTGTATGCCAACATGCCAGTGGCATCCATGCTCATAGCTATACTACTGACTTTAGATGAGCAAAGAAGGAGGAGGGCACTGAGGAGGGCACTGAGGAGGGCACTAAGGAGGGCACGGGAGATGTTTTTTTTTTTAATTGCTTATATAAACTTTACAATTTAATCTAATCTAATACAATATTCTTATCTGATACAAGCCCTTCACTCTTCACTTGATATATCACACATGCATAGACATCTTTGGCATGAGTGATTCTGAGGTGTCTCGCATCTTCAGATTCACCCCTCATGCCATCATGGAATTAACCACAACCTTGCAGGAGGATATTAGCAGCCCAACACATGGCACTACCCATGACACCCATGACAGCTACATATACAATCATAGCCCCATCCCAATGGAATTCGAACAGAACATGTATGGGGACAGCTGGCTGGTTGGTGAGTGACATGGGTGGCAGGCATGACTGCCCCCCCCCATGATGCACACATCACAAGGGGCACATGCACTACTAACATCGTCTTGTCTTTTCCCTTCAAGGTGACTCTGCATATGCACTGGGACCCCATCTCATGACCCCATCTCATGCCAGCTCACGTATGCATCTTTGCACGTTAAACACACACATTAATCATGGCACAATGAGAATGCATGCATGCACACCACTGTGGTCCCTAGCACAGACACATCACATCCTCATCACATTGGATTGGCACAAGCCCACCATGCAGGACTTGTGAGCAGCAACGCCATGCCACGGCTCCAATTATGTCACTGTACATTCATACACCATTCACACAGACCTGGGTTTCACTTCTCCACCCCAAATGAGGGTGACACCCCTTTTCCTACAGGAATATCACCCCCACATTCCAAAATCATACACAAACAGAACCAAAAAAATAAAATAAATGACGAGCAAAAATAAAAAATGCCCAGCAAAAATATAATTTAAACAAAATAACAGCAAAGAAAACACATAAAAGACAAAAATCACTCTGCAAAACAGTCCCCAAATATCTCAAAGACACGTCACAAACAAACAAACAAACGCTAATAAACAAAAGCACCTTGCTGTATAGGGAGGGATACAAAGGGATGTACTTTTGCAAAGGAAGTGCATTTGTGTCTGTCTATTTATGCTGTCTGCGTAGTTCACTAAGTTGCCCTAGTCCACTTCCAATTTCACTGATTGCGCCGTTCCCGAGTTGTGAGCATGCGCACAGAGGTGCTGACAATGGTCTGCTTCATGTGCGCATGCGCGATCCGGCCGGCCCTTCATTTGCATGGGGTCACGGCTCATTTCAATGTAACACGCCCACGCCCTTCCCAATTTGTAATACTCCGCCTTACGCCTCTGAAATAACGTTACGCATGCGCAATTTTCTGCGCAAAAGCTACGAGAATAGGGTGATTACGCGGCTACATTGCTCAAGTCTAACGTAAAGGCGGTGCGCTACGCCGGTCCAATAATGCGCAGATGTACCTGAATCTGGTCCGACATTCTTAAAAACGACATAAAAAATGTAAGCATGTTCGAAATTATTTTTTGTCGTTTTTCAGAAGACATAAAATAAGAAGGCCAGTATGGTGGCCTGAGTTTATGGGAGGAGCCCGGAGGGTATTTAAGCAGCCCACTCACACATGCTCTTTGTCGGTTCAGTGTGCAGTACTACACGTCACTGGGCCGACTCTTCCCAGCTCACCTCATGTCCGTGAGTCTGCGCATTCAATCGCATTCGACACCCTCCCGCCCTTCCCTTTTTCAGGGCACTTCTCAGCATATCCTTCTTCAATTAACTACCCATTACTTACTTTGGGTATGCCCCCTTTTCTTGGCATACTGACCAGACCACCAAGGCACACTTCAGGTCTATTTATGTTGTAAGTCTTGTCGCGTGTTTATGTGATCCACATCACTCTCAGTCAGAGGGCCACGACCATAAACAATGTTTTGCCCACACACAATCATTTTAAATGACGTTTTTTAAAACGTCGATTTATTTCATCACAAAAAACGACCGTGTGTACGCGGCATAAGTTCTTGCCCATTGTGACCAACCAGATTTCTTGTTTCGTTTTTTAGAAAATAAACATTGAGACCTGACTGGTTATTAAGCGCTAACATTTAGCTTCTGTTGCTGATTTTATCTTTTCCAGTTTTTATAATGTATGTACTGTACATAATGTACTGTATGGAGACTTATTACCTTAACTTCTCCTAAAAATACTAATTCATTGATTAAACGCAATTAGATTTTCTAAATCCTTTTGTTCATACAATATACATCATTATACAGTTGCTAATTTCAGCAACAATCAAGTATACTGCAGAATATGGTTTACCCATGTAGCATTGGCTAGAGGCTTAGAGGTATGCCTAATATTTTCCTAATCCACCAGATGGAATGCAATCAATATTGTTCAATTGAAAAAAATAGGGCAGTACGGTATTATCATGATTGATGTTGGTTTCTCAAACATGCTTATATTTTTAGTTTTAATATACAGTAAGAAGATTGTGTTAAAATTGTTTTGCTTGCTCTGTAGATGTGCATTCAGTTTTAACGTTCCATCAAAAAAAAGTTTTAAAAACTGGTAATTTCAACAAAACTGAGTGGGTATTTAACAACCACATAGACTCAATGAGCTGGCATAAACATATCCTTCCAAAGATGAGAGCATGATCCAGTGTTGAGCCAAGAAATCAATAATTTATAGCCACATAAGCAGACAGCTAACTGATGAAGACTTCTGATGTTTGGAGCTTCTTCCTGAGTACTGTACATGAATAAAGTTATATTTTGGCTTTCATAGTGGTTACTAAAATATTTATTAAATATTAAATTCATATTGTAATTATCCTGTCATTTTCCTGTCAAATGTGATTTATATCTTTACGGCCTAACCCATATATAATTGTGCAACTTTTAATTTACCTATACAGGACAATGAGCCATAGGAGAAGTTCCAATTAAGTCCTGTAATAGTATGATTACCTCTGAATCTCCTGAAGCTTAGATGACACCATTTCTAGCAGCCTGGCTAGAAATATAGGATCAATATGCAAATCATTTAATTCATTTTACTGCCTGATCTCTGGTGATAGCAAGTATTTTCATCTTCAAAAAAACATATCATCTTACTAAAGTGTCACAACAAAGTGACATTATAAAAAATTGTATATTATACAAAAATACAGCTTAATATTATTATTAAACAGAAGATATATAGATTTTTTTCTTAATGACATAGAACATATTTTTCCCAATTTTATAATATAGTGTATTCCTGTTAACTTGACTTGTTTTTATTCAGTTAAAAGTGTATTTTTGTTAAACAGCTCTCCCAGTTAAGGTTTTATATGCACTATGTTAATGTTAGGTACAGTAAATAAAGTACTTTGCTCAATAGAAAAATGTTGTTCAAAACATAGGTTCAAGTACATAAAAAATTGATGAGAGCATAGGAATCTGCATAAGTATGCATTATGATGTTTCCTGTATATGACATTTTCAATGTCCAAATTCCAAATGTAAAGTTGTATTTTCAAATACAGTATGTGTACAAAGATTAAAATAAGAATTAAAGCAGAACAAAAACTTCATAACCTTTACAGCCAGGGAAGCTGCCACCTTGGCCTCCATTTGATCTGCAGTGGTCATGGTGCTGTACACCTGAACAGTTGCCACCTGCTATATTATGGCTTGACAGTCCGATATAGAGCAAAAGCATCTGTGACAGTTATCTTTATGACATGCCTTGATTGCAACTGTTTTGGGAAACAGTTAAAATTATGGGTTTTGTTATACTTTAAGATTGCATCAATGGTAACCATTAATGCTGAATATAGATTTCTGCATATCCAAATATCAAGCAGCTTTGTCATGTTTTCCTGAGTATAGTCAGTATTATGTACTTTCTTGTAGATATTAAAAACTTTTACAGATTTATTATAAAAAAAGGTGGCCTCAGACAATTCCTCAGAGGGAGCTGTGTTTGTGCTGAGAGTACAAGTGGAGGAGAAATGTCCCCCCCCCCCCCCCCCCCTGAATCCGGTGCTATAATAAAAGCAGACATAAAAATGACAGATACTTAGTCAGAATATGAAAGATGCAACATTATATAGAAATCATTCACAGTATAAAAGAAACAGTCTGTAGCTTCTTTTAAGCACCTTGAAGTATACAGGGTGTAGTGTTCAGAAGTGTATAACAATGGGGCTGATTTACTAAAACTGGAGAGTGCAAAATCTGGTGCAGATCTGCACAGAAGCCAATGAGCTTCCAGGTTTTTATTGGTGTCGTGGGGGTAAAAATATGGTTGTCAACATTTAAAAAGAATTATGAGCAGCACCTTGAAGGAATAGAGAATACAAATATGGTGTGCTAGGTGAACTGCCTGATGCCTTCAAGGGATTAAAAAGATGAATGCAATCTTTTGTGGGTAGGGCAAAAAAAGTGAGCATGGTCAATAAAACAAGTGTTAATTAGCAGTGTATAGATCGTAGTGAGCCACCTTTTCCACTTTGCTTTACTATGGTTTAAAGAAAATACGGCCTAGGTTTAACAGATTGCAGAAGTAAAAATAAATTCCATTGTCGGTGTCAGTGACAGCAGTAATGACTCCCAGCATGCATCAGAGCCAGCAGTGACCACCAGAAAGTGTCAGCGGCAGCAATATTAACCCCTAGCACAATAATAACTACTAGTAAATGCTGAGGCAAGTAAGGACCCTAAGCACAATATTAATGCCCAGCAAATGTCAGAGCAAACAATAACCCCAAAACATAATAAACTCCAGCACAATAATAACCCACAGCACAATCAGAGAGAGGAAGGAAAGAAGAACCGGAGAATGGAAGGGTAGAGAGTGAAGAGAGAAGGGGGAAAGTGGAGAGAGGGGAGATAGCGGAGAGACAGGGGAGAGAAAAAGAGGGGGAAGAGCATGGGGAGAGAGATCATAGAGAAGGGGGACAGGGCATGCAGAGTGAGGGGGAAGACCAGTAGGGAAAATGAAGTAAGGGAGGAGAGAACTGGAAAGATATTGTCACCCACAAGAAGATAAGCTGAGATTGAGTGCAGAAACCAGAAGAAGCGGACCACAAAGATGCTATGACTTCTGGTATGGGGACCAGCAATCTAAGTTGTCAAGGAAAAAGCAAGTCAGTCACAACCAAGACGCAATCAGTAGAGGGAGGCAATGGAAGCATGGCATCCAAAACATTTTACACTGTGCTTACACCTTGCTCTAAAATTTTTCAGCTGGTCCAAGTGGAAACTATACATATACTTGACTACTTTCAGAAACCTTTCAACCCTGACTTCAAGCAGTGGAGATTTTTTTTGGCTGTCTCCAGCTCACCTCCTCCTTCATAATCTGATTCACAGCAGCAGACACCAGAACTCTTGGTTTAGCTTAGTCAAATGTGGTGCATGGGGAGGGGGGTGTTTTTGGAGAAAGTTACAGTTCACTATTGGCTTAGGATTCAGAGGAAAAATGTGGAGCAGCTGCAGGAGCACAGCCTTCTCTTGGTGGGCTTAAATTAGGTAAACGCTGCACAGAATTGCCATGTATACTGGTGGTTGGCATCCCAGGCAGGGGCCTAGTGGTTTGTGGTGCTAAAGAACACACCACTGCAAGACGAAAGTATGCAACGTACAGTATATGTTAATTAACTGCTTGCCGACCAGCTGCGGCAGTTCAGCACAATCCCACGAACCTTCGTAGCTGTACGTCTGTCCCTTTAAGCAGGATAGCAGGCACACTGTGGGGGTGCCTATGCGGGTGGCCGGTAGCCACGATGACTGCCGACCAAGCGTGATTGCAGGCACGAGAGGCAGAACAGGGACGTGTGTGTAAACACACATATCCCAGTTCTGTGAGGAGAGAATAGGCAAATTGTGAGTTCCTACAAGCTAGAAACCATGATCTGTAAATTCTTCCAGTCACTTCCATCCCCCTACAGTTAGAACACACACTAGGGAACACAGTCAACCCCTTGATCGCCCCCTAGTGTTAACCCCTTCCCTGCCTGTGACATTTACACAGTAATCAGTGCATTTTTATAGCACTGATCGCTGTATAATTGTCAATGGTACCAAAAAGGTGTCAAAAGTGTCCCATAAAATGTTACAGTCCCAATAAAAATCACTGATCACCACCATTACTAGTAAAACAAATTATAATAATAAAAATGCCATAAATCTATACCCTATTTTGTAGACGCTACACATTTTGCGCAAACCAATCAATACACGCATATTGCAATTTTTATTACCAAAAATATGTATAAGAATACTTATCTGTCTAAACTGAGGAAAAAATTGCCTTTTTTTTTTAAATGGAGATATTTAGTACAGCAAAAAGTACAAAATATTGTGTTTTTTTTTTTAAATAGTCGCATTTTTATTTATAGCACAAAAAATAAAAACCGCAGGGATGATCAAATACCACCAAAAGAAAGCTCTATTTGTTGGGAAAAAGGACATCAGTTTTGTTTGGGTACAACATCACACGACCGCACAATTGTCAGCTAAAACCTCACAGTGCCATATCGCAAAAAGAGGCCTGGTCATTGAGCAGCCAAATCTTCCAGGGCTGAATTGGTTAATTTGTGTTGTATTATTACTAGTGTGATCACTGATTATAAACGAATTTCTGATACTTTGAAATAGTTTGCATTTTTGTCATTTTTAAAATATTCAAAATTGCTTCCCCCACCCCTCATTGCTTATTTTTTCCAAAGGAATGGACTAGCTCACAGTAATATCTATTCTTATCTATAGTTCTGGCATGTGGATGGGCACTCCTACTATCACCCATGTCCCATCCTGATAATGTGGCTATTAGTCCTGTACTGATTACATTGCAGGCGTGATGATATCAGTAAGAGAGGTGGCACCATGGTCAGTCTGAGACTGACATAAAGAGTGGCTTCAGCAAAAGTGGAGGGAAGAAAGATTGCAAGACCATAGAGAAGGATGAGTAATAATGTGTGCTAGTCAATTCCCTAGTTACATTTACATTACTTTTCAGGTTACATTACAAAAAGCGGAAGAACTACTGTATCTTTATTCAGTCTTAAACTGGTAGTAACTAAAAATGGGGACTGCACTTTCCTACTACTGTGACATCAGTAGTGTTAGTCTTCTTCATGAATCTGCTAGTTTTCACAATGATTATCTAAAGAGCTTGCCTACAATTCTACCAAGCAAAGAAATATTTCTTCCTGCACAAATTTGATTGCACAGAAAGAATATAGAGGGGGGTTTACTATTGTAGTTTGTTCACACGCAAAATCATATGAAAAGCAATTTTTTGTTTGCTTATTTAATTTGCAATGACTGAAAATAGAATTGAATCTTCAACCTCTTTTGTGTGAACATTCTTAACTTCCTTAGGAAATCATTCTCAAAAAATACATACTCTTTACAGACTTTATAAACAGTATGCTAATGAAACCTGTCTCAACCTATTTATTATGGGGAAATCTTAAAATAATTTTTTGTCCCAGAAACACCTTACTAAAAATATTGGGCCAGATTCAGCAAGAATTAGATTCCCGCAGAGTATCAGAGATACTCTATGCTGCCGTACTTTACCTGGCTCTAGGAGGAATTCAGAGAGATTTTGGCCCGTAAGGTACGGCGACGTAGTGTATTTCTCCCGGCGGAATCAAACTACGCGAATAGTGGGCGTGAGGCATTTAAATTAAGCGCGTCCCTGCGGCGATCGAACTGCGCATACTCCGTTCAGAAATTTCCCGCTGTGCATTGCGCGAAATCACGTCGTTACGTCATTTTTTTTTGAGTAGCGTCGTTTACGGACATTCCTATTCCCGGGCGACTTACACAAAAAATAAAAAATAAATTGAAAGTCGACGCGGGAATGACGGCCATACTTAACATGGGCCGCGTAACGTTAGACCAGCTAATAGCTGGTTTAACTTTACGTAGCGAAAAAATTACGTACGCGATTGCGAACGACGCTCGTAACTTCGTGGATCCCCGTAAAAAGCTCATTTGCATACCCCGACGCTGAAAACGACGCGAACTCCACCCATCGGCCGCAAAAAGATCGCAGCGTAGATCCGAAGGCGTACGAAGACGTAAGCCTGTCAGATCGAAGCCCAACGACGCCGTATCATGGTTTGAGGATTCAAACTAGTGATACGGCGCGCGAAATTTGAAATTACTCCTGTCTAACACCAGTTAGACAGGCGTAATCGCTCTCTGAATCTGGCCCATTATATCTACAACAGATTAGTGTGAGCAGTAAATTGAAATTAACAAAGAAATAAATAAATAATGTGGAGTGCCTAGCATTATTAACACACAGATCATTTTAGCACCCTTCTATCCTATATGTATTAACAGTAATAATAATTAAATTAAACAGTCATGGACAAATTTCTTAGGTCTCTTCCTAACACCCTGCAGAAATGGGTGAGCCATGGTGGCCCGGAAACCGCAGACAAACTATTAGACCTGGTCGAAAGTTATGTAACAACAGAGAATTTGTCCTCTTCCCCCAGAGACGCACAGACGTTCCATCCCAAGACCAGACCTTCCCCACCTATAGGTAAGACTGCATCAAGGGATGGGGGTGGAGAGAGGGACCAAAGAGCAACTAGAGGTATTATCGGGACTACTGCTAATGTTTGGCGAGAGCGACCTGGAAGACCCATCCCACAGGAGAGCACCAGAAGGTTTATTTGTTACCGTTGCAGGGAAGAGGGACATGTAGCAGCGGTTTGCCCAGCGGTTGATGAACCCATGCAGTGTGACTTTCTGACAGAGAGACGACAGTCGCTCTTTGCAACCACATGCACTGCAGTAAAGGGGAATGAGAAACCTTTATGTAGAATGTGCTTAGATGGTAAAGATGTTGTGGTATTGTTGGATTCAGGTAGCCTGGTCACCTTAGTTAAAAGTGATCTAGTGGTGGGAAAAACCTTACTTCCTAGGAAAATGGCTGTAATTTGTGTACATGGGGACGCTCGAGAATATTCGGTGACTACGGTTTCCTTTGAAACCTCCCTCGGTAACTTGTGTCACCAAGTGGGTTTAGTTCCCCAACTGCCACATGACACCATTGTGGGAAGGGATTTCCCAAAGTTCTGGGAACTCTGGGATTGTCCAGATATCCCAGTAAGTGGTTCTTCTGAGCCTGAAATATCTACTCCAGAATCCTCTAACTGCGAGGATTCTCCTGAGTTTCCGTTTTTAGTCTTAGCAGGGGAAACACCAGTCCCTAGGGAGGGAACCTGCTACCTTAGAAGAGGAACAGCGGACGATAGTGTTTGATGACCTCGAGGTGCACAGAGAAAATGTTATCACTGAGCAATTGAGGGACCCCACACTGTTAAGAGCCCGGGAAAATGTAGTGAAGATAGATTGGGAGTTAGTTAACCCTGACGAGAGGGTTGCCCTCCCTTACTTCATTATTGAAAGGGACCTGTTATATTGAGTGTCACAGAGGATAGAGGAGAGAATCACCCAGAGGTTTTATTGGCCTGGGATCACTAAGGAAGTGGAAGTGTACTGCTCTTCCTGTCCAGTGTGTCAGATTACTGCACCCATGCCACATTTCCGCAGTCCGTTGGCACCCCTGCCCATTATTGAGGTCCCTTTTGAGAGGATCGCCATAGACTTGGTTGGCCCCTTACTGAAGTCCACTAGAGGGCACCAGCACATCTTGGTAATAATGGACTATGCCACCCGTTACCCAGAAGAGATTCCTCCCCGAAACACCTCTGCTAAAACCATTGCCAAAGAGTTATTTCAGGTTTTTTCGGGTTAGTGGAAAGGTTTAGTAAAACCTTAAAACAAATGTTGAGGAAGGTGGTGGATAAAGACGGAAAGAATTGGGATTATCTGCTCCCTTATCTGATGTTTGCCATAAGAGAGGTTCCCCAATTGTCCACTGGGTTCTCTCTGTTTGAGCTACTGTATAGGAGGCACCCCCGGGGCCTACTGGACATTGCCAGGGAAACATGGGAGAGTGAGAGTTCCCCTCATCGAAGTGTGATTGAACATGTGGCACAAATGCAAGATAGAATTGCCCAAGTGATGACGATTGTGAAGGTACATTTAGCCCAAGCTCAGTTGGCTCAGCAAAGGATTTACAATCGTGGGGCCCAGGTCCGTTCCTTTGCACCTGGTGATAGGGTGTTGGTACTGGTCCCCACGGTCGATAGTAAATTCCTAGCCAAATGGCAGGGTCCCTATGAAGTGTTGGAGAAAATGGGGGTGGTGAATTATAAAATTAGCCAACCGGGAAGACGAAAATCTGAGCAGATATATCACGTGAACTTGTTGAAACCATGGAAGGATAGAGAGTCCTTGGTCGCTAAGACTACCCGACTTTCTGCTTAGTTTAACCTGGCTGTGCCTGAAGTTGGGATAGCGGAGACTCTGTCCAAAACTCAGCAACAGGAGGCTAAAGAATTTGTGCTCCGTAATAGGAGGACGTTTTTAGACTTGCCAGGTTGGGTCTCCGGGGTTGAACATGACATTATCACCACACCAGGGGATAAGGTCAAGTTGAAGCCTTATAGAATTCCAGAAGCCCGGCGAGAGGCAATTCGCCAGGAAGTAAAAAAAATGCTTGAGCTGGGGGTGATACAAGAGTCAAATAGTGATTGGTCCAGTTCCATTGTCTTAGTGCCCAAACCAGATGGAAGTTGGCGGTTTTGTAATGACTTTCGCCGCCTGAATAAAATCACTAAGTTTGACACTGATTGATCGCCTAGGCACTGCCCGGTACATGCCGACATTAGACCTGCACAAGGGTTATTGGCAAATTCCTCTCTCGGAGTCGGCCAGGGAAAAAACAGCATTTGTAACTCCAGAAGGATCTTTCCAATATCGGAGGATGCCTTTTGGGTTACAGAATGCTCCTGCCACATTTCAACGCACCATGGATAAGACCCTTCGGCCTCCCCGAGCCTATGCTGCTGCATACCTCGATGACGTTGGTGAGGATTGGGACTCACACTTACCAAAAGTTCAGGCTGTGTTGGATTCCATCTGGAAAGCCGGGTTTACAGCCAATCCAAAAATGTACCCTTGGGCTAGAAGAGGCGAAGTATCTGGGGTAAACCATTGGAAGAGGTTTAATCAAGCCCCAAATAAACAAAGTTGAGGCTATTCAGGATTGGCCACATCCCACCAACAAGAAACAGGTTTGTGCATTTTTGGGGATCGCGGGTTATTACCGCCGCTTTATCCCTCATTTTGCCTCACAGGCTGCTCCCCTGACCAATTTGACCAAAGTGAAGGAGTCTGTCATGACCAAATGGACTCCCGAAACAGAAGCAGCATTTCAGGCTTTAAAACAGGCCTTATGTAGTCAGCCAGTATTAAATTCGCCAGATTTTTCACGGGACTTTGTGGTTCAGACAGATGCCTCAAATGTGGGGTTAGGAGCTGTACTGTCCCGGGTTATCAAGGGGGAGGAACACCCTGTTCTTCTACCTCAGCCGAAAGTTGAAGGCCCGTGAGGAGAATTATGCCACCATTGAGAAAGAGTGTTTGGTGGTGAGATGGGCTTTGGATTCTCTTTGGTACTACCTCCTGGGTAGACAGTTTGAACTGGTGACGGATCATGCCCCATTGAAGTGGATGGCACAGAACAAGGAGACCAATAGGAGAATAAATAGGTGGTTCCTGGCCCTTAAGAAATTTAGCTTTGTGGTAATGCATCGCCTCGGTGTTAAAATGGGGAATGCAGATGGTTTGTCCCGAGTGCATGCGTGCCTGGCAACCTGTGTCCCACCCTAGGGTTGAAACAAGAGGGGGGGTATGTGACAGGAAGTCAGGTAAATCTGTGGGTGTTGTCACAGACGGGAGATACATTTCTGCCTTGTTTAGACAATTCACCAATTACTATCAGGTGTCGGCTGCAGAGAAAGGCAGAAAGGTTTAAGGACCTTGGATAGCTTCAGCTGTTCAGAATGAGGCAATTAAGGCCTTTATAAGTTATCCAGAGGATTACTACTAATGGCTGCATCCTGAGGCTTTTTGAGTTAAGGAGAGCAGTGAGCTGAGAAAGATTTCTGAAGGTGAGGTGTTAATTTTTATGTGTGATAAAAATCAAAAAGACTATTGTTTTTTTCTGCTGAGTGACCAGCAGTGTCTGTCCAGCAGTAGGCTCCATAGGTAGGTTCCTGGGTTGTGAAGGTAGACGCCCCAAGTGGCCAGGGTTTATTTTATGTTTTGTTTTGCTTATGCTGTTTTTGATGCTTGCACTTTTATCCAGCAATATGGAAGAATAAACTATAACCTTTGTTTTCAACCATCCTCGGCTGCCTCATTGTATAGTTCAGTGGATAGTGAACCCATCCAGGGGGTCACACACACCCGCTATCGAGCTAACCCCCCACAGTATATTAATAATGTTTTTTGATACATGCTTTAAGCATAATACATTTTTGCAGTTAACTCTTTAGGGAGTGTATTTGTCTGTTTTATTTTTTATTTTTCTATTTGTGGCTATATGTACTACATGATACATCTGAATCCTGAATCTGAATGGCTGAACTGTTTGTACAAGGCAACAAGAAATCAATTAAATAACCCTAAAAATAGAAAATAAATGTTTCCAAAACATCTCCAATATATATAAGTAGCACTAGCACTACTGCCCTGTACACACGATCGGTTCGTCTGATGAAAACGGACCGTTTTCATCGGACGAACAGATCATGTGTGGGCCACATCAGTTTTTCCCATCGGTAAAAAAAATAGAACCTGTTTTAAAGTTTTCGTATGGTTAAGTAAAACGATAGAAAAAAAAATATCGTCTGTGGGGAAATCCAATGGTCAAAAATCCACACATGCTCAGAATCAAGTCGACGCATGCTCGGAAGCATTGAACTTCCCTTTTCTCAGCACGTCATTGTGTTTTACATCACCGCGTTGGACATGATTGGATTTTTAACCAATGGTGTGTAGACAAGACAGATGAAAGTCACTTTCATCGGATATCTGATGAAAAAATCCATCAGTCCGTTTTCATCACACAAACCGATTGTGTGTACATGGCATAACAGTTTAAGCCCATTGTTTCCATTGGTGATGATGATTTTGGTTGCTAAAGCTGGATATACAGTACATGTACCAAAAAGCTGCCAATTCAGCAGGGACATGCCAAATTTTGATATTTGTACTGCCTTCCTGGTCTAACAGAAGTGGATTGTTAGATCGGCTTCTGTCAAACGATCTTGCTATAAAACTTGCATTTGATTAGCCACTGCAACTAATATCAACAGTGCTGGTCAAAGTATTCTGACAGGGGAGGAGTCTTACTGTCAGAATACAATAGCATAGCGGGGGAAGACTCCTGCATCCAAATGACTTATGTGGCTGTAGAGTTTAGCCCACTGGTTGAATAGAAAAAATCTTACAGCTTTAATAAGTATCTTTACAATAAATAAATAAATTATTCCCTATTTTCTTTGTACATTTGATGTTATTGTCCTTATCCTATCAACATTGCTACCTAACCCAATTTTCACAACCACAGTATACAATGGATGTTACTGATAATTAAATACAGCATTGCTCTGCTGTTCTCTTCACAAGTACAGAGGAAAGTAAATTAAGAAAGTAAATGTCAACTTATTTTTTAGGTGAACTTTTCCTGAAAAAGATGTGAGAGAAATAATATACCATACATTGTTTAAATTGAACTTGTACTGAAATAAAAGCTGGGGCTGCCATTACTAAGCTCCTACTAGCAATGGTGTCCGTTTAGCAAGCAGCGGTACATTACTGCTGCTGAGTTCTCGAGCATTCTCAAAGGAGATCGCTCTCTTCTGAGTGCCTGCTTATGAAGTGGTGTAGATTGCTTCTCCTTTTAAGCCCAGGTTCACACTGGGCTGCGGGAGTGAAGCGGTGAGGGGGTTCAGCTGAACTCGCACGATTTCACTCCCGCTGGCAGTCCCGATTTCAGCCGCGATTTCAGAGACATCTGTGCAGGTTTTCTGCAAAGATGTCAATGTCAATCGCAGGCTGAAATCGCAAAAAGTAGTACAGAGACTACTTTTTGAAATCGGTGCAATGCCGCAGATGCAACATCGCGCCGATTAGGACGGTGCCATTGCCGGCAATTTGCAGCAAAATCCGCCGTTTTGACATGCGATTTGACATGCCAAATCACATGTCAAAACACACCAGTGTGAACCAGGGCTAAGGCTCGGTTCACACGGGTGCAACATGGGTCGCTCCAACTTTTGAAAAGGTTCCTACACTACTTTGGTCCGACTTTGATATGACTTTAATAGCACAGCGTGTAAAATGTCATTTCAAAGTTGTATCCAAGTCGGGTTTCAAAGTTGCACTGAAAGTCGAGCGATTTTGGAGTTGGGCTAGCGTGAACCAGAGCTGAGGAGTGAAGCAATCTACAAAAATGTCTAATTGCGGAGAGTACCTGATGTTACAGTAATCACGTGAGACATAGCAAGATTGCGGTAACAGAAAATCAGTGAAACACAGAGGCGTCCATTTATTAAGCAGTGGTAAACTACCACTGCTGAGTTCAGGTGCATTCTCAAAGGAGACCTCTCACCTCAGTACCTCACACTACACTAAATAATATTTATAATATAATAAATAAATAAATTCCGCCCTACACAAATAATATCTATATCTATATGCATATCTATATATAGATATATAGCTAGATTTAGCTATATATATATATTGTGTTTCTAACCTGAGCTAATGGTTTTGTGAAAGGCAGGGGGGTTTGTGAAAGGCAGGAAGGCTTTTTTACTGTCTTGGGGGGCTTTTATTGTTGAAGAAGTAACTTAATATTCTTCCTCCTCAGTTTTCAGGCGATTCTCTCTTCTCTCCCCGCTTCTCTACCTCTGGGCTGGAGAATCTGAGAGGGAAACTTCTCACAGAGATCTCCAGTGAGAAACTGATATTGCACCTTCATAAACTGTCCGTTTCTGTTTCTGTCAATGACAGAGTCTCTGTATGCTGAGATGATCAGCTGATCATCTCAGTTTTGTAAACCGGTAATGATCCAAGATGAGGTGCGATCATCAGGAATGCATTTCATCTCGGTTTTATAAATTGGACTGATTATAGTAACAGCAACAGGGATTCCAGATGACCGCGCTGGGGATGGGTGACATCATTACTCAAATAAGGCAATTAAAATTACCTAGATTCCAACTTCTAGATTCCAATAAGTCCTCTTCCACAGAGCTCCACATCAATTTTAATAGACAGGATGTTGCTCATGAGGAAGGCACACAGTTGCTGCCCACCCCCCCCCCATCCCAGGCCACCCAGTCTGATTTGACTTGCAAGGAAAATCCCATGTGGGAGAGAGTGAACATACATCCCTCTCCAGAACCATAACAGGTCACATGTCCCCTGTTACATACCTCGTAGCAGAGCCTGACTTGTAGGAGGAGACCTTTCTTACAGCCCTGGCTAAGGAGTCAGGAGTGGGGACAGTGATGTCGTGAGCACAGTGAGGTAGGAGTGCCTGTGGAAGTTTCAGTAGCTAGCACAGTAATTGGATGGAGACCCTCCAGGGATGGCTGGATTTGCAGATGACAGCAGAGGCAGGTACAGGCCAGCGACCTGATGAGCTAGTAGATGCAGGATCGGCAGCAAGCTGGAGCAGGATGAGACAAGCGGGGTCAAATACAGGAGCTATACAGAGCAAGGCAGCAGACAGTATCAGGGTCAGACAAGCCGGGTCAGAGTAGGTAATCAGGCAGGTTAATGCGGCAGGCTGAAGCATAGTCAGATAAACAGGCAGACGTTTGGCAGCAGGTAGACAAGCAAAAGATATAAGCAGGGTCAAGGCAAGATAACGGGTAGTCAATGGAGCCGGGTCGGTACAGGTAATAAGCAGACAGGTAACAGATTACTGGGCACAGAGCTGCAGATCAAACAGCACTGCACAAGTGTAGCTCTTGTCTTTTGAAAGGTCCATTGGCGCCAAGTAGCACTAGTGTGGTGCACAGGCACACACAGGTGCTGTTGTCTTGGTCTAGACAGAAATGCGTGCGCGCATGCACGCACGCACGTACCTCCATCCTGTGCCGGCAAGTCCCTGAAACCCCCCTACATTCCAAGGGGAAAAACTACCCCCACTTCTGCAGAGCATATTGATGGGAACAAGGACTTAACCCAATGCACTGTCCCTCAAAAGGGGTGTGGGGATTTTTGTAAACCAAAACCCTACTTTGGAACAGCGATGCAGATGCAGGTCAGTCACAATGAGCAATGCTTCTCAATGTAGACCTGCAACCACAATGATGCTGCCCTTTTCCAATTCCCATTGAAAATGACAGCTTTCCAGTAGTGTTGCAATGTAACCATAGTGCTGAGGGAACCAGGGTGACATGATTGACCAGTTTCAAAAAGATTTAGGTGGAAATTTGTCATTTAAGGATGGTAGTCTTAGGCCGCGTATACACGACCACCGACGGACCGTTTCAGCAGACAAATCCGATTGTGTGTACGGGCGGACACTAACCAGCGGACATATCTGTCCACACATGCGTTGAATGGATTTGACGCATGCGTGGAAGTATTTTACTTCCTGGTTCGGTTACATGGCGGCGTCAACGTCACCGCCACATCACAGCGCTGTCTGCCGGCGGGGATTTTGGCTTGATCGTGTGTACACGATCAAACCAACATATCCCAGGAGACAAATCCGATCAAAACGGTCTGTCAGACCGATTTGATTGGATTTGTTTAGTCGTGTGTACGCGCCCTTACTGTCAATAATTTGCAGATTTGGCTGGAGGTTCAGGTGAGTGAACTGACCCAAAATGGACAGTTTGCTTACCTATGCACCTACCTATTTTAAGTCCAACTCATGTTAAACCCGAACCTGATCTCATTCCTAGTGTTGATCTTCATACAATATTTAATACAAAGACTCAATATTATACTATATATTGTAATTTGTATTAAAAAGGAAATTAATGGAAAAAAATCTGATATATCTTGATATATCTCAAAGAGTAAATATAAATATTTCATTAATATTTTGGTGCTATACAGATTTACAGATTGAACTGTCATTTCATGGGCCCCGTGTATTTAAAAAAAATGGAAACCCTACTTTAGTGCAACATTATAACAAATACGTTTTGTAAGGTTGCATATTAAATAAACTAGAAGTATAGCACAATCACACATGCTATCCAAGAGTATTTGTCTTCAGTAAGAGATGGTGTATGCTATGAAGTAGCAATCTAGGATTAAACCAACTGACAAGAGGATGTATTGTGCAGAAGGCATGCATTTAGAGATAAGACTACTGTCTAATAACATGTACATGGCACAACCAATGGCGCAACACAATATATAATGTGACGGCTCTGCTCACAGATAAAAAGCTTGTCGTGTTAACCAGACAAAATGAACAGCATTTGTGAATTGTGGAAATACATTAAAATTAAATTATATCTGCTCGACACATACAAAAAAAATGCAGAGGTCTCGGGATTCTGTTTGTGTATTTATTCCCATAGACATGAGATATTTAACAAAAATAAGATAAGGTGATGGATTCAAGTGGTATTGCCCAGGGGGGGAAAAAAAACAGATTATTTAAATACTTTGATTTATTTTATTGGATTAGACATCAGCGTTACCACATATAAACTTTCAAGGACTAATTGTCTCATCTGCTAAAAAGTGGTATGATTTTAGGGCATAGTAACTTCTTACTGCTACACCTTTGCTGTGGTTCAGTGAAAAAAATCTCAACAGTTATTTCTTGTTAGATGAGCAATAAAGCTCTGCACAAAAATTTGTGTGTGCATTTGTCAAAGAGGCAAAGGCTCCAGCAGAAGGTGAGACCAATACAAAAGGCCGCTCTCTACAAAAGAGATTAATCTGTCAATCACCTCTTAAACAGATGCCTGTAAAACCAAGCTCTTTATACTAGACAAACTGCATTGTGTGTTTTTTTCTTAACTTTTTTTGTGTATTTACTTTATTTAGCTTTTCCCTTTTTATTTTTTTATTCCCAATGTTGTTACAATGTCTCAGATGAATCAATGAATACATTAACCAATCAACGTGTGGAAACTAGAGTGTGGAAGTCTCCCAGAATTCTACGCTCCAGTAAATATAATGAATTTATTGAAGATTAATGCATTCTAGGGCTGGGAGTGCCAGAATAAAGATGTGTGGGAGCTTTGGCCCCCCAAATTTAACCCTAGAAGGACATTTTGAATGAATAGAAAACCTAGCTTTGGACAAAGAAGAAGGAGATCTAACAGATGAAAACATATTAGATTAGATATTAAATACATTTATATCCTAAATAAATTAGAGAATGAGAGGTCATTCAGAATAATGTTTATTTTTAAAGAACAGACTTTAATATCCAGCAGATCCCTTTATTAGTCTATTCAGAATGTAATTTTAACATTAACCCCTTAATTAACAAAAAAATCACATTTTCTATCAGCACTGTGCCAGCCTTTTGAGGAACATACAATTTTTTTTTTTTAGGTCTCTGGTATTCAAGTATCTGCCCAAATATTTGGGCCTTAGGGGTCAAAATTTTATAGCAGGAGGTCCACACACTCACAGTATTCTGGCCTTGTTATTGGAAAACATTCTACAGATCAATTGTGCTTATCTGCTAGATCTTAGGGAGTACATTTTTTGTAGAAATGTTAATTTAAAAATGGGAGATCTCCAGAATCACTGGGTATGTACAGTGATTATGGTATATATTCTTTATTAGTAAAGTATACACACTAAATTATCATTAAATCACCTGGCTGTCATATACAAGCTTTTCTAAGGAACAGGCAAAATAAACAATACTTAAGCACAATTCGAACATTCAGAATTCATAAATAAGTAAATCTAAAAATCTGAAAATAAGAAAGAAAATCCGAAAATCTGAAAATCCTAAATAATAACTAACTAATAATAGAACTATTCAATTACTGTATAGGTATTGGAATTTCCTTTCAAATTTGGCTGTTAGTGAACGTAACGAATACAAATTTATCTGAAGTTACCAATTATCCGAAATAATGAATGCTGCATTTAAATGGATGGAACGGAACAAATTATTAACAAATAATAATAATAGTAATAAAAAGTAATTTGTTATGTTCCATTTGTTTAGATACACCATTCGTTGTTTCAGATCATTCGTTATATCCCTGACCAGAACATATTGTCAACAAATCCCTGGTCCGTTTCACATGCCAGCAGGGATTCAAGCAGTACATTCCCATTAAGAGGGCCGGGTATGGATTGAAGCTCAACAAGCTCTGTGAAAGCTCCTCAGGACATGTGCATGCCTTTCATGTGTACAAAGGCAAAGACTCCCAGCTCCAGTCCCCTGAGTGTCCAACGTACATGGGAATAAGTGGATAACAGGAAGGGCTTCCCACAGCATCTAGTCAGCACAAGGCTACAAAGGGGGGAATCTGAAAACCTGAGGAACTAGGAAGTGTTGACTGTGAAGTAGTGGGATAGGAAAGATGTAAACATCATGTCCACCTTCCATGATGATCAGTGGAATGTGGTCCTGTTCGAAAGCCTTGTTGTATCCATGAGTACAATAAGTTCTGGGGGATTAACTTAAATAATCAAATTCTTCAGCGCTATCTATCAACACGAAAGTCCCTCTTCTGGTATAAAAAAAGTTGCAATTTACTTTTTTAATTTGCCCTATCAAAAATCAACAGAAATACCCAACACCTTCTGTATTGAAGACCTGATGAAAGAATTCAAGAGATATGGTTTAATCTCAAACTTACGTATCAACTTTAATAAATCTGAAGCTATGGGTGATAATTTACCACAAACAGCGATATCATATTTGAAGCAAAATTTTAAGTTTAAATGGACCGATAGAGTTCTAACGTATTTAGGGACTTTGCTCCCATCAAAAGTAGCAAAGATCCTTGAATTAAACTTCCCACCTCTATTACAAAAAGTTAAGGCACTTTTAGATAGATGGAATTCAGGATGTCATACTTCCTACATTTTTATATTTATTAGAGGCACTGCCAGTACATATCCCTTTAAGTTACCTTAAACAGAGCCAGAGATTAATATTTGAATTTATATGGGCACATAAACACCCTCGTATACAACGGAAGCAATTAATGTTTTCTAAGGTACAGGGAGGCTTGTCAGTGCCGGATGTTCGCAAATACTATCAAGCAGTCCATTTGAACAGACTGTTCCGGGCCAGTCACATGATCTACTGTTTGTAACCCAGCACCAGCTTCAGGGGAGAGGAGAAAGTGTTTCAACAAAGGCTGGTAGATTCTAGGGGCATGACATCACCCAAAGGCTTTAATTACCCATCCATTGTTGGCACTTTTTCCTCTCTCCTGCAGCTGCACTGGCTGACACAGAGGAGCATGATCACAGAATGAAGCAGCCTGAAATTAGGTAAGTATATACACAGGGGCGGACTGACCATTGAGTCACCCTGGCACTGCCCGAGGGCCCCATGCCACTAGGGGGCCCCATCAGGGTTGCCAGGCTTAGTAAAACCAAGAACAGTATGTAAAAATCTGTGTTTTTGTTACATCTGTCCCTGATATGTCCGAAACTGACATGCTTTTGATGTGAAAATCCCAAGATTTTAGCTGCCCTGCCTCTGCACTGCCACCTGGCTAGGTGGCCATCTGTAAGCCCGGGGGCCCCATAATCTTCTTTTGCCCGGGGGCCCCATGAGTTGTCAGTCCGCCCCTGTATATACATCCTTCTTTCACAGGTTAATAAGCACAGGGCTTAGGAGGGGGAAGTAGACAGTTTAAAGTGGAATTTTGGGATAATTCTAACTACTCTTAAAAGTGTTGTCGAGGCAGCTGTCATCACTTCTGCTCCTCATTTAGATGAACTGACTAACCGAGGCACATTGACCATGAAAAAGAATTCTGTCACTCTCTGGAAAGGTGACTGGCCTGCCGCATGACATCTTGGAAGACAGGGTACATAACTAGCAACTGTTAAACCACTAGGTTGGGGACATGCTCCAGGCTAGGCACATGTGTGAACCTTCCCTGCTGAAGGGCAGACAGAAGGTGCCTGACACAACCTTACCTAAAACAAGATGAAATAGGATTAGCCACCTCTTGGCCTGTCCCTTAAGAGCTGACAGAATCTGTGGCTATTTTCTCCAGGCATACAGGCTGCAACAAAGCATGACAATGTTTTATCAGTGCAGTTGGAGGAGCTCATTGAGATGTAGGGGTTATTAGTGACTTGATTTAAAAGACTGCTCTGCAAGCATCTTAGGTTAGGGTTAGGTCCTGACTTGATCGCCGCCTGAAGTTTCCTGAATCTCCACCATGCCCTTTCGGTGAGAATGTGGTTCCGGTACTTTCTTTAGTTACTCACTGTGGTTCCTGGTAAAGGTGGTTGGTCCCTTAGTGGTGACAGCTCCTCTTCAACCTCTAATCAAGGCAGGTTCTCTGGCTGACAGAACCATCCCTTTTGGCTGGATTGCAAGCCACAATCCCAACCCTGTGTTGCTCTCATTTCTTCTGAATAGTACCCGCCACCAGCCCATCAGAGTAACAGACTACCTGTCACAAGCCCATCAGAGTACCAGAGTACCTGTCACCAACCCATTAGAGTACCCGAGTACCTTTTACCATCCCATCAGAGTACCTGAGTTCCTGTCACCAGCCCATCAGAGTACCCGAGTACCTGTCACCAGCCCATCAGAGTACCTGTCACCAGAGCACGTCAGAGTACTCGAAAAAAACCTGGCACAACCCATCAGAGTACCCTAGTACCTGTTACCAGCCCATAAGATTACCCGAGTACCTACCTGCAGCCCATCAGAGTACCCGAGTACCGGTCTCCAGCCCATAAGAGTACCTGACTATTTATCTGCAGCCCATCAGATTACCCAAGTACCTATCGCCAGCCCATCAAAGTACCTGAGTACCTGTCACCAGCCCATCAGAGTACCAGAGTACCTGTCATCAGCCTATCAGAGTACCCAAGTACCTATCTGCAGCCCATGCCTCATAGAATAACCCATCAGAGTACACGAGTACCTGTCACCATCCCATCAGAGTAAACAAGTACCTATCTGCAGCCCATGCCTCATAGACTATACCTTGGTGTGTTTGCTTTCCAAAATGGGGTTATTTTGAGGGTTAGTCCACTGTCCTCGATTAGATTAGTGTAATTTATGCTCCTAGAACGCCTGAAGGTACTACATCAATGTTGGACCTCTCTACATGGCCAGGCTGAGTAAAAGTCTCACACATGTGGTATCACCATACTCAGGAGGAGTAGCATAATGTATTTTGGGGTGTAAATTTTGTAATGTACATGTTGGAGATATCATATAAATTGACAACTTTGTGTAAAAAAAAAAAAATTTTTTCATTTTCTTTCCACCTTTTCCGAACACTTGTGGGAAAAAATAAACCATACAAAAGACTCATAATGCCTCATTGATTATACTTTGGGGTGTTTACTTTCCAAAATGGGGTCATTTTGTGGGAAATTCAATTGTCCTGGTGCTGCAGGGCCTTCAAGAGTGTAATAGGTCGTTAGGTCGTTTATGTGTAATTTCTGTCCCTAGAACTCCTGACAATGCTCCCTGCATGTTGGACCCCTCTATATGACCAGGCTATGAAAACGTCACACACATGCCATACTCAAGAGGAGTAGAAAAATGTATTTTGGGTGTAATTGGAAGTATGCATATGCTGTTGTAATAACTTCTTATTATGACAATTGGTGTGTAAAAAAATTGAAAAAATAATTTCTTCATTATCCCAAGAATTGTGGGAAAAAATTACAACTTCAAAAAACTCACCATGCCTCTTACTTAATACCCTGGTCTGTCTACATTTCAAAAAGGGGTCATTTGGGGGATATTTGTACTTTCCTAACATGTCAGGGCCTCAAGAGATGACATAGGCCATCATTACATCAGGTGTGATACATTTTCAATGCTTGGCACCATAGCTTTTAGGGCCCCATCCATCCGCTTTTGGATGAAATACAGACATACATGTATCCCTATGGGATTGCGGATGTCAGCGGATGAACATCCGCTATCCGCTGACATCAGATCTCATCGGTCCCCGCTATAGTCCATTTCTGCAGATGGAGGAAAATCCTATTTTTACATCCGTCTGCTGATCGGATCAGATGAACACAGACAGACGGTCCGTGTTCATTCGATTACCTCATAGAGGAGAGATCGGAGATCTGACAGGGTGGTCCCTGCACAGAAACTTAAATAAAAACAAAAAAAGTGTGTTTTTTTTTCAAAATGTTCACTCTTTTTTCTCTTATGTCGCAAAAAATTAAAAAGAAAGCTCTATTTGTGTGAAAACAATTATAAAAATGTTGTTTGGGTACAGTGTTGTATGACTGAGTAATTGGTGTGAGAGCACTGAAAGCGGAAAATTGGTCTGGGCTGGAAGGAGGTATAAGTGCCCTGTATTGAAGTGGTTAAAATATCTGTATGACAAGAATTTATTAAATATGGGCTGCTGTTTGGTATGCACCAACATTCTAAAAAATAAATAAATAACCTTTTGTGTGCAGAAACTTAAGGCCTTTTGGAAATGTAAAAAAAAAAAAACAGAATTTAGGTTTATAGTTATAAAAACCCTGTTATGTCTTAGATTTGTTGTTTAAAACATTCTAAAATGTATTAGGCAATGTCTGATTGAAATATTATTTTGCTAAGATGGTATCTGTAAGGTTATGGGTTATACATAAAACAGCACTTTATTGACAAAAACATTTGCTGGGTAAAAAAAAATGGATCCAAGAAAATAAATGTAGTAATTATCTCAGCAGATTGCCCTTTGTTAAATGTTCTGTTCAGTGGCGGCTGGTGCTCAAATTAAAAGAAAAAATTGCAGCCTCACTGTGCCCATCACATGCAGTCACTGTGCAATCAAACGCAGCCACTGTGCCATGCCACCAAATGCACCCACTGTGCCATCAATTGTCACCACTGTGCCATGCCATCAAACACAGCAACTGTGCATTCAATTGTCACCATTGTGCCACGCCATCAAATGCAGTCACTGTGCCATCAATTGTCACCACTGTGCCATGCCATCAAACAGCAACTGTGCCATCAATTGTCACCACTGTGCCATGCCATCAAACAGCAACTGTGCCATCAATTGTCACCAATGTGCAATGCCATCAAACGCAGCCACTGTGCCATCAATTGTCACCACTGTGCCATGCAACACAGCAACTGTGCCATCAATTGTCACCACTGTTCCATGCCAACAAATGCAGCCACTGTGCCATCAATTGTCACCACTGTGCCATGCCATCAAACACAGCAACTGTGTCATCAATTGTCACCACTGTGCCATGCCATCAAATGCAGTCACTGTGCCATCAATTGTCACCACTGTGCCATGCAATACAGCAACTGTGCCATCAATTGTCACCACTGTGTCATGCCACCAAATGCAGCCACTGTGCCATCAATTGTCACCACTGTGCCATGCCATCAAACACAGCAACTGTGCCATCAATTGTCACCACTGTGCCATGCAAAACAGCAACTGTGCCATCAATTGTCACCACTGTGCCATGCCATCAAACACAGCAACTGTGCCATCAATTGTCACCACTGTGCCATGACATCAAATGCAGTCACTGTGCCATCAATTGTCACCACTGTGCCATGCCATCAAACAGCAACTGTGCCATCAATTGTCACCACTGTTCCATGCCATCAAACACAGCCACTGTGCCATCAATTGTCACCACTGTGCCATGCAACACAGCAACTGTGCCATCAATTGTCACCACTGTGCCTTGCCATCAAATGCAGCCACTGTACCATCAATTGTCACCACTGTGCCATGCCATCAAACACAGCAACTGTGCCATCAATTGTCACCACTGTGCCTTGCCATCAAATGCAGTCAATGTGCCATCAATTGTCACCATTGTGCCATGCAACACAGCAACTGTGCCATCAATTGTCACCACTGTGCCTTGCCATCAAATGCAGCCACTGTACCATCAATTGTTACCACTGTGCCATGCAACACAGCAACTGTGCAATCAATTGTCACCACTGTGCCTTGCCAACAAATGCAGCCACTGTACCATCAATTGTCACCACTGTGCCATACCATCAAACACAGCAACTGTGCCATCAATTGTCACCACTGTGCCATGCCATCAAACGCAGCTACTGTGCCATCAAACGCAGCCACTGTGCCATCAATTGTCACCACTGTGCCATGCCATCAAACACAGTCACTTTGCCATGCCATCAAACGCAGCCACTGTTCCATCAATTGTCACCACTGTGCCATGCCATCAAACGCAGCCACTGTGCCATCAATTGTTACCACTGTGCTATGCAACACAGCAACTGTGCCATCAATTGTCACCACTGTGCCTTGCCAACAAATGCAGCCACTGTACCATCAATTGTCACCACTGTGCCATACCATCAAACACAGCAACTGTGCCATCAATTGTCACCACTGTGCCATGCCATCAAACGCAGCTACTGTGCCATCAAACACAGCCACTGTGCCATCAATTGTCACCACTGTGCCATGCCATCAAACACAGTCACTTTGCCATGCCATCAAACGCAGCCACTGTTCCATCAATTGTCACCACTGTGCCATGCCATCAAACGCAGCCACTGTGCCCCTCAATTTTTGCCACTGTGCCAATTGTCACCACTGTGCCCTTTAATTGTCACCACTGTGCCCCATGATGCTACTGTTCCCATTGTCACCACTGTGCCCCATGATGCCACTGTGCCCATTGTCACCACTGTGCCCCATGATGCCACTGTGCCCATTGTCACCACTGTGCCCCATGATGCCACTGTGCCCCTTTGTCACCACTGTGCCCCATGATGCCACTGTGCCCATTGTCGCCCCTTTCCCTGTAAAAAGCACTTACCTGAAGCTTCCATGTCCTCCCTCGATGTCTTCTGCCGCCGTGGTGAAGCTTCAGCCAATCAGGTTCCTGATAACCAGAATCCGGGAACCTGATTGGCTGAAACGGCCGTCAGTCTTATGCAAGGAACGCAGGTTGCCTGCGCTCTGAGTATAGACATCCAAAAGCCGGAGGGCGGTACTGGAAAAGCCTATCAGAGCCGCTGGCTTTGATAGGCAGTTCCCCTCAGCCAACCAGCTGCCGCTATTCGGGTAACTGGCGACCCATGTCCGGTTATATGAATAGACCAGGCAGCTGGCAACCAACATTAACATACATTCGTGCATTTATGCACGAATGTGTGTTGTTTGCGAGAGGGGATGGCGCTGAAGCGCCCTCTATAGACGGCCGCCAGAACTGCGGTTAAAATGTCAAAATTACATTTTAGCCGAATAAAAGTTCTTAAAGGCCCCTTTTTTTTTGTGTGTGTGACTGCGGGAGGGGGGGGCGGCGCCTGTGCGTCCCTATGGATGGGCCGCCACTGGTTCTGTTGATGTCCTTATAACAGAAAGTAGGATACAAAGATTAAACACAATTGTTCTCCTGAATTTAATAATAAAATGGTATAAAAAGATTGAGCGGCAACCTTTGTGCTATATGGCTGTAATAAACAAACATATTAATGGTGGAAACTCCATTTCCCACCAAAGCACACATTATGACACACGGGACCTATAAATTACTTCCACAGCAGAGAAGCTATGTATTAAAAATTTTCCTTTTGTAGATACACTTAGAAAAAGTATTCTGGACATCAATATTTAGATGCCACACTAAAGAGAAAGAGACTAGGGGAAGAGACCGATCCTAACGTCTGCTTATGCATGTATTTACAAATGTGTGTGGACTAAACCCCTGTTCCTAACGCATATTGTTAGACAGGTCAATTCAGTTGTTCGCTGGCGGGTTGGCAAGTTTGAGCTTGGAAATCTCCTTGTATTTGTTTGACTTTCTGCTACTAGACCTATAGCTCTGAAATCAACAAAACTAGTGTCCCCTGATAATTGGAGTGCTCTATCTGTCAGGAAAGGTTTCATCTATTGGTGGCGCTGTCAGTCCTGTGGATTGTGTGGAGCAGGTGTCTCCTAACATTTGGGTGCTGTCATGAAAGGTTTCACGTGCTGGTGGCACAGTTAGATCTTTGGGGTGCAGTACCAATGTCCACCAGTGGGTATCTCCTGGCAGTATGGAGCAGACATCACCTACTACGATCAGGCGTCACCTGAGGCTAATTACAGGTGTGTGTATAAATACCCAGCAAGCATTCACATACTTGCCCTGGTATCTTCCTTGCACCCTGATCTGTACCTGCTACCTGTTTACCTGAACCTGTAATCTGTGAATCTAAACCTATTACCTGTGTTCCTGAACCTGATCCTGATCCCATCCCTTCTGTTACCCTGTTGTCCTGCATCCCTGCCCTGCAGCCTGATCCCGTCCACCTTCTCCCTGTCCTGTCCCGTTCCGATCTGCTGATCTCCTGTGTATGTCCCTGGGCTGGCTACATTTATGATTCTATTTGTATATAGTTATTTGTTATTTGTGGATCACTGTCTGGTTGGTTGTTCAGTGTTTATTATTGGAGGTGTTGTATATGCATAATCCTTTTCTTTACAAAAACTTAATTATTCACTTAATATACATTGATTTGGTGTCCTCTGTCGCAGTTCACACGGTTCTGGTCACACCATGACACTATCTGTGTATCAGAAGGGGGTATAGGATTTTTGCAAGGAGGCCACTGCTTCCACACAGAGATGAAGCATCTCTACAGTGTGCTGACAGAGGAAAGACCCCACTACTATATATATATATAAATGTATCACTTTTAGTTCTTGTCAAGTATTCAAGCTGTGCTAGAGAAAGAGTGTATGAGCTCAAAACTTTTGCAACTTTATTGCATGTTATGAGAAGGACAGGAATAATGGCTTATTGATGCTGCAACTCTTCATCCGTAACAGCTCTATCTTTCATTCATTAGCCAATAGCACATTGTTCCAGAAGACCAGGCCTTTGGTAATATGCTCAATGGTTTTAGTGTTCTGTTTTGGACAGAAAAAGTTTTTTGTTAACATACCTCTCACGCATGTAAAATTTGTGCTAACTCTTTCTGATTGTAGATGCATGCACTTTGACACCAACTGTTGCAACTGTTACCTCGACACCCCATGATGCAATTTTAGGATTCTTGGGGGTTATTTACGAAACGAAAATCCACTTTGTACTACAAGTGCAAAGTGCACTTGAAATCGCACTGAAAGTGCACTTGAAAGTGCAGTCGCTGTAAATCTGAGGGGTATATCTGAAATGAGGGGAATCTCTGTTGATTTTATCATCCAATCATGTGCAAGCTAAAATGCTTTTTTTTATTTTCCTTGCATGTCCCCTCGGATCTACAGCGACTGCACTTCCAAGTACACTTTGCACTATATGGATTTACCTTTCGTAAATAAACCCCTTGGATTCTTCTTTTAGCATCATCGGCCTTAGAGAGTTTTACTGATGTTGACATGATGACACCAAACTTGTCTATAGAAAAGAAAAGACCAGACTCTAGAAATCTAGGCCCAGATTCATAAAGCAATTACGCCTGTCTAACTGGTGTTAGACAGGAGTAATTTCAAATTTCGCGCGCTGTATCACTAGTTTGAATCCTCAAACCATGATACGGCGGCTTCGGGCTTCGATCCGAGAGGCTTACGTCTTCGTAAACCTTCGGATCTACGCTGCGATATATTTGCGGCCGCTGGGAGGAGTTTGCGTCGTTTTGATGCGTCGGGATATGCAAATGTGTTTTTACGGCGATACATGAAGATACGAGCGGTCTTCGCAATCGCTTACGTCTGGGTTTTTTTACGTACTGTTAGACCAGCTTTTTGCTGGTCTAACGGTGTGTAACCCATGTTAAGTATGGCCGTCGATCCCGCGTCGATTTTAATTAATTTTTTTTTTTTTTACGTAACTCGTTCGGGAATAGAAATGTCCGTAAACGACGCTACTCAAACAACGAATGACGTAACGACGTGATTTCGCGCAATGCACGGCGGGAAATTTGCGAACGGAGCATGCGCAGTTCGATCGCCGCGGGAACGCGCCTATTTTAAATCCTTCACGCCCCCTACTCGTCTATATGGATTGCGACGGGAGAAATACACTACGCCGCCGTCGTTTACTGGACAAAATCTACCTGGATTCCACGTAGAGCCAGGTAAGAAACGGCGGCGTAGTGTATTTCTGATACGCTACGAGAATCCAATTCTCTCTGAATCTGGGCCCTAAAGTATAAATTAGACAATGATAGAGGGCGCTAGACCACAAATCATTAAATAATCGTGATCATAATATGTACGAAATAAAGTGGATAATACCAAGACAAATAAATTAAATAAATTAATGTCTCTGTGTCATGATTAACTCAATGACATAAAGTCCCAACATCAAAAAGGTAAAGTGTGACAACAACAATGATTTTGAGTCTTCTTGTTTTGCTGTATCTTGCTTATGTGAGCGTAAAATACCACCACCAAACTTGAATCTTCTTTGCACCCAAAAGTGTACTGATAAAAATGGATGCGCCTACCAGAATATAATGACTACTTTACTGAAAAAGTTAGTCAAAAGAGCTTATGCAGGATTGTGCCTGCACACGTGCCGACAGGAATGATTGATGTGAATCTCGTCACCAGGATTCCAAATGAGGATATAAGATACGTCTGCAGCCCCAGTACCGGGTAGGCACCAATACAGTAAGAGGCCACTTGGCTTTCCTTTGTTTTTAAATTTGGTTTTATTAAAGAAATATTACGCTATTGGGCTTTTCTATTTGTTTTTTTCTTATATGCTCATTTGGAATCCTGGTAATTAATTTAATTTATTTGTCTTGGTATTATCCACTTTATTTCGTACATATTATGATCACAATTATTTAATGATTTGTGGTCTAGCGCCCTCTATCTCTTTCCTTCACTCATTGTAATCAGTATTGTACACGAGGAGCAGCTTTTTTTCCTGACGCATTCATGGCAGCACACACTGGGTTGTGACTCCGCCCCCACAACCTGACAGGATTGGTTAGCTATAAATTTGAAGGGGAGACGCCCCGCATCATTCTCTTTTTTCATCCTCACCTGACAAGATTGAATGAACAAGCAAAAAGCATGCCTCTTACCGCAAATCGCCCCAGCAGGTTCAGCCTCTCCTGTTTGGAAGTCCCTCCTGTACAGTCTCTAAATGAGCTTTATGGTGGGAACCCCGTTCTGGTGGTCTCAGGGGCTTTGGAATTATACTGGCATCTGTAGCAAGCTTTAAAGAAGCTTCAAATCTCGCAGTGGCCCCCACTTTCGCTCTGTCTTTCCTTCCAGTGCAGTGTGTGCTTCCACAAAGGTATTTGTATCATTACATTTACCACCTAAGGTTAGTCCGTTTTGTACCTTTGTCTGCCTGTTGTTTTTTTCTCAGCTCTGCTGAGCCCTGTGGTTCCTCTGACACCCCATACTCTCGGGGTCACCGCTGCGTACCCCTTGGCGCTTTGCACATGTGCGCAGCTCAGTGATGACGCCGCCTGTCTCCTCTGCCCTCTTCCAAAATGGCGCCGGGCGAGCGGGACGCTTCTGCACATGCGCGCGTCATTAAAAAAAAGAAGGAAAAAAGAAACAGTCCTATTGCTCTGTAGTTCTGGCTGCCGCCCTGCTGCTCTGCTCTACTCAGAGTGAAGATTGCACCAGGTGTGTGCAGGCATGTCCCAGATCAGCCTGGGCTAATTGATTACACACAAAAAAAAAAAAAAGGAATAAATAGGATAGAAGATATTATACAAGCGCCCAGAGGCGATTCAGTTTGCATGTGCCGCGCTATATAAGTTTTCATCATTCATTCATTCAATACATTTATATATTAATTTATAACATACCATAGAAGAAAGTGTATCCATAATTTAACAATTAATATAATCCAAAAAAAAAAAAAAAAGGATAGATATATGTATATAAAATTATTATATTAATTTAATAAATAGAAATGTTGGGGGGGAACATATTGTAATGTTTTCCCTTCTCTCTTTTTTCCCACCTTTTCGGGCTGTCTCTCTGCTATCCTCATGGGAGCCACTGCCCTCGCAGACCACCATCAGCTGACCAGGTATAGAGGCCGTCCAGAAGGTGGTAAGTAGAGGGGAGACAAAAAAGAGAGCCTGGCCACTGACGCTACAGTTTTGGTAGCCCTATCGGGTCAAGAGACGCAAGTTTGCGGCACAGAGGGAGATTCTAGCCATGCTTCCGGCAGAAGGCGCAAGAAATCGCTCAAGGTTACCCTCTTGATTTCTTCAATCAAGGCATAGCCGCTCGCGTCACAGCACTCCCGTCATAGTCGGTCCCACCGCAGACGATTACCTTCATCCCAGACAGAGCTATCTTACCCGCACCACGGCAAATGTTTGCCAAATATGCGGGGCGCCATCCTTGCCAGGGGAATTGGCCTGCCACTCGTGCTTCATCGAAGTAACCAAGGATTCAGAGGCCAGAGTAGATACTGAGCTCCCAGGAGAATCGCCACAGGGATCATATGTGGGCGATCCTTCCCCAAGCACATCGCCCGGCCGTTACGCCAGGGTGCAGTAACCCTCTCTAAGAATGAGGAGTGTGAGCAGGCGTCGGACTGTCTCTTTTTGGTTGAACCATTTGCCCATTCACTCAAGGAAGCGATCGGCTGGGAGGAGGTTATGGCAGAACTTCTGAAGGTTCAGAAATATTTCCCGGTGCTGAAAAGGGGGTCCTGAATCATTTCCCTTCATCGAAGAGCTGGAGAACCTCATAAAGGATAAGTGGGGGGGTCGCATAAGCGGCCCAGTATGAGCAACAAGTTTGCAGATTGTACCCCTTGTGGTAGTCTAAGATCGATTCTTTGATCAATGCAACTACGGTCGATTCATCTTTAATGCGACTCGCTAGAGACGTTTCTCTACCGATTGAAGACGCAGTTACCTTCCAGGACGCTCTTGATCATAAAATCAATATAGAACTGAAGAAAGCCTGCTCCACGACAGGAGCCGCTTGTAGGCCGGCTATCACCACAGCGGCAGTCGCTAAAACTATCGCTGCATAGGCAGCTAATGTTGAGAATCCCATTCTAGAAGGAGCCGACCAGGGGAAGATATTCTCCTCCCTGCAGGAAAATTAAGTTGGCTTACGGCTCCTGAGGGGGCGACTTCATGGCTGGGAAGAGCCTTATGGCTGAGACCCTGGATAGCGAAGGCAGCGTCAAAATCAACTGGTGCAAAATTCCATATGGCGGCTCAAGTGTATTCGGCACAAAGATGGACTCGGCCATCTCCAAGGTTACCGGGGGAAAGTCTGGGCTGATTTCTCCGATAGGAAAACCAGAGCCCCAGAAGGGCCCCGCTTACAGGCGTGAACTTCCTGTCAAGTACAGGAATGTTAGATCCTACCGCCCCGGCAGGGAATTTAGGAGGGACTGGAAGACTCGACCCTCCTTCATGTAGATACAGTAAGCCAATCACAGCTGGGGAACAGCAGAAGTCCTTTTTGAGGGTCCGTCTGCCCACCCAGACTCAAGAGATTCGCTCGGATATGGGCAACTGGTATAACAGATCCATGAACACTATCCTCTATCAAGAACGGTCACAATTGGAAATTCATGGGCACATTGCCAGGGAACACATTCCAGCCTACCAAGTACTTCCGCACCAGAAAGGGAGGGGGTTTTATTCCCCTTTATTTCTGGTACAAAAAAAAAAACGGGGATCTACGTCCAGTCTTGGACCTAAAGAATTTCAACAGACGATCAAAATAGAGGCCCTCAGATTGGAAAAGCCTTCAGTCCATTTTGTTGTCAGTGGACGTGGGAGACTGGATGCTATCTCTAGATTTTTCGGGCGTTTACCTTTACATCCCAGTTCATCTTACCTTCCAGAGGTCCCTTCGGTTCTCAATCGATCAATCCCATTTCCAATTTTGGTGCCCCCCATTCGGCATCGCCTCAGCACCCAGAGCATTCGGCAAGTTAGGGTGTTCCTAGGGGCAGAATAAAATACCAGGTTGTACCGGGTGCAACTCCCTCAAGAGAGGCTGAAGCCCTTGCTCCAGAAGATACAAAGTCTGCTATCATCCAGACGTCTAACTGTCAGAGCCTGCCTCAGTACCCAGGGGTCCATGTCAGCATCCATACCCTTGATACAGTGGCACATGCGAGTCTTACAGAACTCCTTTCTCAGGCAGTGGAATAGAACGTCAATACTCCAAACAATTCACATCCCGAACTGGGTAAAGCAATTAGTATGGTGGTGGACACACCCGTCCGACCTCAGGGAGTCCATTCCAAAAGTTCCCCCTAGTCCAGAAGTAGTAACATCGGACGCCAGCCAGGGGTGATGGGGTCCACACTATCTAGACTGAGTAGCCCAAGGACAGTGGCATTTTCGGGCTCAGGGCATAGTGTCAAATATTTTAGAGCTCAGAGCAGCCTTTCAGGCCCTCCTGGCCATTGCGCCTCTTCTATAGAGGAAGAGTGTCCTGATCAGGATGGACAACAAGTAGCGGTGTCATGTATCCAGAGACAGGGGAGCATCAGGAGTCGCACGCTTCATAATGGAAGGGGCACAAGTGCACCTGTTAGATCTGTGGGGAGTATGCGTCCCAGCAACACAGAATTCGTTGGCCAACTACCTAAGCCGAGAGACACTTTCAAACACACGAACGGTCCCTGAACCAACAGGTATTCTCCATTCTTACGAAAACTAGTACCAGAACCAGAAGTCGACCTAGCGGCCACGCCAAAGAACTCCAAGTGTCAGAGGTTCCTGTCCAGAGCCCACTTTCCATTACCTGAAGGGACAAACTGCCTAGTTCTTCCATGGAGCTGCGAGCTAGGGTACATTTTTCTTCCAACTTCTCGGATTACAAGATTCCTGTCCCGACTTCGGAAGTCCTCAGCCACAGTTATTGTACTAATACCGTTCCGGCTGAGGAGGCCATGGTTTACGACCCTGCTACAACTAGGTACGCGGCCTCAATACATCTTCCAGTAACCTGGGATATCATACATCAGAGGCAATTCTTCCATCCAGCCCAGAGAAGCTGCATTTGCCAGCTTTGAAGCTGAGAGGGCTAGGTTAGGGGAACTAGGATACTCTCAGGAGGTAATATCAACCTTGGTACAAGCTCTAAGGAGCTCCACTGATGTCACCTATACTAGGATCTGGGAGAGGTTCGTGTCATTGCAGCAAAGACATTGGAATCCCATCTCAAATTCTTGAATTTCTTCAGTCAGGGTTTAACAAGGGCCCGGGCTTGGGTACCCTGAAGGTGCAAGTATCTGCCCTTTCAGCCATGACGGGTACTAGATGGGCTCTTCATCATCTGGACACTCTGTTCCTCAGGGCCTACGTAAGATCAGACCACCTAGGAGGCCAGCCTTTCCAACAGGGGATCTCTGTGTAGTACTCGAGGCCCTGTCCAATCCACCTTTTTCTCCATTCAACTTAGTCTCACCGTGGAACCTAGCTCTGAAGATGGCTTCCCGTATTGCTATCACCTCAGTTAAGAGGGCGCCGGAGATACAAGCACTTATGGCTATGGAACCCCTATTCAGTGTTCTTCCCTGACAGAGTGGTTCTGAAGCCCTCAGACCATTTTTATCCAAGGGTAACTTCCTCCTTTCATTATAACCAGGACATCGTCCTTTCGTCTTTTACTAATGAGAGGGGCGAGTCCCATGACTAGGATGTCAAGTCTACCATCTCCAGTTACGTCACAGCTACATCTCAGGAAGACGGATTCTCTCTTGATTATCCCACACGGGAGCAGACGAGGTCAGCCAGCTACCTCCCGTACCATTACCTCTTGGTTGTTAAAGCTATCAAGGAGACCTATTCCATCCAGCAACTTACGCCTCCTAGAGGGCATTAGGGCTCATTCGACAGGGGCAGAGGCCACTTCTTGGGCAGCATATTGCGGGACTTCACCGGAAACCATAGGCAGAGCAGCAACTTGGTCTTCCCAACACATCTTCATTTCTCACTACAGAGTGAATTCTGCTCTCCTGGCTACCGTCGACTTCGGCAGATCTGTTCTTAGAGCCAATTCCTCAGCGCTATAAAGAATAAATATTACTGTTTTCTTGCACCCTCCCGACTGGCGAGTTATATCCCAGTGTGTGCTGCCATGAATGCGTCAGGAAAACGGAAAATTGTATACTCACCTTTCCGTAATTTTCCTTTCCTGACGCATCTTCATGGCAGCACACAGATGCCCACCCTGCTGTTTTATGATGATATATACAGAGAATGATGCGGGGCGTCTCCCCTTCAAATTTATAGCTAACCAATCCTGTCAGGTTGTGGGGGCGGAGTCACAACCCAGTGTGTGCTGCCATGAAGATGCGTCAGGAAAGGAAAATTACGGAAAGGTGAGTATACAATTTTCCGTTATTTTGTTTAAATATTTATTTGTTTGGAGCTGAATTTCACTTTTTCACATAAATTAGACAATATAATAATTTTAACCACAATCAGCGCATTTATTATATGAATATATATATATAGAACTATAAACAATCATGTACTGCCAGCTAAAAACACTAAATAGTGATTTCACCCCACTTACTTAAAGTGGAGCTCCACCTTAAAGTGGAACTCCCGCTGATCGGAACCCTCCCCCTTCTGGTGTCACAGTTGACACCTTTCAGGGGGAGGTGGGTGCAGATATCTGTCTAAAGACAGATATTTGGACCCACTTTCGGCCACACAGTCTGCGGGCAGACTGCGGGCAGGACGTCACCTCCCTTCCCTCCCCCATTGTGTTCTGGGAACACTCAGCTCCCAGAGCACAGCAGGAGCCAGTCAGCAGGCGCAGCGCGACTCGTGCATGCGCCGTAGGGAACCGGGCAGTGAAGCCGGAGCACTTCACTTCCTGGTTCCCTCACAAGGAAGGCGGGGGGCAGCAGAGTGACGAGTGATCGCTCGTCCTCTGCTGCGGACGGCGCTGGACTCCAGGACAGGTAAGTGTGCCGATATTAAAAGTCAGCAGCTGCAGTATTTGTAGCTGCTGACTTCTAATATTTTTTTTCAGTGGACACCCGCTTTAATATAACTTATGACTCAATATTGTAGCGCAACACCTTCCAAATACACTTATCTAGCCAAAATATATCAACTACCCAGTTGGCATCAGTGAAAAAAAAGATATACAATATCAGATATAAAAAACAAAATAGTTACAATAGTAAAATAAAAATAGTCCAGTGTTCATAAAGTGAAAAAAAAACACCAGAGTTTCTTCAACACTTTCTCATGCTTCCTTGCACCTCCACCACCAGGTGAAAAACCTGCTCACCTTTAATATATAAAACACACGCTCTTTTGTATAATGCAAATGCAATAGCTCCTCAGGAGACACCTCTTTAATCCTTCTCAGTCCATTCGAGATAGTCCCACCATCTGCTCTCCAATGTAATTATATAACCCTTATATGCACATCACATGAAATACAAAGGCTTGGCACAACATAGTGTACTCTGCTTTTAAAGGTTTCTTAAATTCCCCGCAAAAGAATACATTTACACAAAACAAATTGACAAAGTGCAAAACAGTAATTGTCATTAGCCAACTCACCACCCTGTATTGGCGAGGAAGTGGCGTGACATTGCAGGCTTGGTTTCTCCCTTCTAGACACCTTGAGCCACGCGATTAGGCTTCCTCAGTAGGTGGAGAGCCAATCCACATGAGCCATTAAATAGTACGCTCCCACATGTCTACTATTGCTTCTGTGAGAACCAGAAGTAAGTGTCAGAGCCGCTTCCAGTCAGTCCTTCAAACTATAAAATACATCACCTTAGACCAGGGAACATCCAAAAAAAAAAACATACTCACTCCTGTTACTAAAAAATAGAAGTGAAAAAATACATGCCCCATTATTCTTTGTAGCCTCTATACACACTTCTGGATACCGCACAACTGATACAACACATACATTTAATATTAGTTAAAAAACATTATTTAAATTTTATCATTAACTTTATTCATATACAGCAGGGCTCAAGTCCTGCGGGAATGCGTGGGAACAGAGTTCCTGCACTTTTTTCACAACAGGAACTCAGTTCCCTTTGCAGGACTAGAGCAGCCTCGAATAGCCAAGCCGCCCGAGCCAATCCTTCACTAAGCAGCGATGCCCAGCTCGAGTCACTGTTAGGGGCAGGGGAACCTTAGTAATCCTTTTTTTTACTGGCCGCTTCCTGTATATGGATTCATCAGGTAATGTGCGGGTATTCCGTCACTTCCTCAATGCCGCAATGTCTCCTGGGAGCTTTTGTCATTGTTCCCAGGAGACATTGCAGAGGTCTGCCACAAGTTATCGCGGGATTTAGAAAGAACTTGCTTGCGGTTTAGTAATTATGCATATGAGCGTATCATTTTATTTTTTTTGGTGGGGGAGTGGATCTTGGGTGGGAGTTCCCACACTTTTTTCCACAGGACTTGACTCCTGATATACAGTATGACTTACTAATATAATTTTGTCTTAAAAAATAAAATGTTCATATATATATATATATATATATATATATACAACAGATAAAAAAGAAAAAAAAATTAAGCCCAATCACGGGCCACAACATGTCTAGGAGGGAGGAGCCAGGTCCGTGACATCACACCGCTTCCTCGCCAATACTGGGTGGTGAGCTGGCTGATGACAGTTACTGCTTAGTGCTTTGTCAATTTGTTTCATGTAAGTGTTTTCTATTGTGGGGGATTTAATAAACCTTTAAAAGCAGAGTACACAATTTTTTGAAGACACTTTAGAATATTTTTACAATCGGAACTATTTTGGTATTTATACCTAACATTTTAAATATTTGTTCACTGTTTGCGATTTGGTAGTTAATATATTTAGGTTATAAGTGTATTTGGAAGGTGTTGCTCTATACCATCGAGTCGTAAGTTAAATAAATAAGTTCCTCCTGCATATTCCCCAAGAAGGTTCTATTTTTTGCCACCTAATCTAGAACACTGGATGCTAATTTCAGAAATGTACAGTAGTAGACAAACAAGATTATTTTATTTTTTTAGATCATGATGACAAAATCTGGTGCAGCTTTGCATAGAAACCAATCATCTTCCAATGTTTTTGTCAAAGATTAGTTGAACAAGCTGAAGTTAGAAGCTGATTGGCTACCATAAACAGCTGCACCAGATTTTGCACCCCAGTATGTCAGTTTTACGTGTTAGTTGTTCAAGACTATCATCTTTATGTGTATGCAGTGTGCACTATTTGAATCAAGATCTAGTATTTGATTTTCCAAACACGTTGTAAAGGTCAATTTCCATGGGGTATACTTACTTTTTCACATGACTGTATATAATTTGCACTCATAATATTTTCATCTGCACACATCTTAGAGGTGTATGTAGGTTAAAAGAGGGGTGGCATGTAGGAACTCATTAGAAAACATGTTTTTGTCTAAAAAAAATCCTATAATAGCCACCGTCGCAAAGTTTGCTAGAGACAGCAGATTTTCAAAAGATAGACTTTATACTACACAACAGTAAAAAGAGAAACATTTACATAACCCTGTTTAGCAGTATATATTCTACTCTTTTAACACTGTATAATATATCATTTTTTTGTAATTATCACCTACCTTGAAAGTGAAAAATATCCCTGCAGGGAATGCTGTAATGATGGTAAAGATCTTTTGTCAAATTTCAATTTAAAATAATACAGTAAAAAAGGATCTTTAATGAGAGGATTGGTGACACAGTTGGCAGTAACATTGTGAGCTTGGCAGAGGCTATATCTGCTGATGTAAATGACTGATGTAAATAATATATCATTCTATTATACACCAGGTACTAATTGGGGTATGCAGTCTTGGCCTATTTTAGTATTAATATAACATTACAGTGTAGTTAGCTGTGCTACATTTAACCAGTGTTGCTCATCTTACTTTAAAAAAGTAATTAGTTACAGTTACAAATGACTTCTCTGAAAAAGTAATTGCGTTAGTGACTCAGGCCCAGATTCACAGAGCGATTACGCCTGCGCAACAGGAGATGCGCGTGCGTAAGTCTAAATGTGCGCGTGCGTTTCGTTGCGCGGCATCCCCAGAACGAGATACGCAAAAAATCGAAAATTCGTAATTTCGTTAGACTGGCGCATCCGTCCGTGCAAAAGTGCGATAGACACACCATTGATTTGCTAGTCAAATATGCTAATGAGGGACTTACGGGGATCCACAAAACAACGTTGGGGCAGCACAGGCGACACAGTGTGCGCAACAGCAAAATGTCCTGTCTAAAATTAGAGCTGATAAAAGCTGGTCTAAAAAAAGAAAAAAAGTCTACTTGTTAGATAAAGCAACACTGTTAGTGAGCAGCTCAGCAGTCACACGTGTTGCTCAACAATCTGTATGCCAACATGCCAGGGGCATCGTCGCGCATAGCTATACTACTGACTTTAGATGAACAAAGAAGGAGGAGGGCACGGAGGATGGCACGGAGGATGGCACGGGAGAGGATATACCGTACCCGCATAGACCTGTTTGGCATGAGTGATTCTGAGGTGTATCGCATCTTCAGATTCACCCCTCATGCCATCCTGGAATTAACCACAACCCTGCAGGATGTCATCACCAGCCCAACACACCGCTCACATGCAGTGCAGCCACTGGTCAAGGTCCTGGCAACACTCCATTTCCTTGCCAGTGGCTCTTTTCAGCGTACAAGTGGAGTGGTGGCTGGGATGTCACAGTCCTCCATGAGCAGATGTGTGCACCAGGTTATTCCTGCAATACTCAGACGCATGGCCAACCAAATCATCAAACCCACCACTGAGGAGCTGCGGCTGAAGGCAATGACAGATTTCTACAGAATTGCCAGATTCCCACGCACTGTGGGGGCCATTGATTGCACACATGTGGCACTCCAGCCCCCCCAGGAGACAGAGCACATGTACCGCAATCGGAAGCATTGGCATTCCATCAACGTACAGGTGATAGTCGATGCCCAAGGCCTCATATGGCACGTCCGTGCCAAACACCCAGGGTCCAGCAATGACAGCTACATCTACAATCAATGCCACATCTGAATGGAATTTGATCAGAACGTGTATGGGGACACCTGGCTGGTTGGTGAGTGACATGGGTGGCAGGCATGACTATCCCCTCCCATGATGCACATCACAAGGGGCACATGCATGACTAACATCCTCCTGTCTTTTCCCTTACAGGTGACTCTGCATATCCACTGGGACCCCATCTCATGACTCCTATCCGGAACCCCCAAACTCCAGGAGAGGAAAGATACAATCAAGCACATGCTCAAACACGAGCAGTGGTGGAGCGCACCTTTGGCATCCTAAAGTCACGTTTCCGATGCCTGGATAAGTCTGGGGGTACCCTCTTGTACTCCCCAAACTTTGTGTGCCAGATCATCGGTGCATGTTGCATGCTGCACAACTTTGCAGAAAGAAAGGGCCTGCAGATTGACCTACGTGATGACCTGACCCCTGAACCAGACAATCCCCCCCTAACCGAGGTTAACCCGTCTTCTGAGGGAAGAGCAGCCAGGAGACAGCTCACATTGGGCATCTTTGCACGTTAAACATACACATTAATCATGGCACAATGAGAATGCATGCATGCACACCACTGTGGTCCCTAGCACACACACCCCACATCCACATCAAATTGGATTGGCACCAGTCCACCATGCTGGACTTGTGAGCAGCAACGCCACGCCAAGACTCCAATTATGTCACTGTACATTCATACACCATTCACACGGACCTGGGGATCACTTCTCCCTGGTCCTGGGGAACCCTTCTCCACCAAAATTGAGGGTGACACCCCTTTTCCGGCAGGAATGTCACCCCCACATTCACACAGCATTCACAACCCCAAAAAAAAAATGACCTGCAAATGCAAAAAATTTCCAGCAAAAAAAAAGACAAAGAAAAAAAAAAATTAGAAAAAAAAAAAAATGGGGGAAAAACAAATTACTGCCCTCTGCGTGAGCCACGCCTGGGGCGCCCCCGGCCACGGCCCCGGCTTCTCAGGGGAGACTCATGGGGAGGGGTAAAACCGGGGAAGGAGGATCAGCCCCTGATCTCTGCCCACCTGGTGGCCTGCCCTCCAAGGCCACGGCAATTCTGTCCAGGGCAGCACCAACTGTTGCCGTGTTGGCCTGGATAGCCAGGGTAAGGGCCCTCACATCCTGCCCAATGCCTGCTGATGTCGTCTGCAGTTCATTTAGGCAGGTTGTGAAAGCCCGGGAGTGGGAGTCCAGGTTCCCCAGCGTATCCTTGATGGAGGGCAGGCTCTCCTCCATCCGCACCAATGTCTGGCTGACCTGTCCCAGATGGCGGGTCTGGAGGAACTGGTCCCTTCTCAGGGTGGCGGGCAGGAGATCGGCCAACCCCCTGGTGGTCTGGGATGACATCCTGCCTCCAGCTGATGCTTGTGGCCGGGGAGAAGGGGAGGCCCTTGTGAGGGGAGCCATGTTGGGGGAGGAGGGGGGGGGCCCTTAGGGAGGCCTGCCTGCTGGCAGCCAGAGGGGAGGAGTCCTCAAAACCCAAACGTCCAGTGCCTGACATGGACTCCTCCTCCTCATGATTCTCCTCCTCCTCATGATTGTCCTGCTCCTCATGATTGTCCTCCTCCTCTTGAACCTCCTCCGCGGACTCCGGCCTTGTTGGGGGGGCCTCATTAGGCTGCTGTCCTGGGGTTGGTGCGGTCAGGCCAGATGGCCCTGCACCCTCCTGCACATCTGTGGATGACACAAAACATTCACAGGTTGGAGGATCCACACACTTGCCACATATTCCCTTTCACCCCCTCCCCCACACATGCTACACACCTGATATTAAAAAAGAAAACAACTTACCTGGCACCACGGGCTGGGGACTGGAGTCAAAGCCGGGCAGGCCCTCAACTTCATGCCGATGAAAGGTCAGGGCCACCACACGCTCCTCCGCTGTCAGGCTAATACGGCATGGTGGGCCCCCTCCTGTGCCCCTGGCATGGGCATGCATTCTGGCCAACTTCTTTTTGACCAGACGTCGGAGGTCATTGATTTTTTTGTCAATCCCAGACCTGGTCCGTGTCTCCCCCTGCCCCGCAGAATTCACCTGGTCAGTGATTCTATCCAAAATCTCCCTCCTCCTGGCCGGGGTGGTGTTGGCACTCTCTGGGCCGTGGAGGTAACGCCCATACTCGCTAATGGCCCGGGCAAGAATCTGTTTTTCCACAACTGTAAAATGAAGCTTTCGTTTTCTCTCAGTCATCCTTCCAAAAAAAAACAGTCCTAGTCAACAAAATTCACGCACACAAACAAGCACAACCAATCACAAAAAAACACACACACAGAGAGAAAACTACTCACCAAGAAACAGTCCCCAAAAAAAAAATAAAAAAATACAGCAGGAAAAGAAACAAAAAGAAATATATCAATCAAACAAACAGTCTCTCAAACACTTATCAAAAACCACTTTCAAAAATCTAACAACAACCACTTGATCACACAGAACACTAATCTGACAAATACAAAACACACCGCAATGAACAACAAGAACAAAAGCACTTTGTTAAATGGGAAGGGACAAAGGGATGTACTTTTGCAAAGGAAGTGCGTTTGTGTGTGTCTATTTATGCTGTTTGCGTAGTTCACAACGTTTCCCTAGTCCATTTCCAATTTCACTGATTGCGCCGCTCCCGAGTTGTGAGCATGCGCACATCGCAGCTGACTTGGTCTCGTTCAAGCGCGCATGCGCGAGCCGGCCGGCCCTTCATTTGCATGGGGTCACGGCTCATTTCAATGTAACACGCCCACGTCCCTCCCAATTTGTATTACTCCTCCTTACGCCTCTGGAAAAATGTTACGTATGCGCAATTTCCTGCGCAAAAGCTACGAGAATAGGGTGATTACGCGGCAAAATTGCGCACGTCTAACGTAAAGGCGGTGCGCTACGCCGGTCCAATAATGCGCAGATGTACGTGAATCTGGGCCTCAGTTACTACATTGAAAAAGTAATTAGTTACTCAGCAAAGTAACTGAATTTTTTTTTAATATTCTACAATGCTTTGTTGAGAAGCAGGTGATGGGCGCTTACCAGGGAGCAGTGAGTTAATACTCCAAGACAAAAGAATGGCAGATCCTTGAGAGAAGAAAACCGGAAACAAATGGTGATCTCGTGTATATCCCAGCCTAGGTGCATCCGTCCCACCATGTATGTGCAGCTAATAGGACTTAAAATCCTTATCCATCTGCTACATATTACATCCAAATTATAAGCTGGATTAAATTGTATGTTTATAATATACATTCCCTTGACGTTTACAGAGTCTGTAATTTAAAATCTTATATTAGGCTTTATTAGAATTTTCTATAGTTTATTGTTTATTATTTTATTTATCTTATATAAGCTTTATTAGATGCAAGGGATCTGGAATGGGGATGTCAGATTTTTCTTTGTTGTCTGATGAAAAGATGAATTCACTGACCAAAAATAACCTGTTGATCATTAGTCTGTATAGGTGTCCTGCACTTACCATGTTGACCACTAGATGTCGCTGTGTACACTGTGTTGTATAGGGAACGTTTGTTCTGTGGAACATTTTGTTCCGACCATGTGTTCCCCGGATCATTGATCAGGTTGAGCACACAGTGTGTGTGATCGATGTGAGTTGTTCCCCGGTGATAGGTCAGTGTGAGGCGGGTGGGGCCCATTGTATCCAGGGCTCCTTGTAATTGGGAGTTTTCAGACCGCTGTGACAGGCCATCACAGCGGTCACATGATTCTAAAGCGGAGTTCCACCCATATTTATGTTCACAGCGCCGGCAGAAGCAATTACTCTGCTGCCATCTAGTGGCGGTAGATGTAATTGTGGTAACGCCGCCCAAGTAATGGGAACTGCGTTACCGTGAGGGGAAGAGTAATCAGGTAGATTACTCGTTACCCTCAAAAGGGGCTGCGTTAGGTAACTGCGTTTATTCTAACTCCGTTACTTACAACACTGCATTTAACGTGTATGAATGTATGCGCTTATTTAATAGAATATAAAACAGAAAGACGTGGCATGATGCTTATAACATTTTTATCTTGCACATATAAAAACACAATGGCCCAGATTCACAAAGCACTTACGCCGACGTAGGTGCAAATGTGCGCCGGTAAGTGCAAATTTGCGCCGGCGTATCTGTGCGCCTGACTCACAAACCAACATACCACGTAGCTTACATACCCCGGCGTAGAGTGGGCGTACTTCTCATCTGGACGCATGTTGCTGCTCCCATTGATTAGGCATTCAAACATGCAAATGTGGGAAATATGGCAATTTACAAACGTACGTCCGCCCGACGCATGCTGCACGAGGTGCTCGTAAATTGTAGGTCCAGCGTAAAGTTATTCCCCATAGATGAGGCGCAACCCAGCAACAGACATGCAAAGGTCTGCACCAGAGAACACAGGCTGGCGTATTGGGCGTACGTTACGTTCATGGCATACGTGGTGATCCGGCGTAGCTTAGGCAGTTGTGCCGGCGTGGTTGTGAGCATGCGCATAAGGGTGCAGTTTCATGCGTCCACGTCACGGCAATGTCACGGCGCATGCGCAGTTCGTGATACGCCGGGCGGAAAACACTGCACCATGCTCAGACTATCATTTGCATGGGGTCATGCCCACTTCCACCTACGCCGGCCTGCGCCTTCAAAAACTACGCCACCCTGACGCAGCATTGGTAAAATAGCTTGCTGAATACAGTGCATGCCTCTCCGCGCTGCGTCGGCGTGGCGTACGGCGTTTGCGCTACGGCAGCATAATCTGCGCCCAACTCTCTGTGAACCTGGGCCAATATTTACAATACAGAACACTCACAACATGAAGAGTCCATAATTATAAATGTTATATGTACAGTCTGGAAAAAATGTCCACTTTCCCTGAATATGTAAAGTCCTACCCACAAGCATGACAAGCTTAGACAACGTTGGTCAGAAAGTGGAAATAGTTATGACCAAGTTGAGCAATGTCCATCCCACCTCTAAGTGGTGCTTAGGGTGGTTCTAAAAAATGTTTTTACCTACCTACCTGCCTACCTGTATTATGGTAAAAGTGCCCCACTAACTGTCCTCCCAGCCCTAAACACTTGGTTGACTTCTGTAACCACTGCAGCACCATCTCAGCTGCAGCACTACTCCCTTCTCTTTCTGATCTCATAGGAGACAATGAGGGCAGCAAGAACATATGGTTTCTGCTGCTGTCAGTCAAATTCCTATGAGGAGGGAGCAGGAGTGTGGCTTGTTGGTGCTGTGTGTGTCTATAGCCACTTGAAGCCCAGAGGACATCATATGACGTCCTGGACTTTGTGGGGCTATATCTGAATGATTCCTGCAGCTACAGGCATCATTCAGATATTGGCATTTTCAGCCAGCGATTCCCTACACCATAGGAATAGTCATAGTGGCTGTTCTGCCACTTGATCGTTTCTACGGGCAGCGAAAAGGGATGCTCCCGCCGCCCTCCGGTGCATCTACCGACTCACCTGTGCGATCGGTGAGTTGGTGATAGGATCCGCCGGCCCCGAATGCTGATCATAGAGATTTCTGGCGGACCAGATGGTCGTCAGAGTCTCTAGGATCGTCTGAGGCCGGGCACGGTGTTATGATGTCACGCCTGGCCTCTGCATTTCTAAAAAACAGCGCTGCTTTGGCTGTGAAGCAGTGATTTTTTTTTTTTTTTTTTTTTTAGGCTTCCCAGCCTAGAGGTGAGATGTGGGGTCTTATTGACCCCATATCTCACTGTAAAGAGGTTCTGTCATGCCATATTCCTATTACAAGGGATGTTTACATTACTTGTAATAGGAATAAAAGTGATCCAAATATATATATTTTTTTTAACCGCTTCAATACTAGGCTTTTATACCACCTCCATACCGGGCCTATTCTGACACTTCTCTCCTACATGTAATAATCATCATTCTTTTGCTAGAAAATTACACAGTACCCCCAAACATTGTATATGTTTTTTTTAGCAGACACCCTAGGGAATAAAATGACGGTCATTCCAAAGTTTTATCTTGCACGGTATTTACGCAATTATTTTTCAAACGCTTTTTTTTGTAAAAAAAATTGTTTTATGAATTAAAAAAATAACAAAACACTAAAGTTAGCCCAATTTTTTTGTATTATGTGAAAGATTATGTTACACCGAGTAAATAGAGACCCAACATGTCACGCTTTAATTATGCGCACACTCATGGAATGGCGCCAAACTTCGGTACTTAAAAATCTCCATAGGCAACGCTTTATTTATTTTTTACAGGTTACAGTTTAGATTTACAGAGGAGATCTAGTGCTAGATTAGTTGCTGGCACTCTAACGCACGCGGCGATACCTCACATGTGTGGTTTAAACGGCGTTTACATATGTCGGCGGGACTTGCGTGTGCGTTCGCTTCTGCACGCGAGCTATCGGGGACAGGGGCGTTTTCATTTTTTTTTTATCTTTTATTATTTTTTTTTACTTATATTTTATTTATTTTTACACTTTTTTTCATTTTTTTTTTTTTTTTTCCACTTTTATTCCTATTACAAGGAATGTAAACATCCCTTGTAATAGGAAATGTGTGTGACAGGTCCTCTTTATGGAGAGATGTGGGGTCAATAAGACCTCACATCTCACCTCCAGGCTGGAAACCATGAGATCGGTGGAAAAAAATTCACCGATCTCATGAATGGTGACTTACAGCCGCAATCGCGGCTTTGTTTACATACGGGGACCCGGGCGTGACGTCATCAGATCGCGCCCGGGTCCTCCGACGGTCATAGAGATGACTGGTGACCATCTGGTCACCAGTCATCTCTATGCTTCCTGCCGCCGCCGACGATTCGTTCTCCGGGCCCCCGAAGGTACAGGTAAGCCCGGAGAAGCACCGGATGGCGGCGGGAGGGGGGGGATGTCCCCTCCCGCGGCCTGTAAGAACGATCAAGCGGCGGAACCGCCGCTATGATCGTTCTTACTTTGTGCAGAATCGCCGGCTGAAGAGATGGATATCTGGATGATGCCTCTGGCTGCAGGCATCGTCCAGATATTCGCCCCTAATACCCAGGCCGTCAATTGACGGCCACTTAGGATGGTAAATCCCATCCCAGGCCGTCAATTGTCTATGGCTGGGTATTGAAGTGGTTAAAGTGTCAGAATAAAAAAAAATTAAGTAAAATTAACAATAATAAAATAGTATTTTTTTTAAAGTACCCCTGTCCCCGTGTGCTCGTATACAGAAGCGAAAGCATACGTAAGACCCGTCCACATATGAAAATGGTGTTCAAATCACACATGAGAGGCGTTTCCGCGAAAGTTAGTGCGAGAGCAATAATTCTAGCTCTAGACCTCCTCTGTAACTCTGTTGCCTATGGGGATTTTTAGGTAACAAAGTTTGACGTCATTCCACCAGCATGTACAATTTTGAAGTGTGACATGTTGGGTATCTATTTACTCGGCGTAACTTCATCTTTCACATTATGCAAGAAAATTGGGCTAACTTTACTGTTTCTTTGTTTTTTTTTTAAAGCATGAAACTGTTTTTTTTTTTCCCCAAAAAAAACATGTTTGAAAAATTGCTGCCAAATACGGTGCGAGATAAAAAGTTGCAATGACCACCATTGTATTCTCTAGGGTCTCTGCTAAAAAAAAACCTCTATAGTGTTTGGGGGTTCTATGCAATTTTTTAGCAAAAAAATCGCAAAAAAATAATGATTTTTACATGTAGAAACGAAGTGTCAGAATTGGCCCGGGCCTGAAGTGGATAGACATGCACAGCCAAGCTCGGGAGCACGCCAGTGTTGTAAACCTCCCGCACAGTGGTGGCTGGTTTTAAAATCTTTGGGGGGGGCACAAACAAACAGAAAAATACTGAAAAAAAACATCAAATGCAGCCACTTGTGCCCATCAATTGCAGCCATTGTGCCCATCATATGCAGCCACTTGTGCCGATCATATGCAGCCACTTGTGCCCATCAAATGCAGACACTTGTGCCCATCAAATGCAGCAAATTGTGCCCATCAAATGCAGCCACTTGTGCCCATCATATGCCACCATTTGTGCCCCGTCGAATGCAGCCACTTGTGCCCCATCATATGCAGCCACTTGTGCCCCATCATATGCAGTCACTTGTGCCCATCATATGCAGCCACTTGTACCCATCAAATGAGGCCACCTGTGTCCTATCATCCGGCACCACTTGTGCCCATTAAATGCTGCCACTTGTGGCCCAGCATATGCAGCCACTTGTGCCCATCAAATGCCACCACTTGTGCCCATCATATGCAACCACTTGTGCCCCATAAAATGCAGCCACTTGTGCCCCATCATATGTAGCCACTTGTGCCCCATCCAATGTTCTGATCCCATTGACTTTAATAGGTTTTCTAGAATGTTCACTAGAACTTTTTGCCTGTTCGAGGTGTTCTGGTACAAACTGAACCAGGGGGGTGTACGGCCCATGCCTAATGGCCATAAATCTATAGGTAGATTTACTAAAAGAGTACATTTTTTACTTACCAATTGAATTGCTTTAACCACTTAAGCCCCGCCGCATGACTATATATGTTCTCTTTTTAAAGGTATCCATCTCTTCAGGCGGCGGTGCTGTAAACAATAATGGTGGTCACTGTGGCGGATTGCAGGAGATGGGGCCGCCCTCCCACTGCTCTCTCCTGCGCCCTGGATATAGATACGGGTGAGGGCAAGATGGCCCCCAACTATCTCCATACCATAGCAGGGCAAAAGCGACGTCAAAACGTCACTTTCGCCCATACATCTCAAAGGGACAATTTATTTTTGTAATTTTTTCAAATGACAATTTTTGTTATTGCATTTTAGTCTAAATATGAGATCTGAGGTCTTTCTGACCCCAGATCTCATATTTACGAGGACCTGTCATTCTTTTTTCTGTAATAGGAATAAAAGTGACCCAATTATTTATTTATTTTAAACAGTGTAAAAATAAATGAAATTTAGTAAAATAAATAATTAAAAAAAGCGCCCGTCCCGATGAGCTCGCGCGCAGAAGAGAACGCATACGTGAGTATATATAAAATATGAAAATGGTGTTCAAACCACACATGTGAGGTATCACCGCGATCGTTAGACCGAGTGCAATAATTATAGCTCCAGATCTCCTCTGTAACTCACAATTTTTTAAACGTCGCCTATGGAGATTTTTAAGAGTAAAAGTTTGAGGCCATTCCATGAGCGGGAGCAATTTTAAAGCGTGACATGTTGGGTATCAGTGGGCTAACTTTACTGTTTTTCTTATTTTTTTTATTAAAAAAAAAAAAAAGTGCTTTTTTTTTTTCTAAAAAGAAGTGCACTTGTAAGAACGCTGCGCAAATACGCATGTGACAAAAAGGTATTGCGATGACCGCCATTTTATTCTGTAGGGTGTTAGGAAAAAAATGTATAATGTTTGGGGGTTCCAAGTAATTTTCTAGCAAAAAAAAAAATAGTTTTTAATGTGTAAACACAGAGGGCCAGATTCTCGTAGAATGGCCAATGGCGTAGCGCAAGCCATTTACACTACGCCGCCGCAATTTAACAGAGCAAGTGCCGTATTCCCAAAGCACTTGCTCCGTTGCGGCGGCGTAGTGTAAATGGCCCGGCGTAAGGCCACGTAATTCAAAGGGGGCAGCTTGTATTTAAATTAAACGCGCCCATGCGTCGATTGAACTGCGCATGTGTCGGCCGCAAAAATAGCCCAGTGTGCATGCTCCAGCTCACGTCGGAAAACTTGAATGAAACCGACGTGAGCGTCATTTACGTAAATCCCTATTCGCGAACGACTTAGTAAAACAACGTAACCGAAAAAGACGACGCTGACCCGACGCCATACTTAACATGGCAACGACGGAACTTCGTAAACCTACCCCTCATATAGCAGGGGTAGGTTTACGCTTACGGAAACAACGTAAACGATGACAGGGCGGCGTAAAAACGTTTGGGAATCGTCGTATTAGGCTCATTTGCATAGGCAAATGAGAAATCAACGTAAAGGCCACCTAGCGGCCAGGAAAGTAATTACATCTGCGATCCAACGGTGTAAGTGTTTTACACCTGTCGGATCTTCACTGTATCTATGCGTAAGTGGTTCTAGGAATCACACGCATAGATACCCAGTAGAAAAAACAGAGATACGACGGTGTTTCCTGCGATACACTGTCGTATCTCTTTTGAGAATCTGGCCCAGAGTCTGAAAAACAGGCTCGGGGCTTAAGTGGTTAAACTCATAACTCGTACTGAGTGATGGCAAGAGCCTGACATTGTACCAGTGATTCCAGGTGCAGGCTGCAGTGCAAAAAAAACGTTTTTTACAAATTTGTGGGCTTTTATTATTCCTTTAAAAAGGTGAACTTCACCTACATTTTTGATTAGCAGATTTGAATTCACATATTATTGTAAACCTATTACAAAGCTAATTTTTATATTACCCATTATTCTAATATGCAGTCTTTCCTTTAGTACATTGCATTGTACAGATAAATAGTATATTGCAAATTACATTAAGATAAGTTGTGTACTGATGGAACCTAGAAGGCATTGGGGGAAAAAAATGAGAAAATACCAGTCCAGAAGAAATATCGTATGGCAAGACAGAGAACAGGGTTGATTATAAAAGCAGTCAATACCTCTTCTGATCTTTCCTTATCTACACAGCTTCTGGAATGTTTTCAGATTTGGTATTATATAGCATTGTTATACAATGTTGTTGGACTGATAGTTCCTTGTTTGAAGCACTGTGTTCTGATTAGGCTCACTAAATTGATTTGGTCATTGGCAGGTATAGCAGGACTTCCGAGATCATGGACCTCACCAGGTGGACTGAAATGATGCTGAAATTACTACTTTTGCTACAAATTGTATGTTATAACCTATCATTTTTGCTATAAGCAATTCATCATTCTAAGATGCAAACTGTAGTCCCATATATTGTGTGTATTTTATTATTCATTAGAAGAACATTGGAAGACTTTAATAAAAATGTTAGTGGTCTTTGATCAAGTATAAACATCTGATATTGTATGTAATCATGTTTATCATTTATAAAAATAAAAATAAATGAAGCCTATGCTTGATATATGGTAGGTTAATGGTACGATACTTAAAAAAAATGCTGACCTAATGAGAAAGCCTAGTATTAGCTCTGAACTTCTTGTCAGGTCTAGACAGCATTGTTCCTACTAGGAAAGGAAGAAGGGTGCGTGTGTGTGTCTGTATGTGTGTGTCACATTCAAAAATGTGATAGGTATTCAGGAAATTCGTCATTTATGCCCCAGGATGCCTAAAAGTGCTTTTCAAATGTTGGACCTCTGTATTTGGCCAGGCAGTGGAAAAGTCTCCCACATATGATATTGCCATACTCAGGAGGAATAGCAGAATGTGTTTTAGGGTGCACATATTGGTATGCACATGCTAAGTGTTAGAAATATCATACAAATTGACAACTTTGCATAAAAAAAGTTTTTATTTTCTTTCCAAATTTTCTAAAAACTTGAAGAAAAAATTACATGTTCAAACGACTCATTATGCCTCATAGAATATACATTAGGGTTCTTGCTTTCCAACATGGGGTCAGTTGGGGGGTAATTCAATTGTCCTGGTGCCCCAGGGCATTCAAAAATGTAATAGCTAGTAACAGGGCCCTTGATACAACTGTAAAGCCGTGTACACATGTTCGGTTTGTCTGATGGGCTTTTTTCATCGGACAAACCGATCGCGTATGGGCCCCATCGGTCTTTTTTCCATTGGTGAAAAAAAATAGAACCTGTTTTAAATTTTTCCTATGGATAAAAAACCAATAGGAAATTCCAATCGTCTGTGTGGAACTCCGTCGAAGAAAAATCCACGCAGGCTCAGAATCAAGTCGACGCATGCTCGGAAGCATTGAACTTAATTTTTCTCGGCTCATAGTAGTGTTTTACGCCACCGCGTTTTGGCACGGTTGGAATTTAGTCTGATAGTGTGTATGCAAGACTGATGAAAGTCAGCTTCATCGGATTTCCAACGAAAAAATGCATCAGATTTTATTGCATCAAAAATCCAATAGTGTGTACTTGGCATAAGGGGCCCATCCTGGCCAAGAAGGCAGGACAGGTGAAAGGGAAGCTGTGTTGTGCACTATAGAAACGATCTTGCAGCTTCTGCTGCTCTCTGTGTTATTGAGCTAAGACATCAAGCTTTTACTGCCACCTCTAGCTACTATGTGTGACTCTGTGTCAGCAACATGTCAGCTTTGTGAAAAAGAGCAGGGACTAGATAGGAAAATTACCTTTACAAGTAGGGTCTGTGAAGGAAAGGGAGGGGGCTGTTTGTGTACAGGGAGGGGCCAGAGGCATGTGTGTTTACAGATTTATGTATGTGTGGGGCTGACATATATATATATATATATATACAGGTGGGGGCTGACATATATACAGGTGTGAGGGGTGCTGATATATCTACAGGTGTGAGGGGTGGGGCTGACATATATACAGGTGTGAGGGGGCTTACATATATACAGGTGTGAGCGGGGCTGACATATATACAGGTGTGAGGGGTGGGGCTGACATATATACAGGTGTTACGGGGCTTACGTATATACAGGTGTGTGGGGGGCTGACATATATACAGGTATGAGGGGGTTGGCAACTTGGCATATATACAGGTGTGGGGTGCTAACATATATACAGGTTTGGGGCTGAAATATATACAAATGTGAGGGGGGCTGACATATATACAGGTGTGAGGGGAGTTGACATATATACAGGTGGGGGCTGGCATATATACAAGTGGGGGGTGGATGGCATATATACAGGTGTGTGGGGGGCTGACATATATACAGTTGTGAGGGGGGCTGGCATTTATACAGGTGTGAAAGGCTGACATATATACAGGTGTGGGGCTGACATATATACAGGTGTGAGGGGGTTGACATGTATACAGGTGGGGGGCTGGCATATATACAGGTGGGGGCTGACATGTATACAGGTGTGTGGGGGGGGTGGTGCTGACATATATACAAGTGTGAGGGGGGCTGGCATATATATACAGAATTGAGGGGGGCTGAGTGCGTACAGGTGAGGTGGCCGTTGTGTGGATTTGGTGGGATGGCCTATGGGCAAGCCCTGGGGAATGGTGGGGGCCAGGCCTAAAGCTGTGTAAGGGGCCCTGGCTAGTAAGGAAATTAAATGTATAATTTATGCCCTTAAAAAGCCTGAAATTGCTCCGTGGATGCTGGGCCTCTCTATGTGGCTAGGCTGTGAAAAAGTCTCACACATGTGGTATCACCATACAGGAGGAGTAACAGATTGTATTTTGGGGTGTAATTGTAAGGATGCTTATGCCATGTGTGAGGCCTCGTACACACACAACCGTTTTCCTCGACAAAATCCATCAAGAAAATTGTTGGCAGAGCTTTTTTGCAGAGGAAAACGGTCGTGTTTATGTTTTCCGTCAAGAAAACTGTAGTGGCTCTCGACGAGAAAAAAAGAGAACATGTCTCTTTTTTCTCGTCTGGAGTCTCAATTTCCTCGTCGTGTTTCTCGTTGGGCTGGTTTACGACGAGAAACCCATTCGTGTGTATGCTTAGAAACCTGTGCATGCTCAAAATAAAGTATGAGACGGGAGCGCACCTTCGGTAAAAGTAGCATTCCTAATGGAAAAAGCACATTCGTCACGCTGTAACAGACTGAAAAGCACGAATCGTCTCTCACCAAACTTTTACTTAACACACAGTAACATGAGATTAGCAAAAGCAGCCCCAAGGGTTGTGCCAGTGGAATCGAACTTCCCCTTTATAGTGCCATTGTACGTGTTGTTCCTCACCGCGTTTGAGAACGACAAGATTTTGTCTTGACAGTGTGTATGCAAAGAAAGCTTGACAAGATTCTCGATAAGCCTGACAAGAAACTTTTTGAGGAAAACATCGTTTCATTTATGATGTGGGGAAACATTTGTGGGGGGGGGAATTACAACTTCAATAAACTCACCATGCCTTTTACTAAATACCTTGGGCTGTTTACTTTCCAAAAAGCTCATTTTGGGGGTATTTGTGCTGTCCTGCCATTGTAGGGCCTTAAGAAATTAGATAAGCAGTAATTACATCAGTACAGATAGCACAAACAGCGCTAATGTGTAGTGGATCCACACAAGTGAACTAAGTAAATAAACAATAAATGACACAAATAGTGTATAAATATAAAGACCCGTGAATAAAAAAATGAGTCTAAAGGTAAATAGTTCATAAAGTGTCTGAAGCAATCTTCTGAATATCTCCTACGAATAGTCCTCCACCACACCAGTGTAATGAACACTCCTCCACCAATATGATTGGCCACTCACCAGAACTCGTAGCCTAACACTCACGTGTTTGGCATACAGGCATGTAATACAATCCTCAAGTTAGTGGTCAGGATTCATATCCAAAATTGTAGAAGTGAGATCAGCATACGTGAAAGAAAACAAAAAAGTATAATAGTGTGATATTGCTAAAACAATTTATTGACACACCACATGAACCTACAAAGGTTGCACTCACAAAAGCAAATTCGTCATAGATTTGACTTAATCATGGGATCAAATCTATGACGAAACATGTCGGGGGCGTGGCTACATTAAAGATCTTTTGACCAACGTGGAATTACCTGCATGAGATTCTCTATGCGAGTGACCAGCGTTTGAGGATACTATATACATTTTTCCCAATTAAGAGGAGGTGTTCAAGTGAAGGGGAAGCGGTGAGATACACCTGGTTTACTTTTCTGGGTCCGCCGTGACCACAGTTTTTCAGCCTGTGAACATCAAGGAAGTTTATTTGGAATTTTACACGGTTGTTTTTGGAATTTGCTTTTGTGAGTGCAACCTTTGTAGGTTCATGTGGTGTGTCAATAAATTGTTTTAGCAATATCACACTATTATACTTTTTTGTTTTCTTTCACGTATGCTGATCTCACTTCTACAATTTTGGATATGAATCCTGACCACTAACTTGAGGATTGTATTACATGCCTGTATGCCAAACACGTGAGTGTTAGGCTACGAGTTCTGGTGAGTGGCCAATCATATTGGTGGAGGAGTGTTCATTACACTGGTGTGGTGGAGGACTATTCGTAGGAGATATTCAGAAGATTGCTTCAGACACTTTATGAACTATTTACCTTTAGACTCATTTTTTTATTCACGGGTCTTTATATTTATACACTATTTGTGTCATTTATTGTTTATTTACTTAGTTCACTTGTGTGGATCCACTACACATTAGCGCTGTTTGTGCTATCTGTACTTATTTTCATTTTTAAGTTCACTAGACAAGTTTTTTCACTATTTCCTTTATTTAACACAGCTGCTGCGAACGTCTTTGCTAATTTACTCCTTGGCGCAGCGGTAGTAACCATCAGGGCGCAGTTATTTTTGGTTACTATCTGTTTTTCAGTAATTACATCAGGTTTGATTAATTTTCACTGATATGTAGCATAGCTTGTAGGCACTATAACTTTTACACAAACCAATTAATATACACCTATTTGGATTTTGTTTTCCAAAGACATGTAGCACAATACATTCTGGCCTAAATATATGACAAAATTAGATTTTATTGTGCATTTCTTATAACAGAATGTAGGAAAATATTGTTTTTTTTTTCAAATGGTGACTCCTTTTTCACTATCGCAAAAAAAAAAAAAACCTGAGTGGTGATTAAATACCACCAAAAGAAACGTCAAAAAACGTGAAAAAATTATAAAAATGTATTTCGGTACAGTGTAGCACGACTGAAAGCGGAAAATTGGTCTGGGCTGCAAGGTGGGAAAAGTTTCCAGCATTGAGGTGGTTAACTAATAGACATGTGCGTTCCCGTTCGTAACAAATAGATTTTCGTACAAATTTGTTAGTATTCGTACATTCGGATCAATTCGAACATCCGAAAAGCTGAAACAACCAAAATATGAAAATTACGAATAAGCAAAATAACTAACAAGCAAAAATAAGAACGGACGATTGGACAATCTTACTAAAATACGAAACACTGAAACAGCAAAACAACAAATATTACATCTATTACGAACGATTTGCATTCCGTATTTAAATCCTTTGTCTGTTCGTATTTTCATTTGTATGTTCGTATTTTCATTTGTGTGTTTTGTAAATCTGTTTCTTTGTCTGTTCATACATTTGTGTACTCATATCATTCTTTTGAATGGGCACTGGGCAGTGTAGTTAGCCAATCAGCTTATCACTTTTGTGCTGAGTCACATTGGACAGTGTAAAGCCTCGTACACATGATCGGACTTCAAACAAACTTTTCCGTGGATTTTTGTTCGAAGGGAGGTGGCTGGACTTTTGAAACAGAAAAAGTTTGTCTGATGGAGCGTACACACGGTCGGATTTTTGGGAAAACGCAAATTTTGAAGATTGTTGGCAAAAATTCCAACCGGCTTAAGAGAAAGTCTATCTTACTATGGATTAGCCAAGTGTTTTGTGATGAATTTACAAAAGTACAAAATCACAAATCCATTAAACAAAAATTATTATCTAACAAAATTACGAATTTCGAATCAACGGAAATAAATTAGACAGAATTACGAATCATTCAGTATAAACGAAAATAAAATTGTTACGAAAATACGAACAGGTCCGAATAGGAAAACTTGCGTCTTACGAAATATGAACGGGTCCAAATAGGAAAACTTGCGTCTTACGAAATTACGAATCTTAACGAACCTATGGAACGAGACGAAACGAAAAAAATAAAATAATAATTTTTGTTGTGCACATGTCTATTAACTAAAGAATTTGCAAAAAATATGTAATATATTGAAAAATCATGACAGTTTTAATTAAATAAAAAAATTACTTTTAAATCAAACAAAATGCAAATTCAAATTCAAAAGATTAATGTACTTTTTTTTCTTTATTGTTTTGATAATTTAATAGGTGATAAATGGATCAAGAGATATGGTTTATCTAGTCCAGGCAAAAAAAATAAAAAATAATGTGTGCAAACCTAATTCAACCATTTTAAAATAAACTGATTGGTTTTATAAGTTAATGCACCATTTACACAATCAACACTCTTTGCAAAATGTCTTGTTTAAATATCCATTTATGTTTCTCTCCTCTAAATTGAAATCATATGAAAGTATTTTGGAGATACCATTTACACATAAGTGAAACAATCTGCAAGAGACACCACGCGCCATCCACACATTTTCAATTGTCTCAGAAGCAATATGGATTAGAAAGAAAAATATTTCACTCTTCACTCTACGCATGGCCAGGCTGTATATTTTAAGACTGCACATTAGTTTTTCATTTGCCTCATAGGTTTTATTGTTTTTTAAAAGACTTAAATGATGCCATATTTTATTGGCAATCTTCCTGCCCTAACATTGATTCTTGTCATTGACTTTGCTCATTACTCAGCAGCCTGTGCAGAGATTTCCGAATTGTTTCATAAAAGCACCTATCATCATATTTACATTTTGAAAAGGCTTAAGAAGTGTAGTGGCTTTTTAAACGTTGTACAGAAAGTAGTTTGCATAATAGTTTTTTTGAGTAAGATGTTCTTGTAGTAGCATATCCTGAAGGGAAATAGAATGCACTACCATCCAGATTAAGGACCTGTAGAGACAGCTTTGTTAGAAGCTTTGCCTGCGTTGAGTTGTGTAAAGACTGTTTCGCCCTGTGCACTTGGTAGCATCTGAGCACAAAATGTCCCTATGCTGATTATTTGCAGTGAGCTCCACAAAACAGTCAAGCACAAATGCATCTTCAGATTGTGGGGGACAATTTGGCGTTGAATTACCAAAAATTGGACAGTGCGAAATCTGGTGCAGGTATGCAGAGAAACCAATCAGCTTTTCAAAGCTTAATTGAACAAGCTGAAGCTAGAAGCTGATTGGCTACCATGCACAGCTGCACCATTTTTTACACCCTCCAGTTTTAGTAAATCAACCCCTTTGGCTCTGCTATGTGTAGCCCATTTCAGAAAAGGTCAGGATGGTTTCTAATCAACTCTCAACATAATCTCTAAGACATTTCATCAGCAGTGTTCATCCGTTGGGAATGAATAGGGCCGCGTACACACGATCGGTCCAACCCGATGAGAATGATCCGACGGACCGTTTTCATCGGTTCACAGACTGATGGTCTGATGGTCTGATGTGCGTACACACCATCAGTTCAAAAACCGATCGTGTCAGAACGCGGTGACGTAAAAGACAACGATGTTCTGAAAAAAATGAAGTTCAATGCTTCCGAGCATGCGTTGACTTGATTCTCAGCATGTGCGGGTTTTTGGACCGATGCTTTTGCGTACTAACCATCGGTTTGGACCGATGGTCAGGCGTCCATCAGTCAGATTTTAAAGCAAGTTTTAAAACTTTGGTCCGATGGACCGATGGGCCGTACACACGGTTGATTTGGACCGATGAAACTGTACTTAAGTCCATTTTCATCGGTTTGGACCGATTGTGTGTACGTGGCCTAATAGTATACAAAATGTCAGCATTTTAGGAAGAACTGATCATTTAGTAGAACATAATACATACAAAATATAAGTAGACCTCAAGAACATTTGAGATAAAGCATCAAGCCCAACTCTGGTTATTTATTTTTTCTGGAAGGGTTACATTTTAAGTAGAAAATTTCCACCATACCTATTCCAAGGAAAAGGGTATCTAAAGGACAAAAATATTAAAATAGTTCTCCCTAATTGAGTCGTATACAAAACCAAAAATCATAACCTCTATCGGGTCCCTACTCTATCCATAAAATAATTTTTAGTTGAACTGTCAAAACAAATCTAACCCCTTTATATACTGTCATATATGGAACACAGTTCCTCTGAGATGCCCATAGAAAAATATTCCACGCAATCTTTATTAATAACTACATTAACTATTTTAAGCCATGGTCATTATATTACTTGTGATACAGAAGCGATATAAATACTTTTTGGGACTTTTTGGTGATTTGAAGTTTTCTGCAAGTAAGGATTTATGGACTATTATAAGGACTGTCAAGTACTAGTGGATTGATTATTTAGATTGTTTGCGTGTAGTCTTATCACTGGGAGGTGGAAGCTCCTCTGTTAAACTGTTTTTAGGCTAAGCACTGCTGAAGTGGTTACACTTCACTTTGCAGATGAACTGAATGTATTTTGATTAAGCAGCTGCTGGTTGGAGTTAACATTTACAAATCGATTTATTAATGTTAATATATGTGTTAATTTACTTTCCTCCAGTAGCGCATAGTATTAAGAATACTATATTAGTACTGTATTTAAAAATGTTTCATTCACTATATATTTTAAAGGTAAATAAGCTAAAAATAAAATAGCAAATCATTTTTTTTCTTTATGACCAATGATAATTTGAAACAATAAATAATACCATGAAGTACTAATTGTACTTTGCAATTTATCCAGTTTATTATGACACTTAGCCTATAATTCTGGTACAAAGTATGGCAGAGTTATTTGGAAATCAAATTAAGATTTTTTATATTTTCCATACCTTTTTTTAACCCTGTTGCGCCTTAGGGTAAAACAAATCTTAATGCTCAAGCACAGTTTACCATTTTGATTAAAAATGTTAGTGATGGTGTTGGTAAAACCGTACATATCATCACATATCATCACAACTACTTTGTGCAGTCGGGTTGATTATACCATCTTTTTTAAGGACAAATTGGGCTTTCATTTGGTGGTAACTTTTAATTGGTATCTTCTGACTTATTTTTTTCTTATCAAAGAAAAACTAGCTCAAAATGGTAAAAAAGTTAGCTGTACATTTCTTGCTGTTACCATAACCTTCCACCAAAGAACAATCCAAAATAAATTCTCCTGCTTCTGGCGATCATAGCAATACCATGTATTTGTAAGAATTTTGTTGTTTGTACTGTAGTACAGTCAAGAAATAATAGTGCGCATTTTGCTTTTTTATCCAACCTAAAACACACTGACACTAACTGAAACTGATTCTAATAAAAAAAAATCTTGTCCAAAGAAATACTGACCCTGACCTTTGACCCCTGACCTTGATCCAAACACTAGCTCCTGCACTGACCTAGATCAAACCTTCATCTATTATAATTTTTTTGTATTTTTTTATTATTATAATTTTTTTTCCTCTCTACAAGGACAGAGATATCACAGCGATAAGGTGTCCTGGAATTGGAAGTTCTGTGTCCCAATTATTAGTATGTTCAGTGTGCTCCCAGCACAAAGAGAGCTATGCAAATATGTGTCCCCACGGAAAAAGCTCAATCCAGTGGGGCCACATATTTACGTATGCTCGGCAACAAGGGTTAATGTTTATGCAAATAATATAAATGTTTTTTTTTAATTCAGCAAAAATTAGCTAAGGGGAGGAGGAAAGAGTTTTATATATATATATATATATATATATATATATATATATATATATACACATATACATACATCGAACTACCAAAAGTATTGGGACTCTTGACAGTGCTGCACTGACGTTTAAAGGCAGTTGAACTTTATAAAACAGGAAAGGGATATAAAAAGAAATCCCAGGAATTGAGAATGCCAATCAGCAGTGTTCAAACTCTAATGAAGAAATGAAAAATAAGGGGTTCTATTGAAACAAAACCACAGTCAGGTAGACCAACTAAGATTTTAGCCACAACTGCCAGGAAAATTGTTCGGGATGCAAAGAAAAACCCACAAATAACTTCAGGGGAAATGCAGGACTCTCTAAAAACATGTTGTGTGGCTGTTTCAAGATGCACAATAAGGAGGCACTTGAAGAAAGATGGGCTACATGGTGGAGTCACCAGAAAAAAGCCATTACTACACAAATGCCACAAAGTATCCTGCTTACTATACTATGCCAAACAGCACAGAGACGAGCCTCAACCCTTCTGCTGTAAAGTCATTTGGAGTGATGAGACCAAAATTTTGCTTTTTGGCCACAATCATAAACAGTACATTTGGAGTCAACAAGGCCTATGATGAAAGGTACACCATTCCTATTGTGAAACATGGAGGTGGGTCGCTGATGTTTTGGGGATGTGTGAGCTATGAAGGCACAGGAAAATTTGGTCAAAATTGAAGGCAAGATGAATGTAGTATGTTATTGAAAAATACTGGAGGAACATTTGCTCTCATCAGCCAGGAAGCTCCGCATGGGACGTACTTAGACATTCCAACATGAAAATGATCCAAAACACAAGGCCAAGTCGACCTGTAGTTGGCTACAGCTTCTGACCTCAATATCATTGAGCCACTCTGGGGAGATCTCAAATGTGCAGTTCATGCAAGACAGCCCAAGAATTTACAGGAACTGGAGGCTTTTTTCCAAGAGGAATGGGCAGCTTTACAATCTGAAAAGATAAAGAGCCTCCTCCGCAAATACCACAAAAGACGTCAAGCTGTCATTGATGGTAAGAGCCGGGGTATGTAAACTTTTGATCAGGGTCATTCGGGTAGTTTCTGTTGTGATTATGATTTAAAAAGAGTAAACACAGTTAATTGATAATAATTGGCTTTAGCCAAACACAAACCATGAGTGAAAGAAAAGTTTGTGTGGCATTCATATTCTTTGTATAATGGCCAAAAAATAAAATCAGGGTATGTAAACTTATGAGCACAACAGTATATAAGGAGGGATTACAAGGGGTGAGGAATAAGAGAAATATCAAGGAAGGGGGAGTGGAAGAGTGGGAGTTTGCCTAGTTTATGGGAGGAATAGAGAATCACCTTCATGAATCAAATTCTAAGAGGGCTTTTCCTTTATCAGAGATTATGAACATATTCCAATGAAGCCACATTTCCACATTTTAGAGTAAATGTCATGTTTATTATGAGAGGAGAGGATTAAATCTTTAATTCTGTTCAGTTCCTCTACTTTTGAGATTCATAATGATAAAGAGGAGTGGAACACATAATTTGGTGGCATTAAGAAGGCAGAGAAGGACAGATATTTTGTAAGTTTTAGCAGGAATATCTGAGACATGTAGAAGGAAAATGGAGGGATCATCAAAGAGAACAAAATCTGTAAATGTTTTGAGATTCTTCCTACTTCCTTCCAAAAATGCAATAGTTTTGAGCAAAATCAAAATATATAAAGTATAATATTTATGAATTATAGCTGGTGCCCGATACCACCTAGTGAGTATCTTGAAGTTACTCTATGGCAGTTGTGTACTGTTAGATTATTTTAGTGCAAATCGGGTGGCGTTTTTTGCTTTGTGCTGTAGAAAAATAATCTGTGTAGGTCAATTTCCCAATTCTGGAGATAAGGTGACTTGTAATCCTCTAGAAGTGAAGTCAATAGGGAATACATCTGAAGTTAATGGACGTTGGTAAAGACCAAGTGAAGTGGGAGATCTCAGAAAGGTCCCATGAAGGGCCTTCCAATAATCCAGGCTATATGAACCTAACGATGACATCAAAGTAGAGAGGATTGGCCAATGGGCAGATTCAGGAAACTGAGATGCTTGGAAACAGTGAAATTCCAGAATCTGAAAGGTCTGTCTGGAAGTCCTGAAACAAACTGTGGGTTTCCTAATGTAGGAAACAATGGAGAATATTTAGAGGACAGGGAGGTAGTAGTACATTTATGGGAACATACTTGCAATGTGGTACCAATTGTTGGATGCCACATGTGATACTCAATATACAGTATATATTACCAAAAGTATTGTGACACCTGCCTTTACACACACATGAACTTTAATGGCATCCCAGTCTTAGTCTGTAGTATTCAATATTGAATTGTCTCACCCTTTGCAGCTATAAGGCCGCATACACACGACCAAATAGATTTGTTCAAATCGGTCGGGCCGACCGATTTGAACAAATCTGTCTGCTGCCGTTTTGGTTTGATCGCGTGTACACACGATCAAACCAAAATCCCCGCCAGCAGACAGCGTGCTGACGTGTCGGTGACGTGGCGGTGACGTTGACGCCGCCACGTCACCGCACCTGGAAGTAAAACACTTCCGCGCATGCGTCAAAACCATTCGACGCGTGTGCGAGAAGACATGTCTGCTGGTTAGCGTACTAACCAGCAGACATGTCGGGCGGACGGGTTCCCAGCCAACAGATTTGAAAGCATGCTTTCAAATCTGTCGGCTGGCCAAATCCGTCGGCTCGCCCGTACACACGATTGAATCTGTCTGCTCTGACGGTCGGGCCGACCGTTTCCAGCAGATAGATTTGATCGTGTGTACGCGGCCTTACAGTTTTAACTCTTCTGAGGAGGCTGAAAAATCGAGCCAGAAGGTATCTGTTTCAGGTATTGGTGCACTTGCACGAGTACCGTTACTCGTATTGATAAAGATAGCAGTATCCGTGCAACCATAGTAAATATCAAACATTTGTTAAAAATGTGAGGTAAACACCAAAGCTACCATGCAATTTGCATCACCTATTAATTCTTGTGTTGGAAGTTCTTCGTATGTTGGTATATTTGCAAATTTGTACAGATTAAGCTATGTATCCTATTAAACTTCAATAAAAAATCTTTAAAAATTAGGCTGGTATAGGCAGGCAGTATTTTGGAATGAACAAAAGAACAATGAGGGGAACTGTACACTGGTTAGGTAAGTAAAAATAATACAATGTATTAATATAGAAATGGTCTGCCCTTGAGTTCAGGAGTAAAAATAAATGTTAACATTTCATCAGAGAGAGATTGTTCTGGGAATGAAAGCACCCTACAATGTTTTCACAGTTTGACATTATTTGTGCGCATTCACATTAACAGAACTATATTCCTCTAGTGCAGCAATAACATATGTAAAAATTCAAATGGCTAAATAAAAGTAAAAGAAAACTTTAAATTGAAGTGCTAAATATCACACAACATAAATATTTAATACATTTGTTAAAGAAAATTAAAAACAGTGCTGCACAATATCAAATCTTATAAAACATACATTACAAACATTCCATTGAATTCTCTTTGTATACAGAAATAAACTTTTAAAAGTTCACCATATACCATGCAAATAAAAAAATATATCCATGCCCTTTTTATCATTGTGCCCTCTTTTTAATAATCCACAGAGTGGGGGTTATTTACGAAAGGCAAATCTACTTTGCACTACAAGTACACTGAAAGCTCTGCTGATTTTATCATCCAGCCAAAATTATGTTTTTTTATTTTCCTTGCATGTCCCCCCTCAGATCTACAGCGACTGCACTTCCAAGTGCACTTTCAAGTGCACTTGCAGTGCAAAGTGGATTTGCCTTTCGTAAATAACCCCCAGTGTGTCCAATCTGCAACAAATTTTGCCACCCCAACACTAAAATCAAGATATACTGTGCAATCCCTTCACTTTAACTCTATTCTCTCACCTTATTTTTTGACCTAAAAGATTTAGGCCTAATGCTCCTTCCCCTTTAAATAGGGTTTTTGGTATCATGACTGGTCTTCCCTCTAAGTTTTACCACTTTCTCAATAGGAGAGGGAAGACCAGTCATGATACCAAAGACCCTATTTAAAGAGGAAGGTGCGTTAGACCTAAATGTTTTAGATGAAGTAAGGGGACAACATTGGAGTAAAGGTGAATTAATTGTACAGTATATGTGAAGTTGGGGATATTTGTTAAAGATTGGATACACTCTGTGGACATCTGGTGACATTTTAGAAGCTTTTTTGTGTGTGTGTGTGTGTGTGTGTGTGTGTATATGAAGAGAATTTTATGAAATGTTTGTATGTTTTGTAAGGTTTGATACTGCAGAGTACTGTTTTCCATTGTTATTTGACTGGTTGCTGTGGGAACACATATACAGTAGTGTAGGCACATATATTCAGGAGTAATGCAAGCATTTTTTTGGATTGTACAGGAATTTGGTTTTGTTATGCAGTTGGTAAATCATTCCTTTTTTTTTTTTTTTTTTTTTGTGAATAGACTACTTTTGAGATAAATTACTGCATGTTAGTTAAAATAAAAAAATGAATGCAGTATTTATCTCTTAGTGAATTGACCCAATATATATTTTGGTGACAGAGTACTAAGCCTAAAAATTATCTCAGGATTCAGAAAAACTGTACTGAATTATCTAAGACCAATATGATCTACATTTTTTTCTCATTTTTTCCACCTAGTACCCCTTACACACTGGGGCCACAGGCGTGTTAGCGCTAAAGTTTTATTTTTTTTGTTTTAGTGGCGCTTTAGCCCTTTTTAAGCTGCACTTTTTAGCTGCTAGCTGGGAGTTTAAAACTCCTGTGTTGCGGCGCCTCCAAAACGCTTTTCAGTCGCTTCGGAAGTGCTGCCCATTCATTCCAATAGAATGGCGGTTTTCAGACACTAGGCAGAGGCTATTTCCAGCGCTAAAGCGCCCTGTAAACCGAGTGTTAAAGGGGTCTTACTATTTTGCAAAATTTTCGTTCTGTGTTTACATATTCCCTTAAAGCCAAAAATGTTTGTACTTAATTTTTCAAATGCAATTAATTAATTCAAAATTACCCAAACGCTACAAAAAAACTGTCTGCTATTAAGTAGTCAATGGGTTTTTTGTAATGTTTGGTTAATTTATAATTAATTAATTTCAAGTCTGTGTGAAAGGTGAATGAGGGACTCAATAATGGAAGTTCCATTTTACACAATTTCCAGATGTCCCTGGTCTTAATCTTTAAATTTGAATATCTTTCAAGGCTGTACATTTTTACGATAAAACTACACTAAAATCACCCTTATCACCATGGATTGCATTACATACAGAGTGCAGAGTTCAGGTGGTTACACACAGAGGGCCAGATTCTCAAAAGAGATACGACGGTGTATCACAGGAAACACCGTCGTATCTCTGTTTTTTTTTTACTGGGTATCTATGCGTGTGATTCATAGAATCACTTACGCATAGGTACAGTGAAGATCCGACAGGTGTAAAGAACTTACACCGTCGGATCGTAGATGTAATGACTTCGCTGGCCGCTAGGTGGCCTTTACGTTGATTTCTCATTTGCCTATGCAAATGAGCCTAATACGCCGATTACCGAACGTTTTTACGCCGCCCCGTCGTCGTTTACGTCGTTTCCGTAAGCGTAAACCTACCCCTGCTATATGAGGGGTAGGTTTACGAAGTTCCGTCGTTGTCATGTTGAGTATGGCGTCGGGTCAGCGTCGTCTTTTTCCGTCGGTTACGTTGTTTTACTAAGTCGTTCGCTAATAGGGATTTACGTAAACGACGCTCACGACGGTTTCATTCACGTTTTCCGGCGTGAGCTGGAGCATGCGCACTGGGCTATTTTTGCGGCCGGCGCATGCGCAGTTCGATCGACACGGGGGCGCACTTAATTTAAATATAAGCCGCCCCCTTTGAATTACGCGGCCTTACGCCAGGCCATTTACACTACGCAGCCACAACTTACGGAGCAAGTGCTTGGATAATACGCCACTTGCTCTGTTAAGTTGCGGCGGCGTAGTGTAAATGGCTTACGCTACGCCATCGGCCACTCTACGTGAATCTGGCCCAGAGTGCAGAGCTGTCACTTGTAAACACAGAAACCAGACTTCTGTGTTTACAAGTGATTGTGGTGAGCAAGCACCAAAGGGTCTGAGCCAAAGGTGGTGGAACTGAGTTCCCCCAAGTTCCCCCTAAAAAAAAGCCCTGCTCTTACCTATTAACAATGGAAAACAGAATAAACATTCCAATTTAGGAAACATGTCAGAAGAGGATGTGCGTGAGCAGAGATAATATTTACGCACCCTACTAATCCCAGGGAGGATTGAAAAAAAAAAAAACCCCACACACACACTCCCAGGTGTCTCTTTTGGAGACTCTCTATACAAGTTTGTTTTAGCATATAGACAAGGCACAGAGGATATTTTCCAGATCATTTCATATTGTGTTGTAATAAAAAAGGGGGCACAGTATGAGCTCACTTGCTTGGGATTGTGGCCACTACAGGTGAAAGGGGTGGATAGGGTTAATTAAGAGCATACAAATGTTAGAAAGGCTTAGGGAATTTAGTGTACTGCCGCTTTAAAATTTAGTTTCAGCAGCCAACCAATGGGATTCCGTGGAAGCTGCTGGAAGCTGGGAAGCCTTTAAAAGGAGTCAGCTGAGCTGGGATAACCCCTTTTACTGCTGGAGCACCGTGGATGAACTCCCTCCCTCCCCAGTCGCGTGCACTATTATGTGGTTGAGTCACCCTGCCTGGTTGTCTGAGGGGGACATTTTATTTTGATGTTAGAATATGGTAATGCTGCTTGAACTCTGATAACTAAGCAGTTATACAAAACTGGTTTTCATTCAAGTTATGCTGTTAGATGGTTATTAATAAAAGAGTTTGTTTTATGGTTAATTTATTTTGAGGCGCCGTACACACGGCCGAGGTTCTCGCTGAAAATCAGCGAGAACCTCGCTGGAATGCACATTCCAGCGAGGACCTCGGCCGTGTGTACGGTCTCGGCGAGCTTCCCGTCGGGAAGCCCGTCGAGCCGAAATAGAGAGCACGCTCTCTATTTCCTCGACGGCCCGCCTGGAAGAATGGCTGGTTGCCATTCCCGACGGGCGGGTCGCCGAATTCGACGGCCGGGAGAGAACCTCGACGGACGGAACGATGTGTTCTGCCCGTCGAGGTTCTCTGCCGTGTGTACGGCGCCTCAGATTTAAACCAATAAAAGTGCAGCGGCCTCTAAATGCCAAACTTGTTGGGTATTTATTTATGTTAGATGTACAGTACCTGGAGTAAGTAAGGTTAATGTATGTGGCCTACAATCTCAAACAATTTGTGATCTAATTCTTACTTCACATGGGTTTTGATTGTTAGTTTACTGTTTCCAACCCTATTTCCTCATGTTTTCTAATTCGCCCAGCCTAGTCTGCACAACTTTGTGCTTCTGTTGCAGCTTTTCCATGGCTGCTTTCTGCAATTGCCACTATCCCCTGCAAAAGCACTATCGGTGATGCCTTCATAACAACGTTATTCTGAACCTGAACACAATAAAAAAAAATTAAGGTTGTTTTAATAAAATAGCTAAATTTGTTCACTTGGTAAAAAAAATGATGGTAAATAAGATGAAGATGTGTTTGTTTTAAATACCCAATCATGTGCGAGGGACCTTAACAGAACAGGATATTTAGTAGCATATGGTTGGATAGTCTGGAACAGATCATTAGTGCACCTTTAGTAATAACAAAAATGTAGATTACATCCAGTGGCAAAGGACTATTCCTATTGTGAGGCAAGCAAAGAATTGTGGCACCTTCTATGGTGTGGAGCAACACAGGTTTCTTACCACACCTCATGGCAAATATGCACAGTTATTTTTTTGATAAAGCATTATGCATAGCTTAAAAACTGTGTTAAAGTAGAGGAAAGAATGACCAGAGCAGGGAATGACCAGGGCATTTCACGAAAAAAAAAACAATACAGCAAGTCTAAAGCTCTTCAGGACACCAATGAAATGCAAAGGTTAGCAAAGGTATACTGAGGGTGGATTAAATGCTTGCCGAGCACTCTGAGTGGTTCAACCACTTTTGCCACTGCTTACAAAAAATATGTTTGTTTGCCATTTTTGATGCCAAACATTAGTTCGTATTGTGTTTTCATATTTAGGAACTTAATAAAGAGTGACCAGTCTGGGGAAGTTGGTTGTTTCCAGGCAGGTGCTATTGTTCTCCTGGCTGCAATAATACCATGTACAATAAAGGAGGTTTGCATTGAGACCAATAAGTCATGGTGAAGAAGGATCAAAGCTGTGGTTGGATTGCAGCCTATACTGAGTTGAGAAACCGATGACAAGAATGTGAAAACGTAATTCCAGAACTTTAAAACCATGGGGCAAAACCACCATATATGTATGAAAGATGCAGAATTGCCGCATTTACTCCAGCAATTAGGAGAGGTGGATAGAAATATTCTGACAGTCTGACTGGTGTATAGAGATGTACAGAACTGTTCGTCGGCGATTAGTTCCCGGCGAACATCGCTTGTTCGCATCCGCCGCCGCAGGCGAACATATGCAATGTTCGATCCCCCCCTATTCGTCATCATTGAGCAAACTTTGACCCTGTACCTCACAGTCAGCAGACACATTCCAGCCAATCAGCAGCATACCCTCCCTCCCAGACCCTCTCACCTCCTGTACAGCATCCATTTTAGATTCATTCGGAAGCTGCACTCTTAGTGAGAGGAGGGACAGTGTAGCTGATGCTGATTTAATAGGGAAATTGCTAGCTAGGCCAGTGTATTCAGTGTCCACCCCAGCCCTGAAAGACTCATCTGATCTCTGCTGTAAGGACAGCGTCCTGACAGCACCCCAAAAAGCCCTTTTTAGGACTAGTCCACCAGTCTGCTTTTTTTTCTTTTTCTCTATAATCTAATGTGTGTTGCGGTGGTTTACAGAGAGAGACAGAGAGAGTGTAATTTTTTGGAGTTAGATAGAGCAGGCAGGCAGGCAAGTCAGTTAGCATTATAGTGTGTAGAGGATATATATGCATCCCAGGAGATGTATATATATTTATACACTGTATTGAGTTTAGCTAGACTAGATCCGCTCTTCCTAATATACTGACAGCCTGTATAGGGCTGGTACATCAGTCTGCTTTTTTTTTCTTTCTCTGTAATCTGCCTGCCAGCGTGTGTGTGTCAGGCTCACAGAGTATACTGTGCCCACTTTTCCAGTGCCACCACTCATACCTGGTGCCACAGTTGATTACATGTAAAAAAAGAAAACACAATTTTGACTGCAATAGAGAATAGCAGTTAGTTGTCTGCAAGTGTTTGTGTCAGGCCTACAACGTCTACTCTGCCAACCTCCGCCAGTGACACCAGTGACACTTATATCTGGTGGCACAGTAGATTGCATGTAAAAAAACACACAATTTTGACTGCAATAGAGAATAGCAGTTAGTTGTCTGCAAGTGTTTGTGTCAGGCCTACAGCGTCTACTCTGCCAACCTCTGCCAGTGTCACCAGTGCCACTCATATCTGGTGGCACAGTAGATTACATGTAAAAAAATAAAATAAATTGACTGCAATAGAGAATAGCAGTTAGTTGTCTGCAAGTGTTTGTGTCAGGCTTACAGCGTCTACTCTGCCAACCTCTGCCAATGTCAGCAGTGCCACTCATATCTGGTGGCACAGTAAATTACATGTAAAAACAAACACAATTTTGACTGCAATAGAGAATAGCAGTTAGTTGTCTGCAAGTGTTTGTGTCAGGCCTACAGCGTCTACTTTGCCAACCTCTGCCAGTGTCACTAGTGCCAGATATCGACACTCTGAGGAGCGATGAACCCCTTGACTACTGGGTGTGCAGGCTTGACCTGTGGCCTGAGCTATCCCAGTTTGCAATAGAACTTCTGGCCTGCCCCACTGCAAGTGTCCTTTCAGAAAGGACTTTAGTGCAGCAGGAGGTATTGTCACTGAACGGAGAAGTCGCCTAGGTCAAAAAAGTCTAGATTACCTCCCCTTTATTAAGATGAATGAGGCATGGATCCCGAAGGGACTGACAGTGGGTGATACATTTGACTAAAAAAGGCCTGATGAGATGGGCTGCCTTGGGCTAAAAATGGTCCACACGCTGCTGTATTTTATCTCTGCATGCCGGATGACTTGCGTGACTTATCCGCCACCAACTAGGGTTCAAGCCGCAATGTTTTAGTGCACTTTCTGCCTGGAAAACATCAATTTTTCTGGCCGCTGCTACAGCAGTGGCTGCAATAATACCTAATTTTTCAGGCATGTGTATATGCCTAATTTTTCTGGCCTCTGGTGCAGCACTGTGGCTGCAAAAACAAAACCAAAAAAAGGGACATACATGTGTCAATTCCTCTCCGTAATCAGTACCTTGTTGTGGTGAAGGGGCTTGCGTTTCACAATGAAGCGACAACCTCTATGAGTGTGTTGGCAATGGCAATGTTGGCACACCCCAGATGATAAGGTCGTTGCTTCATTGTGAACAGACCAAAAGCGATCGGCTGGATAATTTTGCATAGCTGCAGAATCATTGTTTTCTGGGTCACTTAACTGTCAGTGAACTACCTCAGCACGACCATAGGCTTTGAAAAACCCCCATCGCCTGCAATCTCCCAAACGTGCACACGAGCACAGTCATCACTACACCAAGATTGACGCATAGAGGAATAAAATTTATGTCATGAGTGTGTAAGTTAGGGTTAGGGTTACAGATAGGGTTAGGCTTAGGGTTAGGGTTACAGACAGGGTTAGGGTTAGGGTTACAGATAGGGTTAGGGTTAGGGTTACAGATAGGGTTAGGGTTATAGACTGTAACCCTAACCCTATCTGTAATCCTAACCCTTACCCTATCTGTAACCCTAACCCTTACACTACCTGATAGATATACCATCATACCTGATGTTTTAAAGCACGTTATTCCAAACAATTTAGGAATGTTAGGTGATTTATGCCCTTTATGGATCAAAAAACTGACTCTGCGTCAACTACGTAATTTTCCATGGGAGTTTTGCCATGGATCCCCCTCCGGCATGCCACAGTCCAGGTGTTAGTCCCCTTGAAACAACTTTTCCATCACTATTGTGGCCAGAAAGAGTCCCTGTGGGTTATAAAATTCGCCTGCCCATTGAAGTCTATGGCGGTTAACCCGGTTCACCCATTCGGAAACATTCGCGGAAGTTCGCGTTTTGCCGTTCGCTAACGGAAAATTTTAGGTTTGCGGCATCACTACTGGTGTATAGTACCATCTATATATCATTTTTAAGGAGGCTTCCCAGTGAGTTACACAGTTCAAGGAGGTCACAAGTAATTTTAATTCTAAGTGCCATTGGGACAGCATGAATTACAGAGAAAGTTTGGTTTCCCAAATTTCCATGGATGATGTTTTACTGAAGAAAAGCTGTGATTGATAGTATGATAGAAGAACCATATGCCTTTACTTTTTGGAGTAGGGGTGTTAAAATAGGATAATACTATATATATATAGCTGGCATTCTTATCTAATGATATTTGTAAATATGGAGAAAATTTGGGAGTACTTGTAAAATTCACTTTTAGGGAGATAATAATAATAACAATCTTCTTCCATTTAGAGAAAGAGAAGTCATTTGATAGAGGTTCTAAGGAGGTTATCGGCAGGAATAGGTGGTTGAAAGCCCAGTAGCATGGCGCCCAGTATGCCTTGCAGGGAGATCCCAAAAAGGAATGTTCAATGGTAGACCAAACGTGATCTAAGGATGGAGACCACCAAAATTGATGTTGGTTTAAGATTACCACTTGGTGGTATGCATTAAGAGTCAGAACTCCCATCCCCAGCTTAGGCCTGAAAATAGTTAAAGTTTCAATCTTGGCTTCCTGCCATCCCAGATAAAGTGGTTAATGGTGGCCTGAAGCTTTTGCAAGTAAGATGGTTATAAGGGGATCAGTAAGGTTCGTATAAGGTAAAGTATAGTAGGAAGCAGTGACCTAACCATAGCAGCTATTTCTGCCCATGTGGAATACATCTTTTTTTACATTTAATCATTTTTATTAGGTAATTTAAGATCAGACAGAGAGAAATCACAATAATATTTACAACCCTGGCACAGGTTTTCAAGAACAGTGAATGCTAAACACATTTGGATTTCTAAAATAAGTAAGGTGAAATCTAAATAGCCCCGTACTAATTCCATCCTGAGCGAAAGTGTGGCAGAAACTCATAAAGTATTTCCATGTGACTATTTGAGGGGATAAGAAGACAGGACCCGTTTTTTCACTGTTCTAGAGTCTACACAAAGAGAGTGTCAGGAACTCCAACTTAATCATATCATAGGGAAAAGTTCTGTATACAAAGAACATCGCAAAGAATAAATCTGATTTATATACTAAAAAAGGAACTGTGTGTAGCATTGGCTAGGCTCTTTAAACTCATCCCAGCAGCGATTCTTCTCTCTCCACTGGAGGACAGCTTCAGGGAGAGAGGAGGTAAGACTGTACTCTGACTGGCTGAAGACGCCCCTAACAACCCTGGACAGAAAAACTTGTGATTGGCTGGGTAGACAAGGAGGCACGAGGTCTGGGATGTACAAGGTGGGCAGGAGCACTTGTGAAAATGTCGCTGTTTGCCCAGTAGTCTGTTTACAGACTTTACAGATAAGTTTGCTTGGGGGCTGCTGCTGTGGGACTGTGCTTCTTAGAGCAAGGGGAGAGCTTAGAAAGCAGAGCTAATGCCATGATAAAGCCTGCTGGAAGCCAATGTACTGGGGCTCAGCTGCCTGCCACCTCTGCTGCATGAAAAAGCGGAGAGAGCCTTGTGTTGCTGTGAGTGATTCTATTGTGCTAGAGACCATTGGCTGCTGGCAAAGACTATGGCCCTGTCTGCTGCTGCTATTCCTGCCCAGAGCCATGTGCTGCCAGAGAGGCTGTCTGCTGCCATAGGGAGAGCTGCAGAGGACCAAGTTCTGCTGTCACCACCTGCTGTTACGAGACCTTGCTGTCCAATATCTGTTTGTTCCAATGTCTGGTATTCCAGATGTCCTGCTTTCCAGTGTACTGATGACCCAGAGTTTCTGCCACGAATGTTCATGACATCAATCTTGAGAGGGCTTTGGTCATCAATTCTGTACTCGTGCAAGACCCCTTATCGGTTGTTCTTTACATTACTTCTGTTAGTACTGTGGTATTGTTAGTCCTTCATGATGGCTTAGCGCATTCTGGCCGAGCCATTTCACAGATGGCTGTGTAAGAACGAACAGTGTCATTTTAGCAATTGATGTCACATATCAAACTATATTTTCTGTACTGTTATTATACTTTTCTTCTACAGAGCTTTGCCTTTTACATAAAGCTCACTGGAACATTTACAGGTGTGTCAGTGATGTTTTCAAGATCAGGTAAGATTTGGCTCATCACTGGGGCCGGGCAGGGGGACCCAAGATAATCCAACAACTCTTCAACAACTGACATCTATGACAATGGGTACAACTATGTAACTCCTTAAAATGGCTTTTGAGGTGCATTTGCTAACATGCAGGCATGGGTGGAATAGTCCTAAGTAACTCTAAAGCCTCTCATAGGAACAGCTGTGCATAGCTGCAATTGTCCAATGAAAAAAAAATAAAATAAAGTTGCGCTGCTGAAAATGTGAAGAAAAAAGAAGCAGCCAGCACTAACAGTGAAACACCCTGTGAGTAAACAATGAAAGAAAAATAAGTGCAGCGCTGGTGAGCATAAATTTGCGTGAAGCAATATAGACCAGTCCCATTTAAATGGGTAACATTGTAATGGTGTAGTCCAAAAACACAATAACAGGAAAATATATAAAGGGTGGTGAAACCCTATATGCAAACGGTGAAGGGTAAATTACAAAGCAAGTCCTTCAAGTCAAAGCAGGCAAGTCTTCATATGGAACACTCCTATCCACCGCTCCTGTGTTATTGGAGAATCTGATGGTGTACGTGATCCACTCGGATGGGCATACAGGACATCAAACAGATATATGAAAAAAGATGGGTACTCTTACCACAAATGTTGGACACATATGCCGGGAGCACTGTGTCAGATGCGCTTGTAAGAGCTCCTCGGATGGACGGCTCTATGAGGGGTAATGATTTAAAAGATTGTGGATCTTTCCCAGGAATCATAGGGTCCAAGATGGAGAGTGGTTCCAAGATTTCAGATGGAGCAACACTTGTATGTATCCAAAAAAAGGAAAAAAACTCCACATAGTGTAGTTTGTTTTGAGAAAGATAAGCCTTTATTAGGCTGATAAATGGTAAAACAATAAAAGCAAATAAAAAATGGCACTGAAACGGCTTCCTCTGATATCACCGCACACTGTGAGCTTCTCACAATGTGCATTAGAAGCTGCAGGAAGTCAGTCAGACCCCGGGGGTCTGCCGCACGTATCAGGTTTCCCGCTGTGCAGCGGACGCCCTCTGGTGGGTCTTCTGGGCAAAGCGGTATATGTACAGGATTTCGCCCAGGAGAGTCATTCTGCCGCAGTATATCTGCGCGAGCCAGTCGAGAACAGGCTATTTACATATATTCTTACTGGACCATCACTATGATGGGCTGCCTCACTGGCCAGCAGAAATGCATAGGAAGCGGAAGAGGGCAGATAAGATTTGATGCTGTAAGGAAGTGCAGAAACTTTGAATGATCAGATCGACCAAACATAAAAAGAGGAGCTTTAGCTTTTAAAATAAATAAGTAAAGAACCCTTGTGTGTATGATTTTTTTAATTTGTGTGAAAGTCACAAAACATTACCAAAGTACTTCTGTAAGTCACCTAGGATAGTTGTATGGTGTGTATTGGGTTTTGGACAGAACTCAAAACAGGGAAAAGACAATGTTGTTGTACAAGTACTATTCCCAGTATACTTTCTGTCCAGTAAGTAAAAAGGGATTTCATTTAAAATTTGCTCCTAAAATATTTATACGAGTATAGGTTTCATTGGACATTGGCATGCTTTACACATATACTGTATGTGGAAGCTACACTCTACTACAAACGTGATATTCTAAGCCTTATATTGATATTATTTAACAAAGAACAAACACTCTCTTTGCAGTGTAAAATTGCCATGTTTTTGGAGTTCATACATGAACTAAATAGAGACTTTTAAATATGACTGGAGAAAAGCTAGAGAGGGACATTCCTTTTAAATAATATGAAATCATTTCATTATTTTTAATAGATTGCAGTGGACTGGAAGTTCTTTTACAATATCTTTCTTCTATGTACATGTATTCTGAAGAGAAGGGACCTAGAACCACCTTACCTATTAGTTGAATATCCTGTCACTTAATCATGCTGTACTCCTTAAAGTAACAAAAAGGGAATAAAAGATGTGATATTAAGTTCACCAGGGAGCAATTAAGTATAAGTATATATAAAGTCAAATATTGAATTCAATGTGCCCAAGAAATACTGTATAAATGTTAGTTTGTGCTTAACATTTACAATACACATACATGTAAGGGTCTTAAAAAAAAATAGGGAATGTGATATTCACCAAACACTCAATGCAGATGAATTAACCACTGTGAGTCAACACATGCATCCAGAAGATTCACCTGCATGAAATAACTAATGAATGTCAAACATTTAAAGACAGGGGCATGTTGGTTTGATTTTTAAACGACTTTGTTATATTATATTATAATACAATATAAGATCCATGATATTATAGTGTACTAATGACATAAAGTTGTCAGATGATATTATATATATTTGGATAGATATGGCGCAATAGAAGTTCAATATTCTTGTTATTCGTAATCCCAAGCCTGCAGTTGAATGCAGTGCAATGGCATTTAACACCTCCATCTTTTTTTCCTCTTTTCCTAATCCTTTCCCTTCTTCCTTCTGTTTTTGCTCTAAGGCCGCGTACACACGATGAGACATGTCCGCTCAAACATGTCCGACGGACCGTTTCCAGCAGACATGTCTCATCGGATTTTGGTCCGATGCCATGTACACACCATCGGACGAAAATCCCGTCGGGCTAAGGACGCGGTGACGTGGCGGTGACGTTGACGCCGCCACCTCACCACTCTAGGAAGTAAAATACTTCCACGCATGCGTCAAATCCATTTGACGCATGCGCAGAGATTTCTGTCCGCTGGTTAGTGTACTAACCAGCGGACATATCCGACGGACAGGTTTGTAGCGGCCAAATTTCAAAGCATCGTGTGTACGCGGCCTAAGGTTTAAGCTAGTGTGTCTCTGTTCCAATTTTAGTGTTGCACTGAAGCTGTATTCAACCTGAGTTTTAATTGTTATTATTTCTGTGTTTGTTGAGTTTCACATCATTTCAGACTATTCTTTACTTCTGCCTGTTGCTGGGGAGTGTTCTCCAGTAGATAGAGCAAGGAGAAATAAGGTCATGAGTTATATTTATTTTCTATCTGGCCAATCACTATGAGGTTTTTTCCTGAAGATGCAAGTCTTTTTTACTTTTACTGGTGATCAGCGGGTTAAAATCAAACTCCAGAGGATTTGCCAACAGAGCTGGTAGCAGGAAAGTCTGGTGAGATGAGTTAACCAGCTACCACTTTCTGTTCATTCGGGTGTAAAGGTGTATGCACAAGGCATTACCAGGTGTCTGGTCATGTCAGCAGCTGCAACCATGTGGAAGCCTGGCCCTGTGTACTATTGTCAATTTTAAAGTTGTAGGGATCATTCATGGAAGCTAAAAGAAAGTTTCACCTGGAGTAGATGAATTTATTGTGGACATTTCCTGTTAGTAGTATTGCTGAACCTAACACCAAGTGTGCTGTGCGTGGACAGAAAGATGAGCAGCATATTTGAAGTGGCAAAAAGGCTTCTGTGATTGATGTGCCCGATTTTCAGGTTTGAAGGGGCTTTTAACCTTTTTGCGATTCGGCACTGCGTCACTTTAACTGAAGATTGCGCGGTCATGCGACGTGGCTCTTAAACAAAATTAACATGTTTTTTTCCCACAAATAGAGCTTTCTTTTGGTGGTATTCGATAACCTCTGCGGTTTTTATTTTTTGTGCTATAAACAAAAAAAAAGCGTAAATTTTGAAAATAATTCAATATTTTTTACATTTTGCTATAATAAATATCACCCAAAAATATAAAAAAAACATTATTTTTACTCAGTTTAGGCCGATACGTATTCTTCTACATATTTTTGGTTAAAAAAATCGCAATAAGCGTTTATTGATTGGTTTGCGTAAAAGTTTTCCCAGCTGTGCCATTCTGTCGACGTATAAGTGCGTGCGTCGGTCAGCAAGTGGTTTAAGGATATGTTCACCTTTGTTCACGTTTTTTTCTAAATTCCAGCTCCCCTATGTACCAATATAGCATTATTGTACTTTTTTTGCAAAATGATCAAAGCTTTTCATTAAATCTACAGTCACTTACTTCACTTGTCCTCATCAATGTTTTCAAATATATCCATTGCTTCTGCCTTACTTCCTGGTCAGGCTTTAGGCCATGACACAGGAAGGAGTTGACCAGCTGACCTCATTAGCACACACCCTGCGTCATCCACCCTCCTACCTACCCACCCATTCTCAGCTGCACGGTTTTTAAATGAAATGCAATCAGTGATCATCCTTCTCACTAAATGCACAATATACAAACAGATTACATAGTTATGGCCGTCTTTATACAAGTATATATAAGAGAGTGGACAGAAGAAATGCTCAGCTGTCAAGCCCCATTCACATCTCTGCATAGCAAGAACTCGCATTTTTCTGAAATGCAAGGAAATGTACAGATGTGTATGGAGCATCATTGTTCTTGTGTTAGCGCACCAACCAATTTCACTTTCAGGCCCCATTCACCTCATGGAAAAATGCTTCTGTGTTCGGTGTGCCGTTAACAATTAATGGCACTGAAAGCACAACTAGTAAAGTTAGGTGTATAAAGGTGGCCATGCACTATACAATCTGATTGTATATTGTGTATTTAGTGATTACTAATTAAATTAAATTGCATTTCATTAAAAAACGTGCAGCTGGGAATGGGTGGGTAGGTAGGAGGGAAGATGATGCAGGGTGTGTGCTAATGAGGTCAGCTGGTCAACTCATTCCTGTGTCCAGGGGCGGACTGACCATTGAGGAACTCGGGCACTGCCCGAGGGCCCCATGCCACTAGGGGGCCCCATCCGGGTTGCCAGGCTCATTAAAACCAGGGACAGTATGTAAAAATCTGTGTTTTTTTTTTACATCTGTCCCTGATATGTCCGAAACTGACAAGCTTTTGATGTGAAAATCCTGAGATTTTAGCTGCCCCGCCTCTGTACTGCCACCTGGCTTGGTGGCCATCTGTAAGCCCAGGGGCACCATAATCTTCTATTGCCCAGGGGCCCCATGAGTTGTCAGTCCGCCCCTGCCTGTGTCATGATGTAAAGTCTGACCAGGAAGTAAGGCAGAAGCAATGGATATGTTTGGATGAGGACAAGTGAAGTAAGTGCCTGTAGATTTTTAATGGAAAGCTTTGAAATTTTTGCAAAAAAAGTACATAAATGCTTTATTGGTACATAGGGGAGCTGGAATTTAGGAAAAAAAAGATGAGCAAAGGTGAACTTATCCTGTAAACTAGAAAGTATAGCTGCAAAATCTGAAAAAGTCAGTTTGATGGGTTAACTTTCTTGAAGTAAGTCTTGTAATCTATAATATCACTTGCAGTCCCCTGTAAATACACATTTTCCTCTCCTGGAAAAAGAGATGCTGATTCAGTTTAAAAGAGAGCAGGCCTTCTGTCTCCAAACAGTATCCACTAGAATTGGCCAGGAATAGCTTTTTGAACAGCAAAATTGATGTCAGTACACACCCAGGACATGCTGCTGGAAACAAGATTTGTATTCAGTACAGGTAACTTATTGGCATTTTTCATAGACTGCAGGGACAAGCACAAATGTATAATTCACACTGAAAGTACAGCTATACTTGAAATCTCTGACACTTCCAAAACCTTTGCATGGCACATTAGTGTCATCTCTAAAATGCACATTTTATATATAGCACCAGCCAATATATTAGGGTCATTTGTGTCTGAAAGAGATCTTCAACTTATCTCAAATTAACTCACTACTAATGGAAGTGTTACCATTCCATAGATATGGCAGAACACTACGTTAGAAAATGTTGTTTATTTCACTGCGCTTGGGATTCCAAAGATCACCTATAGTGTTATATATTTTAGTTCTGCTACTTAAATAATAGATCCCAAAAGTTTTGTGACATTATTATTAGTGTACCAACCAATAATCAATTCCACAGTAGCGCAACCACTGCTACTATGCAGTGGACAATCATATATCTGCAAGTGATATAATTTAAATGTGAAAATAATATAAAATATAAAAAACACGATATAAATAAGTCCATACAACTGTCAAAATGAAGGTGTATAAATCATAAATAAATCTTCAAAGTGATTAAATTCAGGAAAGTTTGTGATTAACAGTCAACTCTATGTGAGTAGAGCCAGGAATAATACACCTATCCACCACCAGTGCTATTAAATATAGCTGTCTCCCCTATGGAAATACACTCACCAGATTGAATTGCCTTTCACTCTCATGAAAAGGAAAATAAGCTTTAGGTTATTCTACCTGATAGTATCACTCCACAATCAGCAGGTCTCATCTCATTGCATGTGTGTGAGAGAAAACAAAAATCCTCCAATAGTGCATTAATCCCATAAAACATTTATTAAAATCCAAGTAAACCACTCACATTTAAAATCTTCTTATACATTGCATGTATATGAGTAGGTATCAGATACAGTAGGCAACTCATTCCAGTCTCACCACTAGTGTTGAGCAGAATATGCCATATTCGATTTCGCGATATATCTCGAATATATAGTCGAATATTCGAGATATATTCGCTAAATACGAATATTCGTGATATTTTTTTTAAATGAAATGATTGCGAAATTTCGCTATTGCGAATGCGAATGCGAATATTCGAGAAATGCGGAAGGAGCACTCTGATTGGCTCAGAATATTCGTGATATTTTATAATACCAAATAATTGCGAAATTTTGAGAAATGCGGAATGGAGCACTCTGATTGGCTCAGAATATTCGTGATATTTCACAATACAAAAAAATAGCGAAATTTCGAGAAATGCGGAAGGAGCACTCTGATTGGCTCAGAATATTCGTCATATTTCACAATACCAAAAAATAGCGAAATTTCAAGAAATGCGGAAGGAGCACTCTGATTGGCTGAGAATATTCGTGATATATTACAATACAAAATAATTGCGAATATTCGGCAAATGCGGAAGGAGCACTCTGATTGGCTCAGAATATTCTTGCTATTTTATCGTAATTTCGAAAATGCGATTGCGATATTTATTGCGCAATTTTCGAGACATGCTTTAGGAGCGCTCTGATTGGCTCATTCTGAAATCGAATATTCGAGATATTTTATCGAAATTTCACAAAATGGGAATGAGAAATTGATTGCGGAATTTCGACAGTAACACTCTGAAATCGAATATATGTGTTATTTTAGCTAAAAACAATATTGCGAGTTTCTCGATCGCGCATGCGCGATCGCAATCGCGCGAACAACACGCGACTACTTCCTGGAACTTGGACACTTGCCAGTTTAATTTGCCATAGGAAGTGTGTGTTGGCCAAGTGCCCAGCTTTCCTTTAAAAAATGGTCGGGAGCAACCTGTCACGAAGTGAGGAAAAGATGCTGATCTGTGTAAGTATTTGCATTACAGTATCTTTAACTGCATTTTAGACTAGTTTAAAAGTTAGTATATAAGATCAGATATTAGTATTTCCCAAACAATTTGTCTCCTGGTGTTACAAAACTACAACTCCCAGCATGCCTGTACAGCTGCAGACACCCTGGTTGGTAAATGTGTATTTAGGCACTTTCCTTGCTATTTTGCATAATGAATTTAACATGTTGTGGACACCGGGCTAATTTTTCAGATATGGTGTTTACGAGACTAAAACTCTTTTTTTTTGCTAGAAAACTACTTAAAACCCCCAAACATTATATATATATATTTTTTTCTAACACCCTAGAGCAGGGGTCTCCAAACTTTTTACTTCGAGGGCCACATTCTATATTTTACTCATATCCGCGGGCCGGAAAAATAATTTAAGTAAATAAATCCACAGTAGAAGAATAGAATTTTACTTACTGTTGACAGCAGAACTGGATGATGGTCCTGTCGTCGCATAAAACGCTGGAGCATCATTCAGCGGGTTAAACTTCCAGCGTGCATGAGGTTTTACATCCGTGTCCTCACCAGTCTCCCCCACATCTGTGTCCCCACATTGGTGTCCCCATACATCTGTGTCCCCACCAGTCTCACCACACATCTGGTACCCCACCAGTCTCCTCATACATCTGTGTCCCCACATTGGTGTCCCCATACATCTGTGTCCTCACATTGGTGTCCCCATACATCTGTGTCCTCACATTGGTGTCCCCATACATCTGTGTCCCCACATTGGTGTCCCCATACATCTGTGTCCCCACATTGGTGTCCCCATACATCTGTGTCCCCACATTGGTGTCCCCATACATCTGTGTCCTCACATTGGTGTCCCCATACATCTGTGTCCTCACATTGGTGTCCCCATACATCTGTGTCCCCACATTGGTGTCCCCATACATCTGTGTCCCCACATTGGTGTCCCCATACATCTGTGTCCCCACATTGGTGTCCCCATACATCTGTGTCCCCACATTGGTGTCCCCACACATCTGTGACCCCCACCAGTCTCCTCATACATCTGTGTCCACACCAGTCTCCTCATACATCTGTGTCCCCACATTGGTGTCCCCACACATCTGGGTCCCCACCAGTCTCCTCATACATCTGTGACCCCACCAGTCTCCTCATACATTTATGTCCCCACACATCTGGGTCCCCACACATCTGTGTCTCCACACTGGTGTCCCCACACATCTGTGTCCCCACCAGTCTCCTCATACATCTGTGCCCCCACACTGGTGTCCCCACAATTCTGTGTCCCCACACTGTTGTCCCCACACATCTGTTACCCCACCAGTCTCCTCATACATCTGTGTCCCCACATTGGTGTCCCCATACATGTGTCCCCACCAGTCTCCCCACAAATCAGTGTCCCCACACGTGTGTCCCCACATTGGTGTCCCCACCAGTCTCCTCACACATATTTGTCCCCACCAGTCTCCTCATACATCTGTGTCCCCACATTGGTGTCCCCACACATTTGTGTCCCCACCAGTCTCCTCATACATCTGTGACCCCACCAGTCTCCTCATACATCTATGTCCCCACACATCTGTTACCCCACCAGTCTCCTCATACATCTATGTCCCCACATTGGTGTCCCCACACATCTGTGTCCCCACCAGTCTCCTCATACATCTGTTACCCCACATCGGTATCCCCACACATTTGTGTCCTCGCCAGTCTCTCCACACATCTGTGTCCCCACGCATCTGTGTCCCCACACATCTATGTCCCCACACTTGTGTCCCCACACATCTGGGTCGCCACACTGGTTTCCCCACACTGGTGTCCCCACACATCTGTGGCCCCACCAGTCTCCTCATACATCTGTGCCCCCACATTGGTGGGGACACAGATGTATGGGGACACCAATGTGGGGTCACAGATGTATGAGGAGACTGGTGGGGACACAGATGTGCGGGGACACCAGTGCGGGGTCACAGATGTGTGGGGACACCAGTGTGGGGACCCAGATGTGTGAGGACACAAGTGTGGGGACATAGATGTGTGGGGAGACTGGTGGGGACACAGATGTGTGGGGACACCAGTGTGGGGACACAGATGTGTGGGAAGATTGGTGGGGACACAGATGTGTGGGGACACCGATGTGGGGACACAGATGTATGAGGAGACTGTTGGGGACACAGATGTGTGGGGAGACTGGTGGGGACACAGTTGTATGAGGAGACTGGTGGGGACACAGTTGTATGGGGACACCAATGTGGGGTCACAGATGTATGAGGAGACTGGTGGGGACACAGATGTATGGGGACACCAGTCTCCCCACAAATCAGTGTCCCCACACTTGTGTCCCCACACATCTGTGTCCCCACCAGTGTCCTCATACATCTGTGCCCCCACCAGTCTCCTCATACATCTGTGTCCCCACATTGGTGTCCTCATACATCTGTGCCCCCACCAGTCTCCTCATACATCTGTGTCCCCACATTGGTGTCCCCATACATCTGTGTCCCCACCAGTCTCCCCACACATCTGTGTCCCCACGCATCTGTGTCCCCACACATCTATGTCCCCACACTTGTGTCCCCACACATCTGGGTCGCCACACTGGTTTCCCCACACTGGTGTCCCCACACATCTGTGGCCCCACCAGTCTCCTCATACATCTGTGCCCCCACATTGGTGGGGACACAGATGTATGGGGACACCAATGTGGGGTCACAGATGTATGAGGAGACTGGTGGGGACACAGATGTGCGGGGACACCAGTGCGGGGTCACAGATGTGTGGGGACACCAGTGTGGGGACCCAGATGTGTGAGGACACAAGTGTGGGGACATAGATGTGTGGGGAGACTGGTGGGGACACAGATGTGTGGGGACACCGATGTGGGGACACAGATGTATGAGGAGACTGTTGGGGACACCGATGTGTGGGGACACAAGTGTGGGGACACAAGTGTGGGGACACTGATTTGTGGGGAGACTGTTGGGGATACAGATGTATGGGGACACTAATGTGGGGACACAGATGTATGAGGAGACTGGTGGGGACACAGATGTGTGGAGACACAAGTGTGGGGACACTGATTTGTGGGGAGACTGGTGGGGTAACAGATGTGTGGGGACACAAGTGTGGGAACACTGATTTGTGGGGAGACTGGTGGGGACACAGATGTATGGGGACACCAGTCTCCCCACAAATCAGTGTCCCCACACTTGTGTCCCCACACATCTGTGACCCCACCAGTGTCCTCATACATCTGTGTCCCCACATTCGTGTCCCCATGCATCTGTGATCCCCACCAGTCTCCTCATACATCTTCACCCCACCAGTCTCCTCATACATCTATGTCCCCACACATCTGTGACTCCACCAGTCTCCCCATAAATCAGTGTCCCAACACTTGTGTCCCCACACATCTGTGTCCACACACTGGTATCCCCACACATCTGGGTCCCCACACTGGTGTCCCCACACATGTGTCCCCACACATCTGTTTCCCTACCAGTCTCCTCATACATCTGTGTCCCCACATTGGTTTCCCCACCAGTCTCCTCATACATCTGTGTCCCCACATTGGTGTCCCCATACATCTGTGGCCCCAATAGTCTCCCCACACATCTGTGTCCCCACACATCTGTGTCCCCATTAGGGCACCCCCCACTGGTGTCCCCATTAAACCCCCCTCCACTGGTGTCCCCATAAGAGCACCCCCCCACTGGTGTCCCTACAAGAGCACCCCCCCCACTGGTGTCCCCATTAGAGCACCCCCCCACTGGTGTCCCCATTAGAGCACCCCCCCACTGGTGTCCCCATTAGAGAACCCCCCCACTGGTGTCCCCATAAGAGCACCCCCCCTACTTGTCACTTGTATCCCCATTAGAGCACCTCCCACTTGTGTCCCCATCAGAATTATCAGCCCCCGGATGTTTGTGCCATATCAGAGCCATTCAGCCACCCTCCACAGTAGTGTACAGTAATCATCTCGCATCAGCCCACCTCCCTCCTCCATGCATGTGTACTTTACCAGCACGTCAGACATTACACACACTGGCTGTTCAGACCTGCTGCACTTCCCGACTCCCGCCCCGCCTTAATACACACTCGTTACTGGTTAACAGCGAGGCGGGAGGCGGAGCAGGGAGGTGTGGCAACCGGTCTAAAACAAATCATTGGCTGCTAGGATGCCCGTGGACCCAGCAGCCAACACAAACACAGTGAGACGCCGGGAGAGATTGCGGGACCTGCGCTGCATATTGCTAGGGACGAATATTCAGCGCAGGTTCCACAACTAACAGGTGGACCAGGGACTCCAGCTGCGGGCCGGAGGAAATGGCCTGGCGGGCCGGATGTGGCCCGCGGGCCGTACTTTGGAGACCCCTGCCCTAGAGAATGAAATGGTAATCATTGCAATACTTTTTGTCACACCGTATTTGCGCAGCGGTCTTACAAGCGCACTTTTTTTGGAAAAAAATCACTTTTTTGAATTGGAAAATAACACAACAATAAATTTTGCCCAATTTTTTTATATTTTGTGAAAGATAAAGTTACGCCGAGTAAAATGATACCCAACATGTCACGCTCAAAAATTGTGCCCGCTCGTGGCATGGCGTCAAACTTTCACCCTTAAAAATCTCGATAGGTGACGTTTTAAAAATTCTACAGGTTGCTTTTTTTGAGCTACAGAGTAGCTCTAGGGCTAGAATTATTGCTCTCGCTCTAACGATCGCGTCGATACCTCACTTGTGTTGTTTGAACACCGTTTTCATATGCGGGCGCTACTCGCTTATGCGGCACTGTTTCCTAAACGGAGCCTACAGCTGTTGCAAAACAACTCCCCGTTATTACCGGACAGCCATTAACTGTCCAGCCATGCTCCTAGTTAAAGTATAATTGTTGTACAGCTGGTGACGGTGAGCTACATGGTGTATCAGAGCATGCTGGTAGTTGTAGTTTTTAAATAACATCAACTCCATTATTTATTCTAAATTAATTCATCAAAATGTCAAAAAAATGGCAAGATATAAAATCTGTCATGTTACCCCTGTCATTGATTAATAAGGTGAGAATGCTCCCAATGTTGAATACCATAGATTTCCGTCATATATCCATAAGGCTTTAAACAAAAGTATTATAATATACTTTGTTCTTCATCTTGCAGACGTTCCTGGAAACAGGGTATGACCAGCTGTCGAGGCAGGCGCAAAAAAAAGAAGTGGTACGCTCCATAATCGAAAAATTAAGTGATCATCATGGCGGCCCACCAGATCACATGGCCATCCTTAAGAAATGGTCCGACCTAAAGAGGCGCCATATGGACCGGGTCAGGCGTCTCCGTCTTAAATATCACCCAGGTAAGTTATTGCTGACAGTTATGTTTTTTTTTTTGCTAAAGTGTATTTCGTGCGTGTACTCGAGAGAGGAGCCGGACTGCAGGAGTTGGGAGTAGGCAGGCCTCCCCCAGAGGCAATCTGCCACCTTTCTCCATGCCCCGGGTGACAATGGCGGGTGTGAGGGGGTCCTCCCATACAGCCCGTCCTACCTGCTCCGCTTTGAAGCCCAACGTGGCAGAGGGACTCCCTATAAGGTAGTGAGAGGATTTGCCCGCTCAACCAGCCCCGTTAGTCCTTCGCCTCTCTTTTTAGAGACCGCGTGGTCAGAGTACGTGCATGTTAACCCAATTTCGAGTGCGTGTGTAAGTGTGGTGGTTTTTGTGGGAGGGGGGTGGGCGTACTAAGCGCAGGCTTACCTCGCATAGCACTCCCACCGGAGGCCGGGCTGAGACCACCAAACTCAATTAACATGTAGCCGAGAGCGGGATCAGAACCCCTAGCTGCAGAGGTGAATGGCTTGTCAGCGCAGTGGCAATCGCGTTGACCCACCGCAGCTCCTTTGGTGACAGTTATGTAAGGACATATGTAATTCATGTAAGGGCAGATGTTGTTAACCCAGACGCCATGTTGTGGTAACATATATCACCACCAGCCAAGGTATTCATAGTACTGTTGAAAAAAGACATGGGACAGCAGACAGCAACACAGAAGTTATGTGGGAACATACATTTCCCATTGCTTTGCATGGGACTTTAAACAAAAACCACGACCATCACAAATGGGGGTAGTTAATGGATAAATTAACGATCCTATACTTTAAGTGGACGTATAAGTAACATGTGACCAAGTGTTATCGAAATATCTACAGCTGTTATGAAGTAACATGTATTTCCCATAGAGTTGAATGGGACTTTAAAGAAAAACCCCGACCATGGCAAATGGGGGAGGGTAAGGCTTAAATCACCTATCCTATGTTTGTGGCTGACATATAAGTAACCTGTGTGCCAAGTTTCATGTAAATATCTTTCGCCGTTTGGACGTGATGCTGGTACATACATACATACACAGACACGTTGAGTTTTATATATATAGATTCCCACTCAATTCCTGTGTTAGGCGTGGGGTTTTCATAGTAATCCCGTGTGATCCATCAGGCCCTTTTTTTAACATGAGATCGTCTGAACAAAACAAAGGAGACAAAAACAGCTCATTTTACCATGGTGGCAGCCCAGCTCACGCTCAGTCCCCTGTAGTGCCCACAAGACCCTTTAATATAACATTTTCCCATTGGTTAACTGTCTATATAAATTAATTTGTATTCATATACAATACAGCAGAGTACACCGAATTTGCATACGTCATTAGAAAATATTTTTCTAATATATGAACATTGTGTTATTATAGGAGCTCCGCTACCAGCTCTGCGCACCAAGCGCGCAAGTCGCCAGGCCACTGTGGAGGAGGATGAAGAGGAGGATGCTGCAGAGGAGGATGCTGCAGAGGAGGATGCGGCAGAGGAGGATGAGGCAGAGGAGGAGAGGGATGAGGAGGAGCAGCCAGGGCCCTCCCACTCGCCAGCCACAGCTCCTGTTGTGGAGCATGTCCCCCCCCAAAAAAAATCCTGTGGATGAGGATATGATGGTCGCTGGAGAGGTCGTGGTCGTTGAAGATCAACTTCCGTTGAGCCTCGCTCAGGAAGGTAAATATGTGCACAAAGATTAATAACATTTCAACAATAAAATGTAGATATAAAAATGGACAACATATAAAGCGCACCCATCAGATTGCAGAACCATAATATGGTATTTATGATAGAAGTATACAGGTAGTGCAGAATTATTAGGCAAGTTGTATTTTTGAGGATTCATTGTATTATTGAACAACAACCATGTTCTCAATGAACCCCAAAAACTCAATAATATCAAAGCTGAATATTTTTGGAAGTAGTTTTTATTTTGTTTTTAGTGTTAGCTATTTTAGGGGGATATCTGTGTGTGCAGGTGAGTACTATTACTGTGCTGAATTATTAGGCAACTTAACAAAAAAAATATATATATACCCATTTCAATTATTTATTTTTAACAGTGAAACCAATATAACATCTCAACATTCCCAAATATACATTTCTGACATTCATAAACAAAACAAAAACAAATCAGTGACCAATATAGCCACTTTTCTTTGCAAGGACACTCAAAAGCCTGACATCCATGGATTCTGTCAGTGTTTTGATCTGTTCACCATCAACATTGCGTGCACAGCCTCCCAGACAATGTTCAGAGAGGTGTACTCTTTTCCCTCCTTGTAAATCTCACATTTGATGATGGACCACAGGTTCTTCTCAATGGGGTTCAGATCAGGTGAACAAGGAGGCCATGTCATTAGTTTTTTTTCTTTAATACACTTTCTTGCCAGCCACGCTGTGGAGTACTTGGACGTGTGTGCTGGAGCATTGTCCTGCATGAAAATCATGTTTTTCTTGAAGGATGCAGACTTCTTCCTGTACCACTGCTTGAAGAAGGGGTCTTCCAGAAACTGGCAGTAGGACTGGGAGCTGAGCTTCACTCCATCCTCAACCCGAAAAGGCCCCACAAGCTCATCTTTGATGATACCAGCCCAAACCAGTACTCCACCTCCACCTTGCTGGCGTCTGAGTTGGACTGGAGCTCTCTGCCCTTTACCAATCCAGCCACTGGCCCATCCATCTGGCCCATCAAGACTCACTCTCATTTCAGCAGTCCATATAACGGTAGAAAAATCATTCTTGAGATATTTCTTGGCCCATTCTTGACGTTTCAGCTTGTGTGTCTTGTTCAGTGGTCGTCATCTTTCAGCCTTTCTTACCTTGGCCATGTCTCTGAGTATTGCACACCTTGTGCTTTTGGGCACTCCAGTGATGTTGCAGCTCTAAAATATGGCCAAACTGGTGGCAAGTGGCATCTTGGCAGCTGCACGCTTGACTTTTCTCAGTTCATGGGCAGTTATTTTGCACCTTGGTATTTCCACACGCTTCTTGCGACCCTGTTGACTATTTTGAATGAAATGCTTGATTGTTCGATTATCACGCTTCAGAAGCTTTTCAATTTTAAGAGTGCTGCATCCCTCTGCTAGATAGCTCTCTATTTTTGACTTTTCAGAGACTGTCAAGTCCTTCTTTTGACCCATTTTGCCAAAGGAAAGGAAGTTGACTAATAATTATGCACACCTGATATAGAGTGTTGATGTCATTAGACCACACACCTTCTCATTACAGAGTTGTACATTACCTAATATGCCTAATTGGTAGTAGGCTTTCGAGCCTATACAGCTTGGAGTAAGACAACATGCATAAAGAGGATGATGTGGTCCAATTACTCATTTGCCTAATAATTCTGCACTCCCGGTCTGTGCTAGACACATAACAAGTGTATAGACATGATAATGATTGATTAATAAGCAACAGAAATATTTTATGTATTTGTTAAGGGTCTTTGAAAACAAATTGTTTTTTCTTATATCCTAACAGCTGCAAAACAAATGATGGTTTACCAGGCAGCTCTGAGAAAAAATGCTGACAAGATAAGTGCGAATCAGAGGCAAATTGCATACCTTATGAAGCAGAATGAGCAGGTCGAGGAGGAACAGGTCAAACTTCGTTCAAAAGAGGAAGAAACGCAGAAGCGCCTGAACAGTTACCTTGGATTGTAATATGGTTAATAAAAAGTTTTATTTTTTTGAAATGTTTCCTTTCTTTTTGAGATAGATTTTTAGGTTTTTCAACACATCTAACTTCACATCTAACACATCAACATCAACACATCTAACTTCATAATAAGCAAAATCATTTTATACTATTATTTTATTTAACACAAAACTAGGACAAACTAAAGTACACAGACACAGTCACGACGAACACAAACTAAACTGTTGAAAAATGAACATAACAAAAGCAACAATAGATATATATAGATATAGAGAGAGAGAGAGCAAGAAAGAGAGAGAGAGTGCAGATTTGCTCTTGCATACAGGCTAATGGTTGCAGTATAATGGTTGCAGTATAAAGGCCGCAAATCAGGGTTTAACATAAAGTTCATTGTTTTAGTTACACTTGCTGTTACGATCCGGTCTGGTAGCTTGTAGCGGAGGCTGTTGGTGGATCCGCTGTGCCAGAGAGGTCATGAAGCATTACTCAGCATGGAGGCAGCAGCAGTAGTATTAAAATGTAATGTAACTAGAAAAGATACAATTTCAGGGTAAATTGTGCGGCGTGGTCTTGCCTCCACCAATACTACTGACTGGAGACGGGGCCCCTGGAGATGTAAATGTGATCCAACCGTGTGTCAATCCAGTTCGGTCCATTGCCCCATCAAAAACTGCTCCATCAAAAACTAGCCCATCAAAACTGCACCATAAAAACTAGGGCTGCGCATCTTCACCCGTCTCACGATTCGATGCAATTTCAACTGGAGGCCGGGGAGTTGCCTGCTCCAACCGGCTGACAATGCCTGCCTGCAGTTCCTCCATCCGGCGCTGCCTCCGGCTGGCTGGGATGAACTGCTCCACTTTCCCCTTGCACCTGGGATCCAAAAGGGTGGCCATCCAATAATCATCCCTGCCCTTGATGGTCTTAACCCGGGGGTCCCTCCTGAGGCATCTCAGCATGTGGGCAGCCATGGGGAAGAGCGCAGCCCGCTGTGACTCCTCACTGCTGCCCAGGTCAATGAGGTCAGACTCTTCATCCCTGAGGCGCTGCTGCTCATGCTCAGAGATGCCCAACCCCCGGACTATCGGTGCCCCCAACACCGGCTCTCCCTCCTGACCAGGCCCTGACTCCAGGACGACACCAGCAACCTCCTCCTCATCATCATCATCATCATCCTCCTCCTCGTCCTGGCCCTGGTCTCGGTGGAGCAAGGCACTCTCCCCAGCTTCGAGCAGGCGATCTAGTGTCCTCTCCAGCACGAACACTATAGGGAGCACGTCATTGAGGCCGACATGCTCCCTGCTGACCATCTTGGTCGCCTGCTCGAAAGGGCCCAACACCTGGCAGACCTGGTGTATCTGCCCCCACTCCGCACAGGTGATGTACGGGAGTGTTGGTGCTGGGCCGGCAGTGGGTTGCTCCAGCAGGTACTGCCTCACCGCCCTTCGCTGCTCCCACAACCTCTCCAGCATGTGGAGGGTGGAGTTCCACCGCGTCACACTGTCCACAATCAGCCTGTGAGGGGACAGCCTGTTGACCCGCTGCCACTTGGACAGGGACGCGGTAGCGGTTGGGGAGTGCCTGAAGTGGCTGGCAATCCTACGCACCCTTAGCACAATGTCACTCAACCCAGGATAGGTGCGCATGAACTTCTGCACCACTAGGTTGAGGACATGTGCCAGACAGGGCACGTGAGTCAGACTGCCAGCCTGAAGGGCGGAGAGTAGGTTGCTGCCGTTATCACAGACAACCATACCTGCCTGGAGCCTTCGGGGTGTCAGCCACTTCTGGACCTGAGCCTGAAGTGCGGTCAGCACTTCTTGTCCAGTGTGTCTCCGGTCCCCTAAGCTAACAAGCTGGAGCACGGCCTGACAGCACACGTGCACCACACCTGAGTAGCTATGGGGGCGCTTGCTGGGAGGCTCAGCAGCTGCGGAGACAGAGGCTTGACGGAGACCAGCAGTTCTCCCCTGGACACCCCGGGGCGGCACCACAAAATCTGTTGCCGCCGATCCCTCCCCGGTGCCTTGGAGGGAAACCCAATGGGCAGTGAAACTTATGTAGCGCCCCTGCCCATGCCTGCTGGTCCAGCCATCCATTGTCAGATGCACCCTGTCGCTGACAGCGTGATCCAGCGACAGGGTTACATTCTTCACAATATGCTGGTGTAGGGCAGGGACACCAGTCCTGGCAAAGAAATGGCGGCTGGGGACACGCCATTGGGGTTGGGCCTGCTCCAACATCTGCCTGAAGGGGTTGCTGTCCACGATGTTGAAGGGCAGAAGATGTTGGGCAATAACCTTTGCCAGGAGCCCATTGAGGGAACGCACACGTCGGTCTCCGGTGGGGAAGGGAGTGTTGCGTTCAAAGGCGTCTGAAATCGTCGCCTGGCGCCGGATGGCAGTGCGGGACACAGACGCGGAGGGTGCTGTCAAAGTAGAGGTCTGGATGCTGGTACCAGTACCTCTACTAGAGGGAGCGGGGGGGCATGACCTGCTGGGAAGAGATGAAGCTGTGGCAGGGGCTGCTGTACCCTGCTCACTTGTGGTGGTGGCGCTGCTACCACCACCACGCTTCATCTCGTCATGCACCCACCAGTGGTTTATCCTCAGGTGCTGGTTCAGGGCTGTGGTACCCACCCGAGCCAAATGCTTCCCTCTCTTCACCCTGACTGAACAGATCCGGCAGATGGCCACTAGAGGGTTGTCTGCCACCAGGGTGAAGTAGGCCCAGACAGGTGACTTCAGCGCCACCCTCCTGTCAGATGGGGTGACGCTGACTTGCACCTGCTGGGACTCGGTGCGCACAGGTGGAGCTGCCTGCTGCTGCTGCTGCTGTTGCTGCTGACACCTCCTGCTGCCATCTCCAGTGGAGACCCTGACGCTGGTCTCCCTGGTGGTGACCTGGCGCACCGTTTCCCCAGGGTGCCTACCTTCCCCGTCGTCACTGTCGCAGTGAGCCGACGAGCCAGATGGCAACCATGATGGGTCACCCTCCTCTTCGCCCCCAGAGATGTCAGACCAAGGGCTGAGATGTTGTGGTCTGAGGGAACCAGCTGACATGGAGCCGATAGCCTGGCTCCGCTGTCCCCTCACCCACGCCTGGGTCTGACTAGGTGCTGCTGTTTCCTGCACCAAAACAGCAGCACCACTTTGAAGGGATGTCTCTGGGATACTGACAGCAGGTATCCCATCCTCCTCGTCCATCCCTTCAAAAAGGTCCTGACCATCAGGACAGAGCTGGAGCTCTGCCCGATGCATGGCCTCCACCAAGACATCCCTCTCACTGTCGCTGTCGAACAGTAAGATGCTGGACTCTTGGGGGCTGGGGGGGGTACTACAGGCACCGGTGTAATGGTGGTACTACTGGCAGTCGGGACCGACGACTCAGTGGCACTGCTGTGCCCCATGTAGTCCACCACTACTTGAGCCTGAGATGGCAATATCGGGCGGCTGCCCGATGTAAAAAAATCCCGCATGAGGCGGAGTCCCCTTCCACCCGATCCTCTACCACTAGTAGGGGGACGAGAGGTACCCCGTGCTGGCAGCGACCCAGCACTGGGAGTAACTCCCCTACCCCTGCTGCCACGGCCACGGATGCCGCTCATGATTGCTGATGTGTGTGGGGGGGGTAAACTTTATTGGGGGGGGGGGGAAATGTGTGGAAAATGTTTTTTTGTGTTTTTTTAAAAGACAGGTACGCAGACAAAGACGTACACAGACAGCTACTAAACTATAATAAAACTAGTACACCAAAGACAAGGACTACAAAAAATAAAAAGAAATGCACTAAACAAACACTAACTGCTTACACAAACGTATATGACTATAAACTAAAGCTAATTTTTTATTATTTTTTTTTTTAAAACACTAACTGACAAGGACTACAACTACAAAAAAAAATTCACTAAAGAAACACTAACTATTAACTAATAACTTTTTTTTTTTTTTTTTTTTTAAACACAGAACACAGACACTAAACACACACTAAAGTAAGCTAGCTGGAATAAATGTACACCAACAGTATGTACACTTACTATACAGAAATCTAACTAAAATGAATAACACAAAACTTAGCTTTTACAAAAACTCTTGGGCCTTTTGCTTTGCAAAATGCAAAAGCTAATCAGGAAAATATGCACTTAAATCAATAAGAAGCAATCAAAACCTATGCTGCAAGATACTGCAGTAACACAAGCTGAACAACACAGCACAAAACTTAGCTTTTAAAAAAGCTCTTGGGTGTATTGCTTTGAAAAAAGCAGTTTATAAACTGGAAAATATCCACTGGAATCAGTAAGTAGCAAATAGCAACGATAAAGCACAATGCTGATGATGCAAGATGCAAAATACCAGCAACACAGACACAGTCTCCACACTATCTAGCCAACTTCTGGATCTGCAATGAAATGCTGCTGGGAGTGACCTTATATAATGCCCGTACAGGCAGGTTCCTATTGGTTGCTAACCTATCACAAGTGTGGAAGGAGAACTCTGATTGGCTCTGATGCAGAAGGGCGGAGTAAATAATCGCGCAATATTCCGATTGCCGAATATTCGCATTGCGAATATTCGGCAATATAAAACGATCGCTTCAGCTACTCGGACCAAGGTCTCTAATAATAACAGCAATGCTTTTAGACGTCGAAGGAGATCACTAGGATGTGATCTGTTTTAAAAATGAAACTGAAATAATCGCTCTGAGGCGGAAGATAGGGCGGAGAAAATAATCGCGCGATATCGCTATTGTCGCATAATCGCATTGCGATTTTTCGGCAATATAAAATGATCGCTGCAGCTACTCGGCCCAAGGTCTCTAATCATACCAGCAATGCTTTTAGACGTCGATGGGGATCACTAGGATGTGATCTGTTTTAAAAATAAATTTTGAAAAATCTGAATATTCGGAATTGCGAATATTCACCGCGATATTCGAGATATTGCGCGATTACTCGAATATGCAATATTCGATCCGAATATTCGCAATTCGAATATTCGTAAGCAACACTACTCACCACCTGGTTTCAACTGTCAGTATAGTAACTAGGGTTGTCCAGATACCGATACTAGTATCGGTATCGGGATCGATACCGAGTATTTGCGGTAGGAGTACTTGTACTCGTGCAAATGCTCCCGATACCTAAATAGAATACTTTTTTTGTATTTATCAACATGTTCTGTGAAAATTCTTTGAGTTTTTTACTACTGCGTGACAAGAAAATAAAAAAAATTTTTATTCATTTTTACTCATTTTTATTCTTTTATAATGTCTTGAGTTAGAGTTCTTCATAATTCTAAAGAAAATATTCTTAGTCTGTATTGTGGTTTGAAAACTGTCGCATGACATTTAAAAAAAGTATCGGTATTCGGTATCGGCGAGTACATGAAAAAAAGTATCGGTACTTGTACTCGGTCCTAAAAAAGTGGTATCGGGACAACCCTAATAGTAACTTTCCACACTCTCCCATGATCAACACATGAACCAAGCTCTGCTTAGCCACGTCCCTAAGCTTTTCGTCATTTCCGACTTCATCAATGGGGATTGACGATATGGTGCGGTATCTCGGCTTTTCTACTCATTACCTCCTTACCCTCAAACAACTACCGGGTTTTGATTGTCCACTGCATAGTAAGAATTGATTATTGGTTGGTAAACTAATAATAATGTCACAAAACTTTTAGAATACTACGTTAACTGTAGAGGGGCTGAGCTCAGAAAGCAGCCTATTACTATGTACACACTTTCATAAAAGCATCATTGTATTCATACTGAGGTTTAATTTACCAAGTGTCACTTGCTGCATTAGAGTCCCACAGCCTGTAGCTGGTGGAGATGGGGACTCCTATGTATCACCCCCCAGAGGAGTCAATGGAGGGCATATGTTTTTGTGTTTATTTTTCAAAATCCTTTAAAGCAAAACTCTAGCAAAAATAAGATAAACATTAACAGCCCTTTAAAAGGTAAAATAAAAAGAACCTTTTTGCTGAAATATTCACCTACACCACAGAGCTGTCCCTTGCAATACTATTATTATTCAACCTACTACCCCTGGCCCAGACAGTAATGAACCTGCTCCAGTTGTGCCCAGACAGTAATAGAAGCAGCACATTCCTGAGCTCATCCCATTGTTACTCTTTTATTTAACTATCAGCATGCTCTGATCGGCTCCTTGTGATGCCTTGCCATACAGGGACAGCAACAAGCTAATACCAAATGTCATGGTCGTGGCCGACCACCAGGTGGCGCTAGCGTTGCAACGGCGCGCACAGGGGCGCCGGGAGCGCGCATTCGCGGCACTTCGACGTGCACACGCACGGGCACGCGCACGCGCGGCACGTCGGCGCGCACGGGAGCGCGCATTCGCGGCAGCGGCGCGCGGGCACGTGAGGACGCCATTTTGGCGCCAGTTCAGGCTATTTAAGGGAGCTCTTCCCATGGCCTCTTGCTGCTCGATCATCAGCGTTCCTGATACCTGCCTGAAGACCCGTTACCTGATTGACCCCTGTTCCGTGATCCCGGCTTGTCTTGACCCTTCTGATTGCTGCCCGCCCTGACCTCGGACTGTCTGACGCTGCCTCTGCCTTGCCCTGTACCAGTGACCGCCTGCCTGTTGCCGACCCGGCTTGAATCACGACTCTGCTGCTGCCTTATCCCTGAACCTGATCCGTCTGCATCCGTACTACAGGACACCTTCCTCCTGCTGTCTGCCAGCCATCTGCACCAGCTCCAGTTACCTGACAGTATCCGTACTACAAGACACCTTCCTCCTGCTGTCTGCCAGTCATCTGTACCAGCTCCAGTTGCCTGTCAGCATCCGTACTACAGAACACCTTCCTCCTGCTGTCTGCCAGCCATCTGCACCAGCTCCAGTTACCTGACAGTATCCGTACTACAAGACACCTTCCTCCTGCTGTCTGCCAGTCATCTGTACCAGCTCCAGTTGCCTGTCAGCATCCGTACTACAGAACACCTTCCTCCTGCTGTCTGCCAGCCATCTGCACCAGCTCCAGTTACCTGCCAGCATCCGTACTACAAGACACCTTCCTCCCGCTGTCTGCCAGTCATCTGCACCAGCTCCAGTTGCCTGTCAGCACCCGTACTACAGAACACCTTCCTCCTGCTATCTGCCAGACACCCGCACTAGCTTCAATTACCTGTCGGCGTCAGTGCTACAGCATACCTCCAGTAAGACTGATACCGTGTCTGCACGACATCCCCGCCAGGCGCTAGTGTGACTCTAGACTCCAGTACCTCCTGTCTGCACTACCAGGGGTTCCGGGGTCAGAGGAGCAAGAGTGGCCACTCCCGCACGTCAGGCTCTGCTCAGCACCAGGTACGTGACAGTATCGAGCAGCCATGTCTGAGCCTGCACAGGGAGTGGACCCTATGTCTGAACTCTGTCACCATTTGGATGGCTTAACGCAAGCAGTCAGGGCCCTGCAAGAAGGCTACACCCGACTTGAAGACCGCGTCCAGGCCTTGTCCGCAACCTCCTCTACTTCCGCTTCGGGTACTTCTTCTTCTCCCTCTGTCATCATGCTACCACCTGAGCCCAAAGTACCCATGCCAGAGAGATTTTCCGGGGAAAGAAGCAAGTATAGGGCCTTCCGGAATGCATGTGAACTATATTTTGCACTCCAGCCTCGAACCTTCTCATTAGAGGCCACCAAGGTCGGGTTTGTCATTTCTCTGCTAACCAGCGAACCGCAGGCCTGGGCCCACCGGCTCTTGGAGCAAAAGGACTTATGTCTTGACCGTCTAGATACGTTTTTTCAGGCCATGTCCTTGCTGTACGAGGACCCTCACCAGGCCGCTACAGCAGAAGCCGCTTTGCACGCCCTCCAGCAGGGTCGCAGACCTGCAGAGGACTATGTATCCGAGTTCAGAAGGTGGAGTGCGGACACTAACTGGAACGACGCGGCGCTCTGCTACCAGTTTCGTCTTGGCCTCTCTGAGACACTTAAGGACGAGCTTGCTCGAGTGGGGGTCCCTGGAACTCTGGAAGCTCTCATTAATCTAGCCATCCAGATTGATCGGCGCCTAAGGGAGCGCAGGACTGAACGTACCACAGGTCCGACCCGTCCAACATGGATGCTGCCTAGGGTCCCTACCTTTCCTAATCCGATTCCTTCTGCCTCGCTTCCCTCCTCCAGAGACATACCAGAACCTATGCAGCTGGGTCTGATTCGTCCATCCCTCACATCCGAGGAACGACTTCGTCGCCGAATCAACAACTTGTGCCTCTACTGCGGAGAGCCCGGCCACTATGTGAGGACCTGCCCAGCAAAGTCCCGTAAGTCCACTTCCTTGTCCTCTGTCCATACACCTGTTGTCCTCAACAATTCTACTCACCTGGCTGTTCCTGTCTTGTTCCAGCTTCCAGGAGGGGTCATCCGGACCAGCGCCATACTTGATTCTGGGGCCTGTAGCTGCTTCATGGACTCTGCCTTTGCCACCCTACACCAGATTCCGTTGCGCCCAAGAGCTGTGGGACTGTCTGTGCACCTGGCTGATGGGTCAGCTCTAAGATCCGGCCCTGTTACCCAAGAAACTGTACCTATCGCCACCACTATCTTAGACTCTCATCGGGAATTTCTGTGCCTGGATGTTATTGTGTCCCCTTTATTCCCCATAATTCTGGGTATGCCTTGGCTCCGGGCTCACAACCCACAAATAGACTGGACTACCGGGGAGATTCGTTTTAGTTCCGCCTACTGCCAACTACACTGCCTGCAAGTGTCCTCCTGTTCCCCCTCTCTGCTTTGCATGGACTCTGACATTGAAACCCGCCAAGCCGTCCCCGAAGAGTACCATGAATTCCTGGACGTATTTAGTAAAAAAGGGGCTGACACCCTCCCTCCGCACCGGCCCTATGACTGCCCAATTGAGCTTCTCCCTGGGGCTGAAGTCCCCTTCGGCAGGATTTTTCCCCTGACGGAGCTAGAGCTGGAGAATCTGAAGACCTACCTTGATGACAATCTCAAGAAGGGGTTTATCCGCCCCTCCACCTCACCAGCAGGAGCAGGAATTTTTTTTGTCGAAAAGAAAGATCATACACTCCGCCCTTGTGTGGATTACCGTGAGCTTAACAAGGTGACGATCAAAAATCGGTACCCCCTTCCCTTGGTACCGGAATTATTTCAGAGACTTGGAGCCGCAGTCATCTTCACGAAACTCGATCTGCGGGGGGCCTATAACTTGGTACGAATTCGGGACGGCGATGAGTGGAAAACTGCCTTCCGCACCCGCTTTGGCCATTTCGAATACCTGGTGATGCCATTCGGACTCTGTAACGCCCCCGCTACATTTCAGCACTTCGTGAATGACATCTTTAGAGACTATCTGGATCTGTTTGTTGTGGTATATCTCGACGACATCCTTATCTTTTCCCCCTCTATTGACAGGCATCGGGAACACGTTAAGAAAGTCCTCAGGCGACTTCGAACTCACGGACTTTATGCCAAGCCTGAAAAGTGCGAATTCGAACGTGTGAGCATACAATTTCTAGGTCTGATCATTTCCGTAAAAGGTATCGAGATGGACCCACAAAAGGTCGCAGCAATTCTTGATTGGCCCGCGCCCTCAGACAAGAAAGGTATACAACGGTTCATCGGATTTGCGAACTTTTACAGGAAGTTTATCAAGGGATTTTCCGGCATTATATCTCCTATAACCAGCCTGACCAAACAAACTGTCCGCTTCCGATGGTCTCCAGAGGCCCAGGTAGCCTTCGAGACCCTGAAGAAGTTGTTTACATCGGCACCTGTCCTTAAACACCCTGACGCTAGTCTGCCCTACATCCTGGAGGTGGATGCTTCGGAAACGGCAGTGGGAGCTGTTCTTTCCCAGAGACAGGGGCCAAAGGCTCTTCTGCACCCGGTCGCCTTTTTCTCTCGAAAATTGTCCGACGCGGAAAAGAACTACGATGTGGGGGACCGAGAACTCTTAGCGATTAAGGCCGCACTGGAAGAGTGGCGGTACCTGTTGGAAGGTGCAGCTCATCCGATCCTGGTCTATACGGACCATAAAAACCTGGAATACCTGAAGGTAGCTAAAAGGCTAAGGCCACGACAGGCCAGATGGGCACTTTTCTTTACCAGGTTTACCTTCCACATAACCTATAGGCCTGGATCTAAGAACACCAAACCCGACGCCCTTTCGCGGATGTATTGCGATCCTGAAACGTCCGCCCCTCCAGACACTATCCTATCCTCTGGGAATTTTCTGTTGTTGCAAGACGACCTAGTGGCTCGAATCAAGCAAGCCTCTGCAGGAATTCCCTCTCCCTCGGACACAGATCTGCAGATTCGGGACGGTCTGTTATGGCATGGCAACAAGATCTTTGTACCCGAGGACTTGCGGGTCACTGTCCTGAGCCTCTGCCATGATCATGTACTGGCTGGTCACTTTGGGGCACAAAAGACTTCGGAACTTCTACAGCGCACGTTCTGGTGGCCCCAACTTGTGAAGGACTGCAGAAGCTATGTGGAATCGTGCACCACGTGCATCCGCAATAAAGGGAGCAAATCCAGAGCTTGGGGATTGTTAAGGCCTTTACCCGTACCAGAGAGACCATGGCAAATGATCTCCATGGATTTTATTGTTGAACTGCCACCCTCCGAAGGGTTCACGACTATCTTCGTAACAGTAGATAGACTATCCAAGATGGCACATTTTCTGCCCATGAAGGGTACACCCTCTGCCCCAGAAACTGCCAAGATCTTTATTAAAGAAGTTGTGCGGCTCCACGGTATTCCTGCAGATATCGTTTCTGACCGGGGGGTGCAATTCACCTCCAGGTTCTGGAGGGCACTCTGCAAATCCCTCAAGATTGGGCTGTCCTTCTCATCCGCCTATCACCCTCAGTCGAACGGCCAGACCGAGAGGACAAACCAGACACTAGAGCAATACTTACGTTGTTTCTCTTCGTTTTCTCAGGAAGATTGGGCCTCTCTATTACCGCTGGCCGAATTTGCATATAATAATTCAGTCCACTCTGCTACTAAGCAATCTCCCTTCTATGCGAATTATGGTTACCACCCATCATTTCTGCCTAACTGTGCTCCGGAGTGTGCGGTGCCTGCCGTACAAGAGACATTAAACTTCTTTAGCACTAACAACAAGCTACTGCAAGGAACCATGGCAAGGACGCAGGAGCACAATAAAGAGATCTTTGATAAGAAGCGGACGGGTGAACTCAATCTGGAACCCGGAGACCTGGTGTGGTTGTCCACCATTAATTTGAAACTTTCCTGCCCATCTAAGAAACTAGGACCTAAATTTATGGGGCCTTTTCCGATCAAGAGGAGGATTAATAGTGTGGCCTACGAGCTAGAACTGCCAGACTCACTCCGCGTTCATCCAGTCTTCCATGTCTCCCTCCTCAAACCTGATGTTGCTAATCCATTCCCGGGAGGAAGCACCGACCCGCCCGAGCCGGTCTTAGTGAATGGAGAGGAAGAATTCGAGGTGGAGTCTATTGTAGACTGCAGGAGAAGGCACAACCAGGTCCAGTTCTTGGTAAAATGGAAGGGTTATGGCCCTGAAGAAAATTCGTGGGAACCTGAGCGTAATATCCACGCTAAGAGACTGGTCCGGTCTTTCAAGGACGCTCATCCACTTAAGATGGCCCAGTTGGGCATCCGGAGGCTGCCCATTGGGAGGGTGCAATGTCATGGTCGTGGCCGACCACCAGGTGGCGCTAGCGTTGCAACGGCGCGCACAGGGGCGCCGGGAGCGCGCATTCGCGGCACTTCGACGTGCACACGCACGGGCACGCGCACGCGCGGCACGTCGGCGCGCACGGGAGCGCGCATTCGCGGCAGCGGCGCGCGGGCACGTGAGGACGCCATTTTGGCGCCAGTTCAGGCTATTTAAGGGAGCTCTTCCCATGGCCTCTTGCTGCTCGATCATCAGCGTTCCTGATACCTGCCTGAAGACCCGTTACCTGATTGACCCCTGTTCCGTGATCCCGGCTTGTCTTGACCCTTCTGATTGCTGCCCGCCCTGACCTCGGACTGTCTGACGCTGCCTCTGCCTTGCCCTGTACCAGTGACCGCCTGCCTGTTGCCGACCCGGCTTGAATCACGACTCTGCTGCTGCCTTATCCCTGAACCTGATCCGTCTGCATCCGTACTACAGGACACCTTCCTCCTGCTGTCTGCCAGCCATCTGCACCAGCTCCAGTTACCTGACAGTATCCGTACTACAAGACACCTTCCTCCTGCTGTCTGCCAGTCATCTGTACCAGCTCCAGTTGCCTGTCAGCATCCGTACTACAGAACACCTTCCTCCTGCTGTCTGCCAGCCATCTGCACCAGCTCCAGTTACCTGACAGTATCCGTACTACAAGACACCTTCCTCCTGCTGTCTGCCAGTCATCTGTACCAGCTCCAGTTGCCTGTCAGCATCCGTACTACAGAACACCTTCCTCCTGCTGTCTGCCAGCCATCTGCACCAGCTCCAGTTACCTGCCAGCATCCGTACTACAAGACACCTTCCTCCCGCTGTCTGCCAGTCATCTGCACCAGCTCCAGTTGCCTGTCAGCACCCGTACTACAGAACACCTTCCTCCTGCTATCTGCCAGACACCCGCACTAGCTTCAATTACCTGTCGGCGTCAGTGCTACAGCATACCTCCAGTAAGACTGATACCGTGTCTGCACGACATCCCCGCCAGGCGCTAGTGTGACTCTAGACTCCAGTACCTCCTGTCTGCACTACCAGGGGTTCCGGGGTCAGAGGAGCAAGAGTGGCCACTCCCGCACGTCAGGCTCTGCTCAGCACCAGGTACGTGACACCAAGTCTGATTTACATACCTAGCTTTCTTATATTTAAAAACAATGTATTAATGATGCATTAAAGTAGGGAGGAGCTTCGTGTTCGAGTCGATAGTATGTTCGACTCGAACATCGTATGTTCGATCGTTCGTCGAAATACGAACAAAACGGGTCGTTCGCGCCATGGCCCATAATTCACTGTGCGCTGATGATAATTTGCATGCTGATGATTGGCCAAGCATGCACTATGACCCGCATGCTTGGCCAATCACAGCGCCGTCAGTACAGAGAGCCAGGATGGCTTTGGCCAATTATGGCTCCGGGCTTTTTAGCCTGCAGGGCGGCCTCATGTAGTGTGTTGCGGCGCTGGTTAGATATCAGTCTCAGAGAGAGAGAGAGTCTATTTGTTTTCTTGCTAGATAGAGCAGGCATATATGTTGTACATATATTTATACACTGTATAGTTTAGCTAGATCAGTTCTTCCTAATTTACTGGCAGGTAGTTGATTGTGCTAGCTGCAGTATTCTCATGTGGTGTATTGCCTGTGTCCTCTGCAGTGTGCACCATAAAGCTACACAGGCATACTATAGACACCCAGCAGGTACAATATTTAAAGGATTTTTTCTTTTTTTCTTTTTATTTAAGCATCATAATGCTTAAATAAAAAAAAATAAAAAAATGAAAAATTCCTTTAAATATTGTACCTGCTGGGTGTCTATAGTATGCCTGTGAAAATGTCTTTGAAAACCATTTTTTTTTAAATGGTCGTTTTTTCTGGAGCAGTGATTTTAATGATGCTGCATCATTAAAATCACTGCTCTAGAAAAAACGACCGTTTTTAAAACTTTTTTCCATTGATACATGTTCCCTGGGGCAAGACCCAGGTTCTCAAAGACGTTTTCCGACAATAACTTGCATATATAAAATGAGCACTTTTGAATTCGAACAGTCGAGTCCTATTGACGTCAATGGGGTTCTAAATATTCGCGCGAACGTTCGGTCCGTTCCAAGGTTCTGGTGCGAACCAAACGCAGGGGTGTTCGGCTCATCCCTAGATTAAAGTACTGTAGATTTCTAGTATAAACTTAAGTAGTTTTAAAAATGCTCCCCCCTCCTACTAACACCTATGCTGACTAACTTGTGTAAGAAAGATGTGAAGCCAGACTCTGGTCTACAGCAACATGAAGGAGGAAACCATGACCTCTGTTTCTCTACTTTTTACTGCAATGCTGATACTATGCTGCCTCATTCCCTCCAACCAGCAGGGGGAGAGCAATATCAAACTAGCCCATAGACTTCAATGCAGAGAGCAAATATATGAGTTGTAATTCGAGAAAGCAGCCATGCAATTACACTACAGTTCTCAAAAGGCACCAAGGAGAAGGGGAGGGGTGAGATGGTTTTTACTGGACTGACCAGGAAAATTTGTGCTCTTGACACCAGGCACTTGGGGAGTTCAAATCTGCATCCAGGGTTAGCAGCTGGCAGGCAGCTTTGGGAGAGATTGGTCAGGAGGCCCAGGAGGACAGTTCCCAAAAGGCACCAAAGAGCAAGGGCAGGGTGAGACAGTTTTTATTGGACTGCCCAGGAAAATTCACATTCTTGACGCCAGGGACTCAGGCAGTGCACATCTGCATCCAGGGTTGGCCACTGCCAGGCACTGTCAAGAGAGGTCAGTTGGAAGGCACAGAAAGTCAGGGAAAATATGACCTTGTTGCACAATTCAGACTGCTGTGTTTGAGCCGTGCCATTGTCACAGGGGATCTGGAGAGACTTCTTACCCACAGCTTCTGAATGCAAGTCTTCCGAAGCATCAGTGGGGCACCCAACCTCTACTAAAAAGCATCCAGCTGAATCGCTGAGACAAATGAGATGGCTCATTAGCCCCCCTCCTGTTAGCAGGCCAGGACCTGAGACTTTAAAGGCAGGACATTAAGCATACAAAATAGCATCTGTGCTTTTCCTAGGCTACATTTATATCCACTTTTGAAAATAATTCTGTGCCTTTCCTGTTACATCTTTACCTTACTTGTTGCTACTCCTCTCCCCTGCAGCCACCACTGGCAGACACAGGAGATTACATGACCAGAGCTGGCTGAAAATAGATAAGTATACAAATCTTTCTTACACAAGTTAGTCAGCATAGGTGTTAGGAGGGAGCAGGGCCACCATCAGGGGGTACAGGCATTACACCTGTAAGGGTCCCCAGGGGCCTGGATGGGAACCCCCTAAAAAAAAAAAACCCTATTTTTTTATTTATTTTTTATAAAAATATATATTTTTTAATATATTTTTATTTTATTTTTTATTAAAGGGACAATTTTGTTTCTTTTATTATTTTTTAGGGGTCCAGAGGTCCCCAGGGCCCCAGATAGCAACCCCCTCTTTTTTATTTAATTTTTATAAAAATATATATATTTAATATATTTTTATTTTATTTTTTAATAAAGGGCCAATTTTTTGGTCCGGAGGTCCCCAAGGCCCCGGAGGCCCCCAGGGCCCCAGATTGCAACCCCCTCTTTTTTTATTTATTTTTTATAAAAATATATATTTTTTAATATATTTTTATTTTATTTTTTTATTAAAGGGCCAATTTTTTTTCTTTTATTATTTTTTAGAGGTCCGGAGGTCCCCAAGGGCCCGGAGGCCCCCAGGGTCACAGATGGCAACCCCCTCTTTTTTAAATTTATTTTTGATAAAAAAAATATTTTTTAATATATTTTTATTTTATTTTAAAAAAATTTAGTAGTCTGGAGGTCCCCAGGGGCCCAGAGATCCCCAGGGCCCCAGATGACCCCCCCTTTTTTTTTCTTTCTTTTTTTTTATGAAAAAAGGGGGAGATTATATATATATATATATATATATATATATATATATATATATATAATTATATATAATTATTATTAAATGGTCCAGAGGTTAATTTTTGTATATTCTTTTTCTTTCTTTTTTTATATAAATATATATTTATTAAAGGGCTCAGGGGTCCCCAGGACCCCATGTGCCAAACCCCCTTTTTTCATAAATGTTTATTTTTTTATTTTTGTTTATAAAAAAATTTTATTTGTTTTTATTAAAGGGCCCAGAGGTCCCCAGGGCCCTGGAAGGCAACACCCCCCCCTTGTTTTTTTTTATAATTTTTTATATATATATATATATTTGTATTTCTTTTTTATGAAAGGGCCAGAGGTTTCTTTTTATTAAAGGGCCCAGAGGTCCCAGATGGAAAACCCCCTTTTTTTGTAATTTCTTTTTATAAAAAAAAAAGTTTATTAAAGGGCCCAGAGGTCCCCAGGGCCCCAGATATTAACCACCCTTTTATATTTTTCTTTATTTCTTCTTTTTTCGTAAAGCCCCCCGCCCCCCCCCCCCCCCCGCTTCTCAATTCGCAGCAGCCCCCCCGCTTCTCAATTTCAGATGGCAGCACTCACCGCCCCCCCCCCCGGTTCTCCAGGGGGCCCATGCCTGAAGCTGTGTAAGGGGCCCCCTGGGAGGGAGCATTTGTAGAACTAGTTAGGTTTATCCTGTAATTTACTTAGTCAGCATAGGTGTTAGGAGGGAGCATTTGTAAAACTAGTTAGGTTTATCCTGTAATTTACTTTGGTGATTACAGAGTTTTATTAAAGAGCAGCTTCACCCTGGTCATTTTGTGTCCCGACCCTTAATTTTTCATGCCAAAGTCTTTAGATATCTTTAGAAAACATGCTCTCGGGGCTCTGCCAATTCCAATACTTGGAATAGTTTGGCATCATGTCTGTGCATGTGCAGAATCTTGCATCGCACAAGCACCCCTCATCAAAGCACTGACCCTAGAATGTGGGGTGCAGAAATCCCAGGAGGCATGGGTGTCTATATTATTATAGCCTAGGCGGGGAAAAAATAATTGCTGGGCTGCAGGGCTAAAAGGGTAATACATTTTTGCAGAAGTGAGAAATTGTTCTCAATCTCCAATTCTGAAAGGTCTGATTTAATTTTTGTCACATATCTTCCCTGAGTGGAGTCCATGGACATCCTCCAGTTTCTGTGGTTATACCGGAATGATGCCTGCACCTACATATGCATCATATGTATGTTTTCAACCTGGCGACTCCCTAACATGCAGAAGTGATCTGAGTGAGTAATTAGCTATGCAATCACTTTTGCAAGTCCCCTTACCGCTGCCCCCACCTCCTCACCTGCCAAAACCAAACACGCCCAAGCCCATCTCTACTGTACAGGGCCATATTTAGCAAAGCTTGTGAAAAAAATGACATGTGTAGTCCAGTGGTCAGCAATGAGTTTCACTGGCAAGCGACAGCGAGAAAATGTAAATATTAATCAGATGCTGTTCAAATTATGTTTTTTTTTTTCTAGATACAGTAAATAAATAAAGCCTTGTACACATGATCGGTCCATCCGATGAGAACGGTCCGACGGACCGTTTTCATCAGTTCACCGATGAAGCTGACTGATGGACTGATGTGCCTACACACCATCGGTTCATGAACCGATCGTGTCAGAATGCGGTGACGTAAAACACAACGACGTGATGAAAAAAACGAAGTTGAATGCTTCCAAGCATGCATCGACTTGATTCTGAGCATGCGTGGATTTTTAACCGATGCTCATGCGTACTAACGATCGGTTTTGACCTATCGGTTAGCCGTCCATCGGTTCAATTTTAAAGCAAGCCATCTGTTTTTGGACCGAAGGATAACGGACCGATGGGGCCTACACACGATCGGTTGGGACCGATGAAAACAAACTTCCGTCCGTTTTCATCGGTTTGAACCGATCGTGTGTACGCGGCTTTAAACAATTTCTCTATTTGAATTATTTTTACTAACAAGGTAAACCGAAACTAGTAAATCTGACTTTTCAAAGAGATATATATTAATGTAGTCCCCACAGTATATTCCTGAGCTATGTAACTACAATTGCAGCTGTTCCAGGAACACCCCTGTGCTTAGGACACTATATTAACTGAAAGCATTAGAGCTCCCTTGACCTTCAATATGCTCTTCTCAATCCATCACTTAAGGTCTTGGTGTCCCACAGTTCCCGTTTATCTATGACAGTGTTGGATTGATCTTTAGGTTGGAATAATTATTTTCCTCCAAGTAAGACACCAGATACAGATCATCTGATTGACTGCTATAGTATTTCACTACAGAAAGAAATGTGGTTTTATTACCCCATCAGTGCATTTATATTTTCTATATTACCAACCTTATTATCTCTGGATATGAATAAGTATAAATATGTTTTAAAGGTTAAAGATATTCAGGTTGTATATAGCAATGCTTAAAGTGATTATAAATTATATATTTTTTTCTCTTCTTCTTGGGTCCCCCTCTGGCTCTCTGTTCAGTGCTCACTCCCGACCCCGCTGCTGCATCCATTGACACAGACAGTGGGATTTTGCCTTACCCCCGACTCATTCGTCACTGGCTTTGATTGACAGCAGCAGGAGCCAATGGCCAGTTCCCCAGCAAAGCCAGTGAGACACACATGTGAGGAGAGAGATTAACTGTAGATGTGCACAGCACAGCACTGGATTGAATGAGAGCTTAGCTAAGTAAATTGCATTAAGGTAAAAAAAATGGCTATAGAACCACTTTAAAGTGGTTCAAAAGTCATAAGTCTTTTTTATCTTTGCCTGTTGCCCCCCCCCCCCCCCCCATACATACTTGTGACTTGAGTAGTGTATCGATCCAGCTCTGTGCACATCTTGCAGGACTTCTTTCCTCTCTGTGCTTTCTCATAGGCTTGGCTGAGAGTAACAGGAGCCATTCACTCCTGCCACTGTCAGCTAAATCCAAAGAGTGGGGCTGAGTAATGTTATGTGTGTCAATGAATGCACACAGTTCGGGATTGAGCCCACAAATATGCCACCATGGGAAGCGACGTTCTATGGTGCAACACCCAGAGGAGGATGTGCCTGGAGTGCTACTGTAGGGGGACTTCAGAAGAGGAGGTTCAGGGCTACTCTGTGCAATATGATTGCACAGAGCAGGAGAGTATAATAATCTTTATTTCAAATGTTTCTAAAGCCAAAATGTTTTTATTAGTTTCAGTTAGGAAGACCTCTGCCAGTTTTTTTTTTATTTGCTGTCATGTTGGGAGGATTTCCCTTGGCTCTTTGTTCTATAGACATAATAGAAAGTGAATAGAATTTTTTTCAAGGCTATAAAAAATCCTCTCAAAATAGTTGAACTGCTTTTCCGCTGACAGCTGTAAAATGTTATACTTCTATCACTTTCCATTCTAGAGCCAGTGGTTACCTGGACAAATAGAGAGTGAATCTCCCCATTAAGAGCGCAGCCAACAATGACAACTTCAAAGAGGCTCTAAGCCTTTTCCAATCTATCCAAAACGAATTATAAAAAAAGTTTTGGTTTTAAATTTTTTTTTTAAATAATTCCTAATCTCTTAATGTAATCCTAACTCTTTAATGAGAGCTTTGTTAACCTCCTTCTGAGGGTGAATTCACACTGATGTGCGCTAAAATGCATGGAAAATGCATGTACCTTTCCATGAATTTTAGTCATTTTTAACACGTGTTGATGTATTTTGTGTATTTTGATGTGTGTTAAAGTGCGTTTTTGCCATCACTGGGGGACAGCTGTCTGGATGCTGACGCCCCACAAGACCTTGGAGCCCATCTTGGTTCAAAGCAGTGTCTATTTAAGGCTCCCGGGTTTGGCTCACATTGTGCGAGTGGCTAATGTAGGGACAGGTTCCCCCATCTGGCAGGGACAGCATAGAGCAGTTCCAGAGCAGTAGAGAAAGTGTGGGAACTATGCTATCTCAACTTAGGAAGCCTCCCTCTGCTTCACTTTTGTCATTAGCTCCCGTTGGCTGTGTCTACCCATTGGGCCTAGTTGTTCATTGTTTGAACTTTCTTAATACACTTCTTTCTTTCATCTCAGCCTCAGTGTGATCTCTGCTCACCGACACACCATAATGCCCTAAAGCAGGCTGAGGGTAGAGAGATGACAATGTTGCATTCTTTTACGCTAAAAAATTGCTGTCACCAGTCCTTTACACATCCATTTGGCAGACGTGCACAAATTGGAAAAGTGGCTAAAATGAACCCTTTGGTAGGTATGTTAGATCACATATGCCCCCAAGGGTTTATCTTTTTGAATCACGGACACTAAAGACGTATAAAACCAATATTAGAATCAAATAAGCACACTTTCTCTGCATGGTTGGTTCAAGTTTGTGAAACAAAGTATTGAAACCACTGGATCAGTGTGACAGCCAGGCACCTAGGAATGATAGAGCCAGAGGTCAACAAATATTATTATGATTGTTGTTATTGTTAATATTAGGGTTGTCCCGATGCCTCTTTTTTAGGACCGAGTACAAGTACCGATACTTTTTTTCATGTACTCGCCGATACCCAATACTGATACTTTTTTTACATGTGTCCCCAAATGCAGCCATGTCCCCCACATATGCAGCAATGTTCCCCCAGCCATATCCCCCACATATTCAGCCATGTCCCTCTAGCCATGTCCCTCACATATGCAGCCATGTCCCATGTCCCTCTAGCCATGTCCCTCACATATGGAGCAATGAGCCATGTCCCTGACATATGCAGCAATGTCACATGTCCCTCACATATGCAGCAATGAGCCATGTCCCTCACATATGCAGCAATGAGCTATGTCCCTCACATATGCAGAAATGAGCCATGTCCCTTACATATGCAGCAATGAGCCATGTCCCTCACATATGCAGCAATGAGCCATGTCCCTCACATATGCAGCAATGAGCCATGTCCCTCACATATGCAGCAATGAGCCATGTCCCTCACATATGCAGCAATGAGCCATGTCCCTCACATATGCAGCAATGAGCCATGTCCCTCACATATGCAGCAATGTCACATGTCCCTTACATATGCAGCAATGAGCCATGTCCCTCACATATGCAGCCACGTCCCATGTCCCTCTAGCCATGTCCCTCACATATGCAGCAATGAGCCATGTCCCTCACATATGCAGCAATGTCACATTTCCCTCACATATGCAGCAATGTCACATGTCCCTCACATATGCAGCAATGAGCCATGTCCCTCACATATGCAGCCACGTCCCATGTCCCTCTATCCATGTCCCTCACATATGCAGCAATCTCCGTTCAGCCATTTCCCCCATACGCAGCCATTTCCCTTACCTTTGCCTCAGAAGCCGCATGGAGAGAAAACCACAGCATTCATTTGAATAGCCCGCCCGTATAGATACTCCCCCTTGCTCGCGATTGGACAGTTCACGATCACCCATCCAATCGCGAGCAAGGGGGAGTGTCTATATGGGCAGGAACACTACAGCTATTCAAATGAATGCTGTGATATTCCCGCACATCGTTTAACCCTTTGCAGCGGCAGCGCGATGCGACGGCTTTAGATTCGGTGGCACGATTCGGCGGCGCAATGCGGCGGCAACAGCAGGGGGGCGGCGGGGAGTATTCTATTTAGGCATCGGGAGTATTTGCGCGAGTACAAGTACTAGCGCAAATACTCGGCATCGGTCCCGATACCGATACTAGTATCGGTATCGGGACAACCCTAGTTAATATTATAACTCTTATTATTATATTGGATGTATACAGTATAGCGTTTGCACAGCACTTTACAATATAAAGGGGGACAATACAGTTACAAATACAATTAAATACAAAAGGGTTAATAGGGCCCTGCTCATAAGAGTTTACAATCTAATGGCAGCCTTTGTGTTTCTTGCAGTACATATTGCCTTACAAGAGTGTGTCATGTCGGAGGGCTGTTAGGTATTTTCTTCCTTTTTGCATGCATGCTATGAAGTGACCTTGCATCAGATACATCCGGCAATGTGCAGTCTTTTTTAATTCACATGTTTAGAAATGCAAATGATACCAAAATATCAAGACACATTTTTGATGAGAGTTGGATTCTTGCCAGACTGAATGAGGTCAAATTGTGCAGTCCTGATTAAATACATTTGAGGTTCTAGTTGGAACTTGGTTACTAGCTTTGTAAGAGCTAAGAATAGTACATTTACTGCAGCAGGCTAACATGGGTAGGCTGGATCATGCACATAAACATCATGCAGCATTCAGCCGGTTCCTAGCTGCTTAAACCGGCTGGGTGATCATGTAATGTAGTTATGTAGTTATGTAATCACATGATCATAATGTCAACAAAGCTGTTATGAAGGAATTTCCTTCATAACAGCTGTGATTCCTACAGTGATGCTGTGATTGGCCCACACCTATCACATGGTACATGGGCCAATCACAGCACCCTGTACCATGTGATAGCTGTGGGCCAATTACAGCACATAATAGTAATCACAGCTGTTATGAATGGAACTCAATAATGACAGTTCAAAACATTGCTGTGAAACACAGGCAGCTCTAGGTTAGAACTGTAAACATTTTCATGAGATACAGGTGCATTATCCACTTTCATGGAGGTTAAGGAAGTAAGGCATAAGTCCATCAACACTGGTGTGGCGTTCACTGCAGAGCTGATTTTTCTGCCTGTGGAGGCTGGAATGAGGCCGATGTTGAGAGCTGGAATGCGGTACCGGGTGTGATGATGTCACTGTTGGGTTGCATGCGCACTGGTAGATGGAACTCAGGGTGCACTCCTTTGTCATCACGCCCGGCGCCACGTTCCAGTCCCCACCATTGGCTGATCAAAGCCTCAGTTATATTGCCGTGGTCCCAGAGATCCTGCTGGCTAGGATTTCTCCTCCACAGGCAGAAAAATCAGCACTTCAGAATGCCGCTCTGCAGTGAACGCCACACCAGTGTGGATGGACTCGTGCCTTACTTCCTTAACCTTCATGAAAGTGAAACATGCACCTGTATCTCATTAAAATGTTTACCGTTCTAACCTAGAGGCGCTTGTGTTTCTCTTCTCATTTGCATATCTGGAGTCTGCTTTCAACCCCCCTCCCCTCCTTAAAGGCTGCCAAGGTTGTTTTGGACTGCTAAAGTAATCTATCACTGTAACAGCATTTAAAGTGTAAAATAAGTAGTACAGTGTCACTATGGTGAAGTATGTAATTTTTTTTAAAAAAAAATTAAAAAAAATTGGGAAAAACTTTTTATTTTTATTTTAGTTTTCCAAAAAATTGTGACAAAAAAATTACAACAAACATTTAAAATCATCTCTCTCTATGAAATACAATATCCATGCTGGTTTTCCTTAAACAAACCTGTTTTTTTGCCACTGCACAACAAATTAGTCGTTTTATTTTAATGCCCCCCATCACCCCACAGGTGCCTAAAGTAATGGTAAACCATAATTTTAATAAAGTATTCTGAATCTGAATCTTTTAAATCTTGAATTACTTGCTAAATAGGCAGCTATATGATCTTTTAATCCTTGTCTATTGTCCATGTTTAGGCTGCTGCCATGACCACTGCCCCAGGTTTCTTGTATCAGGCTGGCTCCTTTCTCTTGCAGCATCCTATGGTGCCACCTTGGCAGGCAGGGACTAGAGTTGTATCTCAGTACACTGTAACATCAAAAGAAATCCGAAGCTTAGAATAGCGAAGCACTCCCATTCTCCCCTACCCTCTCCCTTCTCCAAACTAACAGACGGCACTGTCCTCTGTTAACTAATTCCTGTGATGACCAGAAGTTCCAGAAATAAGCAGTGAGAAAGCAGGAGTCAGCAGCATTGAGCGCTGTAAACTGCAAGTGCTGGGGTGCGAATTTTAACAAACATTTTACTGGGAAAAAATTTCTTGTGCTCAATGTGTTTAACTAAAAACTCTGAGGATTTAATATTGCTTTGATTGCTCTTTTCTTCTATCATCTTTTTAAAGTCTAGTTAAGGAAATTTACCGCTGGACCTGTAGGGCAGTGTTTTTCAACTCCAGTCCTCAAGGCACACCAACAGGTCAAGTTTTCAGGATTTCCCTCAGATGAAATGGCTGTGGTGATTACTAAGGCAGTGAAACTGATCAAATCACCTGTGCAAAATAATGGAAAGCCTGAAAACATGACATGTTGGTGTGCCTTGAGGACTGGAGTTGAAAAACACTGCTGTAGGGTTAACTTACTATGGGAAATTGGGAAGAGACTGCGCTAAAAATAGTAAAAAAAAGAAAGAAAAAGGAGAAATACAACGTAGTGACAGTGTAATCACTCCAGGTGCTGCGATTTGCATGTAAACAATAAATACAAGAAACAAAACATAAGAAAAATAAAAATCGCGCTACCCCAACTGGTTTGAAACAAATATATGCGAGTAAATAATCTCCAGTGGTATGTGAAAAATGGGCTAGCTGCTATGTGTAACCATGACCTATAATGGCCACTAATGCACTAAAACAGTCACCTCAAAACAGCATATAGTAGGTCCCAATCACGTGGTATCAGATCCGCATTCCTAATGGGTCTCGTTTTCAAAGGTGTTGCAGCAAGATGAATGGCCACCATGAAAAAAACATCAATAGCTCCACATGGTGTATTATCATTGGTAAAAATTTCTAAAATGCACTTAACAGTTATGCAGTATAAAATCGCCTTGAAATTTTAATGTGCCGGCCGGTACACAAAAACCCTCAGGCGCTCGTCCACTGGGGGAACGTTCAGGAACTGGGTGACAACAGCGCGTCGCTCGCCCTACATCCGTTTTGAAATACATTTTGTCTTCCAGGATGAGATTTTATTGAAAGAGGTGGCACTATAACAGTTTATTTACACGGTTAAAATATAACCACCATCTTATCATTCAACAATTGCATAACATAGAATTAAACAGTTGTACAATGATGACGTGTTTACTATCAAGGCCATCTTTTCCAACAATTAGGGGCAACCCAAAATAATTAAATATCAAAAAAAAAAAGAAGAAAAAAAACAGGTAAGAAAGCGTCTGACAGAGAGGGTCAGCCTGACATGAGTTCTGAGGAAAGAATATCAGTATCTGTTATATCGTAGCATCTGACAGTGAAGGTCGACCTGCTATCAACAAAAATCGAAATATTCCATTTATACTGTAGATTTAATTGATCCCAGGATCAAAGAAAAAGAGCAACCTCTGGGTCTCCAGCTATATCTTTTCCATAATAAAATGGCTGCGCTGAAATATAGCCAACCAGAATGGTTTTATTACTGGGCAGGACCACCACATTAATCTGGTATAGGTTGAACTTGTTTAATAAGGCCAGCCAGCGATACCATCTGGTTAGAATTTTGTAATTTAATTCTTGTGATTGGGAAGCTAAGATTGATTTTAATGTAGGAGAAAGGGCTTTATCCCAGTCCTCAGGAGCTAAATTGTTGACTAATCTCGCTCCCAGTTCAGATATAGAAAGGGCAATCAGGGAATGTCTAAGACAGGAAGGTGTTATATATTTTAAAAAGAGCATGTGGACACTTCGAGTCAGAAAGGCACAACTCCTCAAACAGTATCAGGTCCCCACAAAACCGCTCCTTACCCAACACATCATAAAAGTAACGTAGTTGAAAATATTGCAGCCACTCTCCTCTACAGGAGTGAGTGAGAAAGGGAGCTAAGCTCTGCCAAATATTTCAGGCCCTTGGGGGTGAGCCCTTGCCAAACAGGAGATTGACCTGGCGGGTTGCCAGGTGAAAGCCCTGGTTTGCCCAATATCGGAGTTAGGGGCCCCAGGTGCAAAGCACCACTATGTGTTGTAATGACCTTTTCCAAAACGTATAAAAGCGAAAAGAGCAGAAGCGTTAACTGTTGGAGGTGGGCGATCAGTTTGGAGCAACAATGGAAGGGAGGTCAATGAATCAGGTGATAAATCTGACTCAAGGAGTAACCTACTGCTTGAGGGAACCATGATGGAACCAGTACAGTACCCTACTAAGCAGTGCCGCAACATGATATAATTCCAAATATGGCAAGCCTGCACCACCAGTGTCTCGACTCTTCACCAAAATATCATACCTAAGTCAAGCCGAAAATGTGGGCTTGAATTGAATTTAAGTACTAAAGAGTGTGCCAATCTAAACAATGAGCGTAAGAACCGTATCAAAATTGTTTGAAAGATATTAAGAAATCTAGGGAGGATATCTATCACGAAGAGGGACATCAGCCCCAACCAGGAATGTTGCATTGATGACCAGCTCGTAAGACGTTGCTGCGTGGTGGACAAGAGTGGGCAGTAGTTTAACTCATACAATCTGTGAAATTGCAAAAGTATTCATATTCCAAGATATTTAATAGAGTTCTGCATCCACTAGAATGGAAATTTATCAATGAGTCTTGGGTTCCGGCAAAAAATGAGATATCTAGCCAATATGATTTTGCTGCATTCAATTTGAAATTACTTAAGGTACCAAAAAGGTTCCATAAGGGACCAATTCCTTTAAAAGGAAGGGAAAAGCTATTAGCGGGTTGTTGATGTAGAGTAGAAGGTCGACCACAAATAAGCTAACCTTATATTGCTTGCCAACAATGTCCACACTGTGCATTGCATCATTAGCACGCAAAGCCATTGCCAAATGCTCTATTGCTAGTATGTACAAGAGTTAGGAGTGTTAGTAAAAGCTGTGAAAGGATTAGAAAATAGTGATGTTATAAAGTCGTGTAAAACATCAGAGCGATATCCTCAGATGAATGCACAAGCCCCCTCTTAGGACAACAAAGTTTATAAATATACATATGTCCTAACTTTGTGCCTATTGACTTAGCTAGCGGTCATTACCAACCTCATACTTAGTTCTGCATTTACAGTCCTTATGTTGAAAATGCACCTGATCAAGGAACGAATGAAGGTCCTTGCATTCCCTTTCCAATGGTTGGAAAAGATCAAACTGTACCTTTATGAGCAAGTTCTAACACATAAACTATCTGAAAAAGCTGTGTGATATCCAAAGAGCGTTCTTTTTTCAGACGAGAACCCTCTGAGATAAGGCCTCCCATTTGATTTCTTGCACTGTTGTGAGAGACCTTACTTATGACTGCCGCGCAAATCGGTCAATCTTTTTGGAGGATTTTGTTCAACCTCCAAGAGACCATTGGTTTAGAAAAATGTGGTAAAATAATCAAGAAAAAATAGGGGGAAGTCTATATGGCAAGACCCTCTCCAGGGTCCTGAGCCTACTCCTGCTCCTAATAAATGGAAAAAGAAAAAAGGAAAGGAGAGCCTTCCATAAATTAACGCTACCAACTGAAATACGCTCAGAAAACAATCCCTAAGGGTAACATCAATTGTAGAGTAAATGCCCGATAAAGTGAGCCCACTGAAACCCCAGGAAAAGCAAGAGCCCTGGGCCTAAGATTTAGTCCAGGGATTTGTATTCAAAGGGCAAAACTTCAAGCGCCTTGAGACCACCCAAAGTGTCACTCACGGTCCCAAACTATCCACGGGGTCACTCAAAATATGTAATAAAGTAAGCTTAACACTATTGCTGTAATAGTCACACACCTCAGAACAAAAATGATAAAACATTACCCACACAAGAGAGTTGTATACCCCGCAACCCAGACCCTCTATCCCAAAAGAGCAGAATAGGCATGAGCACAAGGGGACAGTCTCCCGTTAAGCAGTAAGACCCCAATAAATGGAAGTGGGATTACGTTCATAGAGAAAAAAACAGGAGCTAATAAAGAACCCAACTCCATTTTTAAATAATTGGGTTAGGGAAAGTAACGAAAGGAGGCAATGACCTGAGCAGAGTACAAGAAGGAACCACAAACCACCAAGCATATTTTCAGCCTTGAGATAGGTGCTTAACCACTTAAGACCCGGACCAATACGCTGGTAAATGACCCAAGGTGTTTTTGCGATTCGGCACTGCGTCGCTTTAACAGACAATTGCGCGGTCGTGCGACGTGGCTCCCAAACAAAATTTGCGTCCTTTTCTTCCCACAAATAGAGCTTTATTTTGGTGGTATTTGATCACCTCTGCGATTTTTATTTTTTGCGCTATATACAAAAATAGAGCGACATTTTTGAAAAAAAACACTATTTTTTACTTTTTGTTAAAAAAAAATCAAATAAACTAAATTTTAGTCAAACATTTAGGCCAAAATTTATTTAGCCACATGTCTTTAGTAAAAAAAAAAAATCGCAATAAAAAAAAATAGCTACCTAGCGGGAACAGCGACACTAATACAGCGATCAGAAAAATGATCGCTTAGTGACGCTGGCAATAGGGAGTGAAAGGGTTAACTAGGGCGGTAATCAGGGGGTTAAAACTTTATTAGGGGGGGTGGGGGGGCTATCCTGAACCTAACACTAACTGTTTTTTACAGTGCCTGTCACACTGACACTAAATGCAGTGATTAAATCACTGCATTCAGTAACACTGTGACAGGGGGGGTGGGGGGGCGATCACAAGGGGTTAATATGCCTATGTGAGTGTGTGTCAGTGTTGTGTTGGTGCACACTTACTTGGCATGTCTTCTCTCATCAGCAGCGCTGGGAAACAGCGCTGCAATGAGAGAATACATCATTTCCTCCTTCCTGTGTAAACACAGGAGGAGGAAGTGACAGGCTGGGAGCGCGCTCCCATTGGCTGGGAGCGATCGCGGGGGGGGCGGAAAACACGGACATCCGCCCGCAGATCCCGGATCGCTCCCAGAGGTAGGGAGACCCCCGCACGCCGCGGAGGGGGTCCCGATGGGACCCCCGAACCGCACTCAGGCGGGGACGTAAATTTACGCCCTTGTGCCTGTACGAGCCATGTTGTGGCCGTATATGTGCGTGCGGGGGTCTTTAAGTGGTTAAACATACAAGAATACAGCCCCTCCCAAGGCATGGTACACCCCCTAGCGGAGCAAGACAAAAACTAAATAAAGGGAACTCGCTCCATTTCATTTTAATTGGGTCATCTATGGTGCCATAACAGAGGCCTGCTCAGGAAGTAGTCTAAACAGAGTGCTGGGCAGTGTGACACTGTTTCTCCCCTGAATACAAAGATCAGGCATTGTTTATTCCCACTGGGCATAGTCCGCCCCTTCAAAGTCTAAAGAACAGTAAACAGGCCCTTTCTTTAGAAAGTTTGGAGACCCCTGGTATAGAGAATGAACACCAATATAATTTTCCTCATTAGACAATGTGCCCATAAAATTTATACAGGCAAAACACACAGTGTGAGACCATGTTGGTAAACTAGACACTGTAATCCCATAACCCATTCAAACATTTTGAAATGGAATAACTGCAGCTGTTAGTCACAGGATGGCCCTGGTTTCCATGTATTCAGACTCCTCCCATGGTGCAGGAGATAGGGGAACACTCGCTAAATGTCTCTTGACCAGTTTTTCTAGTCCCACCCATATCTGTTAAGTAAAGAATCCCCAAGCCTTTTGGCCCTAATGAGAAAATGCAGACAAGGTGGTGCTGCCCTGGCCTATCACATCAAACATTTTTAGAAGTGATTTTCCGGAGTACATGGCAAGGGCTAACAATTGTAATAAAGCATAATTGTGGATGAAGAACACAGCATAGCCAGGATAAAATAACAGAGCCTTTTAAAGGATCAACAAGACTGATGTAAAAAGTGTTCTTGGCATCTCATAGCCAAAAGCAATATTTTAGTGTCCAACACCACAATCTGGAGAATATATCAGGACAGGGAAGCCATAATCCTTTTTTTTTATTAGGAAACACAGCTAACAACTGGCAGAAATTTTGGCCATAAAAATTGCTGGTCTACAATGCTCTATTGGGGAACCCCGCTGACTGCACCATCTTGCTGCCATAGTTTGTGTAGATACAATTAGATTTTCAGCGTTCTGATGGCTAAGCCGAGAGATCTAACACAAAAGTATAATGGCACTTGCAATCAGTATAGTGAACAGCAGGTTCTTCCAGAAAGAAAAAAACTGGGAGCAATGAAATAAAAGAACATCTGTTTTAAAACTAGGAAGTATCACAAATTAGCAAAACTGCATAATTTTCCAAAAATACCATACTTCTAGATTACAAATCACATCACTACTGGTGTCTTTTTCTTTTTTTGTTACATTTACTGTTGTCTTAGTATAGCTTTCTGCTGACATACCAAATGGGACCGGTTAATTGGGTTAGAAGGAGGAGAACATCCACCAGCTGCTTTCGCCTATCACGAAACACCAGAATAGCATTTGGGGATTGAGCTTTCAATATAAGTAAAAAGTATGCAAACACACAATTATAGGAAAGTTTTTAGAAACTCATTATTTGTATTTATCAGGAATGGAAATGTTTAAGTAAAAAAACATGTTCTTTTTTTTTCAGGGCTTTTGTGCATCTTAAATTAAATAAAATATAGGCAGCAGGTGCTGGTATAGATATGTAGGAGAAAAAAGATGCAGCATGCAACTCCCAGCTTAAAAACCTAATGAAAAACACACTGAGTTACCAGAAGCTTCTTTCTAGTCAGGCCCCCTGCTGAGATGAAAGGTCAGAAAAGAGAGACTGGGAATGGGAGGAGGTAGAGAGAAATAGGAGAGGAAAGGTATTTTGCAGGAAAGATAAATTTTATGCGAATCAGTACCCAAACCGATAGTGCGGGGTGATTACTTTCTTTGAATGCCAGATGTTAGCATCGTTCATAAAGAAAAAAAAAAAAAGATATAATCCATTTAAAAACAAATATAGGCAGTCAAATTTCCCCTGCTGCAATGACGTCCGCAGCAAGTAACTATTTTATAGCTAATCATTTTAAGACCAATGGAAAGCTTTTTGGCAGTCCCCTACTGCCTCCTGCTGGTTATGTTTTAAAAGTGTTCTTGTAAGATGATAGGAAAACAAAATTGGTGTATGGCAATGGTTCTATATATTCAAATCCTTTGTATGTATTTAAGTAAACTGTATGTATCCAGGTCTTGGAGGCCTATTTATAAAGGTTGATTTTACAACTGGAAGGAAACTTTCTTTAAGGTGACATAATTGTATCTTATTTTGCAATTTTTTTCATATTTTTTCTACCATCTGCTTTTTATTGCTGTTTTTTTTTTTCGAATAAAACTTTTACGAACGGATTTTATGAGAAAACAGGGAACATTGCAACAAAATGACATGCAATTATTTTACCACACTAAGCAAAACACACTAAGGCCTCGTACACACGATCAGATTTTCCAGAAGACCGTTCGTCCTCTTTTGGTTGCATGCTAGTCGCATGTCGAAAGTGAAGAGGTTACTCACCATACGAAAATTTTTGTACGACAAAATACAACTTCAGAAGTGATGTCATGTGTTGAATAGTTTTGTATGTATTCTTTTGTTTCTAAACATGCGTAGTCTACTTATTATTTTTTTGGGGACGAAAACTGTACCAATTAAATTAAAATCTGACGTTGAGTTCACGTACAACAAAAATTTTATAGTCTGGACATCCAGATTTTGTCTGGCGAAAAAACGGAATCGACTCTGAAAGGCACCATACTAACGATCCGAAAATCGGCAGATCGTTCGTCGGATGAAATTTAACTTCCGATTTTCATATCGTCTGTACAGGCCTTTAAGGTACAGGTAGGATTACTTGGGTTAACCTCACACATGTCTATATATCCAATAGCTGGGATATATAATATACAGACGCATCTCATAAAATTTGATTATCATCAAAAAATACATTTATTTCAGTAATTCAATTCAAAAAGTGAAACTCCTATATTTTATATAGATTCGTTACACACGGAGTGATATATTTCAAACATTTTTTTTTTTTTTTATTTTGATGATTATAGCTTACAGCTAGTGAAAATCCAAAACTCTGTATCTCATTAAATTAGAATATTACTTAATACAGAAATGTTGGCATGCTGAAAAGTATGTCCATGTACAGTATAGTATGCACTATACTAATACTTGTTAGGGTCTCCTTTTGCATGAATTTCTACATCAATGCTGTGTGGCATGGAGGCGATCAGCCTGTGTCACTGCTGAGGTGTTATTGAAGCCCAGGTTGCTTTAAAAACGGCCTTCAGCTCATCTGCATTGTTGAGTCTGATGTCTCTCATCTTCCTCTTGACAATACCCCACAGATTCTCTATGGGGTTTAGGTCAGGCGAGTTTGCGGGCCAATCAAGCACAGTGATACCATGATCATTAAACCAGATATTGCTTTGGTCAGTGTGAGTATTAGCATGTTATTGAATCATGCACTTGGAAGCTTGTTGTATGCAGAGAATACTTTACTTTCATGGAGGATTAGCAATGCATGTCTTACAACATTAGGAAACTTGACAATACAAGTACATATATTGAGAAAAGACAAGCACTTCCTCTGGTTACCTTACCATAGAATACACATTATCATACTGCAGTGCCACCTGCTGGATAGAAGAGTATAATGCATAAAGTACATATTGTTTGTTTAGATCAGCAACTTTACATTACATGTTGTTGTTCTTCCAACACTCCTTCTTAACAGCATGTGCTTTGTCAAAGTATATTTAGCTTCTTCTGGAAATAACTATGACGTTCCTTCAATAAAGGCTTGGCGAGTGCATCGGCAGTCATCTCCTCTGATGGGCAATATTGAATGTCAATAAAATCTTGCTCTTGATTGTACCACAGTAGGAGAAACTTGACGTTGATGTGCTTCTTCCTAGGATTGACCCTTTCTGATTGCGTAAGTTTTATACAACCCTGGTTGTCTTTAAATATGGGAATTGGTTTACAATGTCCACAAAAAGTTGACAAATCCATATTGCTTCTTGACAACCGTATGCTGCTGCAATGTACTCTGCTTCAGTTGAAGATAGAGCGGCAGTTGTTTGCTTTTGACTAGACCAACTTGTCACGGAAGGTTCCCGCACTCAGCATTGAATGCGTCCGTCATACACCGTTTCTATCAGTCTGGACATAAGTATCAGATATTCCAGCTACCTTTAACACACAACAAGACGACACTTGTATGTGTGCTAAGTATGGACTGTTTAATAGGACCAAAACCACAATCTTATATACAGTACAGCTTGTTAAAGTTAATCACAGAAACAATGAACTCTCCACCCACACATTCCTTTGCTAATGACATTCAGGTGAGCAAATTATCTAATAAGTAGCTAGACATTTTGGCACTGCATCATCTATTCACCTGCAGAACACAATGGAAAGGTATTTCACAAGCCCGGCTTCACTTAGCATTTCAATAGTCGGAGCTAAGCATTGAAGGGTCATTGTCCTAGTGACCTAGTCAGGACAAATTAAGCCACTTGTAATGAACTGTCAGTAATGTCCCATCTTCTGCAATACATGATATCATTTCTTCATCACCCTATGGCCCTATTGGACATAAGGTGACCCTAGACATGTGAGAATCTGAGTCTGTCACACAACTTATAGTTCCTTCCCCATACTTGAAGATGAATCCACTTGTGGATTTGCGGCATGTGCAGTCCCCGGCCCAATCAGCATCCACATATCCGACCAGTGTTGGATTTGATGTTGCTGGTAACCGTAACTTCATCTGAATTATTCCTTTTGGAGGTATTGCATCACTCTTTTTACTGTGTTCCAGTCACGCTGACAGCGAGCTGAAACTTTCCTGCATAGTATGCCCAATGCTGTGGCTAGGTCTGGTGGCAACATATATCAGCTTAATGATTGCTCTGTGATACATGTCATTTTTGGGTAGTAGGGATGAGCTTCACGTTCGATACAAACGTATGTTCGAATCGAACATCCTCTGTTCGTACGTTCGATAAAAATTCTAAAAAAAACGGTCGTTCGCGCCAAATTCAAGTGACGCAAAGCGGCCCATAATTCACTGCGGCATTGTCGCAAAACGGCCCATAATTCACTGCGGCATTGCGCGTTGATAATTGGCCAAGCATGCTGTCTGTCCCGCATGCTTGGCCAATCACAGCGCGCAAAAAACGAAGAACCATAATTGGCCAAAGTGTCAGGAACTATTAGGATAAGTACTCACCGAGGCCGAGATGCCGAGGGCGGCTGCCTTTGCGGCTCTGTGCACTTCACCCCCTGGAGGTGGAGACAGCGGGGAAGGGCACAAAGGGGCACCGGCTACCAGCGGAAGGTGTTGTGCTGATAGGAGATCTCTGAAGGCTTGGCTTCCGATCACAGGACAGGATCACGGCGGGTGTGGATAGTAATTCTAGGAGCAATAAAGTTTGTCAGGCAGAGAGTCAGTTCAGGTCAAGACGGTAAGCAGGTCCGAGATGCAGGCCAATGGTTCAGGGATTGGAGAAGGCAGGAGGTCCGAGGTGCAAGCCGGAGGTCAAGGGGGTACAGACAGCAGCAGAAACGATGAGACGAGCCGAGGGTCAAGTGCAGGAGAAGGCGTAGAGAAGTCAGGTCCGATCCGGGTCAATAGGTCACAAGCTTTCAGGTAACAAGGCACTAAGCAGGATAGCTGACAACAAACCAGCAACCCGCCATGCGTCTGGGGCTGGTTTAAATAGGCCGGGCTGGAACTTGATTGGTGGACGTGCGCGTGGATGCGCGCGCAGACGTACGCGCGCGTGTGCGCGCAGGTGCGCGCCCACGTACGCGCCGTGACGCAGAACCATGCTGGAACGCAGAGGCGCGCATGCGTGCGCCGCGCACGGGCACGGGCATGCGTCGTGGCGCGGATCGGCCGCTGGAGCCACTGATACCCTGACAGTGCCCCCCCCAAGGGGCGGACTCCGGACGCCCAAGCTGGACATCAGTTCAGGGTGGTCTTGATGGAAGGCTCGAATTAGCCGAGGAGCGTGTAAGTTCCTTGATGGTTCCCATGAATTATCTTCCGGGGGGTACCCCTTCCACTTGACCAGGTATTGCAGCTGTCTTCCTCTCTTTCTACAGCCCAGAATGGCCTCAACTTCGAATTCTACTTCCCCTTCGACCTCCACTGGTGATGGCGGGGATTCCTCCCTCTCTGGGAAGGACTCAGGAACGACAGGCTTCAGTAAGGAGACATGAAAGACAGGATGGATTTTGTAGGAATTAGGCAGAGCTAATTCGAAAGCTACATCATTGATCTTTCGTTTGACTTGGAAAGGTCCGATGAACCTTGGCCCTAACTTCCGGGAAGGTATGTTTAACTTGAGATTTGCGGCTGACAGCCATACTTTTTCCCCAATTTCAAAGATCGGGCTTTCCTTTTTCTTCTTGTCAAAAAAAAATTTGTGATCCTCCTGGGCTTGTCCCATCATTTCCTGGAGTTTCTTAAAGTTCAGTTGAATAGAAGTTACTTGCTCCTGAACGGCTGGAACCGACGTCTCCGGAATAGAGCTAGGCAGGAATGAGGGGTGAAACCCGAAGTTTGACCAGAAGGGGGTTTGGTTGGTTGTGGAATGAATGGAATTGTTGTATGCAAATTCCGCGGACGGAAGTAGTGAAGACCAGTCGTCCTGGGAGGTTGAACAGAAGCAGCGGAGGTATTGCTCCAAGGTCTGGTTCGTCCTTTCGGTTTGACCATTACTCCGTGGGTGATAGGCTGATGAAAGACAAATTTTGATATTGAGAGATTTGCAAAGCTCTTTCCAGAATTTGAAAGTAAATTGTGCGCCTCTGTCAGAGACGATACTTTTGGGGGTCCCGTGAAGCCGGACTATCTCCTTGAGGAAAACTTTAGCTGTCTCTGTAGCGGTGGGGGTGCCCACCATGGGTAGGAAGTGCGCCATCTTGGAAAGGCGGTCGATGACTACAAAAATTGAGGTAAAACCCCCAGAAGGGGGAAGATCTACAATAAAGTCCATGGAGACTTCTGACCAAGGTCGTTCGGGAATGGGCAGAGGCTTGAGCAACCCCCAACCCCTTGTACTAGGTCCTTTGTTGCGTTGACAACGAACACATGCAGACACATAGGCTTTACAATCCTGCTTCCAGTTTGGCCACCAGAAGGTGCGGGAGATCAATTCCGTGGTCTTTCGGACTCCAAAATGGCCCGCCAGCTTGTGATCGTGGAAGGTACTCAGAACTAGGTGCCGGGTTTCCACAGGAACGAAAATCTTGTCTCAAGACCAAAGCAGCTCGTCCCGTCTTTCAAGAGAGAGAGAGCTTTGGTTGGGACAGTGCCTGGATGCGGTCTTAATAGAGGTTAGGAGATCCAGTTGCGGGAGTAATAGGAAGTTCTGGGAAGATAGGATGGTGCCAGGTTCAGATGCTTCGGGGGACTCCAAATACATTCTGGAAAGGGCATCTGCCTTCCCATTCTTGGAGCCGGGCCTATAGGATATAAGAAAATTGAATCGGGTGAAGAAAAGAGCCCAACGGGCTTGTCTGGGTCTTAGCCGTTTTGCAGATCGCAGATATTCTAGGTTTTTGTGATCCGTGAAGATCATAATAGGGTGGAGTGCCCCTTCCAACAAATATCTCCACTCTTCTAGGGCGAATTTAATCGCTAACAACTCTCTGTCACCGACATCGTAATTCCTTTCTGGCGGATTTAATTTTCGAGAGGCAAAAGCCACTGGATGCAACAGGGCCTTTAGTCCATATCTTTGGGATAGGATTGCTCCCACAGCTGTCTCGGAGGCGTCCACCTCAAATATGAAGGGTAGTGCCGGGTCGGGGTGGCGTAGAATGGGTGCTGAGGTGAACATTGACTTAAGCTTAAGGAAGGCTTCTTGGGCCTCCTGAGACCACACGAAACGGTTGCCTTGACGAGTGAGCCTGGTAATGGGTACAACGATGGCGGAAAACCCAATGATAAAGCGTCTATAAAAGTTAGCGAAACCAATAAAACGTTGTACTCCCTTCCTGTCTCGGGGAGCTGGCCAGTCTTGAATGGCTTGGACTTTTTGTGGGTCCATGGCGACTCCAGACGTGGAAATGATGAACCCGAGGAATTGTACTGTACTCTTTTCAAATTCACACTTCTCGGCTTTCAGATACAACTTATGGAGCCTGAGGGTAGTGAGAACTATCTTGACATGTTCCTGATGAAGCTCAATAGAAGTGGAAAAAATAAGAATATCGTCCAAATAGACCACCAAAAAGTCATCCAAGTACTTCCGAAAGATGTCGTTGACAAAATGTTGGAAAGTGGCTGGGGCGTTGCACAGACCAAACGGCATTACGAGATACTCAAAGTGTCCAAACCTGGATCTAAATGCTGTCTTCCACTCATCCCCTGCTCTAATTCGGACAAGGTTGTAAGCTCCCCGGAGATCTAATTTGGAGAAGATCTTAGCAGACCGGAAACGTTGGAAGAGCTCGGGAATGAGAGGTAGTGGGTATCTATTTTTGACCGTAATTTTGTTTAATTCCCTGTAGTCTATGCAGGGTCTGAGGGAGCCGTCTTTTTTTCCCACGAAGAAGATCCCCGCTCCCGCAGGGGAGGAGGAAGGGCGAATAAATTGTTTTTCAAGGTTCTCGTCGATGTAGGCCTTGAGGGCCTTCAGTTCAGTCTCTGATAGGGGAAAAATACGGCCAAACGGGATTTCTGCACCGGGGAGCAGGTCTATAGGACAATCATAAGGCCTGTGAGGTGGCAGGCGGTTGGCCTGTTGTTTGTCAAAGACGTCTGTGAATTCCCGGTATGCTGGAGGGACATTTTGAAGATTCTCTGCTGTGGTGGTAACGGTGGAACAGATGGTGGTAGCCGGTGCAAGGCAATGTACAGAGCAATGGGAAGAAATAAAGCTGACTTCTTTGCTTCCCCAGTCAATATGTGGTTGGTGTGTGTACAGCCAGGGAAGGCCCAAAATAATAGGGAACATCGGAGATGAAATTAAGTCCAACTGTAGGAGCTCCTGGTGTCCAGAATCTGTAATGGCCACGACAGGGTCAGTCTGCTGTGTGACTAGTCCTGAACGGGGGAGAGAGCCGTCCGCCAGGCGTACTTGTAGATGAGGATTCTTCGGGTGAAGGGGAAAATGTAGTTTCAGGGCTAGGGCAGAGTCCACGAAGCTACTGCAGGCACCAGAGTCAATGATTGCTGGTAAGCGAGTCACCCCTTCCGGTAGCTGTAGAGAGAGAAAAAGAGTAAGGTAAGACTGTGGAGCGCTGACGACACGGCAATCTGAGGTGGGTCTGGGTGCGCACTTACTGGGTCTCACCGGACAGGTGCGAAGAAAGTGGCCGGAGGCACCGCAGTACAGGCATAGGTTGGCTTGACGCCTGCGTTGTCTTTCTTCTGGAGTGAGAGGAGAGCGGACCAGCCCAAGCTGCATGGGTTCTGGGTCGGGAACCGGGTTGGAGGACACTGGAGGTAATGAGTACGTAGGAGCTGGTCTCGGAGGAAGCCAGGTTGGACGAAGCGTGTGGAGGCGCTCGGAGCGCCGTTCTCGTAGCCGTCTGTCCAATTGGGTTGCGGCCTGAATTAAGTCCTCCAGGGTAGCAGAAGGTTCAGTTCTGGCTAGCTCGTCTTTGAGCGCTTCTGAAAGTCCCTGCCGGAACTGATACTTAAGAGCTGCTTCATTCCAGCCGGTGTCGGCTGACCATTTCCGAAACTCGGCTGTGTAGTCCTCCACTGGTCTCCTACCCTGGCTGAGGCTGTGAAGGATGGTCTCAGCTGTCGCTGTACGTTGTGGATCATCGTAAAGTCTGGCCATTTGCTCAAAGAAAGTGTCAAGTGTGTCCAGCACCGGACTTCTCTGTTCCATGAGACCATGTGCCCATGCCTGGGGTTCTTCAGAGAGGAGGGAGATAACGAAGCCAACTTTTACTGCTTCTGAAAAGAATGTTCTGGGCTGCAGCGCGAGGTATAGAGAACAGGCGTTTTTGAATGCACGATACTTCCTGCGATCGCCTGTGAATCGCTCGGGAGTCGGGACTCTGGGCTCAGGGTGAGTCACTACCACAGCTGAGTTAGCCGAAGCCTGTGGGGCTATAGTCTCTGTAGGAGGCGCTGTGGTTGGAGCCGAGGGGCCAGGTTGTCCGGTAAGCTGCTGAAGACGGCCGTCAATTTGGAGGTACCCATCCTGCAACTTCTGCACGGCGTCCGTAAGAGCCGAGACCTGCTGACATAAGGTCTCAAAAGGCGAGCGCACCCTGTCGGCCTCTGACATCTGGCTGGTTTGTACTGTCAGGAACTATTAGGATAAGTACTCACCGAGGCCGAGATGCCGAGGGCGGCTGCCTTTGCGGCTCTGTGCACTTCACCCCCTGGAGGTGGAGACAGCGGGGAAGGGCACAAAGGGGCACCGGCTACCAGCGGAAGGTGTTGTGCTGATAGGAGATCTCTGAAGGCTTGGCTTCCGATCACAGGACAGGATCACGGCGGGTGTGGATAGTAATTCTAGGAGCAATAAAGTTTGTCAGGCAGAGAGTCAGTTCAGGTCAAGACGGTAAGCAGGTCCGAGATGCAGGCCAATGGTTCAGGGATTGGAGAAGGCAGGAGGTCCGAGGTGCAAGCCGGAGGTCAAGGGGGTACAGACAGCAGCAGAAACGATGAGACGAGCCGAGGGTCAAGTGCAGGAGAAGGCGTAGAGAAGTCAGGTCCGATCCGGGTCAATAGGTCACAAGCTTTCAGGTAACAAGGCACTAAGCAGGATAGCTGACAACAAACCAGCAACCCGCCATGCGTCTGGGGCTGGTTTAAATAGGCCGGGCTGGAACTTGATTGGTGGACGTGCGCGTGGATGCGCGCGCAGACGTACGCGCGCGTGTGCGCGCAGGTGCGCGCCCACGTACGCGCCGTGACGCAGAACCATGCTGGAACGCAGAGGCGCGCATGCGCGCGCCGCGCACGGGCACGGGCATGCGTCGTGGCGCGGATCGGCCGCTGGAGCCACTGATACCCTGACACAAAGCCTGGGTGGCTCTGGCCAATTATGGCTCAGGGCTTTAGCACACGCCCACACTATAAAAGGCCGAATTCCGGGCGGCCTCGTGTAGTGTGTTCCGGTGTGTTAATGAGAGCAGTTAGAGAGACAGAGAGATTGTCTATTTAGATAGCTAGATAGAGCAGGCTAGTCAGTTTAGCTTAATTTACAGTGTGTAGAGAATATATATACATCCCTAGGAGTTGTACATATATTTATACACTGTATAGCTTAGATAGATCAGTTCTTCCTAATTTACTGGCAGGCAGGTGATTGTGCTATTTAAAGACGTTATCACACGTATAGACACCCAGCAGGTACAATATTTAAAGGATTTTTATTTTAATTTTTTTAATTTAAGCTTTATTAAATCACTGCTCCTGGAGCAGTGATTTTAATAATGTTTAAATAACAAAAAAAAAAAAATGAAAGATTCCTTTAAATATTGCACCTGCTGGGTGTCTATAGCTTGCTTGTGAAAACGTCTTTGAGAACCCAGGTCTTGCCTGAGGGAACATGTATCAATGGAAAAAAGTTTTAAAAACGGTCACTTTTTCAGGAGTCCTGCTCCTGAAAAAAACGACCGTTTTTTTAAACTTTTTTACATTGATACATGTTCCCTGGGGCAAGACCTGGGTTCTCAAAGACGTTTTCCAACAATAACTTGTATATTGGTCTTTAACCACTTGCCTACTGTGCACCTACACCCCCTTTCTGCCCAGACAAAATTCTAGCTTCCGGCACTAGGCCGCTTTAACTGTCGTGCGATGTGGCTCCCAAACAAAATTGACGTCCTTTTTTTCCCCACAAATAGAGCTTTCTTTTGGTGGTATTTGATCGAAATATCCCATTTAAAAATAATAAAAAAAATGTTATCTCAGTTTAGGCCGATACGTATTCTTCTACATATTTTTGGTAAAAAAAAAAAAAAAAATCGTATAGTGACTGCTTTGCGCAAAAGTTATATTGCCTACAAAATAGGGGACATAATTATGATTTATTTTTTATTTTATTTTTACTAGGAATGGCGGTGATCTGCCATTCGGGACTGGGACATTATAGCGGACACATCGGACACTTTTGACAAATTTTTGGGACCATTTACATTTATACAGTGAACAATGCTATAAATATGCATTGATAACTGTATAAATGTAACTGGCAGGGTAGGGGTTAACCACTAGGGGGCGGGGAAGGGGTTAAATGTTTCTCCTAGTTTGTGTTCTAACTGTGGGGGGAGGGGGTGACTGGGGAGGTGACCGATTGTGTCCCTATGTACAAGGGACACAGATTGGTCTCCTCTCTCCTTGACAGGGACGTGGAGCTCTGTGTTTACACACAGAGCCCCACGTCCCAGCTCAGTTACTTGGCAATCGCATGATGTTCTCAGCAACACGACGGGTGCACGCGCGCCCCTAGCAGCTTTCTATGACAGGACGTCATATGTCGTCCTGTCAGGACAATACAGTATCCCGCCCGCCGTCAAATGATGGCAGGCGGGTATCAAGTGGTTAAAATGAGCGTTGGGGTTTTAAGTGTTCGCGCAAACGGTCGGTCTGTTCGACGGTTCTGGTGCGAACCGAACGCGGGTATGTTCGGCTCATCCCTATTGGGTAGCACGTTTTCTGCTTCATTGCTCTTTTGGTAGCTGGGTTCCATAAGAGTTTTCACTTTCTTTGCATCTTGCATATGTAATTGTCCAAGATTTCTGGGATTTTTGGATATTGGTTAAGAAGATAACTTCCATCTTCTTCTCACTCTATTTGGATTCCCAGATAATAGCTAATGTTTCCAAGATATTTGATTTCAAAATTTTCTTTCAGCTTGTGATCTGATTGTAATTCCCTACTTGTTCGAAACAGGTTATAATGCATCAACATAGATAAGGATGTATATCCAACTGTCTTCTTGATTCTTGGAGTAGAGACAGGGGTCTGCTTTACTTCTTGAAAATCCCTCTTTAGTAAGTACTTTATTCACTTGCGACCACTTAGCCTGCTGTTGGTGAGGCTCAATACTAATTTCCCAAAAAGGTTTAACCCTATGGGACAGATCAAAAAAATCTTTTGATCCTCCCTGGGTATATGGTATCATTCTCAGACACTGAGTCAAGCAACGGTGGCAAAGTGAAATAAAGGAAACGCTCAGAGGGTACAAGCACCTTGAAGTATGCTGGTAATGGATGAAGTCTGTTTATGGGGAAAGATTAAATATTGATTGATCAATTTGCCAAAACTTCTTGAAATAAAAGGTAAAACTATAGGGCAACAGTTTTCCTTTTCACTCTTGTGGCACAGACGTCCCCCATTGGACCTCTTGGTGGGTCTGGGGGAGTATCCGGAATCGTGACCATTCAACAGGTGATAATGTTTTAAAATAAAGGCCCTACAAAAGCTCCAGAAGAAGCCACGTTTGTGGTAAAAAATGTAAAGGCAACCATTCTTTTGTAATATGACCATTGGGCTATCTATAGCCCTAATTGTATAAGTAGTTTTATATTGCTTATGTATCAATACATTTTGTATTTTTTGTATTCTTTATATACTCGAGTATAAGTAGAGTTTATAGCACATTTTTTGTGCTGAAAATGCCCCCCTTGGCTTATACTCGAGTCATCGCTGCGCTGTCCCCATCTGCAGCTTTATTATCTCCCATCGCTGTGATATATTTAGTCTACTCGGCAGCCGTGCAGTGTACCAAAGCCCCGCCTCCTACATGTCCGTGATAGGCTGAACACTGACTCACTGCTGGAAACCGAGTCATTGTTCTGTCACAGACAAGGAGAAGGCGGGGCTTTGGTACTCTGCATGGCCGCCGAGTAGACTGAGTATATCACAGCGTTGGGAGATAATAAGGCCGCAGATGGGGACAACACCGGCACAATGGCAGACGTTGAGGGGTAAGGCTGAGGCATGCAGATGGACACAGTGAGGGCAGTGAGGGAGGCTGAGGCATCCAGATGGACACAGTGAGGGAGGCTGAGACATGCAGATGGACACAGTGAGGGCAGTGAGGTAGGCTGAGGCATGCAGATGGACACAGTGAGGGAGGCTGAGGCATGCAGATGGACACAGTGAGGGAGGCTGAGACATGCAGATGGACACAGTGAGGCAGGCTTAGGCATGCAGATGGACACAGTGAGGCAGGCTTAGGCATGCAGATGGACACAGTGAGGGAGGCTGAGGCATGCAGATGGACACAGTGAGGGAGGCTGAGGCATGCAGATGGACACAGTGAGGGAGGCTGAGGCATGCAGATGGACTCCTTTTGGCTGCAAATGGGCATTGTTGACCCTCTTTTCCACTTAGAGTAGCTGCTGCATTCTCACCCTAGGCTTGTACTCGAGTCAATAAGTTTTTCCATTTTTTTGTCATAAAAGTAGGTGCCTTGGCTTATATTTGGGTCAGCTTATACTCCAGTATATATGGTAATTGATTCTTTGATTTTCTGCACCTTAAAACTCTGCTCACTACCCCCTTGGGGCACTTTTCTGTCTTTATAGGAGGTGGTGCATTTATTGAAATCTCTGGGCTTCATGAAAAATTTGATATACTTCTTTCACTTGTTTTAGCAGTTTGTCTATGTCTTCCCTGGATGTTGGTTCAAGTATGCTGTGTTTTGACAGTGTATGACAGCTTACGGGATGGTATGCCCTTTGTAGTCCAAGTAGATTTTCTGACTTCAGACAGTTCAGCAGGATCTGGTTGGGAACTTGATTTAAGCAATGTATGTTTCACCTCTTGTTCTGGGTCCTGCACAGGTTCGCTTTGATCGACCCTTTCTTCTGGTTTGCTTGGCATATGCACTTCACAGCTTACAGGGATCTGTGTTTCTGGTGATGGACTCTCGTGAAAACAAACACTACGGCTTATTGTCACTTTGTCAGTCTTTGGGTGCAGGATTCTGTAACTCTTAGGCCACGTAAACACGATCGAACATGTCCGCTGAAACTGGTCCGCAGACCAGTTTCAGCAGACATGTTCGATCGTGTGTACGGCCTAGCAGTTTTCCAGCGGACAAAAGTTTCTAAACATGCTTAGAAACTTGTCCGCTGGAAACCTGTCCGTCGGACATGTCCGATGGTTAGTACGCCTAACCATCGGACCGAAATCCCGCGCATGCGTCAAATTGATTTGACGCATGCGTGGAAGCATTGAACGTCCTTTTTCCAGTACGTCGGTGTGTTCTACGTCACCGGGTTCTGGTCCGAGGGGATTTTGGTCCGATGGTGTGTACACACATCAGACCAAATGATCCCTTCAGACATGTCCGATGAAAACGGTCTGTCGGACCTGTTTCATCGGACATGTCCGATCGTGTGTACGCGACCTTAGTTTTCTCACTGTAGCCTACTAGAATGCCCTCTATGGCTCTAATCTCCAGCTTGAATCGCTTTTCACTTGGAATTTAGACATATGCTTTACATCATAGGTGGCAAACACAAGGCCCGCGGGCCGAATCCGGCCCTCCGGGCCATTTCATGTGGCCCTCGCACCTCTCCTGCAGCTGCAGAAGAGCTCCAGCCCTCCTCTGGTCCTACTCCAGACCCTAACTTTTTGCTTTCAAGCAATGCATCCAGCTTCTTTCCAGCAGCAGCATAAGGAAAGGGGGTGCACTGTGATGTAAGGGAGAGTGGGGGACTCAACTTCTGATGGTGGGGGGGGCTCTTGACATCTAATGTAATGGGGAGGGGATGCGCTGGACATCTAATCTTTCAGATACAACCGGCCCTTTTGAGGGCAATCATAATGCTGATGCGGCCCATGGGGAAATTGAGTTTGACACCAGTTTACATCCAAACACTATGCTAGGCTTTGATCCATGCCACATTTTGAATGGAGTACTTTTAATGGCTCTTTCGATAGGTTGCAGCCATGACTACTTCTCCCAAGTACTTATGAGGTAGGTTGGCATCTGACACGCAACATGCATCTGCCCATTTCTATAAGAGGGTGATTTTTCCTTTCTGCCACACTGTTTTATTCAGGAGTTAATCAGTGTCCTTTACGGCTGTGCTTTTGCCTACAACATGTTTGTGTAACACCCGGGCGGGAGCCAGGAGGCACTAAAGCTGGACACAGATGCAAGTTGAACATAAATGTGACTGCTGGTGCTGTTGGGGGGGTTCTCTGATGGGGACAAAAATGAGCAGTGGGGCTCCTTTGAGGGATACAAATGTGGAAGGGGGGTTCTAAGGGGGACACAATTGTGCAGGGGTCTCTGATGGGGACATAAATGTGGAAGGGAGCTCTAAAGGGACATAAATAAGTGAGGGGGCTCCGATGAGGACACAAATGTGCAGGAGGGGTCTGATGGGGACACAGTGTGTGGGAAGGCTCTGATGGGGACACAAATATGCAGAGAGTTCTTATGGGGGCACAAATATGCAGGGGTGCTCTGATGGGGACACACATATGTAGGGGGTCTCTGATGGGTACATAAATATGCAGGAGGTTCTGATGGGGACATAAATATGAAAGGGGGCTCTAAGGGGGATGCAAATATGCAGGGGGCTCTGATGAGGACACAAATCTACATGGGGGTCTGATGGGAAGACAGTGTGTGGGGAGGCTCTGATGGGGACACCAATATGCAGGGGGTTCTTATGGGGACACAAATATGCAGGGGGGGCTCCGATATGGACACAAATATGCAGGGGGCTCTGATGGGGACACAAATATGCAGGGGGGTGCTAAAGGGGACACAAATATCATGGGGGCTCTGATGGGTACATAAATATGCAGGGGGGCTCTGATGGGGACACAAATATGGAAGGGGGCTCTGATGGGGACACAAATGTGTCAGTGGGCTCTGTTGGGGCACAAATATGCAGAGGGGCTTTCATGGGGACAGAAATATGGAAGGGGGTTCTAATGGGGAACAAAAATTTAGGGGACTCTGATGAGGACAGACATGTGCAATGGGCGGTCTGATGGGGACCAAATGTATAGAGGTGTGTGTGTAATCGTAACACAGGTGTAAGGCCCTGTGCACACTGGAAGTTTAGCCCCCGTGCATGGCACTCCATTAGGTTCTTAGATTAAGAAAAGAAGCTCAGACTGAGTTTAGGCATTTGGCTACGAGTTATTAAAATATGTGGCAATGAGATTTAAAAGAAAATAAGCTAAAAAAATAATTGATAGATATCACCAGAACAAGCAAGGGTAAATTTTGACAACTCTCAAGGCTGGACTTCCCCTGATTATGGGGAGATTTTCACTCGCTTCCTAGTGTTTTTGGTATAGGCATATGTATGATTCCAACCTTTTCCACTCTATCCAAAGCATTAAAAAAAAACATTGGGCTGGAGTCTTACTTTCAAGCACACAAATGCCATGTTTAGTTTGGCATATATTTATTATAAAGAGTTTGTATGTATAAAAGCATCCTTTACCTACTAAATATACTGCAGTGATATTTAGTGCAAGAACAAGGAAAGACTCAAGGGTTCTTGAATTAGTGTGTGTGGTGCCCCTAGTGGCCAGGGGCTCCACATGGGTTACTAGCTTTGGTACTGGTTTTAGTTGCAGTATATTATAAGCAATATTGAGAACAATTAAAGTATGTGAACTTCTACCTTGTAAATCAACCCATTCAGTTTAAAATAAAAAATAAAGGCAAGATGTATGTGTATAGATATAAAAAATATATATAAATACCATTTTTTAATAAGTGATCACATAATCTCCGTTCTTTTCTAAATAGGTTTCTTTAAGCGAGTGCATTGTTGGTTCACTTACCTTTTCCCTCAATTTCCCTTCTAAATGTTTTTTTTCTCTGTCTGAATTTCTCACTTCCTGTTTTTCCTCAGTGAACTTCACACCATCATCCGAGTGGTGGTTAGTCAGCCTGAACAGCTTACTGAGGAGGAACAGAAAGTGAGAGATTCAGACAAAGAAAAAAAAACATTTAGAAGGGAAATCGAAGGAAAAAAACCAAACCTTTACAACCCCTTTAAGAGAAGCGTTGGGTGGAGATTGCAGTTGGCATCTCAGCAGGAGGCAGAATAAGAGCAGTAACACAATGGATCTTGCCAGTAAATGGCTGTATGGTGTGCGGGGGTTATGTCAGACAAGTTTGATCATTGGAGGACAGGCATAGGATGGGTAAGTCTCCAGTCTAGTGTGAAAGAGAAAAGCAGGGGGGCTGGCATGATCACCAGGAATTGCACACATACTGTAGGGAGAAATACAAAGGGTACAGGATTCTTTTTAAAATAAGCACATGGTGCAACAAACATATATCAGGGATATGAAAGGTTGTGGTAACTAACACTTTAAATGCAAATTATGCAGTATCCTTTGTCTTGATTTCCTCCTAAATAGTGGAATGCAGTTTCTGGTATGTGAGAGTGCCTATGCACTCCTGTGCCAAAACTTGAATAGCTGTATTTTTGCAGTTTGAGGTCTGAGGCCCACTATACATGATTCATTTTTCTTCATTCAACCAGCGAGTTGAACAAAAAAAATGAGCCGATTGCCCCATTCGCATAATTTAAAGAAGATGGGGGAATCCTCCCCGCTGTGGTAATGTATTTGGACAATGAGGAGACTTCCCCGCTGTCAGAAAATAATGTTCAGTGTTGCTGGCTGTACACCAATTGATCAATAGTCAACTTGTGTTCAACGAGCCTGCCCATACATCAAAATTCAGCAGGTCCCTGCTGAATCGGCCAAGTTCCAATCCATGTATGGTTGGCTTAAAAAACAAAACCATGCCTCTACCAAAATGGCTGCCTCCACATAGAGACACAGAGTGGAAAAAGACATAGAGAGTCAGCAATGAAGAAATGATCAACTGCAGGTAGACCACAGGCAATATTCATGACTATTTATTTGCCCTTTTTTTGGGCACAGGTTCCGGAGTTCAGCTCATCTTTAAATGATTCCATGTAGTCTATAAAGAGACATGGATCAAGCTGGGAGTTTATATAAATAAATAGAAATACATTTGTTCTTTCCTGGTCATATCAAGTTAGCTTAACATGACAGAACAGATGAGTTAATTCCAAACGAAAGCACAGAACCAAAACAATATGGAATGAATGGTCGCATAATCTTATGTACATAAAGAACCAATAAAAAAAAAGAAATCTCACTGTATGCCTGTACTGTGATGGGCAGGGAAACATGCTGCTATTCACTATCATATGATAAGTGTATAATGTAGTAAGCTGCGCTCTCCCACCCTGCTGTTTTCCTATCGATCATATGGTATTATTTGTAGAACATTCCAATTACAGCGCTGCTAATCTGTAGAGTGCAAAAATAAGCCCAGCATGCAGGGAAACCTGAAGAGGCGGGAGGAAGACTAAGCTATCAACATGAACAAAAGCGCAGGACCAGGCAAACAGCAGGAGGAGAAACCTCATGAATGGTGTGAGAAAACAGGCAATATAGATTACACTGCCTACTGCTAATTTAAGCCTTAACACTTTAATAGAGTCGTTGTAACAAAAAAAGAAGAGAGAAAAAAAATAACATAATAAGGTGTAAGGATGATGGGCATCAAATGTAGCAACCTAAGTTGGATAAATCTCAGTTCCTAAAGAATTGCAATACAATTGACTCACATACTTGAATCCAGTTTTAACTCTTCTAATAAGCATTCAAAAAATATATAATTATTATAAACAATATAGCAGAATATCTGTCTCAGTCAGTAGGGTGGATTGCACAAAATGCCAAGAACAATGATAAACAAGGGTGACCTGTGGAAAAGGTCACCATATTCCAAAAGGCAGAGCAAAAAAAAAAATGAGATTTAAGGGGTGTAATCCAAGTTTACATTTCTAGAAAATGTTATAGATGGGCAACTCCTAGCCTCATATGGATGCGTGGTTCCAAATTAATAATACCTACAGCAGTAGGGAATAGACATCTTTCCAAATAACTGTTCTGTTTCGGCACGATTTAAGTTTTGATATACAGTTGTGCTCATAGGCGTGTGCACAGGGTATGCCAGATGTGCCCAGGCAAACCCTAATCACCCTGTGCAGAACAGATCCCCCCTACTGATCTGGCTCCCCTCCTTGGCCATTTTCAGAGAATATGAATGATAACACAAAAACTTTTCTTTCACTCATGGTTGGTGTTTGGTTGATGCCATTTATTATCAATAAACTTTTTAAATCATAATGGCAACAGAAACTACCCAAATGATCAAAAGTTTACATACCCCAGTTCTTAATACCGTGTATTGTCCCCTTTAACATCAATGACAGCTTGAAGTATTTTGTGATATTTGTGGATGAGGCTCCTTATCTTCTCATATGGTAAAGATCTCCATTCCTCTTGGCAAAAAGCCTCCAGTTCCTGTAAATTCTTGGGCTGCCTTGCATAAACTGCACGTTTGAGATCTCCCCAGAGTGGCTCAATGATATTGAGGTCAGGAGACTGAGATGGTCACTCCAGACCTTCACTTTATTCTGCTGTAGCCAATGACAGGTCGACTTGGTTTTGTATTTTGGATCATTGTCATGTTGGAATATCCAAGTACGTCCCATGCGCAGCTTCCTGGCTGATGAATGCAAATGTTCCTCCAGTATTTTTTGATAACATACTGCATTCATCTTGCCATCAACTTTAACCAAATTTCCTGTGCCTTTGTAGCTCACACATCTCCAAAACATAAGCGATCCATCTTCGTGTTTCACAGTAGGAATGGTGTACCTTTCATCATAGGCCTTGTTGACTCCTCTCCAAATGTAGTGTTTATGGTTGTGGCAAAAAAGCAAAATGTTTGGTCTTATCACTCCAAATGACTTTGTGGCAGAAGGTTTGAGTCTTGTCTCTGTGCTGTTTGGTGTATTGTAAGCGTGATACTTTGTGGCATTTGCATAGTAATGGCTTTCTTCTGGCGACTCGACCATGCAGCCCATCTTTCTTCAAGTACCTCCTTTTTGTGCATCTTGAAACAGCCACACCCCATTTTCAGAGAGTCCTGTATTTCATTTGAAGTTTTTTGTGGGGTTTTCGTGGCATCCCGATCAATTTTCCTGGCACTTGTGGCTGAAATTTTAGTTGGTCTACCTGACTGTGGTTTGTCTTCAACAGAACCCCTAATTTTCCACTTCTTGATTAGAGTTTGAACACTGCTTATTGGCATTCTTAATTCCTTGAATATCTTTTTATATCCCTTTCCTGTTTTATAGAGTTCAACTGCCTTTTCCCTCAGATCCTTTGACAATTCGTTTGCTTTCCCCATGACTCAGAATCCAGAAATGTCAGTGCAGCACTGGATGAAAGATGCAAGGGTCTGTCAGGAGTCCAGAAACTCATTGACCTTTTATACACACACACACACTAATTACAAGCAAACAGATCACAGATTAGAATGGTTACCTTTAATAAATAGCTTATTCAAACCCCTTTGTGTCAACTTGTGTGCATGTTATCAGGCCAAAATCACCAGGGTATGTAAACTTTTGATCAGGGTCATTTGGGTAGTTTCTGTTGCAATTATCATTTAAAAAGAGTAAACACAGTTGATTGTTAATAAATGGCTTCAACTAAATACTAACCATGAGTGAAAAAAATGTTTTTGTGTTATCATTCATATTCTCTGAAAAATGGGCAAAAAAATCAAATTCTGCTAGGGTATGTAAACTTATGAGCACAACTGTACATGCTTATGTAAATATCACATTAATACTACAATTGTACTTTTAGGCCCCTTTCACACGGACGTTCCATTATATATCCATTCATATATATTTTCTAATGAATTTGGAGTTTTTGAAATGATTAGAATTAGAATCAATGGAAAACTCATCAACCAATCCAAAATCTATTTGAAGAAAAGCTACTTGTTAAGAACGGCCGGCAAGCTGTAATGCATGGTGGTCAGTGCAAATTCCCCCTCACATTGGTGGTCAGTCTAAATCCCCCCTCACATTGTTGGAGATACAACAAAAACTTCAGCTTAGCCTTTTACTGTATATCAGATGCAGTTTAGAAAAAGGACACAAGATGTCGCTAATGTTTAATGATATTTGTTCTTTATGATATGTTGTATTTTCTATCCCAGTAATGTACTCGTTGATTTCTTCTTTCTGCCTGATTGTCAGTGTATTGTTCTTCTTACCCTGATGTGGAGACATCTTTGTCTGTGTGTGATGATGTTCCAATAAAGAAGCCAGTTCCTGTTACTACACAAAGTCTGATCTCAACTGACTCCGCTGCACCTATCAATCGTACTCTGCAACACACATTGGTGGTCATTGTAAAAATTATCTGATTACATTGGTGGTCAGTGTAGAATCCCTCACTATATACTTGCCAAAGATTTCCAGCTTTGCTCTACAGGATTCAGAATTTGCCACAGTGTACTGCCTCCTAACTAATCCCATCCCCCCACCACTGCCACTGATCCCTTCAACCCCCCAGCATTGCCACTGATCACCCCCCCCCCCCCCAGCATTGTTACTGATCCCAGAATCGCTAGGAGTTTTCTGTCTATTGATGGACATATTCACTTAGGGTGTACTCACTTTTGTTGCCAGCGGTTTAGACATTAATGGCTGTGAGTTGAGTTATTTTGGGGGGACAGAAACACTGTTATACAAGCTGTGCACTCACTACTTTACATTGTAGCAAAGTGTAATTTCTTCAGTGTTGTCACATGAAAAGATATAATAAAATATTTACAAACATGTGAGGGGGGGTACTCACTTTTGTGAGATACTGTAATGTATTGGGACACCTGCCTTTACACGCACATGAACTTTAATGGCATTCCAGTCTTAGGGCCAGATTCAGGTAGCCCTGTTTAAAATTACGCGGACGTAACGTTGCTCTGATAGGCTACGCCGCCGTAAATTAGCGAGGTAAATGCTGTATTCACCAAGCTAAGTTACGGCGGCGTAGCGTAAATGGGCCGGCGTAAGCCCAGGTAATTCAAATGTGAATGGGGTGGGCGTGTTTTATGGTAATGTGTTGTGACCCCACGTTTTTTATGTTTTTTTTAAACTGCGCATGCGCCGACCTTGGACATATCCCAGTGCTCATGCTCCAAATTATGACGCTACGACGCATTGTTTTCGACGTGAACATAATAGACGTAAATCCCCATTCACAGACGAGTTACGCAAACGATGTGAAATATGAAAAAGCCTTGGCAAAATGGCAGCATAGACACAATTTAAAGAGGAGCTCCTTCAGAAAAATATAAATCAAATACTGTAGCTCCTGGCTTTTAATATAAGGACACTTACCTGTCCAGGGATCCAGCGATGTCCTCTTCAAACCCGATTCTTCAATCGTCTTCAGGTGCAGGCGCCGGCATTTCTAGTATGGGAAACAGAAAGTGAAGCCTTGACGCTTTACAGCCCGTTTTCTACTGCGCGGGTCGTGCTGCCCTTTGTGAATGATCCCATAGTCTTTTGGAACCCGTGATGTGTCTCAGAAGACTGGGAAGAAGGAGGGGGCAGAACTTCTGTACTTTTGGGTGGAGCCCCACTTTAAAGTATAAGTCTTCATTTCCACTGGCGTTTTTACAGCCACGTTTTTTACAGCTTAAAAACGCCTGTCCATGTTTATTTTAGAAAAAAAATAAAAAAAATTTTTTTTTGGAGCTGGAGCTTTAAAAACGCAGCGGCCGCGTTTTTGAGCGTTTATGCGTTTTTGAGCGTTTTTTAATGTCTGCCGTTTTTACAGCTCTATTGCTGGAGCTTCAGAACTCACTGGTCCCACGTTTTTTTTTACAGCTTAGCCATCTACAGCTCAAAAACGTCATGGTGGGCATGAGGCCATAGACTAACATGGACAGGCGTTTTTAAGCTGCAAAAAACGCTCAGAAAAGTGGCTGTAAAAACGCCAGTGGAAATGAGCCCTAAAGACACAACACTTTAATTTCCATTGACAGATTTTTTTTTAACATGTGTCCCATTGTGGAAACTTTCCTTTACTTACTGTGATCAAGACACAACAGAAAGTGAACGGAAATATAAATGCCCTCTTAGGCAGTTGCGGAAAGTTTCTGCTCTATTCATGTTCTGGTGACAACTAAAGAAAAAAAAAATTGTAATTTCCCTCATTTTTAGTCCTGATGACATTGGTCACTAGAACCTATTGAGAGAACAAATCTCCAAATCCAGAACACTGGCAGTGCAATCCTGAGTTCTAATCCTTCAACACATTAACTAAACCAATTAAAGATTTGTTTATTTTTTACTATTTAAAGTTATAGTAATGTACGCCAAAGTCTTGCCCCCTACAGAATAAATGTAATATATTGATGAAACAGCATGTTGAATTAGGGCCCTTTCACACGGGCGGACCGTTTAGGTCTGCCAGACAGTTTTTTTAGGCGGACCTGAACGGATGCTCCGTACCCTTCAATGGAGTCTCATGCCCACTGACCTCCGACCCGCTTCGATCCACCAAAGTGTGACGAAGGAAAACCCTACTTTTCCTTCCGTCTGGCGGATCAGGTGTCAACAGACACTAAGGTCCATCATCATCCGTTCCCCCATAGGGGGGCAGCGGCACTCTTAAAGGTCAGTCCCTGTAGACCTGTCATCTGCCTGCTCAGAGGGGATCGATGGAGTGATCCCCGCTGAGCTAAAGTGAAGCACGCACAAGGACAGCCCCGTGTGAAAGGGCCCTTAGTATCCCTGAAAGGGATCTTCAGCCCCTGAAAAGTCCCATAGACATCTCTGAGGGATCACTGCATAGGCATGCTCAGAAAAAAATAAGATTTTGGCCAAAAGATTTAAAATTCTTCTGCCTGTCTGATATCTACCCTGACCTGGCCACTGACCCTGCTTTGCTTTTTTTAATTGGTACTGCTTGGTTTATATCAGAGTGAGTTGGCAGGGAGGGCGACATGTTGATGCATGAGAACTTAGCCATGATCAAGTGGTAGTATTTCTAGATTAGCTATGGCATAACCATTTACTTACACCTGAGTTCCTACTCAAGAGATTAAAGTTCATAGCAGGAGTAGGATGCTCCTACATGTACATCTAGTTCTGCTGAAAGGGCAAAAGGCAGCCCATGCACTGAGCCATAACCTATTTGGACTGAAATACTTCATCTCCAGGCCAAAATACTCCTCTGAATAGGACTTCCCAAGTTCCTACTAAACAAGGTGATTCTTTATCGCCTTCCTCCAGTGTCCTATAACCCTACTGGACTTCAAACCTAGGAAAGGGTTCCGGCATTCCTGAATGTAAGGAGCTGAGGATTTCTGACATGCGCCGTCTGCGGCCAGAACGCCTGGCCCTTCCATGGAAAGAAAGGGCCGAAATACAAAACACGGTGATAAAAGCATTATTAAAATCACCAAAATAAGGTCATATATTATGGGCACAGCCCAATAGATTTAACAGAAAGGACACACGCATAGACAATAGCCTGAGTGTGGCTAACTAAACCAACATATCAAATATGGGAAGACCCAACCTGAATTACAATGTAGACAGACAGTACTCACAGTCTGGCCTACAGGTGTGTGGCCAATCTTTAAAAAAAATCATTAAGGCCCCTGCAGATCATAACTGCTGTGTGATTCTGAAGTACACCAAGTTAGGTCATAACTGATCCAAAGTAATATACAAAGAGAACACAAACTCCTGCGCACGAGTGGGATGTTCAACAAGTAGTCAATATTCTGCATACAAAGTACTTCAAATGTCAAACGGTGGCAAAAAAAAAATCCTTGCTGCCCTTCATGGATGGGGGGATCCTGGCAAAAAACAAGAAAGGAAAAAGAAAGGCGCACCAGCCTCGTGTACTACCATTTGGCAATTTATTGAAATAAAAAATACAAACTACTCACAAACAAATGGTGATACAAGGCTTGTCACAAACAATACAAGTAGATATCCCTCGAACCACACTCCGGAATGTAGGGGGGGGGGGGGGGGGTTTGAGGTACGTTACTGCTGGCTTACGCGTTTCGAGGCGTCAGGGGCCTCTTCTTCAGAGCCCAACAGTCGACTGTTGGGCTCTGAATAAGAGGCCCCCGACGCCTCGAAACGCCACCTTGTGGTGCTGTACCGGTTACCAAGGGCAGTAGAAGCATTACCCCTGGTCCAAGTTCAATCTGTATTTCTGCTATGTAGCCCAATCAACTCAATCTCCGCTACTGGCTTCCTGATAAACAACCAATAAGGCAGTAATACAGGACACAAACCCAGACCGACCTCAATCCTGTGTCTGTCTGATGTGTAGAAAAAATATTAGCAGAGATGTCACCAGACTTAATGATGTACATTACCACCATGTGGTACAAAGGCAGAAAGTACAGACCACCTTCCCTGTTGTCATACCGATCTGAAGCCAGATAAACAGTACTTTTAGGATATAAAGGACATCAAACAAGTTTCAGTACAGTGCATTACTAATGTACAGCAATATACCCCTTGCGGATATAAGACTCAATGTAAAACTTTTGCTGAGTCACAAAACCCCTCCAGCATAGACAAACCTTCACTGCTGAGGTCTGCAGCCAAGGGGGAGTCACGGTGGGCTGAACCCTACCCCACCAGTGAAGGAACAAAACCTAAAATGGTTGGACACCTTAGATAGCTGTTGTCCTACCTTGCCTCTATTCTCTGAGACTGAGCAATGCTATCCAGCTCTTACACAGGTGGGGATCATCAGAAAACGAAAGTCTCCATGAGCCCAGCCCTAGAGACCAATTAAGACAGCCTCTAGAAAAAGTGGTCACCAATTAAGCCTGGAGGCAACTAGCTACCTGCAGGCCCTAATCAAGCAATCATATAGCTCTTGCATATGTTTGCACAGAAACTCCTTGAATAAAGGATGTAGGAAGCGATTTAAAGTAGATCGCTCTTAGATCTGCCACAGAGTGGACTGTAGCCTAAACCAACAAGGGTTTCTCTTTCCTCATGCACTATAACAAACTCAGTGTAAAAGGTGAGTGGGAGGTTATGCTACCCCAAAAAAGGGGGAACTGACCCAAACGATCCCTTACTGTTCCACACAGAAGTTTGGTCCCACACTGTTGATAACTAGTTAGCATTATACATGGCCTGTAGGGAACTCTGTAACCATCAGGACCCCCCCTTTTAACAAAACCTGACATGTAGGGAGAGGCTGGCAGCCTACAGTTGTAATAACCACAATGACCTTGAAGCAAGAGTGGCTGGTGTGTTTAGCAGTAGCTTTTGGGCCATTTGTAACCGGACCCCAGGTCCTGCACTGTGCCACTAAGTATATACACATACACACACACACACACATATACATATATATATATATATATATATATATATATATATATATATATATATATATATCCCCCCACACGGGGAAGATGGAGGGAAACAATGCCTTACCCACCTCTTTCCCATCTGAGGTGGTTTAGGCACCCTCACTCTTCTGCACCCCAGAGGAGATTAGGTCCAATGTTGAAAGACCAACTGGTTGGAATTGGGGTTGTGCAGCCCCAATTCTCGTGGCCAAAGGAAGTACCCCATTGTAGACCCCATGGGGTCTTCCTTGCCACAACCCCTGGGCTAGTTTTTCCTCCTTATGGCCCATAAGCAAGCAGGACAGCTGTTAAAAGTCCACCCCCCCCCCACTGCAGTCCCCCTAGGGAACTGTAGGGTTAGGCTGTGTGTACTAATCAGTATATACACGGGGGGATGGGGGGGTGTCAATGCCCTGCGTTCCTCAGGAGCCGGTCCGGTAACCCCCCCTTAGAAACAGGAAAGACCCACCCTTAGTGGTTTCCTGGATTCCCCCGGGGATCCTGGAGCACTGCTGTGAGACCGCTAAGGCCCATCTCTCTCCCCGGCTGCACTGTGCCCCATCGAATGCAGCGTCCGTTCCGGTGGGGGCCGCCATCTTGCCGCGCGGGAGCGGGATGACGACACGACGCCGTGCGCGTCATCACTGGGCGCGCAACTGGTCGTGGCGCCGCTCGGAGCGGTGCCAAACACTACCCGCCATGCGGTCCAGCAAACCCCCGGAAGGAGCCAGCAGGATGGGGGAAGCCTCAGCACCACCTCCAAGGTAGGAATCTGGGCAAGGGGGGGGGGGGGAGAGAGGAAGTGGCCTCCTCGGAGTACTAGGGGAGCCCTGCTCTCCTAGGAAACTCCGGCGTCCAGGGGGGGTGCTAAGGTCTTCCTAGTTCCGACCCTCCCTGAATCGGAAGAAGAGGGGAAACCCCCCCGGGCAGGTAGTGAAAACTACACTGGACGCAACGACACCCAGTACCTGCGGTCCAGACTCCGGGAGGGGGGACCACAAGCCCCAGGCCTTAGGTCACAAGAAAAATAACAAACATTTCGCTGTAGGGGAAACACAATCAAGGACTGAGGAGCACAGGGAGGGGTGGGGTTTTTAACCTTTTAATTGATTGTGTTTCCTGTCAGGTGGAGCCAGTCTACTCTCAGGGTGCCGTCCTGGAATACGAGGGAGAAATGTTTATATGCATCCCTTACTGCTGTCCGTTTTCTCTGCTGGAGCGGATGATTTTTTGTCTATCTGTGTATAGCTGGAAGGTGAGCGGTTAGAGAGCACTAGGGGTATCTGCACCGAAGCCTCCATCTGCATCATTTCTATGTTGGAAGATTTCTTTCTGCTCTGGGCATTTCACTCACAGAATTTTTTATTTTTTTTGGACTTTTACCACAGACTATTCATTATTTCACTTTTGTATTATTCACTCCGTGAAATCATTTGATGTCTGGATGTCATAACGTTTTATGGCGTTATCCTTATTTGTGTGTTTCAGTATCCACTTTTCACATGTTGGTTACACTTGTTCATTATTGACCTAGTTCCTAGGACCCTCCGCCTGGTTCGTGCACTATTGTGGCACATACCCTTAGCACAGCGCAGACACCTTTATTTTTCCACTTATCACCTATTTTCTGGTCTAGGACAGACTACCAGGCATCTGCACGCAGTGCCCCCTAGCTGTATTCCCCGACAGCGCAGGAGCCCCTTTCACACACTAACCAAACACTGCCATGAAGACCAAGGAACTCCCCAAACAAGTAAGGGACAATGTTGTTGAGAAATACAGTCAGGGTTAAATTATAAAAAAAATATCCAAATCTTTGACGATTCCTAGAAGCACCATCAACGCTATCATAACCAAATGAAAAGAACATGGCACAACAGTAAACCTGCCAAGAGACAGCCGTACAGCAAAACTCATGGACCGGGCAAGTAGGGCATTAATCAGAGAGGCACAGAGTCCTAAGATAACTTTGGAGGAGGTGCAGAGTTCCACAGCACGGACTGGAGTATCTGTACATAGGATGACAGGAAGCCGTACGCTCCATAGAGTTGGGCTTCATGGCAGAGTGGCCAGAAGAAAGCCATTACTTTCAGCAAAAAACAAAATGGCACGGTTTGAGTTTGCGAAAAGGCATGTGGGAGACTCCCAAAATGTATGGAGGAAGCTGCTCTGGTCTGATGAGACTAAAACACATCACCCAAAGAACACCATCTCTACAGTGAAACATGGTGGTGGCAGAATCACGCTGTGGGGAGGTTTTTCAGCAGTCGAGACTGGAAGACTGTTTTTTTTTGAGGAAAGATGGATGGTGCTAAATACAGGGATATTCTTATGTAAAACCTGTACCACTCTGTGTGTGATTTGAGGCTAGGACAGAGGTTCACCTTCCAGCAGGACAATGACCCCAAACACACGGCTAAAGCAATACTTGAGTGATTTGAGGGGAAACATGTAAATGTGTTGGAATGGCCTAGTCAAAGCCCAGACTTCAAGCCAATAGAAAATCTGTGGTCAGACTTAAAGATTGCTGTTCACAAGCACAAACCATCCAACTTGAAGGAGCAAGAGCAGTTTTGCAAGGAGGTATGGGCAAAAATCCCAGTGGTAAGATGTGGCAAGCCCAAAGCGACTTGGAGTTCGCTAAAAAAGGTGGCTTTACAAAGTATTGACTTAAGGAGGTTGAATAGTTATGTACATTGATTTTTTATGTTTTGTCCCATTTGTGTTTGCTTCATAATAAAAAATAAATCTTCAAAGTTGTGGGCATGTTCTGTAAATTAAATGATGCAAATCCTCAAACAATCCCTGTTAATTCCAGGTTGCTAAGGGAACAAAACACAAAAAATGCCAAGGGGGGTGAATACTTTTGACACAAGTCATACTGTAATTTACTGTAATTGAATGTTATTAAAAAAGACCTTTCATTTTTAATCTGCAGCTCTGTAAATTTTCTGTAAAACGCAATACAATATGGCTACCTAAAGGTGTTCTGTACACAGAATGTGTACAGAACGCTCTCCATTATATGCAATTTCCTGCTTGTGTGATTGGCTCACTGATTTTCCCAGCAGTCTGCACGAAGAAACAAGTCAGATTTCAGTCATCCTCTGCAACAATTTTTTTTGGGCGAGATACTCCCAATAGAAAATCAGTTCTAAAAAGGTATGTAGGCCCAGCATTTTTCCTCATTTGAGTCCTATGGGTGCAGCAGCTGATAGATAATTATGAAACCACCCCATTAGACCCATTAGGCTTGTGTCAATGATATCAGTTTGGGACAATAATGAGAGCATTCAGGATTAACTGACAGATGCATTTGTTCTGCCACAGACGTTTATGGGAATGCAAAGCCCCTCTGAAGTGAACCAAGCCCTAGGAATTAGGTGGTGTGTTGGCATCCAGTGATCCGACCTAATTCCAGAGTAAAATCTTTTCTTTAGGTCAATAAAAGATAAATCATATTTTTTGCTTTTAATAGTCTTGTCATATCAAAAATGAACATGCACACAAACAGCACTAAAAAAGTACCAGTTAAAAACAGAAACCCTTTTGAACAAGGGTTAAAAGCAAAACCTCATTTGAAAAACTATTTTACAAACATCAAATACAAGTTTTAATAGATGAGTTTTGGAAATAAACTTAAAAAAATAAATTCACCCTGAAAAGTCAAAGGCCTAATCTTCATCTTCCTCATCAAAAGACAGTAAACTGCTATTTCGAACTTGTTTCTGGCTGGATTTGCTGGAGGATTCCTGGCTTTCTTCCGACTTCTTCTTCTTGCTAGAAGTTGAATTTATACCTGAAAATTTGCTATTAGTAGGGCGTTTAACTGGCTTTTTGAACAGGATCTTTCCATCAGCAGGGACTGGATCATCATCTACATGAATAAAAAGATGAATTAAACATTTTGTATGATTTTTAAATTATATCAGCTTGACACAGTCATTTTAGTCTTAAGTGGCACAACAAGTGCAACAGAAAACTGTTTAGCAGTGAATAGCTGATATTTTGCAAAAAGCAGGCAAATCAATAAAGGTTTTGATTCTCCAAAACATACACATGCAAATTTACATTGTATACAGGAAATCATACAATCTATAAAATTCTTGTATTCGCGATTAGAATGTAAATATTTAAGAAAAAATTAAGTGCAAATTGTGATCCTCTGTGTTTGATCATCACTTTTTAAATTGAACGTGATGATAAAAAGATTTGCTATGGTATAGGAACATCTATAAATATAAAATTGTAGAAATACAACTGTAGAAGTACCCAGTACCCAGTCTAGAATTCCTTCTGAAAGACAGAAGTGTACTTCCTGGTATGCAAGCATACCTGAGCACTCCCATTCTTACAGCTTTCTAGCTGTACATCTGCAGTATGAAATTGAAGGCATGGCTGCCAGTACTGGCTAGTCTTATGAGAGCTGGAGTGAGATTTTCTGCTTAAAGGGGTTGTAAAGGTTCCTGTTTTTTCACCTTAATGTATCAAGGTGAAAAAAACATCTAATGATTTCCGTCCCCCAGCCCCCCCCCCCCCCCCGTTTTACTTACCTGAGCCTGGAAATGCACTGGATCTTTGCCCGGGGTTCTCGGCTCTTCATTGGATAGATTGATAGCAGCGCAGCTGTTGGCTCCCACTGCTGTCAATCAAACCCAATGAAGTAGGTGCCAGGACCGAGTCCTGCACTCAGCAGCTAGGGATGCCTAATGCAGGACTCGGGAGCGCACCTGCAAGGTAACCCCCTTGGGTGAGCGCTTCCCAGAGGGGGTTATTTGAGGCGGGGAGGAGCCGAGAGAGCTGCCGGAAGACCAAAAAAAATAAAAACGCAGTTCGGGGCCACTCTGTGCAAAACGAGCTGCACAGTGGAGGCAAGTATGACATGTTATTTAGAAGAAAAAAAAAAATCCAGCCTATAGTATTCACTTTAATGACGAAGTAAACCCAGGAAAAAAAAAAACACACCACCAGCAAGACAAAGGCATACTGAGCTAGTATGAACTGCACCTCGCTTGTGGTTTCCATGCGGGCAGCACTTTCAAGAATAGAGCAGGGAACTTTTCCCTGCGTTTTCAGTAGGCACAGCAGCCCATTCAAATAAAAAGGCTGCTGTGCCCATGCAAGACATAGCTCGCAGAGACTCCTAGTTGTGAACCTATCCTAAGAGACAAAAAAATGATTTGACTAGACAGATGAGGTGGGAGTTCCTGAAGTAAACACCTTAAAAGCTGATCTCCAGGTTTCATTAAACTTTTAATAGTCATCCAAACTATTTACTTCACTATCAGTTGCAGCAGCTGCGAGTGCTGTATAAAATATGATCCATTCTATATAATATGCTGTATAAACTGTATGAAGCCTCAGGTTGTGTCAGTTTCAATCAGGTATCTAATTTTCTAATGCTGTGCAGACCAGCTCTAATGCCGCGTACACACAATCACTTTTCGGCATGAAAAAAAAAAAAAAATCTTTTTGAGAACCTTTCAGAAAAAAATAAACCCTTAGCTCATGTGCCCAATACATCAGCTATCTGTACATTTTTACAACTCCTGCTCTCGAACAGAGAGTTCAGAAACAATGACATCTTTCGCAACCAAACAAGAGATGTTTAAGGAGACCATCCCGCTATAGGAATAGTTCTACAGATAGCTAAACTGACCAGGCCTGATATGTACTCAGAATGATCTGAACAATGGTATCAAAAATAGGAGAGTGGTGTTTTGAGCTCTCAAAACTCTAGAACAGTGATAACAGCTTTCTCACCAAACAAGATGGTTGAACTGGTTTCAAGTGGACAAAAACGTTGACTTTAGCTGTCCTAAAACAATAGACAATGCTGTCCCTGAGAGGACAAAGCTGAGCTATCATCCTGCCTTCGTTAAGAGACAGTTTAAAGTCCAATCCTCACAAACCAATGTACAAATTTGACTTGCATTAAAAATACACACGATATTAAAAGAATATATATTGACATGAAATAAATGAGAAGTAATGTTTAGATGATCAATGACATCTTAAGACCGAGGGAAATATATGACCATCACATCCATTCATTTAGAACTTTGTTAGAAGAAAGAATTATATGAGAAATTAGTTTTTATAAATAGAAGTGTTTTAAAGAAGCTAATTAACCACTTAAGACCCGGACCAATACGCTGGTAAATGACCCAAGGTGTTTTTGCGATTCGGCACTGGGTCGCTTTAACAGACAATTGCGCGGTCGTGCGACGTGGCTCCCAAACAAAATTTGCGTCCTTTTCTTCCCACAAATAGAGCTTTCTTTCGGTGGTATTTGATCGCCTCTGCGATTTTTATTTTTTGCGCTATAAACTAAAATAGAGCCACAATTTTGAAAAAAAACACAATTTTATTACTTTTTGTTATAAAAAAAAAATCAAATAAACTAAATTTTAGTAAAACATTTAGGCCAAAATTAATTCAGCCACATGTCTTTAGTAAAAAAAAAAAAAAAAAAAAAAATCGCAATAAATAAAAATAGCTACCTAGCGGGAACAGCGACACTAATACAGCAATCAGAAAAATGATCGCTTAGTGACGCTGGCAATAGGGAGTGAAAGGGTTAACTAGGGTGGTGATCAGGGGGTTAAAACTTTATTAGGGGGGGTGCAATCACAAGGGGTTAATTTGCCTATGTGAGTGTGTGTCAGTGTTGTGTTGGTGCACACTTACTTGTGATGTCTTCTCTCATCAGCAGCGCTGGGAAACAGCGCTGCGATGAGAGATTACATCATTTCCTCCTTCCTGTGTAAACACAGGAGGAGGAACTGACACGATGGGAGCGCGCTCCCATTGGCTGGGAGCGATCGCGGGGGGGGGGCGGAAATAACGGACATCCGTCCGCGATCGCTCCCAGAGGCAGGGGGACCCCCGCACGCCGCGGAGGGGGTCCCGATGGGACCCCCGAACCGCACGAAGGCGGGGACGTAAATTTACGCCCTTGTGCCTGTACGAGCCATTCTGTGGCCGTATATGTGCGTGCGGGGGTCCTTAAGTGGTTAACATTGTGAAAGATATCAAAGTATGATTATAAAAATATAAACTAACCTGTAACACAAATTCATTAAACACCTATTAAAATGATTCATGTATAATTATTTTGCATTTGATTGAGAAATGTAAACCTATGCATTGATTGAAAAGACTTTTTGGGAAATATACGGTTATAAAGGAAGATATAGAAGCATGTTATGTAGGAATCAAAGATATACTAATTGGATCTTATGAAATATAAAGTCACCAGATTATATATATATATATATATATATATATATATATATATATATATATATATATATATATAAATAAAAGTTACCAATAATAATAAGCTAATAATAAATAATAATATAAGTCTCCCCAATAATACAAATATTAACATATAGATAATCTCACAATAAAGGTGAGACACCTAGTGGTTGAAAGTGAAATTACTTGAGGATCAACAGAGCCTAGGGAACCGTTAATCAATTAAGCTGCCAACCAATAGAAACCAGACACTCCGTGACAGCAACTCCCATATGTGCCATGAACCTATGAGTGGAGGACACGTATTGAATAGGCAGAACTGAGTATAACTTTATGGGCTTATTGTCTTGATATATATATGAAATGAGAGAGCCCATGATAGAGAGGGATCTGCAGGAAGAGAGAGGGAAGCCCCCATCAATGGGGACCCCATGAGAGAGAGATGCAGGGATGACTGAGGACTGACTCCAATGGGAAGAGGCAGACGAGCACAATGCATGAAGATCCATAGACTGCAACCATTTAGCTCTGGTCAATTGAAAGTAGGAAATAGTCATTTTGGAACTGGCAATTATGCAATTTTTTTATCTTGAAACTATTGTTGTTCATTAGAAAATGTACAAGTAGTGATGTTATCTAAAATATGAAGCATTGAATATCTTGTAATCATGGTCTGTTCTCATAACCAATAACTGGTAGGTTTTTCCTTAAAGAGTACAAGTTTGTATTATCTTTTTATATTTTTACATAGTTCCAATTTTACTGACAAAACAAACGTCCAATATATTTCACATTGTTAACCACTTACTTACCTCCAGAAAAGTAACGGTTGGTATGTGAAATAGACGCTTTTGTTTCATTGTCAATTATATAAAGTTATTTTGAGAACTTACCATGACACACAGGTCAAAAAGGTATTGCATGCCCATTTTGGGGGTATTTTATTGATTTTCAAGTCGTTCATGTAACGCAATTGGTATTTTAATTTCATGTAAATATTCATATTTTTGTCAACCAATAAATTAGCTATTTTGTATGATCATACGTGAATACATTTCATATTATAGAGTATGTCAAATAGATTGACTTGTATTTAAAAATATCTTCATTATCAAAGAATTCAAAGTAATTTACTGTGCGGGTTAAAAAAGGACCTTAAGAAAGCACAACAAAACGATGTGGCCCACACACCATCGTTTTTGAAAAATGATGAACAAGACACGTATGACGGCACTCTAAAGGGGAAGTTCTATTCGCTTTTGGGGCTGCTTTAGCCGATTCCTTGTTAGTAAAAGACAATTCGCACTTTTCTGTCTGTTACAGCGTGATGAATGGTAGTTTTACCAGAATGAGCTCTCCAGTCTCATAACTTGCTTCGTTGTTTTAGCCCACACACGATCATTTTTTACAACCCGAAAAACAAATTTTTTTAAAACTACGTGAAAAAATGCAGCATGTTCAAAAAAAAAAATTCTTGTCGTTTTTCAGAATATAAAAAACGATGTGAAGCCCACACATGATCATTTTAAATGACGTTTTTAAAAACGTTGTTTTTTCATGCCGAAAAGTGATAGTGTGTACGCGGCATAATTGGTTTGGATGCAATCAAAGTTTTCTATTTAAATCTATTTATTTTTTTGTCCCCTGTGTCCACTTTTTACCATTGATTGCAGTACTGCATGCATTTTTGGATGTTATACAGCTTTGGATTTTATCCTTTGTTCATTTTGTTTCAATAAATCGTCATAGTGCGGCAGTCCAGGAACATTTATTTTTTCCACGTATCAGCGCAGAGTCTGCACCTGTCAGTACTACAGGGCTAAAGCACAGCATAGGTCGCAGGGCTTGGAGCGGTACTCTTTTTCCATAAAGCCTCAGTTACATCGAGTATACAGCGCCGTGTTCCGGCAGTAAACAAGACCTTCCCATCCAGAGTCAGGCAGAGCCTGCTCAGCCATTCAGAGAATGCTTTGTATTCACTAATGCAATACAAAGCTTCTTCTGAATGGCTGAGCACGTTCAGCCCAACTTGATTTTGGTTCAAGATCAGGACAGGAAGGTCTTGTCCTGCTACCGGGAACACAAAGCTGTATACTGTATGTAAAGGTGGCTACATACAATTTATATAGCACTCACAGCGGCTGCAACTGTAAGTAAATTAAATGTACCAAACAAACTAGTTAAAGTGGATGCAAACCCACTCTGATCCTTTCTAAACTACTGACATAGTGCTGATCTGTAAGGGTATTACATGCCTTCTGCATGTATTCTTACCTGTCAAATGTCTCTCCTCAGAACTGAAAAACTAGAGATTCTGTGGGTGGGTCTGCTGTCAGGAGCTCTCTGGGTGGAGTCGTGATGTCAGTAGACTTCCCGCCCTCCTGTGTATTCCTTACACTAAATTCTGCTATGATCACCAACATCCAGTCAAAATCCAGAAAAGAAACCACATGACTTCAGAAAAGTAGTGGGGGTGGGAATTAAAAAATAATGCCCGTCTCCAGACTAGTGCTTTAGATATGTAAATAACCCATCACTTACAGCAAGGGGGCAGAATGCACTAAGGTTTTTCTCTGCAAGTCTGTTTTATTTCACTGAATAAAAGAGGATTGCTCAGAGCTGGATTAACTCTTTGTGGCAAGACTGGGCACAGATGATAGGAAATCTTATACTGTGACATGTTTAAAAAAAAAAAAAAAAGTTTGTGTTTACATCCACTTTAAAGTTAAATGAAACCTGGAGATCACTTTTAACTTAATGCGGACGATACATGCAAGGATGTGATCATCCTACGTTTACACTATACAGCATGTGTGGCAACTTTAGCATTACTCCCTATGAGTGTAGCCATGCAGAAATGGCGTGTTCATAGCGCAGCAAACAGCTATGCTCCATTAAAAAGTACAGAATGCTTATGAACAAGTAAAAGGATAGAATAAAAATGTTTTTCAAAATAATTTAGTGTATCACAGTAAAATACAGCCAGGGGCGGACTGACAACTCACTGGGCCCCTGGGCAATAGAATTTTATGGGGCCCCCGGGCTTACAGATGGCCACCACGCCAGGAGGCAGTGCAGAGGCGGGGCAGCTAAAATCTCTGGATTTTCACATCAAAAGCATGTCAGTTTCGGACATATCAGGGACAGATGTAAAAAAACACAGATTTTTACATACTGTCCCTGGTTTTACTGAGCCTGGCAACCCTGATGGGGCCCCCTAGTGGCATGGGGCCCTCGGGCAGTGCCCGAGTGACTCAATGGTCAGTCCGCCCCTGAATACAGCACAACTTGATTAACCGTAACAAAAATGTTTACTAACCTTTTGCACTTCCCTTGATTTGCTGTTTAATCTTCATAACCTCCTCTTCTGAAAGGTCACCTTTCTTAAGCATCACCACTTGTGGCTGTTCATCCTCCTTGTCACTGCCATCACCGTCATCTGCTACAAAAGGAAGATCCTGCCGCTGATGGGAGAACATAAGGAACATGTTACACCAGCCATTCCGTAGAAGCATTGCTTAAAAAGAGAATACATATTAAAGTGGTAATAAAGTTCTAATTTTTAAAAAGTTTTTTTTTTTTTATGTTTTATAACAGGAGCGACCCTAGTGGCCTTTTCTGTCAGAAATAATCCCCCTGCCTGTCAGCAATGTGATTTGAGCTGCACATGCACAGCTTAGATCACATTTACAGCCCATCACCACAGCCCGGCCATTTAAAAGGCCAGAAAGACATAACCTGGAAGGAAAAGGAGCATGACAGCAAAGCACTGGAGGGCACCGCCTGCAGGCAAGTCTGTCTTATTGTGCTAGAATGCAGTGCACACTAGTACATTATGACTTAAACCTGCAGGGGGGAACCAGTTTTTTTTACTTTTAAAACATGACTTTACTATCACATCTGTATTCCTGAAGATCCACATTTTCAGTTATGACATGATTCACACCCAATGCATTACTCTTTCTTTCAATTAACTACACTATAGGATATTTGGATTTAGTTTTTTTATTTCCACAAGATGGTCGACAATCCTAATTGCAACCTTTTCTGAGTAGAGACCATTTAGCTCTGACCCCTTTGATTGCATCAGTGGAAGGTATTCTGTGGATCTGAAGGCAATGTGCAACATGGTGTTTATAGTTTTTACTTTTCCATGAGCCCGACTTCTTTCTCATTGTCACAGGACAACTAGTCCAACAAAGTTGCTTCTCTTCGCCAGTCAAGACTGTTGAAACCAGCCCACAATCCAGGGCTGAATTTGAAGCAAGTGCTGGCTACAGCAGAAGTGAGGAATAAGGCAAGTATCCCTCTTGGTTTATCCCCCTAGTGAAAATGAGCATTAGAGGTGAATGTTAGCCATACAGTTGTGCTCAAAAGTTTGCATACCCTAGCAGAAATTATGAAATGTTGCCATTAACCACTTCAATACCAGGCACTTACCCCCCTTCCTGCTCAAGCCAATTTTCAGCGCTGTTTAAATGACAATGGCACAGTCATGCTACACTGTACCCAAACAAAAATCAGAGTTAGTCTTACTGGAAACTCTGTTTCCAGGAGTCTTCCAGGACAGCCCTTGAGAGATGGAGCTCCTCCCTGGACAGGAAACACATCACCTCCAGCTCTTTAAAAGGCGGTCCCTCAGGCATCTGGTCAGTTTTAATCCAAGAACCGAAGGACGGAGCTGAAAAACAGTTAATGACATACATACATACATATTATCCATGCATATATACATACCCACATAAATACCTACCTTAAAGCATAGGGTGGGAACGTGCTGTCCTGGAAGACTCCTGGAAACAGAGTTTCCGGTAAGACTAACTCTGATTTTCCCAAGGCGTCTTCCAGGACAGCCCTTGAGAGGATGAGCAAGCACTCACCAGATTAGGGTGGGACTACCGCCTGCAGGACTTTCCTCCCAAAGGCCTGATCTTGGCTACTTAGGACGTCCAGTCGGTAATGTCGAATGAACGTGGACATGCTTGACCACGTAGCGGCCTTACATATTTGCTCCGGGGTAGCGCCGGCTCTCTCTGCCCAGGACGTGGCTAACGCCCTTGTAGAGTGAGCTTTCAAACCTTGCGGAGGATCCAAGTGTAGGGCTTTATACCCTTCCAAGATGGCCAATTTAATCCACCTGGCTAGAGTCCCTTTTGAAGCTTGTTTTCCTTTTCGATTACCAGAAAAAAGAACAAACAGTGCATCTGATTTTCTAAAGCCTTTAGTTGCTTCCAGATAGACTAAAAGACATCTTCTGACGTCCAGCCAGTGTAGCTGTTCTTCTTTGCTATTTCTTGGTTTATTGCAAAAAGAAGGAAGTATAATGTCCTGACTCTTGTGGAAAGCAGAGGCGACTTTTGGCACAAAGGACTGATCTGTCTTTAGAATAACCTTATCCTCCAAAATTTGCATGTACGGATCTCTAATTGAGAGAGCCTGAAGTTCGCTGATTCTGCGGGCAGAAGTCATAGCGATCAAAAAAATTGTCTTTAAAGTAACCAGCTTTAAGGATGCCTCTGATATCGGCTCAAAAGGCTCTTTAATGATTGCTTTCAACACCAGAGATAGGTCCCACGTCGGGATCTTACGGCATGGGGCCGGGCGCTGTTTGGCAATTGCTTTGCAAAATCGACTAATAAGCGGGTCTTCTTGTAGGGGGCGCTGAACATAAACTGAAAGGGCAGCAATTTGAACCTTAATCGGGCTTAAGGACAGTTTCTTGTCGATGCCTTCTTGTAAGAACTCCAAAATCGTTGGGGAATCATGTTCCCTCTTTCCATTCTCTTTTAGCCAGAGATTGAATTTTTTCCAGTGTTTCAGATAAATCGCTCTGGTAACTGGTTTGCGACTCTGTAACAGAGTTCTGATCACTCTATCTGATAGACCCTTAGACTTCAGGATGTCTATTTCAGAAACCAGGCCGCTAGATTCAGAAAGGCCGGATTGGGGTGCCGTACCGGACCTTGAGTCAACAGATCTTGACTGCACGGCAACATCCATGGTGGACGATCCGCTAACGCTAGTAGAAGCGAAAACCACGCCCTTTTTGGCCAAAAAGGGGCTATCAGGATAAGGGAAGTCTTCTCCATCCTGTACTTGGCCAGGACCTTTGGTAAGAGGTGCAGAGGTGGGAAAGCATATGTCAGGGAGAATGACCATGCGCTTTGAAGGGCATCGACTGCCACCGGCCGATCCCTGGGGTTCAGTGAGAAAAACTCTGGAAGCTTGGTATTCCTCCTGTTGGCGAACAAGTCTACCTCCGGAAGACCCCATTTGGACACTATCTTGGCAAAGACTGTCGGATCCAGAGACCATTCTTCTTGAGAGACTGATTGTCTGCTCAAAAAATCGGCTAGACTGTTTTGCGTACCCTTGAGATGGACAGCTGAAAGTGACTCGAGATTCTCTTCTGCCCATAGAAAGACTTCTTTTGCTATGCCCATCAGGGCGGGATTCCTGGTCCCTCCTTGTTTGTTCAAATACGCTACAGTAGTTGTATTGTCCGACCTGATCTGTAGATGTTGATGCTTGAGCCGACCCTGGAACGCTGCGATCCCTTTGGCTACGGCTTTTAACTCCCGATAATTTGAGGAGCGTTTCTTTTCTAGATGATTCCAGGTGCCTTGTGCCAACTGACCTTCTAGGTGGGCTCCCCAACCTTGGTTGCTGGCGTCCGTGGTCAAGATGCGTGTCACAGGTGGGTTCCACAGTAGACCTTTGTTCAGGTGGTTTTGGTCTCTCCACCACCAGAGAGCCTGCTTTGTTTTTTCTGGCAGGTATATCTTCTCCTCCAAGTCTTTTCCTGCGAGATTTTGAAGGAGAAAAGACTGGAGTGGCCTTTGGTGGAACCTGGCCCATCTGACTGCTGGGATGGAGGCTGTCATGAGGCCTAAGACTGACATTATCTCCCTTACTGTAAAAGGGAGATTTGTCTGCAACCGAGCTACTCGTTGATTTAGGTGATCGATTTTTTCTTGTGGGAGAAAGGTCCTTTGCTCTGTAGAATCTACTATGTAGCCCAGGAACAGGATTTCCTGTGTGGGAATGAGGATTGACTTTTCCCTGTTGACTATCCAGCCTAACTGAGTCAACCACTGCTGGACGACCACTAGGTCCTCGAGTAGCTTTTGTTTTGTGGGTGCCAGGAACAACAGGTCGTCCAAGTAGGGGACAACTGTTATTCCTTGGAGTCTTAGAGGGGCCAACGTTTCCGCAAGGATTTTGGTAAAGATCCTCGGAGACGAGGAGAGACCAAAGGGGAGGGCTTGGCTCTGATAGTGGAAAATCTTTTCCCCTATCCGGACAGCTATGCGAAGGAACCTTTGGGAGCTTAGTCTGATAGGAATGTGGAGGTAGGCATCCTTCAGATCTATCTTTGCCATGAAGCAGTTTTTCTGAAGTAAATTCTTGACAGAATAAATGGATTCCATCCGGAATTTTTTGTATCGAATGACTGTATTCAGTGGTTTTAGGTTGAAAATCAGGCGATACTTCCCTGATGGTTTTCGTACCAGAAAGACGTGCGAGTAAAAACCCTGGCCTTCTTCTTGTTTGGGGACTGGTATTAGGACTTTTTGATCTACAAATTCTCCTATGAGAAGTTGTAGTGCCTGTGCCTTTACCGGGTCCTTTGCCAGCTGTGTAACCAAGAATCTTGTTGGTGGCAACTGACTGAACTCCAGGGCATAACCCTTTCCTATGACTCCCCTGACAAAGTTGTTGGAGGTCAACTTTATCCATTGTGGAAGGAAATCCCCCAGTCTTCCTCCCACCTGGATCCTGGCCTCATTGAGATTTGGGGTTTTTGTCAGGAGGGTTAAAGAGCACTTTTGCTTTTTGCTTTCCTCCTTGCGCCCCCCAGGGTCTATTTGGCTTGCCTTTCTCTTGAGTCTTCTTTTGCCCCTTAAAGAAACGAAAAAACTTCCTATTAAAAGGATTTTTCTTTTCAGGAAAAGTCCTCTTTTTATCCGCCGTGCGTTCTAATGCTTCATCTAGCGGAGTGCCAAATAAAAGGTTACCTGAGAAAGGAACGCTACAAAGACGTAATTTAGATGTGGTGTCTCCTGGCCAAGTTTTGAGCCAAAGAGTTCTCCTCGCTGCAACTGATAGTGAAGCTGACCTGGCTGAAAGCTTTACCGATTCTGCCGAAGCATCTGCGATAAAACCGACTGCCTTAAACAGCATTGGAAGAGATTTCAATAAATCCTCTCTAGGAGTACCCGCTGTCAGGTGTTCCTGTAGCTGTTTGAGCCAGAACTCTAAATTACGTGCTACACATGTAGTTGCCAGGGCTGGCTTAAGATTAGCCATGGCTGTGTCCCAGGATCTTTTGAGGATAACATCTCCCCTCTTGTCCATGGGATCTGCTAAATGTCCCATGTCCTCAAACACCAGGTCTGAGTGCTTTGATACTTTTGATAGGGGGGCATCCAGTTTAGGGGACTGATTCCAGACCTCCTTAGGGTCTTCATCAAAAGGAAACCTTCTTTTCAAACCGCTAGAAAAGAAAGGCCTTTTGTCAGGCTCCTCCCATTCTTTAAGCACCAAGTCTGAAACCAGCTTGTGCACTGGAAAAACGTTTTGCTTTTTCTTGCTTAACCCCTGATACATTTTATCATGCCGTGAGAGAGAAGTCTTTTCTTCCTTCATCTCCAACGTTTCATGAATGGCCCCAATTAATTCATCTACCTCCTCCTGAGAGAGCTTGAATCTAGTGGGTGTGCGGGAGTCACGCTGATCATCTTCCTGCCCAGAATCTGAGTGGGAGAAATCTGAATCAGGAATTCTAAGGGAAGTCTCCTCATTATCCACAGGATCACCTGTCCCTGACGCTACCGGAATGGGAGAGGTGGGCACCTCTTGTGTGATGGCCGGAGTTGAAATTTGCGAGTCCGCAATAAGTTTCCTAAAGGATTGAAAAGTTGCTTTAATTTCCTCTTTGAAAGAGCCTAAAAATTTGTTAAGCGGGGAATCCTCCTCACTGCTTATCACAGTTGTAATACAGGGTCCACACAGGCTTTTGGTATAACCTGAAGCAAGTCTAGCATTACATGTGGCACACTTCTTCTTGCTAGAAGGAACTTTTACACTGTGATCCTTTGGCTCTTTCTGATAGGAAACAAAAGAAAAGAGAGAGAGAGGGATCTCTTTTTAGAAAACAAGCCATCTTAAGGCGCCCACTGAGCTAAACATAGGTACACATCCTATTAGCTCCCCTTTTACATAGGTGAAATACACAGGAAAAAAGGGATTTTTAAATACAGCTTACCTGTAAAATCCTTTTCTTGGAGTACATCACGGGACACAGAGCGGCATATTCATTACTATGTGGGTTATATGGAGTACCTTCAGGTGTGGACACTGGCAATCTTCAAACAGGAAGTCCCCTCCCTATATAACCCCCTCCCCTAGAGGGAGTCCCTCAGTTTTGTAGCAAGCAGTATGCCTCCCAAAATGGTCACCCAAAAGAGGGGTGGGAGCTCTGTGTCCCGTGATGTACTCCAAGAAAAGGATTTTACAGGTAAGCTGTATTTAAAAATCCCTTTTTCTTTCTCGTACATCACGGGACACAGAGCGGCATATTCATTACTATGTGGGATGTCCGAAAGCAATGCTTTAATGAGGGGAGGGAGACATCTTCCAAAGAAGGATTCAATTTTAGAGTTAAACTCAAATCATAATAATATTTCCAAATTAGTCAAGAAAGAAGAACCTTTTTCTTTTTTTTTTTTTTTTTTTTTTTTTTATATATAACCAAGGGTGTTTCTGATCCCGAGGATTTCAAACTGCAGCCTGTAGTACTGCCTGACCAAAGGCAGTATCCGCATTTCTTCTCACGTCTAGTTGATAAAACCTTGTAAACGTGTGGACTGATGACCACGTTGCCGCCTTGCATATCTGAGCCATAGAGATCTGATGGTGTGCTGCCCAAGAGGCGCCCATGGCCCTGGTAGAATGGGCCTTTACCGACAACGGAGGGGGCAACCTCTTCAATCCGTAGGCTTGAATGATTAATTGTCTAATCCATCTCGAGATGGTGGATTTTGCAGCTGCCTGCCCCTTCTTGGGGCCATCTGGTAGAACGAATAACACCTCTGTTTTCCGGATCTTTTCCGTAGCTTTAAGATAGGCCTTCATGGCCCGGACAATATCCAAGGTATGCAGCAACCCCTCCTTTCTAGATGTAGGTTTTGGAAAGAAGGATGGAAGTACCAAATCCTGGTTTAAGTGAAATTTGGATATAACCTTTGGTAGAAAGGAAGGATGGGGCCGGAGAACTGCCCTGTCCTTATGCAGAACAAGATATGGTTCCTTACACGATAAGGCTGCTAATTCTGACACTCTCCTGGCCGAAACTATGGCGACCAAGAAAACCAATTTTCTTGTCAGTAAGAGTAAAGGAATCTCAGCCAAAGGCTCAAAAGGCTGTTTCTGTAGAGTGGACAGGACAAGATTTAGGTCCCAAGGACAAACTGGTGACTTGACAGGAGGATTAATACGCAAGACCCCCTGTAAGAAGGTCTTTACCAGCGAGTGGGTGGCCAGCGGCCTCTGAAACCACACTGACAGAGCTGAGATCTGTCCTTTGATTGTGCTTAGTGCCAGGCCTTTATCCACTCCTAGCTGGAGAAAACTTAACACCCTATCAATAGTATATTTGCGGCAATTCCATCTTTTGGATTCACACCAGCCTATATAGTTCCTCCACACCCTGTAATAAATTACCCTGGAGACCGGCTTTCTAGCCTTAATCAGGGTAGGGATTACCTGCTTAGACAGACCCCTACCCCTGAGAATCAGGGATTCAGCCTCCAGGCCGTCAAATTTAGACGCTGTAATGTAGGGTGGAGGATCGGCCTTGTGAGAGTAGGTCTGGTTGTAGAGGAAGAGTCCAAGGGTCTCCCACTGCCATATTCAGGACTAGTGAGTACCAAGCCCTCCGGGGCCAAGCTGGAGCTATTAGAATGACTGGCTTGTGCTCCACTCTGATCTTGCGCAACAGGCGGGGGAGTAACTGTAGTGGAGGGAATGCATATAGAAGTTTGAATTGATGCCAAGGGCAAACCACTGCATCGGTTCCGCAGGCCATAGGATCCCTCGCTCGCGACACGAACCTGTCTAGTTTCTTGTTGAACCTGGATGCCATTATATCTACGTCTGGCGTTCCCCACCTCTGGCAGATTGTCTGAAAGACCTGGGGATGCAGAGACCACTCCCCTGGCAACAGACTCTGGCGACTTAAGAAGTCTGCCTGCAGGTTGTCCACTCCGGGAATGAATATCGCTGAAATGCAGGGTACATGAACCTCTGCCCATTGAAAAATCAAGTTCACTTCCCTTTGAGCGGCCTGGCTCCTGGTTCCCCCTTGGTGGTTTATGTATGCCACCGCCGTGGCATTGTCTGACTGGATTCTCACCGGGAACCCCTTTAATCTGGAGGTCCACGCCAACAGGGCTAGGCGAGCAGCTCTGATTTCCAAGATATTGATGGGGAGCTGCCTCTCTGCTTTCACCCAAGTTCCCTGGCGGGAGAACCCTTCGAAGACCGCCCCCCAGCCTGCCAGGCTGGCGTCTGTGGTAACTACCTTCCAGACAACAGGGCTGAAGGATCTTCCCTTTAGAAGATTCCGAGGGTTCAACCACCAGGCCAGGCTCTGTCGGACCCTTGATGATAGCGTCAAAGGGGACTCTAAGGCATGTGCCCTCTTGCCCCAGGCTGCTAGAATGGCTGCCTGTAGGACGCGAGTGTGGATCTGCGCGTATGGTACTGCCTCGAATGTGGCCACTAGCTTGCCTAGTAATCGCATACACAGGCGAATAGTTGGTCTTTTCTTGTTTATAACCAACTGAACCAACCCCTTGATCGCCTTGATCTTTACAAGGGGCAGGAACACCTTTTGATGTTCTGTGTCTAACCTCATGCCGAGGTATTCCAACTGCTTTGTAGGCTGGAATGCTGACTTTCCCTGGTTTAGGACCCAGCCGAATTCTTCGAGGTACCGAACCGTGAGGTTTACTGCCTTTTGCAGACCCGTCCGTGAGTGATCTATGATTAAAAGGTCGTCCAAGTATGCTAGGACTGTGACTCCTTGGATCCTTAAATTGGCCAGAACTGGGGCTAGGATCTTCGTGAATACCCGGGGGGCCGTGGCCAGCCCGAAAGGGAGCGCCCTGAATTGGAAGTGTCGCTGCCCCACCGCGAAGCGTAAAAACCTTTGATGCGACTGAAAGATTGGTACATGAAGGTAAGCATCTTTTATGTCTATGGAGGCCAGAAAATCGTCTTTCTGAAGCGCAGCGGCTGCTGACCGGATGGATTCCATCCGGAAGGACCGCACCCTTAGATAAGCGTTTAACCTCTTTAGGTCCAAGATTGGCCTGACATCGCCGTTGGGCTTTGGTATGACAAAGAGATTGGAATAGAAACCTAGGCCTTGCTCTTGGGCTGGCACTTCTATAATTACGTCCTGGCAAAGCAGGTGATCCAAAGCTGCCAGCATTGAGGCCTTCCTTGCTGGATCCCTTGGTAGCCTTGATTCTTGAAAATGAGGCGGAGGATATCTTAGAAACTCCAATCTGTAACCTGTGGTTACAGATGCCCGGGCCCAATTGTCGGGGATCTTGGCTTCCCAAACTTCTGAGAAGAGACGAAGCCTTCCCCCCACCCGTGAGAGTGGGGGCGCCCCTTCATAAGGCAGACTTAGGGGCTGTCTTTGACGGCTTGCGATACCACGGCTTCTTACCCCCAGGGGTCTGTCCCTGCGATCTACTGTTAACGTTGGATCGTGCAGGCGGCCGTCGATACTGCCTGGAATTAGAGGGCCCCGAGACAGGAAAAAGCTGCCTTTTAAATGTAGGAGCCCGGAATGTCTTTTTGACCGGTAAAAGGGTACTCTTGCCATTTGAAATAGTCTGAATATATTTATCCAGATCTTCTCCGAAGAGTCGTCCTCCATGGAAGGGAAATCCTGCCAGAAGCTTTTTGCATGGGGGTTCTGCCGCCCAGTTCTTCAACCATAAGAGCCTTCTCATGTGTACCAAACATAGTGATAAACGAGAAGCCTGCTGGATGGAATCTTTTATAGCATCTACCGCGAAACACAGAGCTCTGGGAATGTCAGCAAACTCTTCTGCTTGTTGGGTAGGCATGTCCTTTAACATCTCTTTTGTCTGGTCTTTTAATGCCTGACAAACTCCAATTGCAGCTACCGCTGGCTGCACCACTGCTCCTGCCGTAGCAAAGGATGCTTTTAAAAGTGTCTCTAATCTTTTATCAACCGGATCTTTAAACATATGTATGTTTTCCACCGGGCAAGTTAGTGATTTATTCACACATGAGATGGCTGCATCCACTACTGGGAGCCTCCACTTCTTGGAGAATTTTTCCTCCATGGGATAAATGCCCTGTCCGGCCGTACCCAATCCCGAAAGATCAATTCCTCCAAGAGAGGATGGACCGGAAAAACTGCGTTGCTTAACGGGGCTTTCAAAGAGCCCAGAGAGGATACCGGAGGAACCTGAAGTTCTGGCAATGGCAAACTAAATGCCGAGCGGACCATGTCCGTCAAAGACTGTACCCACAGTCTCTCTGTCTGGGAGTCTGAAAATGGTTCCTCAGAGGTAGACCCCTCCATCCCTGAACCCTCTTGGTTCAGGTCCAGTTGATCCTCCTGTGATTCTAATTCCTCCGGAGAGAGAATCTCAGCATCTGAGGATACACCCCCTGGTGATGGGGATCTAACCCGTTTCTTACCAGGAATAGCTCTGGCGATCAATGCCGCTATTCTCTCTTCTAGCCCCCCTAGGGATACGGCTAGCATCTCCTCTGTGATAAACACAGGGCTGGGCTGATCTGGGCCAGCCTCCGCACCAGATCCCCCTAATGGCTCATCCAAGGCGCTTCTTAAATTAATAAGCTGCGGGGAAAGTACCGGCATATCAGAATCAGAAAGGGACCCCTTCTGTTTTTTTTTTTTTTTTTGGTCTTTTTTGTCCCCTTTGACCCCGAACCCTTGGAAGCCATAATACAAAATCGAGGGACTCCGCCCACACAACAGACTGTAGTGGCCAGGAGTACAAATTTCAGAGTTTAGGGGAGAATAGATCACTAGTGTCCCAAAAACTGATGGGCCCGTATGTTGGTTTTTTTTTTTTTTTTTTTTAAATAATTATATATTATATATTATATATTTTCTTTGACAACATACAGTGACCCTAATTTAAGTTTGCCAGCCTCCAACCTGCTGCAAAATAAGGGGGATTCTTGGCTTAACAATAAAGGCATTGGAACAAAGTCCACATGTACTACCCCTCTTCCGCCACCGGGAGTCACTGTTCTGCCGCTCTGCGTCCTCTCCTTGAAAGATCAGCCTCAGACTGAGTACTGACAAAGCCTGCTGTCTATAACAGCACAAAGGCGCGCCCCTGTATGACGCCGCAGGCCCGCCCCCCCCCGCCCTCCTGTCTGGACGGCGCGAAAAATGTCAATAAGACGTGCGCGCGCACGCGTATGCCGGAAAACAGGAGGAACATGGAGGAGCCGCGCTGCTGGAGATCCAGGCACGCAGAAACAGGCGGCAGATTCAAACCCCCGGCCAGGTAGGACTCTCTCAAGGTCCCTAGGGATCCTTACTAGCCCTAGGAAGAAACAGCAGGTTAGCTAGCAACACATATTTAGACAGGGGGGCCTAGTGATGGGGGGAGAAAGGGTGTCATCCTGTCTCTCTTAGACATAGTGATCACGGTTGCCCATGCAGAGCATACTTAGGCTATCCCCCCTTTTAGGTTACCCCGGGGAGCCTGCTGTCGAACCAAGTCCCGCAGGCTCCCCCTTACCTGCTCCATGCTGCAGGATGTTTGACCAGCAAACTGATCCAATCTTCTCCCATCTCCGTGGGTAGCGTAGTAGACCTTCAGGCCCTGGGGTCCTATGAAGGTACCCACTGTCCTGGACCTATATAGCACCCTGGCAAACAGGAACTTTATGGTTTTGCAAACTCCAAGTCCTGGGCCCAGGGTCCAGCCCTCCAAAGAGGAACATTATAGGCAAAACCCCACGGTTTGGGGCCCGGGTACTGTCCACTTTGGCACTGAGGCTCCTTGGACAGATCCGGTTAGCCCGCCCTTAATCCCAAGGATGTGGAGCAAAGCTATTCCGTGACCAACACCTAAGACACTGGCGAAAAAACTGAGGGACTCCCTCTAGGGGAGGGGGTTATATAGGGAGGGGACTTCCTGTTTGAAGATTGCCAGTGTCCACACCTGAAGGTACTCCATATAACCCACATAGTAATGAATATGCCGCTCTGTGTCCCGTGATGTACGAGAAAGAAAAAGGCTCTGGCACAGCCAGCCTACCTGTGAAGAGCCGGCGCTGGACTCCCCTGGCACGTGTACAGCGTCCATCCTGATCTGGTATGCGGGCAGCCACGCTAGTTGCCCTTATACACGCCGGCTCGGCCTTCCAAACTTCCCGCGCCAGAAACCGGAACCATAGCTTCCGGCGCACAGTGATGACGCGCATCCCGACCCGGAAGCTACGCCCAGCGACTTCCGGGTCACGGCGTCCTTCACGAGGAGAGCGTTCTTTGCTGCTGACACCGCTGCCCATGCATGCCATCACTGCCTACTCCCTCGCCGGGCACCGGAGGGAAGAAGGAAACGGGGAACTCCAGACCCAGTCGGAGGGAACCCACGGCCAGAAAACGGAGAGATTCAATAGGTGAGAGAAGGCCCAGCCCAGCTGTCTTCCCTCAGCCCTTTGGAGATGGACACTCTCCCAAATCCATTCCTCTGGAAAGACGGTTCCTCATTAGGCAACATGTCTCCTCCGACTGAGGAAACACATAAAAACTGACCAGATGCCTGAGGGACCGCCTTTTAAAGAGCTGGAGGTGATGTGTTTCCTGTCCAGGGAGGAGCTCCATCTCTCAAGGGCTGTCCTGGAAGACGCCTTGGGAAAATTGTATTTTGTTCCCACAAATAGAGCTTCTTTTAGTGGTATTTGATCACCTCTGCGATTTTTATTTTTTGCTAAATAAAAAAAGACCAAAATGTTTAAGAAAAATATGTTTTTTGTTTGTTTCCGTTATAAAATTTTGTAAATAATTACGTTTTCTCCTTAACTGATGGGCACTGATAAGGAGACACTCATGGGTGGCACTGCTGGGTACTGATATGCGGCACTTGTAGGCATTGTGGGTGGGCACCAATTGGCAGCTGCCTGGGCAGATTTGCATTCCCTGGTGGTCTAGGAGAGGTATGCCTGGTGGTCCAGTGTGGTGGCCACCCTGGTGGTCCTGGGCGGGCAACCGGGGGGGGGGGGGCCTGCGCTGATGAACTATAAGCACAGACCCCCCCCTGTCAGGAGAGCAGCCGATTGGCTCTCCTCTGACAGACACGAGTGAGGAAAAGCCGATCAACGGCTCTTCCTGGTTACATCGTGATTATACATGATTGGACACAGCTGATCACATGGTAAATAAAGTTCGTTCATCAGAGACTCTTTACCTAGGTCCGAGTTGCGGTGTGTCAGACTGATACAACGCACCACCGATCACAGTGATACACGCCCCCGGGGGCCCGCAGCAGCTTGTTATCCTGCCAACATCAAATGACGTCTGGTCAAATGGGTAGCATATAAAAGATAACTTAGGATGTATAACAATGGAATTATATATTAGCTCAAACTCGTGGAGCTTGGTGGTGTGGACAGAGACACCCAGGACTTAAATTTGAACCATGTAAGGCCAGCTTTACTGTGGGAAGGGGGGGCTACCAAAAGGTGAATTATACAAGATGAGCGGAGTTCAGCCTTAAAGCAACCCTCTGCTGCCATTACCAATTTTAGCCGCTTGAGGACCAGCCGCTGCAATTATACTGCAGCAATGTGGCTCAATCCCACAAATCGCCGTAGGTGTACATCCGCTCGTACACGACGACTTGTGGGGGGAGCGCACTCGCTCCCATTGCCCAAAGGGGGACCAAAACAGCTGGTCCGGCGGACTCGACCCATGATCGTTCTCTGCAGTGACAGAACGGGGATCTGCCTGTGTAAACAAAGCAAATATCCGTTCTGACAGGGGAGATCACACAGATCATGTCTGTCATTCTGCTATGCAGGAAGACCGATCTGTGCGTTTCCCCAGTGACACAGTCCCTCATACAGTTAGAATACACAGTGAGGGTACACAATTAACAAGTTAACCCCTTCCCTGCCAGCGTCATTAGTACTATACCGCGCATATTTTTAGCACTGATCACCGTAATAACGCCACTGTTTCCCCAAAAAAAAAAAAAGTGTCAAAAATGTCAGTTAGGGGTCCAATCTGTCTGCCACAATGTTGCAGCCCCACTAAAAATGACTAAACACCACCATTAATATAATAAATAAAAAACGCCATAAATCTATCCCATATTTTGTAGACGCTGGAAATTTTGCGCAAACCAATATATGTGTATTGCAATTTTTTTTTACCAAAAATATGAAGAGGAATACATATTGGCCTAAACTGGTGAAGAAATGTGTTTGTTTAAAAAAAAAAATATTGTGATATTTATTATGGCACAAACAAATATGTATATTTTATTAAATTGTTGCTTTTTGTTTATAGAGCAAAAAATAAGAACCGCAATTTTGTTTGGGTTACAGCGTCGCAAGACCGCGCAATTGTCAGCTAAAGTAATGTAGTACATATCTAAAAAAAAGGGCCCGGTCATTAAGAGGGGAAAATTAAGTGGTTAAAGATGCTAGATGTCAGGTTAGTACATAGGCTAACCGGATTAAAAAAAGTTTAAGTCACTGACCTTGAACAATTATGCATATCTGTCTAGTATAACTTCCTTATCTGCATTCTTGTTCCAGGTTACGCTGGGTACACACAGGCCAAAAATTGGACCTTGTGTACATCTCCCTGTCCAACAAAAGCTGGTCTTACGCCAAGCTTCTGTCAAAAGGGCATGCTGGAAAACCATCATCCGATTGGTAGCCATCAACATTGGCAGTCAATGGCTGCCAGCGTTGATCAGTGTGTCCTGGCCAGGGGGGTTTGGATCAGTTCCCCTGTCAAAAACGCAATAGGGACATTGCCGTACCAACATCAGTATTTTTTTTGGTTCAGCTCACTGGGTTGAATGAATGAAGGAAGGAAAAAAAATTAAAATAAAAACTTGGTGTGTACCGGGCTTAAAGGATTTAAAGTATTGACAGAACACTCAGGAAATTAACATTTTCAAAATGACAAAAAGGGCAATGGAAACCTAAATTTCTTATCCAGGACAGGTTTCCTTTAAATAAAATGACAAGCTATGTCATCATTAACATGACAGTTAACTCTAGATCTATTGTTCTCTAAATAATGTTTACACACAGCCCAATAACAGCAAGTAATACAACTATCGCTTTTAACAAGTTGGACATGCAAGTTTTTACTTTTCTCAGCACGGCATAGGTAATGTGGCCAAATCAGGAATTTTGAGTCTGAAGTGGCTCACAATAGTGAAGACTTACCAGGACAAGAAGATGCTTCATCGGCAGTTCCTGTCAATGACATATCTGTCCATCTTTGACTACAGCGTTATCACATATCTTCACTACTCACAATATCGTGAAACCTTTACTGATATATCTGTGAATGCGAACAGTGACTTAAAGGGAATGTAAAGCTTTTTAAAAAAAAAAAAAAATAACAAAAACATGTCATACTTTACCTCCACTGTGCAGTTCGTTTTTCACAATTCTCCTCTTCTTGGGTCCCTCAGGGCCCTCCTAGCAGCTCCCTGCATCGAGTGTCCATGTGAGAGAAGCATTCTCCTTGGTGGACACCCATGCGGGCGCGTCGAGTCCTACATCTGTGACCAGCCCACATGTCATTGGATTTGATTGACAGCAGCGGGAGAGAATGGCTGCGCTGCTATCAATATATCCAATCAGGACAAGAGACAACAGGTAGAGCAGGTATGCTTGTTCCTGGCCGAAGAATGACAGCGTTCAGATAAGAAAAAGGATAGAATGCATCAAGGTGAAAAACCCACAAGGGTTTACAACCCCTTTAATCTAATTTTGTGAAACTTTTGTGAAGCAATACTGTCCACTTTGTCCTCAATAGGTAGATTATCCAGGTCTCTTTATGACCCACCTTCTCTGCTACGAATACTTAAAGGGGAGGTTCACCCTCCAAACAAATTTCAGGCATGCCATGGAGCCCACCCACCCGACCGGCAGTATGCCGGTGTTTTATTTTTTCCTATACATACCCGTTTACAGGCTTTCGTCCCCTCCGGCGGTCCCGCGGTACTCAGCGTTTACAATCACAGGCTGTGATTGACGTCCCTCAGCCCGGCGCAGACAGCACGTCACGAAATGCCGAAGGAACCCGAACGTCGCTGCACAGGCGCCGTATAGGGCCGCACCGACGTTCGGGTTTCTTCGGCATCTCGTGACGCGCTGTATGCGCCGGGCTGAGGGACGTCAATCACAGCCTGTGATTGGAAACGCCCAGTCACGCGAGAGCCCGTAAAAAGGTATGTATAGAAAAAAAAACACTGGCATACTGCCGGTCGGATGGGTGGGCTCCAATGCACGCCTGAAATTTGTTTGGAGGGTGAACCTCCACTTTAACTTACTTTCTAATACTTACAGATCAGAGTGATTATGAATGGTCAGTGCCAGCACAGTGAATTGCTCCGATCCACCCCGGAAGCCCTGCAGAAAGAAGACGGAGAAGAGCTGCTGGCTGCATTGGCACTGAGAGCTCATCAACCAATGAGGCAAGTACAGCTGGAACTGGGGGTGGGGTCTAGGGTGTTGAAGCACATTTTTATTTTTTCCGAAAAGGTGAACTAATCTTTTATACATGGACAATATACAAAACAAGATACACACCTTAGTATCCACTGTTGGACCCTCTCTGTAGCCAACATCTTTCTTAAACTTTGTCAGGAAGGAGGGCTCAGCAGGCTTCACATAGGACACCCGATTCTTCTTACTCATGGCTGCAACTGTACAGAAAACAAAGTATTAAAAAGCACCTATAAAGATATTAGCTGAACAGCGATAGGCAAGTTGGCTGACAGACTTGCATTGTAAAAAGGAGCACTAAACCACAACCAATATGGATTAGTACTGCAAAACAGAAGGCAGGGCCTAATAACCAATGGAAATATGTGGAGAGGGCAGGGTTAGAATGCTGCAAACTTATTATTGAGTTAAGGTTCAATTTAAATCTGATGTCCATGTTAATTTTAAATAGAGTGGATATAAAAAGTCTACACACCCCTGTTAAAACGTTTGTAAAAAATAAAAAATATTTCCACCTTTAAAGTGGTTGTAAAGGTTAGTTTTTTAATTTTCTTAATAGGTTCCTTTAAGCTAGTGCATTGTTGGGTCACTTACCTTTTCCTTTGTTTTACCTTCTAAATGCATCAACTTTTCCTATTTGCGTTTGTCTACTGTGGCTTGTCAATTATTACGTCAATTGTGCAACCACTTCCATACCAGGCACTTATACACCTTCCCGCCCAGACCAATTTTTAGCTATCAGTGCTGTTGCACTTTGAATGACAATTGCGCAGTCATGCTACACTGTACCCAAAACTAAATGTTTATCATTTTGTTCCCACAAATAGAGCTTTCTTTTGGTGGTATTTGATCACCTCTGGGATTTTTATTTTCTGCAAAAAAAAAATTACTGAAGATTTAGAAAAAAATATGTTTTTTTTTGTTTCAGTTATAAAACATTGTAAATAAGTAGGTTTTCTCCTTCACGGATGGGCACTGATGGTACTGCACCGACGAGCACCGATAAGGGTGGCACTGAGGGGCACCGATGCAATGGCATTGATGAGCACTGATAATGGGCACTAATAGGCAGCACGGATGGGCATGGATAGGCAGCACTAATGTATGTGTTGTACTAATGGATGCCAATCAGCACAAACCCCCCCCCCCCCCCCCCCCGTCAGAGGAGCAGCTGATCGTCTCTCCTCTACTCACGTCTGAAAGACGCGAGTGGGGAAAAGCAGATTACCGGCTTTTCCTGTTTACATCGTGATCAGCCGTAATTGGACATGGCTGATCACGTGGTAAAGAGTCTCCGTCGGATAGGTGCAACAACGATCGCCATGATGCGTGCCCCCCCGGGAACGCGCATCGGCTCAATATCCTGAGGACGTCATATGATGTCCACTCAGGAAACCAACGTCTTTTTGCATAAGGTGGGCGGCAAGTGGTTAAGAGCAATGACCGGAGTGCGGATCATCTTTTTCTCATTATTCTATACAGCCAGCAACTGTGGATGGAGCACCCAGGAGCTCTGCTTTCCAGGTGATGTATGGGTAGTAGCACTGAATTTTGAGGATATTGAGCCGCTGCGCGTTCCCTAGCGGCGCGCATCATAGCGATCGTTGTTGCGCGCAGCAACGATCTAGGTAAAGAGTCTCCAACGGAGACTCTTTACCACATGATCAGCCTTGTCCAATCACGGCTCAATCATTCCACCAAAATAATACATTTAAATAACAAAAGCACATTTATTAACACGTTTGCCTTAAAGCAGGGGTTCCCAACCAGTGGCCCGCGGAGCCCTATGATGTGGCTCGCGACCTCCTGCACTGGGATGGTGGTTTGGCAAGCCCAGATCGCAGGTTGCTGACCCATCATCCCAGAGCATCAGTGTTGTGAATGAAGTCAGCGGTAGGGAAAGCAAGCAACAGCAGAGCCACATAAGCTGATGTTTCCTGTATAGCGCCCGCTCCTGTCACAATCAATACCAAATGCACTCTGCCTGGGACAGCAACAGCTGGGAAAAGCTGAATGGAAGATTGTCATTAAAAGGTAAGTTCATTACTGTAATCAGTGCAGTTAGCCATAGATGTCTGTTATTACCTGTGAGTTTGGTGCGCTTTCGGAAATTGCATCACACCTGCAGGATATAATAGAAGTCTATGGCAAAGTGCAGCTAACCTGCAGGAAAGCCACAGGTGCATCAGTGTGAAAGCAGCCATAGGACCCAATTAGACCCTCCATTCACATTCACCTCACCTCATGTCCATTTACCTGCACTTACCTCCAGGGCCGGCGCTAGCACTAGGCGGATCAGGCGGCTGCCTAGAGCGCCAGGGTAAGGGGGGGAAAAATCCGGATCCCCAGCCACTCGCTGGGGATTCAGATTATTAAAGAACGTCCAGGACTGCCTTTTTTAAAATACATACTGCCTTATGGCGCCAGCCGCAAGGCTAGGGGGCAGCTGCGCCTGTGAAGACATCCCGGACCACTCTGCAGTGCCGCCCTAGCAATGAGAAGATGAGGGGAGAAGAGCCAAGACAAGGAGGAGCCGAGGAATGCTCGATGGAACTGGCTGGCGCGGATGAGATGGAAGCCCTGCATATGGGCTTGCCGCGATATTCGCCCCCTACTCCTCCTGGTCGCTCGGGGATCTGTTGTGAGAGGACAGGCAGGCAGCAGCAGCGCCGCTCTCATAGTAAAGTCATCACCCGCCGCTGACAGGTATAGTGGAAGCATAGGCAGCACGTGCGGTGCTGCAGCCTGCGGTCACAAATAAAAAATGTACTCTTCTTGTGAAGTTTATAGTGCATTGCACTGTATACAGATGAGGGACATATGTATGGGGGGGGAGGGGACAGATTTGTGTGGGATCAAATATATTTGTGGTGGGGGGGGGGGGGGGGGGGGCAGACTTGCAGGGGGTACAGAGAGGAAATCATGATAGGTGTGTGGGGCGTGTAGAGGTGCAGAGGGGAACAGAGGTACGAAGGGGGTACAGATATACAGATATGTGTGGGGGGGTGAACAGACATGCAGGGGGGTACAGAGGGTGAAAAGGTGGGGAGGGGGGGACAGATGTGCAGGGGAGGTACAGAGAGGAAATGATATGTGTTTGTGTGCGGGGCATGCAGAGGGTAACAGAGGTACGGAAATGGGGTGCAGAGGAGAACAGTGTTGCAGATGGGGGTGCAGAGGGGAACAGAGGTGCGGAGGGGGGGGTGCAGAGGGGAACAGAGGTGCGGAGGGGGGGGGGGGTGCAGAGGGGAACAGAGGTGCGGAGGGGGGGGGGGGGGGGGTGCAGAGGGGAACAGAGGTGCGGAGGGGGGGGGTGTGCAGAGGGGAACAGAGGTGCAGAGGGGAACAGAGGTGCGGGGGGGGGGGGTGCAGAAGGGAACAGAGGTGCGGAGGGGGGGGGTGCAGAGGTGCGGAGGGGGGGGGGGGTGCAGAGCGAAACAGAGGTGCGGAGGGGGGGGTGCAGAGGGGAACAGAGGTGTGGAGGGGGGGTGCAGAGGGGAACAGAGGTGCGGAGGGGGGGTGCAGAGGGGAACAGAGGTGCGGAGGGGGGGTGCAGAGGGGAACAGAGGTGCGGAGGGGGGGGGGTGCAGAGGGGAACAGAGGTGCGGAGGGGGGTGCAGAGGGGAACAGAGGTGCGGAGGGGGGGGGGGGGTGCAGAGGGGAACAGAGGTGCGGAGGCAGAGGGGGGGAGGGAACAGAGGTGCGGAGGGGGGGGGGCAGAGGGGAACAGAGGTGCGGAGGGGGGGGGGGGGGGGGGGGTGCAGAGGGGAACAGAGGTGCGGAGGGGGGGTGCAGAGGGGAACAGAGGTGCGGAGGGGGGGGTGCAGAGGGGAACAGAGGTGCGGAGGGGGGGGGTGCAGAGGGGAACAGAGGTGCGGAGGGGGGTGCAGAGGGGAACAGAGGTGCGGAGGGGGGGTGCAGAGGGGAACAGAGGTGCGGAGGGGGGGTGCGGAGGGGAACAGAGGTGCGGAGGGGAACAGAGGTGCGGAGGGGAACAGAGGTGCGGAGGGGGGGGGTGCGGAGGGGAACAGGGGTTCGGAGAGGGGGGTGCAGAGGGGAACAGGGGTTCGGAGGGGGGTGCAGAGGGGAACAGGGGTTCGGAGGGGGGGGTGCAGAGGGGAACAGGGGTTCGGAGGGGGGGTGCAGAGGGGAACAGGGGTTCGGAGGGGGGGGTGCAGAGGGGAACAGAGGTGCGGAGGGGGGGTTCAGAGGGGAACAGAGGTGCGGAGGGGGGGTTCAGAGGGGAACAGAGGTGCGGAGGGGGGTGCAGAGGGGAACAGAGGTGCGGAGGGGGGGTGCAGAGGGGAACAGAGGTGCGGAGGGGGGGTGCAGAGGGGAACAGAGGTGCGGAGGGGGGGTGCAGAGGGGAACAGAGGTGCGGAGGGGAACAGAGGTGCGGAGGGGAACAGAGGTGCGGAGGGGAACAGAGGTGCGGAGGGGAACAGAGGTGCGGAGGGGAACAGAGGTGCGGAGGGGGGGGGGGTGCGGAGGGGAACAGAGTTGCGGAGGGGGGGTGCGGAGGGGAACAGAGGTGCGGAGGGGGGTGCGGAGGGGAACAGAGGTGCGGAGGGGGGGTGCAGAGGGAACAGAGGTGCGGAGGGGGCGTGCAGAGGGGAACAAAGGTGAATAGGCACCGGAAAAATCTCAGTGAGGGGCGGAGCCTATGGGGGGGGGGGGGGGGGGGCAAAATGAGGTTTCGCCTAGGGTGTCAAAAATTCTTGCACCAGCCCTGCTTACCTCCAATCCAATCCACAAAAAAAAAAAAAACACAAGGGGATCCGTCCCCTTCCGTCTGGGCAAATTGAATTGGAAGGCCCATAGAGTAGCGTGGGTTGCGTCTGTGTCCGTTCAGCATATGCAGAATGGACACAGACCTGTCATTCACCCATTCGACCCATTTTGGTTACCAAGTCGCTTCAGTGGCCCTCGCTCTTCAAAAGGCTGGGCACCCCTGTCTTAAAGTCTGCAGAGCATTGCACCCATGATCAGCGTAGCATGGATGTGATGCAATGCACAGGCTCCTGTATGTTTTACATTCCAGACCCAAGTCTGATCAGTGGTATGGACCTACCGTTACGTGGCTATAGGAACGCAAATGATGGACATGTGTCCACCTACTGGCACCAGCACCCTTTGTTTGCATGTGGTAAATGATTGGCAGCTGATTGAAATAATAGTTGACAACTTTGAAGTTGGGATTTTAGTACGGAGGGTGTCACCGATCATCTCTACTGATGACACACAAGAGACCAGCTGGAAGACCAGGGAGGTCCAAATTAATGAAGGACATGCCATGGCACAGACACATATCTTCCCCATGGTCCTGAAGACTCCTGAGATGTGTGACAATGAGGAAGGGGCTACCTCAGTCATGCCTGGGTGAGGAATGTACAAGGACAACTATGTGGAGATAATTTCAAGTATTTACAACCAAACCTATACAATTCTATTAAAGAGAGGGCGCCATGTAATGCTGGGAGATATGAAGACTACTCGTACATTACAAAGCTGGCCAGGTCCTTCAGAGGTCCCAACATATACAGGTCACCCCCTTAGTGCGCCCTCTCCCTCCATGTACAGTACACCCCGGCCTTCCTCCCCTCACTCACCTCCGTACAATCACTAGACTACCCAGCGCCGCTCATCCTCCATTGGTAGCTGCAGGCAGGCCCCTGTCTCCGCCCACCTCGGGGACGGTCACATGACCCGGACAGCTTGAATGCTCGTGTGACGTCGGGACGGGAATCTACGTTAAAGCGCCAAATTTGAAGGATCCGCCATTTTTGTTGTGAAAGTGACCCCATACCGCGACACCACGGGACAGAGTGACAGAGGCGGAGGATGGCGCCCGGGACAAAGAGTACGTGTCACTGCAGAGTGTGTGTTTGTTCCTCTCTCATGTCCTGGCCATGGTCTGCATATCTGGTGGTAGTCAGTCCCATCTATATGGACGTGTTTTGTATACAGCTCATTATTACAGAACGATTCCAGAGGACTGGGACTGACTACTAGATATATGTACCATGAGCCGGGGTATAGGAGGTCAGAGGATAACATGGCTGTATCTGGCCTGAGACAATCTGCTCTCACCTGGCTGGGAGGAGAACACAGTGCGTGTTCATCTGAGGGAGCGATGATGGGTCCCCACTTTTGCGGCGCTGTCGTAGAGAGCGATGATGGGTTCCCTTTTGCGGCACTGTCGTAGAGAGCCAGTGGCGCTGTCGTGAGGGGTCCCCTTTTGCGGAGCTGTCGTAGAGAGTGATTGGTCCCCTTTTGCGGCGCTGCCGCAGAGAGCGCGCGGCGGGTCCCCTTTTGCGGCGCTGCCGCAGAGAGCGCGCGGCGGGTCCCCTTTTGCAGCGCTGCTGCAGAGAGCGCGCGGCGGGTCCCCTTTTGCGGCGCTGCCATAGAGAGCGGCGGGTCCCCTTTTGTAGCTCTGCCGTAGAGAGCGAGCGGCGGGTCCCCTTTTGTGGCGCTGCCGTAGAGAGCGAGCGGCGGGTCCCCTTTTGTGGCGCTGCCGTAGAGAGCGAGCGGCGGGTCCCCCATTTGCGGCGCTGTCGTAGAGAGCGATCAGTGCTGTCGTGGGAAGCGACAGGTGCCCTTTGCGGCGCTGTCAGAGGTAACGCTATGCTAACATGTTTGAGGAATGTAAAGTGTTCAGAAAGGTTTTCTAATCCCTTCATGGACTTGATTTATTGGTCTCTAATTGTGAGATTTGTTTGTCTTACAGGTGATGTGGTTGATATTCCCACCAGCCTAACAAGGTAAATAAAATGTTTTGATACTATTCAGGCTTTGATCTATTTTGTACTCTTGAATGATGCGAGTCTCTCACCTTTCATCTTTTTATAGTCCTGATGGTGATGCCATAAAAGTATTTGTAAGGATCCGGCCACCTGTCGAGGGAAACCCGGGCAGTGATGGTGACCAGGGGCAATGCCTTTCTGTTCTGTCTCCCAAGATGATTCGCTTGCATTCCAAACCTGAGCCAAAGATCTTTACATTTGATTATGTGGCAAATATGGACGCAACTCAGGTTTGTGTGCTTATCTTAAAGTGATTTGTAAAGTCTGCATTCTTTTTTTAATTACAATGGTTTTGCATGAAGCAGCCCTGAACCTCCTCTTCTGGGGTCCCCCTGCCGGCACTCCTGGCTCCTCTTCTCAGCATGTCCCTACAGCAAGCAGCTTACGATGGGGGCACACATGCATGCTAGCTCCTGATCTAGCTGTGCTTTATAGACCAACCCATCGTGGATTGGCCCTGCCCAGCCCTTCTCGCAGCATTTGATTAATGGCAGCCAATGGCTGCTGCTGCCTGAGTCCCTGTGAGCAGAGGAGAAGACTGCAGCTGGGCACAGTGCTGGATCCCTGACAGTAGAGCTGCATGAGAATTATTATTATTTTTACTTGGAGTAAAGATTATGAATCTCACGGCATAACATGTTTGACAGTCTACAAAAAAAATTGGGATAACTTTTTAGTTTTGTGTGTCCTCCCCCTTTTTTTTTTTTTTTTTTTGTAGATTGGCGCGGCGTTGCTTTAACCACTTCACACAAATCGCCATACCTGTACATAGGTACTTTGACGTTAAATACCATTGTTATGGCAGCAGCTAGCTGCCATAATTCTGGTATTTTCAGGAACGGCGTGCATTTCTCTTTAAGATAAATCTCTGCACCGGATTCGCCGGTGCCACTTTTATCGGTGGCGGGAGAGGGGCCCTCCCCGTTACCGAGATATCCATCTTTAAATAAATGACGTATTTTGACGATGGGGTGGATCTGAAGTGGTTAAAGGGTGGTAAAAAAAAAAAAAAGTTTTATTGCATTTTAGTGTAAATATGAGGTCCGAGGTCTCTTTGACCCCAGATATCACATTTAAGAGGTCCTGTCGTGCTTTTTTTTTTCCTATTACAAGGGATGTTTACTTCCGTGTAATAGAAATAAGTGAGCTCACGCGCAGAAGCGAACACATACGCAAGTCACACCTGCATTTAAAAATGGTGTTCCGATTACACGTGTGGTATTGCTGTGATCACTAGAGCGACGGCAATATTTCTAGCTCTAGACCTTCTCTGTAACTCAAAACTGGTAACCTGTAGATATTTTTAAACGTCGCCAATAGAGATTTTTAAGTGCTAAAGTTTGTCACCATTCCACCAGCGGGCGCAATTTTGAATTGTAACATACAATGTCAATTTACTTGGTGTAACTTTATCTTTCACAAAATAGAAAAAAAAATGGACTAACTTTACTGTTGTCTTGCATTTAAAAATGTTTTAATTTTTTTTTCTTAAAACAAATTGCACTTGTAAAACCGCTTTACAAGTACGGTGTGACATTAAGTATTGCAACAACCGCCATTTTATTGCCTAGTGTGTTGGAACGCCCAGACATATTTTTTTTTTATATAATTAAATATAATATTTCTTTCTAGCAAAAGAAAAACTTGTAAACATCAAATCTCAAAAAGAGGCTCGGTCCTTAAGTGGTTAACTGACAATAGCGCGGTCGTGAAACGCTGTACTCAAACAAAATTGACACCCCCCCCCATAACAAATAGAGCTTTCTTTTTGGTGTCATTTGATCACCTCTGTATTTTTTTTTTTTTTTGCGCTATAACAAAAAAGACAGACCATATTTGGGGGGGGGGGGGGGGGGGGATATATTTAACTTTTTGCTATATTAAATATCCTAAACAAATTTCTCCATCAGTTTAGGCTAATGTGTATTCTTTTACATATTTGTGGTAAAAAAAATCGATATAAGCATATATTAACCACTTCAGCCCCAGACCATTTTGCTGGTCAATGACCAGGCCACTTTTTGCAATTCGGCTCTGCGTCGCTTTAACTGACAATTACGCGGTTGTTTGATGTGGCTCCCAAACAACATTTTTTTTTCCCCCACAAATTGATCTTTCTTTTGGTGGTATTTGATCACCTCTGCGGTTTTTCTTTTTTGCGCTATAAACAAAAATAGAGCGTCAATTTTGAAAAAAAATATATTTTTTTGCTGTAATAAATATCCCCCAAAATTATATAAACTATTTTTTTTCCTCAGTTTAGGCCGATACGTATTTTTCTTAAAAAAATATAGGGGATAGATTTATGGCATATTTTATTTTATATATATATTGGTACTGCGACCTTATGGCTGACACTTTTGACACATTTTTGAGACCATTGGAATTTTTATAGCGATCAGTGCTATAAAAATGCATTAATTACTGTAAAAATGTCACTGGCAAGGAAGAGGTTGACACTAGGGGGCGAGGAAGGGGTTAATTGTGTTCCTTAGGTGTGTTCTAACTGAAGGGGGGGGGGGTGGCTGACTAGGGGAAATTACATTGTATGAACATGTGATCAGTAATTTCTCGCTCTGTAGCAAGCGATCGCGGGTGATCGTGCCCATCGGGCACGCGCATCGGCAGCAGGGGGTGCACATGAACACCTATGGCGATTTGCACTAGGGTCCAAGTGTTTTTTTTTTTTTTTTTTTTTTTTTACTTGTAAGCAACAACTGTCAGAAAAAGGTTTAGTTATCAAAGCGGACCTTCAGTCATTTTATTTTTCTTCCCAACTTTCCATCCTTTAAATCTTTTGGCCTTGTTTTAACGTTGGATCATTTTTTTTTTCTCTATACTCCTCGGGAAAAAGGAGGGGTTATTAGAAAATGGTAAACCAATACTCTTATTTTTTATTTTTTTTGTTTGCTTGCATATGATCTTTTTCTGTACTTAAACCATTCTGATTTAATTTAAAATCTTGTCCACCCCCCCCCCCCCCTTTTTTATAATTGCAGGAGTCTGTTTTCTCATGTGTGGCAAAAAATATTATCGAATCCTGTATGAGTGGTTACAATGGCACTATCTTTGCTTAGTAAGTATACAGCTGGTTCTGTCTAAACCTTTTTTTTCTTTTGAATAGAGTTAGGAAAGGTAAGTTTACCTACTAAGAGTGAAGTGCTACTTTTAATATTTCCAAACATTGACGCAAATGTGCAAATCAACAGCAAAGCTCTTACATATACAAAATCATCATAAACTGCAGAATTTTTTTTTAAATATGAAAACAATCTTATACATCATCCAACCAGGTTGTAAGTAAAAAATTCATCGGATCAATTAGATTGTAAGTGCCCAGAAAAAAAAGCCACCACAGTTCAGTTCATGTAGTAAAGTAAAGGCAAGTCTTCCAAAGTATCAAATCTTCCACCATGGACTGCCACCACAGATTCTCACCCATGTGCCCAATCGGGTGTCTCCTCACCTGATGCAATGGGCCCCTTTTTAAAATGATCATGGTGGTCAAAAGCACTGTAATCACAAAGGCAGGAGGTCACAGCCAGGTTTCTTGATTAGTGTGGTGATTGTACCGTTGCGTTATGGCTGCTCTTTCATGGTTTTAATTTTTTTTATTTTTTATGGTAGTGTATTTATTTATTTTTTCTTACCCGAAATGCCTGTTGCTAGTCTTCTTAATATGCCACTTTCTATACTGTAGCACTCTTCCCGTCCTCCTTGTGTTGTGTTCTGGGACGTGTGTGCCAAAAGACTTGGGTGTGCGCATTAGGAAACGGGCAGTGAAGCTGCAAAGCTCCACTGCCTGTTTCCCTTAGGATAGCGGCGCAGGCACACGATCCGAAGGACAGATCAGCCTTGTGGGGGGTGTATTGACATTTGTGGGCTCCCTGGACAGGTAAGTGTTCTTATTAAGTCAGCAGCTACAGTGTTTGTAGCTGCTGACTTTAAAAAAAATTTGTGGCTGGAACACCACTTTAATGACGGAACAGAAATTAGAGATCTTCTAAACAGAAAAAAATGCGATCAAACCCTGATAAGGTTTTAATATTTCCCCATTCTATTCATTACTGATTAAAAAAAAAAAAAAAAGCCTGGATTTATTAAATGTTTAAAGCGGATGTTCGCTCAAAAAAAAACATTAAAAGCCAGCAGCTACAAATACTGCAGCTGCTGACTTTTTAATATTAGGACTCTTGCCTGTCCTGGAGTCCAGCACCGTCCGCAGCAGAGGACGAGCGATCGTCACTCTGCTGCTCCCCCCTCCATCCACGGTGAGGGAACCAGGAAGTGAAGCGCTATGGCGCATGCATGAGTCGCGCTGCGCCCGCCGATTGGCTCCCGCTGGGAGCCGAGACTTCTTTAAGATTTTGATCACTCAGCACCTTTATTTGCACTTTTTGATGTTTGTGTCTTTATATTGTTTATATATAATTGTTCTGCGCAATTTCTCTATATTTATTTATTTATTTATTTATTTATTTATTTATTTAAAGGGGTGTTCCAGCCAAAATTGTGTTTGTTAAAAGTCAGCAGCTACAAAAAGTGTAGCTGCTGGCTTTTAATAAACACACACTCACCTGCTCCACGATCCAGCGACGATCCCCCCCCCCCCCCTCCCCAGCCGGCGTCTCCATCTCGACTGTGGGCACCCAGCCGTGACAGCCTTCGGCTTCACGGCCGGGCACCCACTGCGCATGCGCGAGCCGCACTGTGCATGCGCGCGCAGCTCACCGCTGATTGGAGAGGCGATCGCATGGGACCTGACGGTGTCCCATGTGATCGCCTACAGGGAGGGGCTGGTGTAGGCGATTAAGGCTTAATCGCCTAACCAGCCCCTCGGCGGAAGCAGGAAGTGGGACAGGAAGTCCCAATCCTATTGAAGGATGTGGCATGTAAGGGGGGTGAGGAGTGGATTAAAAAAGTCATTTTTTAAGGTGGAGCTCCTCTTTAAGCAATGTAATAGGTTTCAGTCAGGTTTCCATAGCAACGGGAGTGTCAGAGGAAGTTGCCGTCCCTTATCTATGCAAATCTCTCCTCCCTCCAGGAACCAGTAAATATACTAAATCATTTGTTTATATGCAGATATATCTACATAACAAGAATGTGTGTGTATACTAAACATGTGCGCCGTCAATAAATTCATTTTGTTTTGTTTCATATTTCGTGCCTGAAACTCAATTTTCGTTAGATTCGTTCACTTTTCATAAAAAGTTACCAACATTCGTTATGATGAATTTAAAAAGCTGGACGCTTAAAAAGAACGAATAGTATCTGCTGTGCTCATTATGAGGGGTTCCCACCATCCCTGTGCTGACTTCCTGGGTTTGTACCCCTGCTGTGCTCATTATGAGGGGGTTCCCACCATCCCTGTGCTGTGCTGACTTCCCGGGTTTGTACCCCTGCTATGCCCATTATCCCTGTGCTGAGTTCCTAGGGCTGTACTTCTGCTGTGCTCATTATGAGGGGTTCCCACCATCCCTGTGCTGTGCTGACTTCCTGGATTTGTACCCCTGCTGTGCTCATGAGGGGTTCCCACCATCCCTGTGCTGTGCAGAGCAGTGTGAGAGGCAGAGATGGATGGGTCTGTGTGAGGATGGAAGGAAAACAAGATAAGATAGTGGCTGAGAGAGGGAGGGAGATGCCGGGAGGAAGAGACATTAGGAAGCTGGACACAAGGTAGTTACATGGCAGAACTGACCTGTATGAAAAGAGCCAGTGAGGGGAACTTCTTAGATCCCTTCTCTGCTGGATTGGCCTTTGGACCTTCATAAAAATAAAAAAACCAGTATCGTGCAGCAGCCTGATGAGAGTGGGCTGCCTCGGCTCACAGAGCCTTACATTCACATGTCACTCAGTCAGACAGAGCGGCTGTACTCCATTCGGGCTGCTCTGTCTTTCGGTGGCTGAGTGACATGCCCAGCTGGGAGATCTCTCTGTACTTGCAAGTGTCCAGGAGTCCAACCAAACGTGAGAGCCTTGATATGTCTGCTTCAGTGTCTCCAGGGAGGAGGGGGGCAGCAGGAGAGATTACACCATGCCTACAGTTCTGCTTCCTCCCACCTGATGCACTAACTCCTCCTATCTTCAAAATAACGCAAGGTTCGGCAATAGGCTATTTGCAAGGACTACTGGGATACATGATGCCTATCCAAGAAACCTTTGCGAATAGCCTTGTGACTTAATAGCCTAGTCTAGGCTAATATGAAGGACTACAAAATAAAGGCATTTAGAAGCAACAAAATAAATAAAAATTGGCCATTCTGAACACTGAGATTAGGGCATACAGCACAGACAAACATAAAAAAATGGGTGGAACTCCACTTTAAGGAACATTTAGGCTCTTAAAAGTCATAAAGCAACAGGCTCAATGCTGCACAGAATATGTGGACTTATGCCGCGTACACACGGTCGTTTTTTGCGATGAAAAAAACCGACGTTTTCTGTGACGTAAAAAACGACGTTTTTGAAACGTCACTTTTCAAAGACAATTTTGCATACACACCAAAGTTTTTTCACAAAAAGCGAGGTTACGTTCACCACTCTTTTCCATTGAAGCTCGCTTCATAACTAGCTTCTGGGCATGCGCGGGTTGAAAAACATCGTTTTGAACAACGTTTTTGCTACACACGGTGACTTTTTGTGAAACAAAAAACGACGTTTTGAAAAACGACACAAAAAATTCAAGCATGTTGGAATTTTTTTTTGGTCGTTTTTTTGAAAAAAAAAACAACGTTTTGCCCACACACGATCAATTTAAATGACGTTTTAAAAAACGTCGTTTTTTTTTTTTCATTGCAAAAAACGACCGTGTGTACGTGGCATCAGTCTTAGTAATGACAAATATAGGGATATTGCTCGGTGTATCACGCTGGAACAACTATCGAGGCAGTTATGCTTAAAAGACAAAGAATAGAGCGGCATACCGATTTATTAAACAAATGGTAGCAGGGAGTAACTTGGTTTGGGATTTTCCAGTAAAACCTCCCTTGGGCCTAGTGCGCCCGGGGATGGGGCAATATGAAAACTAAAGATACACACCGTATCTGTAAGGTGTTTCCCTTGAGTAAAGGAAAAAAAGGAAGGAAAGAGAGCAGAAAGAACCTCTCGCCCAGAGGGTGAGGCTGGATCCGAGAAGCTCAGCTTGATTGAGCACCTCCTGTAGATAAGAGTCAGTGTATATAAAGTGATTCCAGGGTCGCTAGGTCTTGCAAAAGGTCTTCTCCCGGTTGTGTAGGGTAGCGGTGAGATCTTCCATGTCCCTCAGTTCATTCACCTTAGAAAACCACAAGAATTTGGATGGGGGGGGGTCCTCCGATCTCCAACATAGGGGAATGCATGCCTTAGCCGCGTTTTAGTAGCTGGATTGTGAGAGATGCATTATATTTCTTGAGCGGTGCAACAGACAGGCCGCCGGGTCCCCCTCTAGGTCAACACCTGTCAGATGCTTGACTGTGTAAATCACCTCCTGCCAAAAGGAAACAAGTTTGGGACAGTCTCAGAAGATGTGCAGCATCGTCCCTTCAGCATTTCCACACCGCCAGCAAACACTGGTGACATGTGGGAGGAAACGATGCAAGGTGCTGGGCACCCTGTACCAACGGGGTTAAGATCTTGTAGCATGTCTCCTGAATCCTTGTGGCGATGGATTACTTATGGGAAAAGTAAAGGATCTTCTCCCTCTGTGCGTCTGTGAACTGGGTCCCCAGGTCGGACTCCCACTTGGTTAGGAAGGGAGGAAAGTATCCCTCCGCCGGTCTAGTCAGAGGCATAAATAATTGAAAGACCATGCCGGACCGGTTCCCCCCGGCAGTTGACAATGACTTTTAACCATATGTGGGGTGGTTCAAAAGAAATAATCTTGGATGCAGATGATCATGCTTTAGTCTTTTGCAGGATGTTTACTGCTTTTACGATACAGGCATATAAATGCTGCATCACCTTCCATCTAGTGCAATGATGGCAAACCTTTTTGAGCCGAGTGTCCAAACTGCAACATAAAACCAAATTGTTTCTTTTTAAGTTTAAACATTGGTAGTTGTGCTGGGGGGTAGGGTTACGCCTGCCTACCCGGTAAAGTCTAATCCTAGTTGATGTATGTAAGTGCCTTGATTGTCATACCGCTTCCTATGATATACCATATGGACTGTGTATATTTCATTTTGTCTTCTTTTGAACCTTTATAATGTGTCTGTATGTCATGTTTCATTGTCTTGGTACAATAAATTATTTTTCTGATTTAAAAAAAAAAAGTTCAAACATCCATCGCCATGCAGCACATCGCAATCTCCATCACACTGTAAACTTTTAGCACATATTATGTATTTGCTTTCAGCTCACACCTCACTGTTGTCTGGCCACATCAGTAAGCTACAACACTTTATACATTGCCATGTAACTCATAGCGCACCTCACCATGCATCGAACGTCTCCATGCAGTTTATGGCACACTTTCCTCTCAATCTCACATCTGGTCCCCCCCTCTTCAACTCACCACCCCCTCCCCCCTCTGTTGTGTTGCGGCAGTGGTGCAGTGACACTCAAGTAGCACATCTTGTGCCCTCTGACCATACACGCCTCTCCTGCTATCACCATAGCCCAGAACACCCTGGCCTTATGTCTGGGCTTTCTCACCAATGCAATGAAGCGGCTGCACACAGGTGACCCCCCCCAGGCAAACAAACGCCCACTTCTCCTTCCGCGCCAGTCAATTGACTTTTCATTCCCTGGCCGAGGGAGGTGATTGGCCAGTCTGCAGGTCAATCCCGCTGCACTTTCTCCAAAGAGTTGCCTTCTGAGTCAGTGCTGTGTAATCTGGAGGAGGTAGACGGTGCCAGGACAATGCGGTGATACTGGGCGCTTTTGTCGTCGTCCTAGAAGTGTGAGGAGCCTTTGTGTGCCCGGAGCCTCTGTGTGCTCACAGAGAGGGCTCTGTGTGATGACTGTGGCACACGTGCCATAGGTTTACCATCACTGATCTAGTGGATTCTCAATAGGACCAGGCCATTGACGACACTATTGCCACTAAAAGACAGCTGTCCTAGGGTTGGAAGGAGTCACATTTTCTTAAAGCGGAGTTCCACCCTTAAAACCACTTTCTTCAGGAAACAGCCGACTAGCGTTCGGCTCTTCTCGGCGCCTACGCACAGACCCAGAAGCTGACTGCGCAGGCGCCGTATATAGCCGCGTCACGCCCTCCGAAAAAAGCCGAACTAGGGCCGGCTATTTACCGCGCCTGCGCAGTCAGCTCCTGGGTCTGTGCGCAGGCGCCGAGAAGAGCCGAACGCTAGTCGGCTGTTTCCGGAAGGCGTGACCCCTTATAGCGGCGACATACACCGTGGTGCGCCCAAAATTAAATGATCTATTATAAAGTAAGTACATGGATTAAAAAAATAAAATAAATACGGCATACTGGCGCTGACGCCAGTATGCTGGATGGGATGAAAGAACGTGGTTTTAAGGGTGGAACTCTGCTTTAAGTCTTTACTGCTGGATAGAGCTGTGGCTAAAAATATCTTTACTGAAATATAATTTTTTACCATGACACTGAAATACAGATGTCGCATGCAGAAATAATATGAAAGCGGAACTCTATGGTCCTTTTCCCCTAAATATACAGAAAGTGAGTCTCTAAAACATCTCCCATTTTAAACCTGCTGTCTAAAAACTAAGTACAGTAAAACATTGGTTTGCGAGCATAAATAGTTTCAGAAACATGCTTGTAATCCAAAGCACTTGTATATCAAAGCATTTTTTTTTACAGGGTATAAAAGAGAAGAGGCACCTCCAAGTGTAGCAATAAGTTGCTAAATGTTGTACCTTCATTAAATGTAACCATATTGCTACACTTAGAGGCTTATCTCTTCTTTTATACTCATTGGTGACATGACACTACTCTTATATCAAGACATCGCTTGTATATCAAGGCAAAATTTATTGAAACATTTTGCTCATCTTGCAAATGCTCTCAAACTAAGTTACACTCAAACCAAGGTTTTATGTAAACCCTTTTTTTTTGTTGTTGTTTATTTAAACCACATGGTGGCCGCAAGCGCTGTGTTTGGTGTGCCATTAATTACTTAACACCCGTACAGAATGGCACGTACAGGCAGATGGGCGTATATTTACGTCCCTGCCTTCTAGCGGGTCGGGGGTCCGATCGGGACCGCGGCGGGCGGCTAACCTCTGGGAGCGATACGTCTTGAGGGGGCGGCTGTTCGTTTCTGTCCGCCCCCTCGTGAACGCTCCCAGCCAATCCCGTTGTGTCCCGCCGTGTCCCTTCCTCTGCCAGTAAAAATGTAAACACTGGCAGAGGAAGTGATGCAGCGCTCCTCTCGGCGGTATTTTCAAACCGCTGAGAGGAGAGACTAGTCAAAGTAAGTCGCACCTAACACTACACTGACACCACACACATGGGCACATTTAACCCCTTGCGATCACCCCCCTGTCACAGTGTCACTGAATGCAGTGATCATATATGTACTGATCACTGCATTTAGTGTCAGTGTGACACACAGTTAGAATTAGGTTCAGGATAGCCCCTGTACCCCCCCTAATAAAGTTTTAACCCCTTGATCACCGCCCTAGTTAACCCTTTCACTCCCTATTGCCAGCGTCACTAAGCGATCATTTTTCTGATCGCTGTATTAGTGTCGCTTTTTTTTTTTTTTTTTTTTACTAAAGACATGGCTGAATACATTTTGGCCTGAATGTTTGACTAAAATTTTGTTTATTCAATTTTTCTTATAACAAAAAGTAAAAAAAAAATGGAATTTTTTTTTTTTTTTCAAAAATGTCGCTCTATTTTTGTTTATAGCGCAAAAAATTTAAATCGCAGAGGCAATCAAATAACATCAAAAGAAAGCTCTATTTGTGGGAAGAAAAGGATGCAAATTTTGTTTGGGAGCCACATCGCAGGACCGCAAACTTGTCTGTTAAAGTGACGCAGTGCCGAATTGTAAAAACGCCTCTGGGCATTTAGCACCCGGGGCTTAAGTGGTTAAAGGATCACTAAAGGAACTTTTTTTTTTTTTTTTTTAGCTAAATAGCTTCCTTTACCTTACTGCAGTCCTGGTTTCATGTCTTCATTGTTCGTTTTTGCTTTGAAGTTGCTGCAATTCTGCTCTGATCTCCACACTTCCTGCTTGTCTGGCTCCTTATGAAAAATCTCACTGTGGTCCAAGCTGTCATTACTGTGTGTCTAAAACTCCTCTGAACCAATCAGATTCATTTTAAAAACAAAACACTACCCTGGATTTGTTTGTTTTTCTTTGTGTCTCTTTACTTCACAGAAACATGAAACCAGTTTAAAAGTGAAACTAAACTGCAGGCACATTATATGATTGATTTGTATCTTTTTTTAATAATTTTTAAAAGGAATCCGGTAACTTTTATGTCTCTATACCCTTTAACAATTAATTGGCACTCGCATTTGTCGCACTTGTACAAAATATGCCTTTTCCACACTGCATTTTGCTATGAACGGGCCCTTCGTTTTTTGTGTGTGTGTGTGTGGCTTTTTTTTCATTTCATTTATTTATTTTTAAATACTAACATGCATATCTTTTTTTTTTGCAGTGGGCAGACGGGTTCAGGAAAGACCTTTACAATGCTTGGTAAGCAATACATAAGTCGATGGTCAAATAAATAAGCCTGGGCAATTCAAACAGTTACCCTATGTTAGGTTATTTGGTGCCTGCATTCACCACCACTGTTTTTTAGTGTGTAACCTCTTCATAATTCTGCAGCCGCTATTCCCCCCCCCCCCCCCCCCCTTGCAGTTGTCGGCTTATGGTTCTCAATGAAGTTCATTGCTTTTCTGTCCTGCTTTTCTGTCCTGCCAGTGTATCTGCCTACCCGTACGGGTACACCGATCTACTGACAGATCTGAAGACCTGCATGGCTGCTGATAACTGGTGCGATGCTTTACAGGGCCCCAAAAGAAAACAAAATGCATGTATCCAACATGTGCTCTGACTTCGAGAAAGGTTCCTGCACTACTTTGGTCCAACTTGGGCACAATTTCAGCCCACAGACGGATCCTCATCTTAACTGCTCCGACTTTTGTGGCATGCGACTTGTGCCTTAAGATTAAATGTATGCAATGTAAAATTCCCTTAAAAAAAAAGTGTTCCCCCCCCCCCTCCCCCCAAATCTCGGGGTCTGGGATTTTTGAAATCTGGAAGCCCCCTTTAAGAAAGGGGTTCCCGCCCCGTGTGAATGAATATGGGGTACATACCTCTACCCATTAACCAAAAAAAAACAGTGTAGTGTAACAAAAAACAGGACGATCCTTTATTAAAATGAAGAATGTCTCCCTTCGTGGCTCCAATGCCAATCGCAATGTCTTCTTCCTCTGCCGCTGCTGACCCGCTGAGAAAAATGGGGAAAAAAAGATCCTCCAACGCTGGCTACCAATGTTCTGTGACTGTGTGACAGTTCTTACTTGGCTTTGGGGTGTGGCCATGTGGTAATGGCATCCTGAGACCCCATCCACTTGTGACTTCACTGGCCCATCATGCCCGTACAACAATAATTTAATCACCTCTCCAGTAAGAGCAGTTGTCGCAACAGGTGCCTATTCGCCAATACTGATTTATGGCCTTAATGGCTCTTGGGGGGGAGGCTTTCCCCAATTGCATTGGCCCATGCCCTACTACTTCTGTATTATGGCCATAATTTAAAAGGATGATGCCCTGGAGGAGACAAATTTGCTTACTATCTGTTTTAGCTCTACTTCTTTTGCACAGGGAACCCCTGGTTCCCTGCCACCCTCTGAGTGCCCCCATAGCAAGCTTCTTGCTATGGGGGCACGCATGCAGACTCTAGAGCCGTGCCCTGTGCCTATTGACAGTGTGGCTCAGCCCCCAGCTCTCTTACTGTGATTGACAGCCGCAGGAGGCAATGGCTCCTGCTGCTGATCTCGGGCACAACGATGGCTTGAGATCAGGCAAAGATGTATTGGGGAGGGGGCATTACCTTAATGCAGGGAAATTGTTAAAGTGAAAGGAGGGGGGGGGGGCAAACTAACAAACATGTCATACTTGCTTTATGCAATAGTTTTGCACATAGCAGCCCTAATCCATCCTTGCTATGGGGGCACTTGAGCAGGCTCATTCCTGAGCCGCACTCCTGTGAGTGAACATTGTATATTCCCACACACACAGCGCGACTCTTCCCCATTCTCTGCTCTTTTCTTATTGTCTCACTAGCTGTGATTGACAGCAACAAGAGCCATTGGCTCCCGCTGCTGTATGAGCCAATACCTGGGAGAGCCACTCCTCTCATGCACATTCGAGATGGGGCTCAGGTAAGTATAAGGGGGGGGGGGGGTCCTGTACCATGAAGGCTTTTTAGAATTCAATAGGGTTAAAAAAAAAAATCTTAGAACCACTTTAATGTACTTAAAGGGCCATTCAGAAGCCAAGTGGCTATGCACGGGTGTTGGCAATCAATTAGACATTGCTTTTAGCATGTAACCATGCATCTGATATGGCCCATGCAATTGAACCCTAATACTATCCTTTTCTCTCCTAGGGCCATCTGATTCTGATAACTTTACTCATAACCTGAGAGGGGTTATTCCAAGGAGTTTTGAGTATTTGTTCTTCTTAATAAATCGTGAGAGAGAAAAGGTATGCGTTTTGTTTTTTCATTCTTTCATTCTGTTTTCTTATGTAAAAAGAAGAAAACAAATGCAGATGTGCTGCACCTACCTGTATGCATAGGCAAAGCTAACCCAATTCTCACAAAGTGAAATCCATGTTGTAAGCTTTTTTTATTTTTTTTAAAGATATTTTTATTAGGTTTAAGACAAACTAACAAACAGAAAAACATACAAAAAAAACACACCAGACAACCTGGTCATAAACGTTACATGTTGTAAGTCTTAAAAAAAAATACGGGGGCTGTTTTTTCTGAATTGCGTCATGCCAGCATAAAAGAGGAACTGCAGTCTGCTCACATAATTTGCAATAAAAAATGTTTTGCCATTCTGAAGCTTCCTTCCAACCATGTGCATATTTTATATAAACTGTGATTCTGTACTTCCCAAAAAATGCTGCACAAATCTCCCTCCACTAAGTTTGGCTGCATCCATTTTAGCTGTGGGCACTTCCTGGATCTACACAGAGGCACACCTCCAGCTCTCAAGATATAAAAAGAAAGGCGCCTCTAAGTGCAGTTTGCCAAATTTAAAGTTCATAAAGGGTTAAAGGCACTTTGAAGATCGTTGCGTGTTAAGACATGATAAAATCAGGAGTCCTCACCTGTGGCAAGTGTCCATCCTCGGCATGGTGGTAGAGGGCAGTATAGAGCCGTCCAGCAGCAGTAAGGCGTTCTCATACGCGTTGGTGAAAGGAGGCAGCAGGGAAGTCTGTATTCATGGTTCACTGCAGGACACACAAGGCTGATGGTGTCAGTGGGGGGGAAGGGGGCTGTAATGCGTTTCGGAGAATCTGTGGCTCCTTCGCCAGACCTATGGCCATACTCCTCAAGCTGGCTTATGAATGGGGGAGGAGTATGGGCAGATTCAAAAAAATAGGACAAAGGGGGAGCACTCGCATTTGGAAGACAAAAAATATTACTTATTGGTCGGACTTTAGAGGCAACGCGGGAATGTCAAAAATTATATATATATTTATTACAAAAAATACAAAATGTATACAAAGCAGATCAATAAAAGAAAACCATATATGATATGGAGAATATCCTCTGTGCCTCGTCTACGCGTTTCGCCTTTGGGCTTTCTCAGGACGAGCACAAGAAATTTAGCAGTAGAAAAATATATATTTCATTATCTGAAATGAAACATATATTAGCAAATTTTTCAAAGACAGTTTTCATTGTTTAAAATATGCTAAAATAAACATGTATAGAGAGTCTCCAAAAGAGACACCTGGGTGTGTGTGTGGGGTGTGTTTTTTTTTTTTTCCAATCCTCCTGTAGGCAGCAGTTAAGAGAAGTATAGCTTTAAAAAAAAAAAAAAAAGAAATGCGTTCATACTCGCCTAGATCGCTACAGCTGTCTCCCGCAGCCTAAGGCGAATTAAAAAGGGACATGCATTGGTCCCTATGTGATTGCGGGTGTCAGCGGAGCATCCGCTGACACCCGTAATTGTCCGCCTCAGCAAAGATCCAATTTTGCAGACGGAAGAAAACCCTTTTTTTTTTTCGTCTGCAGAGCGGATCGAATGAACAGACACACGGTCCCCATAGGGAGAGCGGAGAAAAGACCTGCACAGTGTGCGGGGACCGCCTTGTCATCCGCCGGCTCAGTGGGGATCAATTGAGTGATCCCCGCTGAGCTTACGGAGGCGGATCGTTGCTGATCCGCTCCGTGTGAAAGGAGCCCAAGTCGGAGAACTGAGCTCGGTCTTTAGCCTGCAACTGTCAGTCATGGGCTCTCTGGCCACCGGCTGGCTGCTCAGTCTCCTTGTGTCTCCATGAAAAGCTGACAGTCCAGGCATCTGGGTGGATACCAACTGTAAATTTGGGATCCTTCCTGGACTGGCTGAATGATGCCAGCAGACTGCCTTAGCCCACTGTCGGCTGAAGACAGATCAGAGATGTGCAGAACTAACTGCACTCCTGTGATCCATAGAAGTATAGATAAAACGGCTTTAGATAAACTTCTCCTTCACGTTCCCTGTGGAATTCTTGAAAAGGATTTTAGGATTAGTACAAAAACCTGTTTTTTTGTTTGTTTTTTTATTTTTATTCTTCTCCATAAATCTGTTTTTAACATCTGCTTTACTTTTTTTTTTTTTTTTTTTTTTTTTTTTCAGGCTGGTGATGGGAAAAGTTTTCTGTGTAAATGTTCGTTTATTGAAATCTACAATGAACAGATATTTGACTTGTTGGACTCTGCATCTACTGGACTTGTTCTTAGGGAACATATAAAGAAAGGAGTCTTTATTGTTGGTGCTGTGGAGCAAGCAGTGGCCTCTGCTGCTGAGGCATACCAGGTAAGTTCATAAATCTGCAACATTAGGAGAATTCTAGGTGTTGGACCATATTTTTAATTTGGCCTTGGACTATTCATATCTGTGCATGATGTGAAAATATACATTCCCTTTTTGTTTTTTCTTTTTTTTTTTATTCAATATTTTTTATTTTTTTTTGTGAAAATGATATGATAACACAAGGATAATATATATATATATATGCGAGATGACAATACAGTATAAAATATATGCGAGATGACAATACGTTATAAGACTTAAGTTTATACTTTTGAAAATCTCTCTCTAATCGCAGAAGCTAACAAAGTATTTGAATTCGTCAGCATTATCCTGATTGGCTCAACCAATATCATAGCTGTGTTCACCAGACCATATAACATTAATGTTTTACAAAAAAAGAAAAAAACTGGCCAAACATTGTGAATCCCGACCCCACCCCCCCAGTGTGCCCCAAAGGGATCACACTGCATCCCAGAGGACGAGGTCACAAAGCCCTCTCACGTGGCATAGGTTCCCTTTTAAAAACTCACAAAGCTGCGGTTCACAGCGACACTTGAAAGAATAGCATTTCTACTTGAGATGTATTTTCATTCACTAAAAAGTATGTTTTATTGCAGGGCAAGTGTAAATTTAGCCTGGTACAAAGTTCTACCAGGTAGATGTTTCCAGGTGCCAGTTTTGAGAAGGTCTCGCTGGCTGTTTTTGTAATGGGCTTCTCCAACCCCTCCCATCCTGGTGTTGTTTTTTTGGACAATTTTGACTTTGATGCTGTGTCGCCACCCCTCCTGTTCAGTGATTTTTGTCATTCCAAGTAGTCCTAAATAGAAATGTCTGTGTCTTGTACAATTAAGATATTAGGATTTTTTGCAGTGCTGTAGAATCGGTAGATAAATGTTCCGACTCCTCATTTTTTTTTGTACTTCCGACTCCTCTGTATTAATATGCGAATGTGTATTTTATACATTCCTTAAAGGAAAGCAAGGCAACATACATGTCATTACCACAGGACTACTGGCTGGGAAGCCAACAGTCTACTGTATTGAGCAGTTTAAGCAAAAGACAAACACAGCTGATCTGCTGCTGAAGATAGGGCAGTGGGAGGATCCAGGAAGGGGCATTTTTTATAAAACATGATTTACCTAGTAGAATCCTATTGTCATGTTTAACCACTTCAGATCCGCGTTATAGACAAAAGACGTCCACAGCTCAGACCTGAAGTGCCTGGTTGACGTCTTTAGACGTCATGTTATTGTAATTCCCCGCGCGCGCCACTGGGTGGCGCGCAGCGGGGAAAAACAGTGCTGTCGCATCGCTGAGGATTCAATGTGTGTACCCGGCGGCCGCGATGTCCGGCGGTGACAGAGCAGGGATGTGGAGCTCTGTGTGTAAACACAGAGCTCCACGTCCTGTCAGGGAGAGGAGACAGATGCTGTTTCCCTTGTACATAGAGACACAGCATCGGTCACCTCCCCCAGTCAGTCCCCTCCCCCCACACAGTTAGAACACACCCAGGGAATACATTTAACCCCTTCCTCACCCCCTAGTGTTAACCCCTTCAATGCCAGTCACATTTATACAGTAATTGGTGCATATTTATAGCACTGATCGCTGTATAAATGTGAATGGTCCCAAAAATGTGTCAAGTGTCCGATGTGTCCGCCGAAATGTCGCAGTCCCAATAAAAATCGCAGATCGCCGCCATTACTAGTAAAAAAAAATCATAATTCTGTCCCCTATTTTGTAGGCGCTATAACTTTTGCGCAAAGCAGTCACTTATTGCAAATAATTTTTTTTTTTTTTTTTTTACAAAAATACGTAGAATACGCATCGGCCTTAACTGAGAAAAAAACTTTAATTTTTTTTATTTTATATTGGGATATTTATTATAGCAACAAGTAAAAAATATATATTTTTAAATTGTCGCTTTTTTTGTTTATAGCGCAAAAAATAAAAACCGCACGGGCGATCAAATACCACCAAAATAAAGCTCTATTTGTGGGGAAAAAAGGACGTCAATTGTGTTTGGGAGCCACGTCGTGCGACCACGCAAATGTCAGTTAAAGCGAAGCAGTGCCGGAAGCTGAAATTTCGCCTGGGCACGAAGGGGGTTTATGTGCCCAGTAAGCAAGTGGTTAAAGTTTAAGCTAACGATCAGAGTTTACAAGTTTTTATAGCCTTAGCTGAATGACGACAGTTTTTCCAATGGTTTACATTGAAGTTTAATCCAGTTTGCCAACCTGTAATCCTAATTCAAGGAATATGCGCCATTTTATAATGTATTTTGTATGCTTGGTAAAGTGCTTTTGGCTTTGTTGGTAAAGCCTTCTTTTGTCAATATTATTATTATTTTTTTTTTTATGATTTTAATCATGCCAGGTTCTTTCTACTGGATGGCGGAATAGACGAGTAGCTTCAACCTCTATGAATAGAGAATCCTCCAGGTCTCATGCTGTCTTCACTGTCGCAATTGAATCTATGGAAAAGGTTAATGAAATTGTCAACATAAGATCTTCACAACTTAACCTTGTGGATCTTGCTGGATCAGAAAGACAGAAAGACGCTCATACTGAAGGAGTCAGGCTTAAGGTGAGCTAAAATGTTATCTCTCAATTCATATGGGCAGTAATCACTTTTCTCTTCCGTTCATGGACGGACACAGCAGCATTGACTTTAGGATTATATATCCTTCCTTTCAGGAGAGACTAGGCAGAAAAAAACAGCACTTCAAGTGTAAAACCCTTTCCTCAGTACAGTACCTCCCAGGGGGCGGGTTCCCGGGTACATCCCACTCTGGCTCATGCAGCTCCATTTATTTTTTTTATTTTTTTCCTGCATTTTTGGATCCTGGGATCTACAATCAACTGCCGACTGGGTGACAGGCTGGATCCTCTAACCTTGTAGTCGTCGTCGTCGTCCTCGGTCCCCCCCCCCCCCCATGTTCGGCCATCGAGCACGTGCTGGGCCGTCCACGACGTGCTCCGTTGCTCCAGGGGTGGCCGGTGAGCTATATGCTACAAGGCACACATATGACCGGTCTCTATGGCTTTGTCACAGTGTGCCGGGCTGACAGCCATGCCGTATCTGCTGCGGCCGTTGGGTCTGTCTGGAATGCCTCCAGCCGGTGGTCGCAGGATGGGTAAGTAATATCCCCTTGCCTTGGCAGGGTGGTTCAGCTGGTGCGTTCCTGGGAGGTCAATTTAAGGGTCCGCCCTGCTTTCCTCTCTCCCTTCATCCCCCTCCTTCCCAGTTCTGGGTGGCGACTGTGAGGTGGGGGGTCCGCCTGGGGGGGGTCCATTACTACGGGGGGGCTGTGCTGCTGTGAGGTGCTATTTTTTATTGTACATATGGTACTGTGTTCTGCTGTGGTGTTACTGGGTTTTTAAACACGTGCAATGGCGGCCATTTTACTGGGGTCGCGGTTTTATATATCCACAGCCTTTTTCTTGTAGCCCGCATGCTGTTTTTCTGCATGTCAACGGCCATCTTGGAAAAGCTTTTGGCCTCTAGTGACTGGAATAACGGCGCCAAAGCCTGCAGAATACTTCCTGAGGGACAGCACCGCACGGACACCGCTCTCAGCTCTTCAGCAGCACTACAGTCTGGTCGGGTGGTGAGTCACCTGGGGGTCCCCTGCTCTCTGTTTGTGGCCGGGAGGGTGGCCTGTGGGTCCCTGCCTTGCAGTACTAGGGCGGCATATACGGGTGGGTCAGCATGGAGTCTGAACCGGAGGCTTCTACCCAAACCATACCTGAGTTAACCCTTAGTGCCCCTGTTCCTGCGACCTCGGTGGATGCTATGACGGCAATCCTTGAGGTGTTTGTTGCCAGGATTGAAGAGGCAAGTGGCCAGAAGTGGGGTAAAAAGCTCCCCCTCCCTGCGCCTGCTTCTGGGGATGTGTCTGACACGGAATCGGGCCCTGCTACTGCATCTGGCCCTGGTTCCGTCATGTCAGATGATGCAGGCTTGGCCTACACGGACAGTGAGGATGACTCTGCTTCAGGGTCAGCGCATAAGGCGTTTGTTGGAGCTCTTATCACTGCGGTGCGGAAAACTCAGAAACTTGAGGCTTTGGCTGAGGCATCGGATATGCTGGTCCCTTTTGGGTTCCGCAAGCCACCCCGCACTGCAAAAGTGTTTCCTTGTGTTCCATATCTGGACAAACTGTTGTACAAGGAATGGGATCGGCCGCAGAAAGTTTTTTTGCTGTTCCAAAATACTTTGTGGTCGTTACCATTTTGAGGAGGACTTTTTGAAAAAGTGGGTTTCTCCTCCGTCAGTGGACCCCCCTGTGTTCAGACTGAACAAGGCCACCACGTTGCCTGTGGAAGGGGCTCCCGTTTTAAGGACACAGCAGATAGGAGAGCTGAGGCTGTGGCCCGCTCCATGTTCATAGTGGCGGCCAGGGCTCTGGTGTCGCAGACACTAACCGAACGGGCAAAGTCTTTGCTGCAGGAGCTGGAGGCGTGAAATGTTCCTGAGGTCTGTGTGGACCTTGCCAACCAGTTGGTGAAAGGCCTAAAGTTTGTCTGTGAGTCGGCCCTGGATACGCTCCCCTTGCTTTCAGGGACCTCTGCCTACGCGGGTGGTACTACGCCGCCTTGTGTGGCTGAAGTGTTGGTCTGCCGACCAGTTTCAAAAAAGGCCTTGGTGGATTTACCCTTTAAGGGTGAACGGCTTTTTGGGGCGTCCCTGGATGACATCATAAAAGATGCCACAGGCGGTAAGAGCACGCTGCTCCCGCAATCTGGGAAGGGTAAGGAGCCTCGCCGTAAGCAAGGGCCCTCCTTTACTGCCCCCAAGCGTTTTTTTCACCCGCCAAATGCGTCAGAAAAACGTTTTCAAGGTGCTAAGGCACCCGCTGAAGGGCAGAAGTGCACCTGGTTTTGCAAGCCTGCCTCTGCATGAACGTCTGCCCCCGCCTGCATCTCGGATTTGCAAATCGGCGGAGGTCTCTTCTTTCGGACCGTTTGCAAAGTAGTTTCCTCGGGGTACAAGAGTTTCTCTCTTGTCCACCAAACAGATTTTTTATTTTTTTTCCTTCCAACCTCCGGATCGCCGGAAGGATCGGTCAGGGGAGTGATTGTGCCGGTTCCCTTAATGGAACGGTTTCAGGGGTTTTACTCCAATCTGTTTGTAGTCCCCAAGAAGGAAGGGGTCCAATCCTGGACCTCAAGGCCCTCAATTGTTTTTGTAAAAGTGCAAAAATTCAGAATGGAGTGGATTCGCTCGGTAGTGGCAGCATATCGGGGACGCGTACCTGGAAAGCACTAGAGATTTCTGCACTTTGCGGTCGGAGAGGACCACTTTCAATTTGTGGACCTCCCTTTCGGCCTGGCCTCGGCACCACGGGTCTTCACCAAGGTGCTCGCTCCGAAAGATTTACCATCGTACGGGGAAGGCCTACATCTCTGTGTGAAGAGATGAGATGGCACCCCCGTACATACATGATGCCCTGGATTATGCTGTTCTTACAGCGTGGAGTGGATCAGGCTCTCGCTTTAAGTATGGTTAAGAGTCGGATTTCGGCTCTAGCTGTTACTTTCAGCGACCCTTGGCGACGCACTCCCTGGTGCGTACGTTTGTGTAGGGGGTTCGGCATGTGGCCCCTCCTGTGCGTCATCTACTGCCTGGGACTTGGGACTTGAATTTAGTCCTCCTCAGTGCTTCAAGAGGCTCGGTTTGAGGACATTCGGAAGATCCCTTTGTTGACTGTCCCAGAAGGTGGTTTTCCTGGTGGCAATTGCCACAGTCAGATGGGTATCTGAACTGGCGACCTTGTCTTGCAAGGCTCCCTACTTGGTCATCCATAAGGATAAGGTGGTGCTGCGGCCACAGCCGTCATTCCTTCCAAAGGTTGTTTTGGCTTTTCACATTAATGAGGACATTGTTTTACCATCCTTATGTCCTCGGCCGAAAAACCCGAAGGAGGCCACTTTGCATTTCTTGGACGTAGTTCGGGCCCTACGAGTGTACTTGTCTGCTACGGCTCTGTTTTAGAAGTCGGACTCACTGTTCGTGTCGGTGACTGGTTCTAAAAAGGGTCTGGCGGTCTCGTCGGCCACCATTTCGTGCTTCAGGCCTATGCCCGAAAGGGGCAGGCGCCTCCCTTTCGGGTTACGGCGCATTCGACCAGGGCGATTGGTGCCTCTTGGGCTTTCCTCCATCAAGCGTCTGTTTTACAGGTGTGTAAGGCAGCGACCTGGTCGTCAATCCACACCTTCTCAATTTTACAAGGTGAACGTGAGTGTATCTTCGGATGCCTCCTTCGGCCGCAAGGTTTTACAGGCAGCAGATTAAGGTTGGAGTTCCTCCGTTGAGAAACTCCGGTTTTGTTTGGGGTGAAGCTTGGTTTGCTGTGTTTGTTTTCCCACCCCTCTAAAAAAATTGACACTGCTTGGGGACGTCCCTAAGGTCAATGCTGCTGTGTCCGTCAATGAACGGAAGAGAAAACAAGATTTTTGTACTCGCCGTAAAATCCATTTCTCTGAGTTCATGGAGGGACACAGCACCCACCTCTCCTCCTTTTTTGTTTGTACTGCTTGTTATGAATTGGAGCTGCATGAGCCAGAGAGTGGGATGTACCCAGGGGACCTGCACCCTGGGAGGTGCTGTACTGAGGAAAGTGTTTTAACACTTGAAGTGCTGTTTTTTCTGCCTAGTCTCTCCTGAAAGTAAGGATATTTAACCCCAAGTTTAATGCTGCTGTGTCCGTCCATGAACTCGGAGAAATGGATTTTATGGTGAGCACAAAAATCCTATTTTTTGCATAGAGCTATTGATCTATAGTACTACTGGTCTTTTAAATAGTTGGATGCCACGTGCTCATGCGCTGACAGGAGACTGAAGTAGAGGAATGATATATATATAATGTGTGTGTGTGTCAGTGGGAAGACCTGTTTGCTGGCACTTGTTGTACCCCGTGTGTAGTTCTCCTCAATTTTTTGTGTGTGTGTATATATGTATGTTAGGGCTGCAACTAATGATTATCTTCATAATCGATTAGTTGGCCGATTAATCGGATTATCGCCTTAAAAAAATAAAATGGCATTTAAAAAAAAAAATTGGGCCAATTTGTCGGGCAGATTACAAAACACAAATTGCCGCAAAAACACATTGCAAGCTTTTATGCAGGTTCTCCAATGAAGTATATTGAACCAAAATAAAAATAAAAAATAGCACCGGTTTGCGTTAAAAAGTCCTCGCCCTTTCCAAATACGCAGCAGCTGAAAAAAAATCATGGAAGTGAATGTGTCCTATAAGAAAATATGTAAATGAACTGTAGTGTGTTTCTGCAAAAAGCACCAAAAAACAGGAGTTGTGACCCAGACCTGATGGGGGTTTAAAAAACAAAACAAAAATAAGTACAAAAAGAGCAAATCGCTACTGTAAGGGGTTAATTTTTTTCGACTGGGACAGTGAAAGTAATATGTACAGTAACGATTTTCTTTTTTGTACTATAAAGGGCTAATTTTAGTTTTTTTAACCCGATTTATGTTACTGGCCGATTAATCGATTATGAAATTTGTAATCGATTAATTTCATAATCGATTAGTTGTCGATTAATCGATTCGTTTCGGCCCTAATGTGTATATATGTATGTGTGTGTGTGTGTGTGTGTGTGTGTGTGTGTGTGTGTGTGTGTGTGTGTATATATATATATTTTAAGCTGGGTAGGCAGATGGCTAATGGATACCCTGCTGTTTGGGGTTAGAGTCCACCCATTGTTGTCCAGCACAAGGAAAGCACAGACCTAAGGACACTTTCCGCTTCACAGCCAATAGGCTTAACAACCATTAATGAGTTGGTAGTAGTGGTGACAAATGTGCATCTCTGCTACACAGCATACAGACTAAGGCCTGTCCCTTTACAGCAAGTTGGAGGAAGTTCAACAGACTGAGTTCCCTGATAAGCACACTTGGTCCATTGAGAACTACAAACCACCTGCCACAGTGGAAGGCAGGGCATGTAGTTTATTCATTCACAAATCTAGTACTAACAAACTGGACACGGAACTGATTGGCTTTCACAGATCAGTCACTGAAGTTTGTGTGTGCAAGTTTCTGCAACTAGAGGAGAGATGCATCATCTTCTAAATGGTCACAATACTTTTTTGGCTGTACTACATGTACAAACAACTAACGTACACCAGAGGTCGACAGTATCCGGGTGACCGGTCGCAATTGTGACCTGGCACCCGCCGGTAATTGAGGCCGCAGCTTTGGGGGAGGTGGGGGCGCACAGAGACACAGAATCCTGTGTCTCCGTGCGCCCCCATTGCACGATCGCGACGGCCGGTAATTGAGGCAGCGGACTTGTGAAGTCCCAAGATCTTCCCTCTGTAAGCTGGCGGCATTACAAGTTAAACAGCAATTCTAATGTGTCATTTTTCCCTGCCACCTCCTTCCCTCTAATTAGAACCTGCAAACATATTATTATATATAGGTGTGTGTGTGTGTATGTATGTATGACACTTGCCTGTCCAGCGCGCCCGTGATGTCAGCACCCTCCGTGAGGGAATCGTTAACTAAAACTGCCTGGCTGCATTCGTGGCGCGCCCTCACTGGTCCCTGCTGTCTCCTGGGACCAGTGTCTTTCCCAGTTGACAGCGGGGGGCGACGCAAAGGGGCATGACTCCTATGGCAGTTTATTCCCAGAAATGGGTGCAAATGCATATCTTTTTGCTATAGTAAATATCCTAATTTTAATAAAATTATAAATAAAATCCTCCGTGTATATTTTACATATTTTTGTTAAAAAAATCGCAATAAGCGTATATTGATTGGTTTGCGCAAAAGTTTTATATCGTGTACAAACTATGGGAAAGATTTAATTTGTATTGCATTTTTTTGAGACAGATAGGTCGGACACTTGAATTATTTTTTTGTTGGGATCATTGACATTTACAGAGCGATCAGTGCTATGAATATGCACTGATTTTATATGCAAATGTCACTGGCAGGGAAGGTATTAAGGGGGTTAACTGTGTGCTCCAACTGTTGGGGGGAGGGAACTGACTAGGAGAGATGAGAGATCATGGTTTCTACTTTGTAGACGCATACACAATCCTGTCTTCTCTCTTCTGATAACACTGGACTGGTTGAAAGGAAAAAATAAATTGCATGTAGTAGTAATAGTAAAATGTTAAATCGAATTTTGATAATTGTATTGCCAGCTTTACATGAAGTAGTGTTTTACATGAAGTTGTGTTTTTGTTTGAAATGTTTGTAGGAGGCTGGCAGCATAAATCGATCGCTGAGTTGCCTGGGTCAGGTGATCACAGCCTTGGTGGACGTGGCTAATGGAAAGCAGAGACACATATGTTACAGAGACTCCAGACTTACATTTTTGTTACGGGTAAGTGTAACGGTCACCACCGTTTACGATATCCATTCCATCACCCCAACCACGACAGCTTATCCGACAATCCAGCCAACAGGACCCGATCCATAAGAATTCCCTCAGAGAGACGAGACCTATGCTCTGTGTTCTGAGTAAAATGTATGAACGTTTTTAATGGTAAACTCAGCTGGTTCTTCTACAGTTACAAACAAACATGTCACGGTTAATCACAGGGACAATGAAACTCTCCACCCCCGAACATCACACAATGAACTTCAATCACATTCTTAGATAATGAAATTCAGTTGAGGTAATTATCCCCCAGACGTTCCGACTCTGCCAATAAGTGATTCACCTGCAGAATACACATTCCTATGTCAGACGTTCTGTCTCCGACAAAAGGTATTCACACCTGATCATCAATAGTCTTTAAACAGTGTTATCACACAATGGAATGTCTTTCAGGAGCCAGCCTCAATTAATACATCCAACAGCCTGTTACACAGAGGAATGAGTCACTGTTGACCGATAGGGTCAGAATAAGCAACTTGTAATATCTCAAGATGTCCTGCAATACATGATTATCTGTAATGTCCCATCTCGTGTAATTTATGATATAATTTCTCAGTCACCCTATGCCCCTATTGGACATAAGGTGACCCTAGACATAAGAGTCATTGGTGATGCCGGCACAGGAGTATCCCCCCATCCCTCAAAAGTCTCTGGGTGTCACGGGCCATTCTGTTACAGGAAGCATTTATTTGCTGGCACACCAAGTATGTATTTGTATTTATTGCAAGCATTGTTGATTTACACCACACTTTACATACTATTAACACTTCAGCCTCAGAAGGATTTACCCCTAATTACCATTCCATTGTTTGCCATACGGCACTGTCGCTTTAGCTGACAATTGCACGGTTGTGCGAAATTGATGTGTGGTGATATTTGATCACCTCTTGTTGTTTTTTTGCACTGTAAATAAAACCACTATTTTGAAGAAAATATATATATATATATATATATATATATATATATATTTCTCTCTATCTATATAATTTTTTTATTGTTTTTGCTATAAGTATCCCCAAAAACAAATGATAAAAAAAAATAATAAAAAAAATCCTTCCTCTGTTTTTAAACCAATATGTATTCTACATATTATTGGTTTAAAAAAAAAAAAGGTGTATATTGAGTGGTTTGCGCAAAAGTAAACCTGTCTACAAAATAGGGGATATATTTATGTTTTTTTATTTTTTTTTGTGAGACGGCAACATTGCGGCTTGCAGATTGGACACATTTGACACTTGGCTCCCCTGCTAACGAATGGGCGCGTGCCCACAGATCGCAATGTAAGCGCCCAACGTACAATGATGTAGATTTACGCAGGAGAGCCAACCTGCCGCAGTACAACTGCGGCAGCTAGTTGGGGAAAAGGTTTATTTTCCATAAGTCACTGCCCTCAAGGAGCTTACAGTCTAAGGCAGTGATTTCTCACACTGTGTGCCTTGGGAGTTTTGGAAAATATTTAAAATTGCTAACGTTTTGAATTCTTGAACATATCCAAAATTGGTAAATCAATGTCACAAAAGTTAAAGTGATTATTTATATATATATATATATATATATATATATATATATATATAGCACAATTTCTGTCAGTTTGTCATTCATTGATTCCTAATTCTATTCTAATAATCGAGGTGCTTATAAAGTTTGTTCATCGTTTAGCGATGGAGAAATGCTTAATCATGTCTGAAAGAAACACTTAAATGAAAAGCAAGAGAAAGTACAAAGATTACAATCGTTTCAATATTCTCTCTCAAAAGCAGGCACATCCTTCACATTAACCACTAGCCGACCAGCTTGCACAGACATACTGCGGCAGGTCTGCTCTTCTGCTGGAGCGTGACTGTGGGTCCGCCAGCGACCAATGATTGCAGTGAGGGGAGGCAGAACGAGGACCTACCTAATGTAAACAAGTTGATTCCCCGTTCTGCCAGATGACTTGACAGATCTACTTTTACCAGGAATCAGGAACAGTGATCTGTCATGTTCCAGTAGGCCCATCCACCCTACAGTTGGAACACACCCAGGGAACAAACTTAACCCTTTGATCACCCACTAGTGTTATCCCCTTCCCTGCCAGTTTAATTTTTACATTGATCGGTGCATTTTTATAGTACTGATCAATGTAGAAAAGTTATTGGTCCCCCAAAAAGTGTAATTTGAGGTCAGATTTGTCCGCCACAAAATCACAGCTCGCCACCGTTGCCAGTAAAAAAAAAACAATAAAAAAAAGAAGTCCCTAAATCTATGTCGTATTATGTAGAGGCGAATTAACTTTTGCGCAAGTAAAAAAAAAAAAAAAGATGAAGATATAAATATAAAAAATGTTTAACCCAAAAATATGTAGAGGGCTGTATAGCCACTTAACCACTTAAGGACCTCCGCACGCACATTTACGGCCACAGAATGGCACGGATGGGCACAAGGGCGTAAATTTACGTCCTCGCCCAGTAGCGGGTCGGGGGTCCAATCGGGACCCCCTCCGCGGCGTGCGGAGGTCCCCGTGTCTCCGGGAGCGATCCGGGATGAGCGGGCGGTTGTCCTACTATTTTTGTATATAGCGCAAAAAATAAAAATCGCAGAGGTGATCAAATACCACCAAAAGAAAGCTCTATTTGTGGGAAGAAAAGGACGCAAATTTTGTTTGGGAGCCACGTCGCATGACCGCGCAATTGTCTGTTAAAGCGACGCAGTGCCGAATCGCAAAAACACCTTGGGTCATTTACCAGCATATTGGTCCGGGTCTTAAGTGGTTAAACAAAGTTGAAAAATGTATTTATATGTTTTTTTTGACAACGCAAAAAATAAAAACCATAGAGGTAGGGTTGTCCCGATACCACTTTTTTAGGACCGAGTACAAGTACCGATACTTTTTTTTTCAAGTATTCGCCGATACCGAATACCGATACTTTTTTTTAAATGTCCCCCCACATATTGCAGCCATGTCCCCCCACATATTGCAGCCATGCCAGACAAAATTCATATAGAGTATGCACCGTAGAACAGTGCACTGGATTCCTGTTGAAAATGTGTGCGATTCTTTGTAGAGCAATTTGTGCCCATTCATTTTCTATAGACGCAAATTGCACTGCAAAGTATCGGTACTCCGTATCGGCAAGTACTTGACTGAAAGTACTGGTACTCCCCAATTAAAAAAAATAAAATAAAAATGCATCGGTGCATCGCTAGTTGCAATGCTTTCCAGTGTAAAATGGAGGGAATAATAATAATAAAATATATATAATTTTTTTTATTTTTTTTAAGCACATTTATTATGGGGGTTTTAGTATGGGTGCATTACGTTTTTTTTTTGTGCAAAAGATGGAATTATCTTTTGGCTCGTCACTGAACTTATCCACACTTTCCAGGAGCTTCCCATACTGATAAATCCTTGCAAAGCACAAAAGGAATGCTTTTAAAACAATGCAGATTACTCCTTATAACAAAAGGCTTGCACTGTAAACTACGTTATGAAGTAATACAGGAAGTGAACATTAGTCTGTCAACACTGTTAAAGAGCCAAAGGCACTGTGTATGATGTAATGACAGAACACATCTACCAGCTGTATAGATAACAATTCACAGATGATTTCACAGATGATTCAGCAAAACGATAACCTGAAATAACACAATGGTATAAAATCGGTCACAGGACACAGAAGAGCTGTCCACTGCTTCAACAACGATGTGCTTTCAGAAGCCGTGAAGTTGTAACAAAAGCATTACCCCCCCCCCCCCCCCCCCCCCCTTAATTTGGCCACGTACGCAGTGCGAGTGATTGGTCTGCTTCTGCTATCATCCTATCAGCAGGCTGGGCTTCCTGATGCAGTGCACTGTACACCCTGTGGAGAATCTCTGCTGCCTGGAGAGAGAAGGGCACAGACAGGGCAGGCGGACAGCTTCAGCTTTACTTTGCATCCTCTCAGCCGTCTCCCTGCCAGTCCGAAAAGGCAGCCAGGAGAGCGAGTGAATCGCTGCAGAGATGACCCAATTCTGTTTTGACTGTTTTCCCTATCGCGCGCCCTGTGTAAAGGACACTCCCTCTTGCTCGGGATTGGACAGATCCGTCCAATCGCTAGCAAGGGGGAGTGTCCTTTACACAGGGCGCGAGATAGGGAAAACAGCTATTGAAAAACGAAAGGTGCGCTTTGTATATACGGCGGCGGGGGGGGCGCGAAGTATTCTATTTGGGTATCGGGGGTATTTGCGGGCGTACAAGTACGCCCGCAAATACTCGGAATCGGTCCCGATACTGGTATCGGTACAACCCTACATAGAGGTGATTAAATACCACCAAAAGAAAGCTCTATTTGTGGGTAAAAAAAATATTTGGGTCTTTTTTTTTTTTTTTTTTTTTTTCTTTAGGCAGGATATGCAAACTTTCGGAGAATGTGTCCTGGCCAGGCCTGGATGTTAATTGGAGTCCCTAAGGCCCCTTTCACATTAGCGGACGAACGGTCCGCTAATTACAAGTCCGGTTACGGACTTGTAATGTGTCCCTGTGGGATTGGATCCATCCGCTAACGTCCGCCTAAGATCCGCGTCCGTCTGGATCCGTTTTGCGGACGGAAGAAAACCCTATTTTACTTCCGGTGGATCGGATCGGATGCAAACGGACAGGCGGTCCGTTTCCATCCGATTTCCCCATTGGGGATAGCGGAGGAGAGACAGGGCGCTCCCTGCACAGTGTGCGGGGACCGCCCTGTCTGCCGACAGCTGAGTGGGACCCCCCCGCTGAGCCGACGGACACACACGGAGCGGACCGAAAAACGGTCCGCTCCGTGTGAAAGAGGCCTTAGGCTGCAATTAAGTGCAAACCACTGATGGAGAGTATTCGCTTCAGCCCCGGACCATTTTGCTGGTCAAACACCAGGCCACTTTTTGCAATTCGACACTGCTCCCAAACAAAATAGATTTTTCTTTTGGTGGCATTTGATCACCTCCGCGGTTTTTATTGCTCTATAAACAAAAATAGAGTGACAATTTTGATATTTTTTGCTAAAATGAATATCCCCAAAAAAATTGTTTTCCTTGGCTTAGGCCGATACGTATTTTTCTACATATTCGCAATAAGCGTTTATTGATCGGCGTGCACAAAAGTTTTATAGCGTCTACAAAATGGGGGGGGGGGTGGTTTTATGGCTTTTTATTGTGACTGCCACATGGCGGACACACAGGACACTTTTGACACATTTTTGGGACCATTGTCATTTTTACAGTGACAGTGAAGGGGTTAAGTGTGCCTTAGTGAGTGATTCTTACTGTAGGGGGATGGGCTACATGTGACAAGACAGTGATCGCCGCTTCCGAGTACAGGAAGCAGTGATCACTGTCATTGTCACTAGGCAGAGCAGGGAGATGCTTGTTTAGCATCTCCCTGTTCTTCCTCATCGTGAGAAGATCGCAAGTATCCCTGTGGCGCGCGTCTACGTGTCCACAATGCCGCAGTTTTAAAGTGGATGTGTATATATACACATCCTTCTGCCTGTCCGTGCCATGCTGCCGACGTATATAGTCATGCGCTGGTCTGCAAGCAGGTATAGGCTGCAATGTCAAGTGGAAAACTAATATACAGTATTTTCAGAGTATATATAATTTTTTGTATTGCAATTGCCTAAAAGTAATTTTGATGTTAAGATGTTAACCCTCCTAAATGTTCAAGTATAGTTTTGTTCTTGTACATTTTAATTATGATCAAACCCCTGCTGAGGTTAAATGCATCCTTCTTGAATGAATGAATGAATGAATGAAAACTTATATAGTGGGGCACATGCAAACTAAATCGCCTCTGGGCCTGAATGGTACCACTTTCTGTAAATGTTTTAAAGGACATAACTTTTCAACTTTAATTTACTTAATTTCTCAAGTATCCAAGGACCACCCTTTCCCACTTTATTTTAAGTTGGTTATAGACTTTTATTTATTTTTTTGTAACGTACAGTAGATCTGTTTTGAAGGTGTTTGTGTGTGTGTGTGTGTGTGTGTTTGGCAGATTTCTTTTTACCCTTTATCATTTAATTTTAATCCTTTTTAGGACTCTCTTGGAGGCAATGCAAAAACCTTTATCATTGCAAATGTTCATCCTGGATCCAGGAGTTTTGGGGAAACACTTTCTACTCTACATTTTGCCCAGAGAGCAAAACTAATTAAAAACAAGGTAATATTTAAATTTACTATCCTGATCAAGGCATTTTTGAATTGATGATTGATAATTTGTACTTATGGCCAAATAAACAGCTATGCAAGTTTAAATTTTTTATTTTTAAGGCTACGATTCATTTCCTCTCAGGAAACACACACTTGCAATCTGGATTCTAGTGACCCTGTAATTATAGGGTCTTCATCGTTGTGACCGCTCGATTCCTTGTGAATGCTGACTGTAGAGGTTCTGGGTGTGCTCCTGCAGAATCTAGCTATGATCCTTCAGGAAAGGTTGGATTTCTATGGGCAGATTCAGGTAGACTTACGACGGCGTATCGCTGCCTATTTACGCTGGCCGCTAGGGCCGTGTACGCTGATTTACGCCTAGAATATGTAAATCGGCGAGATACGCCTATTCACGAACGTACGCCCGGCCGTCGCAGTACAGATACGCCGTTTACGCAAGGCGTTTTCAGGCGTAAAGATATTCCAACAAAAAGATGGCGCAGCCAATGTTAAGTATGGACGTCGGGACCGTGTCAAAATTTATAAATTTTACGTCGTTTGCGTAACTCGTCCGTGAATGGGGCTGGGTGTAAATTACGTTTCACGTCAAAACCAATGAGTCTTAGCGTTGTAATTTAGAGCATGCGCACTGGTATACATCCACGGACGGCGTATGCGCCGTTGGTAAAAAAAAAAAAAAGTCGATTACGTGGGGTCACACTTTTTTTTTAAATAAAACATGCCCACATCAAACGCATTTGAATTCGGCGGGCTTACGCCGGCCCATTTACGCTTTGCCGCCATAACTTAGCTTGGTGAATACAGCACTTGCCTCTCTAATTTACGGCGGCGTAGCGTATCTGAGATACGTTACGCCTGCATAAAATTACGTGAATCTAGCCACTAGTCTCTAATCATCTCTTAACCTTACACAGGTAGTCCTCTAAATAAGCCTGGTGGAGCATTGTATAACATTTTGGATAAAAAAAATCCCTTAGTGGAAGTGAGTGACTGCATTTAATTGAGAATTGGGGTAGAGCAGGAGTCTCCAAACTATGGCCCTCCAGGTGTTCAGGAACTACAATTCCCATCATGCCTAGTCATGTCTACGAATGTCAGAGTTTTACAATGCCTCATGGGAAGTGTAGTTCCACAGCAGCTGGAGGGCCGTAGTTTGGAGATCCCTGGGGTAGAGGAAAGGTGCCAGTTAACAGAGGACCCTTGTACTCTTACAGCATGTGCTAGTTGTAAATAAAGAAAATACATATTGTTTTGTAACCCATATTTAGCCTGTAAAGCCATAAAAGGAAGGAGCCTGTCCTGGTCAAATATTTTGGGATACCATATCCTGTAGGCTCGCCATTTCAGGGAATATTGTAGCTTAGCCAGCTCTGGGTATGAGGCATTAAGCCAGATGGTACCATATAAGTCACAAACCCTGTCACTTTTTGCAACTGTTTAGTCTTAACCAAGATTTTGTGTGTAGCAAGGTCTCTGGCCTTGTCCAGTCTAAGGACCTCCAAGGTCAAAGATAGCTGACATCCTTGTGTGTGTGTGTGTGTGTGTGTGTGTGTGTGGTGGGTTGCGAGGCATAGTGGGGGCAAAGATGGTAAACGTCATTGGGCGCCGGACACTTTTATTGGATGTAAAAGGTTTTATTTCTTGACAGTCCTTTTTGTATTTGTGGGGGAAAGAGGGTTAGGGCCAGGACACCCTTAAGTAGTTATAGATTCAATTGGCAGACTCCGACTTCAATAGGACAGCTGTGCAGGTTTCACTTATTCACATGCAGGCATGTTGTCTCCTATGGCAACAGTCCTTAAACAGTTCCTAACTCGAACGTAACTGTTATTTCTCCTATCACCTTCCAGGACAGTACACCTGAGAGATGAGGGCTCCTCCCCACAGGAAACGCAATCAATTGACAGCTTGTTACAAGTCCCCACCTTTCCCCTTGATCCCCAGTATTGATTGCGATTCTCCTGAATGTTTAAAGACCAAATGACCGGGCAGGGTCTGATGGTACCCCGTGTTGAGACAAGTTCTAGAGAGGCCGGGGAGGGCTGAACTAACCTGTAGGCTCGGTCCTTCTCACAGGTCACCCGAAGTGTGCACCAGCGCTCTGGCCGCAGGGAGTGCGCGCCATTGCTGTATTGCATAAAACCACCGTCTTCCGGCGCTCTCTTCACTTCCGGGTTTCCTATTGCAGGAAGCTACGCACTCCAAGCCTTGTTCTGGATACGACCGCATTACAGGAAGCAGGCGGAGGTACAGCACAACCCGGAAGTGCTAGAAACGCGTGGAACAGAGCAAGGTGGTGAAGAGTGGTCGGCTTGCTGTACTAGCCCCTCTAGTAGTACCAGCAGCCCAGGACCCAGCCAAGCTCCTCATGGAACAAGAGGAAGGGAAGGTGACTACAAATGTGGGCAGATTCAGGTCGGGCCTGGTAAAATACAAACCCCCTTTTGGAAAAGGGGAAAAAGGGGGTGAGAGGTCTGGCTTCCAGGGGTCTGAGAATCCCTGGGCCAGCCAGAACAGGACTGGGAGTCACCATTCACCTTACCCTTTTCTCCTCCCAAGTACAAACCCGCAGTTAAGGGGAAGACTGAGTAATGTCATGTACATGTGTGTTATCTCTTGTCTTAGAGTCCCCAGCGGAGCCCAAATAAACAACCTCCTGCTGCTACAGGGCATAGCTCCTCAAAAAAAAAAATGTGGGTACTGTAAGGATAAACTCCCACTCGGAGCCCTTTTGCCATAAATGCATTAATAATTTAGCAGGGAAGGAGGCTTCTGCAATGATGAGAATGTCTCATCTTTGCAGACGGAAATGTTGGCAACAGTCAAAGCTTTCCGTGAAGCCGTTGGGCAGTCAGTAACCCAAAGTCCTAACATGGAGGAGCTTACCCCTAGAGGAGGCACATCCTCCCAGGAAAGCCTCTTTGGAGTGGGACCTAGTGCCCTTCTCCCACCCTCACAATCGCTCCCTCTAGCCCAGGTAGAGGAAGAAAAGTAGGACAGGGAGGATATGGAAAGCCAGGCCAGGTCAGAACACAGCTCGGAGAGGGAGTTGGATCTAGACCTGTTAAGCCAGACTCAGGAGGATGCAAGGTTAAGGAGATGCCTCTTTACCCTAGAGCAGGGATCTCCAAACTACGGCCCTCCAGCTGCTGTGGAACTACACTTCCCATGAGGCATTGTAAAACTCTGACATTCATAGACATGACTAGGCATGATGGGAATTGTAGTTCCTGAACACCTGGAGGGCCATAGTTTGGAGACTCCTGCCCTAGAGGATCTGGATGGACTCCTGCAGGCAATATAGGCCACTGGGGAGATTACAGAAGCCCCTAGAATAACCTCAGCATATAGGTTTATAGGGGCTGAGCAAGGCTCAATCCTGGGTGTTCCCACTCCATCAATCCCTAAAGAATCGGGGCCAGCTAGTGCATTTAGAGGTTTTTAGCTCTTTAAAGCCTGCCTTCTAAATTTTTGGAACTAGGGTTGCCACCTCATCCCTTTAAAACAGAACACATATTAATTACACAGGTTCTGAGGCTAATTTATTGCAGATAAGGCACCAAGTGAATTTAATTACCACCTTAATCAGCCACAGAACCTGTGTAATTTCGTGTTCTGTTTTAAAGGGATGAGGTGGCAACCCTAGTTGGAACAGTAAGGGGCACCCTTGTGAACATATTATCCTTGAGGGGGTTGCTTATGTGCAACATCTCCAAGTTCCAACCTATGATTTCCTCCTTGCACTGCTGCTATATCTATCGGTGTGTAAGAGTTAATCAAAACCTTGTGGCTTGGGCTAAAATCTACCTGTGGGCTGTATGAGAAGCATAAAATGCTATCCTGCAACCCTTAATTGAGTGGTTCCTGGTGCAAACCTCTATGCTAAAGCTACATAAACTAGCCTGTATTTAGTGTGAAGCCCTACAGGTGTCTGATTGCTTCCGGGCTAAGATTGTGATCACCTCTTCCTGAGAGACTTAATTGATTGCTGGGTCTGTGCTCGTTGAGACCTTAGATGCTTGGACTTGCTCCCACCCGTGTGTGGGCTAGCTACACCTACTTATGCAGTAGTAGAATGGCAGCTACCACTGTGGTATAGTCACACACCTCAGACTTCCATTATTTGGAACTACCATGTTCCTTCACTGGTGGGTGAAGGATTAGTATCTGGAATTTGGGCTATGCCTAGGATGGATTGTTGGTCTGACCACACATCAGAAATGCACAACATTGGAAGTTTGTTTTGTGTCTTTTCTGTTATATAACTATCTTATGGCTCACTAGACATGCATAATATTGATTATGTGACCGTACACTGTTGCTTATCAGAAACGCATTACATTGAATTGTCAGCGACATTTCTATTGGTTATGACTGTACAAGGTTGCTATTCAGAAACGCACAACATTGAATTATTGTTGGTGACATTTCTGTTGGATATGACTGTACACTATTGCTTACCAGAAACACATGACATTGAGTTACTGATCACGACATTTCTGTTGGTTATATGACTGTACAAGTTTGCTAATCAGAAAAGCAAAATGATTTTATTATTGGTAGTGATATTTCTATGGGTTACATGACTGTACACAGTTGCTATTCAGAAACGTACAGCATTGGGTTTTTGCTAGTGACATTTCTGTTGGTTATATGACTGTGCAGTGTTGCTAGTCAGAAATGCACTGCATAAATTTTTTTGATGGTGACCTTTCTGACCATTATGACTGTGCATTGTTGCTAATCAGAAGTGCACAACGTTGAATTATTGTTGGTGACATTTGTTTTATGTCTATACCCTGTTATTCAGAAGTGTGCTGGTGCTACTCTCCCAGTTATGACTGCATGTGGTCTAGCACCAGCAATACACAACTGAGGTCGCATGTGTCTTTTTTCTGTTGTCATACTGGCTATGCGACTGCATGTTTGTGATCATCAGAAATGCACAATGTGTTAATAAAATTTCTGCTGGTTATATGACCGTAGTGCGTTCGGTATCGGGAGTACACAACACCAAAGTCGTTCTTGTCCTGCATCTATTACCTTAGTTTACTGTACATCAGAAAACACAGCAGTGGAAGGTGTCTGTGTCTTCAGTTTTTCATATTAACTGCTCAGAAAAACGCCATATTTGTTGGTGCCCTTTCTGTTGGATGTATAACTTTAACTTATTGAGCATCTGGAGCACACATTTGAAGTTTGTGTCCTTTCTTTGGTGGGTTATATGGTATTTTAATATGTATTAGAAATACACAACATTTTACGTTTGGTTTGTGTCTTCTCTGTTCTACAGATGACTGTATATCTGAAAATACAACAGTGAAGGCTGGGTGTGTCTTCCTGTTTTGTATTCCATATAAAGCTTGAGCTTACTACCTTTCAGAAATACAAGACTTTTTGGCCTGCATATCTGTGATATTAATTTTATATATTTGTCACTTTTATTTCAGACCTTATTTTCCATGCACATGGAATTAACAGGATTTCTGACTGCAAAAAAAATCAGTCCTTTACATTCAGGTATGCCAGAGGCATTCCCTAGACCTGAACCCAGTAAGGTTACTGGACACTGGAAGAAGGCCATAAAATCACTGATCATGATTTTTTATTTATTTTTGTAAAAACTAGGCAGTTGTGCTCATAGGAGTTTTTGGCTTGAAGATGCAGCATCAAAACTTATCTGACCGTTTCACCCAATCTGATAAGTTTACAGCTCGGCAGGTATCCTTTGTCACCCCCTTGGACACCCTAGGTGTGGCTAACCAATATTCGTCTTTTACTCCCACTATAGAATTAATTTCCTGTAGTAGGTATCTGCTTAATTGGTGCTTGGAGTGGATTATGGTCTCAGACACCTGATATTTTCTGAAATAGTTACTCTCGGTTCTTACCAGGCTCCTTTCTGATTTAGTTTTAATGCATCTACCCGCAGGGGCCTGGGGCTATAGAACTTTCACATATGACATGTCAGCATTCAGATGGGAAGAAAACCAGAAGTTTGGTATGCTTAGTTACATGCCTGTCCAGTCATCTGAGCCCAGGGAATAAACGTCCTTTAATCTATTCTCCTTAAGTGGGTTTTTCTTTTTCACCATGGCTATGGCAAACAAATAAAAAGGGGACCCACAAGGATTATCTGTCGGGAAGTCTTTTTCCAAATCGTTCTCCTGAACAGACTAGTGGTTTAAAACCAGATGTTCTTTGACCAAAGTAGTTCCTTGTTTCACAGAACAAATCTCTGATTGGTCTTTTTGGTGGTCCTATGCAGCAGTTAAGCCCCGTACACACGGCAGAGAACCTCGACGGGCGGAACACATCGTTCCGCCTGTCGAGGTTCTCAGCCGGCCGGCAGATTCGGCGACCAGCCCATCGGTAAAGGCGACCAGCCATTCACCCCGACGGGCCGTCGAGCATATAGAGAACCTGCTCTCTATTTGCTCGACGGGTTTCCCGACGGGCGGGGCTCGCCGAATCCGTACACACGGCCGAGGGTCTCGGCAGAATTAGGAGGTTCTCGCTGGTTTCTGCCGAGAACCTCGGCCGTGTGTACGGGGCTTTAGACATTATAGACCACGATTGCTAGGATGACTCGGTAAATGTTTTTTTTATTTTTATTCACAGGCTCTCAGATTTTATCTTTAAGAGCCCATGCCACCTAGTGGTTTCTTTATTATCCTCACAGGTGTGCCGTCCTGGAAGGTGATAGGAGAAAAGCTATGTTAGACTTGCCAGTAACGGTATTTATACAAACCTTCCTGGACGGCAGGCCTACTTCCTGCTCTATGGCAGGAAAGATAAGCTAAACACTAGGTGGTAAGTACCTATGTGGAAGGATGTCCCTTGTGAACCAGTTTGGGATTACTTTATTACATACTGGGGATCAAGGGGAAGGGTGGGGACTTGTAACAAGCTGTCGATTGTGTTTCCTGTGGGGAGGAGCCCTCTCTCAGGTGTGCCATCCTGAAAGGTTTGTAGATATACTGTTTCCGGTAAGTCTCCACTACAACTGCCTTTTGCAGTTCAACACTAAGCTCCCGGTCTCTCACTACACCCTCTGATTCACGGATTCTGAATCCCTTGAGCTGCTCCAAGGTTGGCGGTGGTATCTCCCTCGAGCATCGCCCACGCTTCCCTGCTGGGTCCCTAGCCTGGCACTCCACATACTTCTCAAGCGTCACCCCTTCTAACCAGCAAGGTCCCTGGCTTGACTCACAAGTCAAGAGTCTGACTGCCCTACAAGAGTGTCCTCCAGATTGTATCCCTGGCTTGATCCCCCACCTGAAGTTTCCTGATTCTCCACCATGCCTGTTTGGTTCCAGTACTTTCTTCCTTTACTCACTGTGGTCCCTGGTAAAGGTGGTCGGTCCCCTTCTTTTTTTTTTTTTGTGGCAACAGCTTCCCTTCTGCTTCTGACCACTGACAGGTTCTCCGGCCGACAGAACCGTCACTTTCGGTTGGACTGCAAGCCGCAGTTCCAGCCCTGTGCTGCCCTCTTACTTCTGGATAGCCCCTTACACAGCCTGGTAGCCAGATGCCCCTGGGATGGACTCACTACTTCTATTCTAACATGTTTATGGTTCTCAAGCAAAATGTAGACATCCAGCCTATTCTGAACCTCGGGGGTCTCAGCAAGTTCCTGTAGGTTCAGGGTGAAATCCAAATGTTCAGTGATTTACCTTGTTTCGTCAAGAGGTAGTTGAAAGGGTCACTTGTGTTCTAAATTTTTAGCAGTTGGCCTTAGTTCTTCTGAACCAACATATGGGGCATTTAAGCCTAGTCCTTAATACAGCACACACAAATGTACTGCTTTTGCAGGTTTCCAGTTGAAGTTCCTGATTATCAGATTTTGATGATCATTCCATGATCCCTAAAAACTGCTTGAGCAGAAGATAGAACTGTATTGTATGGAACAAAACTGATGAGACTTTGGTTGCATGACAAAAAGTGTACAAAATGGCATATGATGGACGGAGTTTAGACTGTCCATGTAGTCTTCCTAACTCACAGTGGCAATATTTGGCCTGATAGAATGATACAGGTATAATGATGATAACTTCTAAAACTGTGCACTTTGATATATGCCAAATATAATTTTGTTTTTATCCTAGTGTGATTATAAAGTTCACTGTAAACCAAAATGCTACTTAGTCAGCCAGTGAATTTTTTGTCCAGCTCTTCTTTATAGTTAATACTAATTTGTCATCATTGAACACCTCCAGGCTGTAGTTAATGAAGACACCCAGGGGAATGTGAGTCAGCTCCAAGCAGAGGTGAAGAAGCTGAAGGAACAGCTTTCTCAGCTCCTTTCCGGACAGATGCCACAGGATATTTCTATTGCCAGAGGTGAGATGAGAAATCAAAAGCATTTCCCATTATCTGCTTAACTCCTTCACCCTCATACTGTGCATGGAATGATAATGATGCTTCTAGCTGTCACTGCATAAATAATTTGTCACAGCTCTGGATGTCAAATTTCTCACAACTGACATTTTTATTTGACTTTTTAATTAAGATTTTGTTTTTTTAATGCTAAATCCACTTGTGCAAATTTTAAAACAGTCTTGGAAACTATTTTGGTGGTAAAATCGTGTTTATTGATCAAAATTGCATCTGCCATTCCAACATTTGTGTTTACTTCCCATAGACAGCTGTCAGTTTGATAAAAGGTGTGTGTGTGGGTCTTTCTTTTTTTTTTTTTCCTGGCATTCTCAACTTTAGCTAAAATGTTTTTTGATTTGGACCAAGTAAAGGCGAGTGCTTATTTTACAGTTGGAGAGATTCTCCTCCTTTCCAGAAAGAAAGTGATGAAAAATGGCCTTGCAGGGACACAACACATTAGTATTAAAGGCTCAGAACATCTTTTTATCTCTTTCAGTGTCTTCATGTGGACAGCTGCCATCCCTGTTTCTTGTAAGGGAGTTGTACTAATGGGCTCATAGGCCGGAACAAAAACCTGACAGAAATGTTACCTCTTAACCATTTAAGGACTGAGCTTCTTTCTGAGATTTGGTGTTTACAAGTTAAAGTGGAGTTCCACCCTGAATTTTTTATTTTTTTTTATACTTCCCAGAAATAGCAGTTGCTATGCGGAAGTCTGTAATCTGCCTCTTTTTCCTCCGTCCTAGTCGCGGTGTCTTCTGGTGAATGGGGCAGCTGCCTTCTGGGAACTGTGTATCCCAGAGAGTAGCCAGCCCATTCACAAAGCAGCTCGCGCATGTGCAGTAGGAGGGGGTGATGTGGGGGGGTGCTATCGCATCGGCGATCCTGCCTCCTATAAGTGATTTTTGTGGCGAATCCACCGCAGAGAACACTTTTATCTTCAAGCAGACCGCCCATTCTTGAAGAGGATACCGGTGTTATGGTATTCTTTTGAAAATGTGTCTTTACCATTTTAGCCCTTGCTGTATTTCTTACAGAGCTTCAGAGACTCCCTGGTATACAGACAGAGGAACCAGTAGGACACAGCGAGGAGTTTACCAGCTGACCTCATTGGCACACCTTCACTCAGTTTTCTCTGCATTTCTCTCCACGTGTGCATTTGCCTGGCTTCCCCTGGGTCCCTTTGGATGGGCTCCGGCTGCATGCTTAACTCCCTGGGGCTGCATGCAGCCCATGGGACACCCCTGATGTAGTGCAAGGGCCTTCTTAATTGGATACAGAGTGATTGGGTAGATGGTGTCTTGTCCTATTATATTGTTTGGGTCAATCTAAAGGAGATTGTACAATCAGATTGTATAGTGCATGGCCACATTTATACTTCTAAAATTACCTTATTGCACTTTCACTGTCATTAATTGCTAAGGGCATACCAAACTCCATGCCAAAAGGTCCCAAAAACTGCTTTTACCACATTTAGCACGGCTCATTGAAGACGACAAGCTGCCCTATGCGTGTCACTGGGAAAAGGAGCCAAAAAAACACTACATGCGAATGGCGCCTGGAATTTAACCACTTCGGGTCCGCGCTATTGACAGAATACGTCAACAGCGCGGACCTGAGGCGCCGGGGTCACGTCTTTGGACGTGATTTACTTGTAATTCCCCTGTGGCGCGCGGCGGGGAAAGACAGTCCCGACGCATCACCGAGGATTCGATGCGTGTACCCGGCGGCCGCGATGTCAGTCAGGTACACACGATCGGCGGTGACAGAGCAGGGACGTGGCGTTGTGTGTGTAAACACAGAGCTCCACGTCCTGTCAGGGAAAGGAGACAGATGCTGTTTCCCTTGTACATAGGGAGACGGCATCGATCAACTACCCCAGTCACCCCCCTCCCCCCACACAGTTGGAACACACCCAGGCAATACACTTAACCCCTACCTCACCCACCCCCTAGTGTTAACCCCTTCAATGCCAATCACATTTATACAGTAATTGGTTCATATTTATAGCACTGGTCGCTGTATAAATGTGAATGGCGCCAAAAATGTGTCAAGTGTCCACCGCAATATCGCAGTCCCAATAAAAATCGCAGATCGCCGCCATTACTAGTAAAAAAAAAAAAAATATTAAAAAAAAATCATAATTCTGTCCCCTATTTTGTAGGTGCTATAACTTTTGCGCAAAGCAGTCACTTATTGTGATTTTTTTTTTTTTTTTACAAAAATACGTAGAAGAATACGTATCGGCCTTAACTGAGAAAAAAATATATATATATATATATATATTTTTTTAAATTGGGATATTTATTATAGCAACAAGTAAAAAATATATATATATATATATATATATATTTTTAAATTGTCGCTCTTTTTTTTTTTGTTTAACGCAAAAAAAAAAACGCACTGGCGATCAAATACCACCAAAAGAAAGCTCTATTTGTGGGGGAAAAAAGGACGCCAATTTTGTTTGGGTGCCATGTCGCATGACCGCGCAATTGTCGGTTAAAGCGACGCAGTGCCGGAAGCTGAAATTTCACCTGGGCACGAAGGGGGTTTATGTGCCCAGTAAGCAAGTGGTTAACACAAGAAAAATGTAAGCTCCATTCACATCTGTGTTTCCAAACGCATGGCAAACCACACAAAAATTGTGTGCTTTGGCCAGATCAGTGAGTGGCTGAGACTGCTGCCCCCAGCCCCTCCACAGCTCAGCGCTCCAGTGAGCTGGGTCCACACAGAGCAGAGATTGACAAGCAGCAACTCTCTGCTCGGGGAGCTTAGATAACCAAGCCATCGGCGGTGTTCGGCTCGGTTCTCAGTGCAAAGGTGGCGGGGACAGATGCAGCGTTGAACAGATTCTGCATCCACCTAGGTGAGTATGATTATGGGGAGAATCGGGAAATTTGAATTAGTGAAATGTTATTCATTTTCAGTGCTTTGTATTAAAACTTGTTTTCCTTTTATTTATGTGTTTTCATTATAATCCTATATCTTTAAATCCAGCTCCTTCCATTGATGAGACCGATTACATGAATAACTTTTTAGAGGCAATGATGCTTTTGGAGAAATCTGAAAATGAGAAGAAGGTAAGGTTATTGTCAATTTAATCGTATTGGTTAAAATATTTTGACCGCACATAAAACAGTGCCTAAATTAATAGATTTGGTAAAGATTTCCTGCTGGGGGTTTCTGCAGTTGCTGATTCACAGTGGACTAGCACAATAATTAAAACATTTAAATTGTTCTTTCAGTTATTATAGGTCAACAGTGTGGACATCTGCATTGTCATAATATTGGGGCTATGCTTCACATGTGAGATTCTCATATACTGATGTAAAAGTACATGTTTCAGATATGTATAAATACAGACAGAACAATTTAGCTAGGGCTGCAACGAACGATTATTTTCATAATCGATTAGTTGGCAAGTTATTGTTTCGATTAATCGGATAAAAGCCTTTAATAGATATATATATCTATCTATCTATCTATCTATCTATCTATCTATCTATCTATCTATCTATCTATATATCTATATATATATATATATATATATATATATATATATATATATATATAATATATTGGGGGCTAATTTGTTGTTGGGCCAATTAAAAAACACATATTGCATGCTTTTCTGCAGCTTCTCCATTGAAGTATATTGAACCAAAGAGAAAAATAGTACCGTTTTGCGTTAAAAGTCCTTGCCCTTTCCAAATACGCAGCAGCCGAAGTAAAAATCATGGATGTGAACGTGTCCCATAGGAAAACATGTAAATGAACTGTAGTGTGTTTCTGCATAAAGCACCAAAAAACAGAGGTGTGAACCAGCCGGAGATGTTTAAAAACAAAAATAAGTACAAAAAGACCAAATAATCGCTACTGTAAGAGGTTCATTTTTTTTTTACTGTGGGACAGTGAGTAATAGTTACAGTAGCAATTTTGCTTTTTTTTGTACTATAAAAGGCTAATTTTAGTTTTTTTAACCCCGTTATGTTAGTGGCCAATTGATCGATTATGAAAATTGTAATCGATTCATTTCATAATCGATTAGTTGTCGATTTAATCGATTAGTAGTTTCGGCCCTAAATTTAGTGATGCTGTCATTTTGCATTCTTCTGCTTGATGTTCGTACCAATAACGCTGCTTGCTGTGTGCAGTCAGCACTTCCTATCTAGACTTTTGACAAAGGTGGGCAAGCAACTTATATATCTACTTTACCCGTGGCTTGCTGCAACAGGTCTGTTACTGAATTCCCACTTTGTAGGTTTCATTGCATGCTAAATGTACTTTGTTGGTATGAGTTTTGATGGAATCGGAAGAGCAAACCTTCACCTTTTACATTTCAAAATTATTCTGTAGGCCTCATTACAGAAAGTAGCTCAGCTGGAAGACCTCTGCAGCAAGAAAGAAAAGTTCATCCAGTCAAACAAAATGATTGTTAAATTCAGGGAAGATCACATTGCTCGACTTGAGAAGGCTCATAGAGATGGCCAGGCAACCTTGTCGAATAATGAACAGGACAACCTCATAGCAGAGATGAAGGAAGAACTCAAAGTTTTAAAAGGACAGGTAAAGACTTAATACATTAAAGCGGAAAATGTGCTCTAACTGATCTGCATTTTTTTTGTTATTATTATTATTATTATTATTATTATTATTAATTTGTTTTTTACAGTCAAATCATTTTTTTAATTTAATAATTTTTCAGCCAAAAAAGTCTAGTTACCCATAGCATCTAATCCCCATCCAGAAGTTATTTCAGCAGTAGAGTTTCTAATAAAACCAGCATTCTGATTGTCTTTTGCAAAATGAAATGTCCATGTTGCCACACTTCATTCATAAGCCCAAAAGCATATGGTGGTCACAAGAAATAGTTGCCCTGGTGTATTTAAATGCATGGATCAGGTAGGTTGATAATGCTGTCCTATCCACCCCAGTGATGTTGACATGATCTATAGGAGCCCTGTGGTTGCCACTGAATGAATACGTCCAGTACTGTACTTGTGTTGGCCTTCTACCTGATCTCTGTGTCTGAACATGAGGACTGATCTTAGGGTTTCAGCAGATATTGCATGATCCAATGCTTAGAAATTTGTTGTTCATGACTTGACCTGCACAATTTTCCAGTAGCTTGTTTATTTGATTTTTTTAGTGGTTCTTTCTACTGTGTTGGCATATTGGTAACATAGAAGTGATTTGTCTTCAATAAGTAGGGTAGTTATCGGGTTAGATCGGAATTGTTTTAATGTGGCAGATCACAAGACAGAATTTTGGCTTAACTGATATTTGCATTCAGATGGGGCTAAACTGATCTCATATGAAGGGTAGCCAGAAACATTTGAGTTGCGCTATGTTTCAAAGCCATGGTTTCCAATTTTTTAGAATCCTTAATGATTTGCTTGTTGCCACTAGACTGACACATTTTTTTTTTTTTTTTTTAAGATGTAGCAAGTAATAGCAGGCAGGTTAGTTCTATAGGAAGGGCAGAGCTTGATAAAAAGCCACATTGTTTTTGCCAGAAAACAATATTGTATGTAATGGATTCAGAACATATAAGATGTCAAAACAAATCTGCTTTGTTTTTATGAGGATGTATGCAAAAAAGACAAAGGAGTGGCTGTGGATAAAGTATCCAAACCAACGCAAACAATATAACAAGGTGCTAAACCTTATTGCCCAGTAGGGACTGAAGTAGTCAAAAGGTAACCCGCCAAACACAGAGCAAGAATCTTGAGTGTACAGTATCTTAAAATTAGATATTTTCATGTGACTGCTGTATGGTCTTGGTCACCATGCTGCAGCTCAGTTTCAGGGTCTTGGCAATCTTCTTATAGCCTAGGCCATCCTTATGTAGAGCAACAATTCTTTTTTTTTTTTAACCACTAGCCGACCAGCTGCCGTCGTTCTACGGCGGCAGGTCGGCTCTCCTGGGCGAGAGCCCGTAGCTCTACGTCGGGACTTTCGTGGCCGCTAGGGGGCACGTGCACGCCGCCGGCGTCCCGCGTGCTCGCCCCCGCGCACGTAGGGCGCGATCGCCGCCGGGCACGCACACGCGCTCAATCGTTACAGAGCGGGGAACGAGAGCTGTGAGTGTAAACACACAGCGCTCGTTCCTGTCAGCGGGGGAAACGCTGATCTTCCGTTCATACAATGTATGAACGGAAGATCAGTGATTCCCCCTAGTGAGTCCACCCCCCCCCCCCCATACAGTTAGAACACAAATAGGAACACACTTAACCCCTTCCCCGCCCCCTAGTGTTAACCCCTTCACTGCCAATGGCATTTTTATAGTAATCCAATGCATTTTTATAGCAGTGTCCGATGTGTCCGCCATAATATCTCAGTACCGAAAAAAAACGCTGATCGCCGCCATTACTAGTAAAAGAAAAAATATTAATAAAAATGCCATAAAACTACCCCCTTTTTTGTAAACGCTATAAATTTAGCGCAAACCAATCAATAAACGCTAATTGCGATTTTTTTTTTTTTTTTTTTTTTTTTTTTTTTTTTTTTTACGAAAAATTTGTAGAAGAATACGTATCGGCCTAAACTGAGGAAAAAAAAATGATTTATATCTTTTTTGGGGATATTTATTATAGCAAAATGTAAAAAATATTGCATTTTTTTCAAAATGGTCGCTCTATTTTTGTTTATAGCGCAAAAAAAAAAAAACGCAGAGATGATCAAATACCACCAAAAAAAAGCTCTATTTATGGGGAAAAAGGACGCCAATTTCCTTTGGGAGCCACGTCGCACGACTGCGCAATTGTCAGTTAAAGCGACGCAGTGCCGAATTACAAAAAGTGCTCTGGTCTTTGGACAGCAATATGGTCCGGGGCTAAAGTGGTTAATCTTTGCCATGGTGTGCCATGTTGAACTTCCAGTGACCAGTATGACAGAGTGAGAGCGATAAAACCACATTTAACACACCTGCTCCCCATTCACACCTGAAACCTTGTAACACTAACAAGTCAGATGACTAATTGGGCCCAATTAGGGGTGTACTCTTTGCCAGCGGTTTAGACATAAATGGCTGTGTGTTGTTTTGATAGGACAGCAAATTTACACTGTTGGGCCGCGTACACACGAGGAGACATATTCAATGAGAACGGTCCGACAGACCGTTTTCAACGGACATGTCTCCTGGGATGTTTTGGTTTGATCTGTGTACACACGATCAAACCAAAATCCCAGTGGACAGACATCGCGGTGACGTGGCAGTGACGCCGCCACTTCACCAAACCAGGAAGTCAAATCCATTCGACGCATGCGGGAGATTTCGGTCCGCTGGTTAGGCAAACTAACCAGCGGACATATCCGACAGATGGCTTTTCAGCAGACAAGTTTTAAAGCATGCTTTAAAACTTTTGTCTGCTGGAAACCTGTCTGCTAGCCTGTACACACGATCAAATCTGTCTGCTGAAACTGGTCTGCGGACCAGTTTCAGCAGATATATTCGATCGTGTGTACGCGGCCTTATACAAGCTGTACACTCACTACTTTACGTTGTAGCAATGTGTAATTTCCTCAGTGTTGTCGCATGAAAAGATAAAATATTTACAAAAATGTGAGGGGTGTACTCACTTTTTTGTGATATACTGTATATGGTGTCCTACTAAACCAAGATGATGGTGCTGATCTCTTTTATATATTACCTGTATGGGTGCCAATTGTGGACCAATTCCAATGCCACACATAATGCTCCACTACATGCCCAAGCAATAAGCACTCTTGTAGCTGTGTTTAATGTGCCAATCTTGTATACAAACCAAATGGACACTTTGAGTCAAGGGTAAAAAAAACAGTTTACAGTGAGTAAATGTTATCCACATAAAAACAGAAATCCTAAATAGTGCTTACACTGGTTTTCACAGTGTGCAGTGGAATAAAAGCATATCTAAACCACTGGACTCTTGTCTGAGGCATACTCACAAACTACCCAACCAGCGGTGAGAGTGAAGGAAGCTGCAGCATACAAGCCAGCAGGGACACTAGAGCTGCTCTGTCAGACTGGAAATGCATCACTGCTATCAGGAAGTCCTCAAGCGGCTATGTTACCATTCCATAGTGCCAGTAAGCAGGTCTAGCGCCCCTGCTGGCTTAACTGCTGCAGCTTCCTCCACTTTCCCTTCCAGGAAGCACGGATCTTGCCATGTTGTACCCGCTGTTTGGATGCACGGGTCGTAATGCAGATACTGTGGGTTTGAACCTGGGCACCCGCTCCTGCCCACAGTGTAGTCATAGAACCCTTTTCAAGTAAAAACTTGTTGCGCTTAAGACCTCTGACTGTGAGTAATCTCAAATGTTTTTGCTTTTACTTCTATAATCTTTCTTGCATGGCTTCCCCCCCTCAGTCCTTAAAGTGGAGTTTCCATCTCCAATTGTTTTTTTCATTATTGTGCTCATTAGACCTAAAAAAAAGAAATGCCTGTTGCTATGCGGTCCCACGAAATCTGCCCTTGGAATCGCCTAGGATTCTGACATCTCCCTCTAATGCTTCTGGGAAATGTGTGTCCTCTCATTTCCCAGGATGCAGTGCGCTACCCAATTATCACTCCCCATCCAAGACTTCCAGAAAGTAAGTTCTTGTGGGCTTCACAATGCCCACAAGCAAAATGACAACGGTGTGGACATAGTTATTCCAAAAAAGATCGTTTATAAACTATGCGGATCGGTGGCGGATTGTAAAATAGTTAGTGACCGGATTTATATTATAAAAACACACGATGAAAGAACATTTAAAAAATGCTAATTGTGGTTGGAACCCCGCTTTAAATCCTTCATCTTGAAATGCAGTGTTGCCAACTCAATCTAATTTTAAAAGCTTTTGCCTACTTGTGACTTTAAACTTCTTTCATGTATTCAGTCCTTGTGTCTGCATTCTTACTTGGCCTACCCTGAAATCTAAGCTTGTGCTTGCCACTTATGATTGTTTCTCACTTAAAACATACACGGGCTGCAAAAGTATAAACTGCATGGCAAGTTGACAGTCTTCTCATAAATGGCATGGTGGTGCAGTCTTTCTGTGTTGCTTTTAACATATATAAGAATCCTGGATATACCCTTTTAGAATGGTAGCATTTAGTTTCTTTGCATTCTATGTTGATTTTCTTGTAACTCGCAACTTTTCATAGTAGAAAATTGTATAATTAATTTTCTTTGAAAACTGTTGACTTGTATGTCTCTCTCTTTATGTGTTATATTTAGATTGAGCATCATCCTCGAGTAGCCAAATATGCCTTTGAGAACCACAGTCTAAGGGAAGAGAATAAGAGTCTCCGCTCTCTCCAGTCTGTAAAACGAGCACAAGAAATTGACAATCAAAAGATCGCAGACCTTGAAAGAGCTTTCTTGGAAGCTTCTTCGCGTGCAAAGAAGAATGGTGGTAAATTTTTATTTTCTGTTTTTATTAAAGCTGATTAGAAATTCATCAACTGTTCTAGGTATGAGCAATACTACAAATGTGTGACCACAGCTAAATAAAGAAATAAGCTAGAAATTAAAGAATCCCTAAGATATGTGTTGGTGAATGGTTATCCTCCGGCCTGTCTTCTTGCCTTCTGTGAGGTAGATTAAAACTTAGTTGTGACCAGGGCTCAACGATTTTTCTTGGCTTCCATCCTTTGCAACTGTAGGACTGTCACCCTATGGTATGGACAGGTCTTTGAAGTGGAACTTCATCTAAAAAGAGATGCTCTCCCCTCCCCCTCCTCTAAATGTATTTTGAGGGGAGATAAAGTGTGTGTGTGTGTGTGTGTGTGTGTGTGTGTGTGTGTGTGTGTGTGTGTATATATATATGAGAGAGATTTATTTTTTATTTTATTTTTGGCAGTGGGTACCTAGCTTTGACAGGTGCCCACTTCTGCTCGGATCACCTAGGCAATCTGAGTTGCCCTCCTCCCTGATGCAACCTCCTGGGGTGTGAAGCAACATCCAAGATAGCAGTGCAGGGAACTCGAAGACTGGTGAAGTGGCGCAGGCGAGGACAGCTCTGGATCCCTGGCTGGTGACTGTCTTCTTTTATTAAAGTCAGCAGCCACAGTATTTGTAGCTGCTGACTTAATTATTGTATTTATTTATTTATTTTTCCAAGCTTGTTTGGCTATACTTCTCTTCTGGGTCACAGGAGTGCACTTATTTGCAGTCCTGTGACTCCCAATCAGCCAACAATGTACTAAAGTCTGCTGTTGGCTGCTTTCACAGAGCTGGTCCAGGCTCTGCAAGAATCACAACTTTAAGGTTCAGATTCACTCAGATGCCTGACCAGCAGCCTCACTGAGACCCTTAGCCAGCCTCTTCTTACCTCTTCACAGCCCCGTGGTCCAGTAAGAGCTGGAGGGACAGACAGAGCTGGTGACTGACCGTCGCCACACTCTGCTTAATGAAAGCTGAGGAATGAGCAATACTAAGGTCATGTGATTGCTCAGTTCCTTGGGCTTCAAGTCCCATACACACTATCAGTTTTCCTGCAGGTTTTTCTCTTCAGGTTTACCAAAACCATGTAGTGCAAGGGCCTGCTTGATTGCATACGAATTGAGACTTTTAGGCTCCATGAACGCAGAAGCTAAAAAATAAGCTATAAAAAATGCCAGTAGCTTTGCAGGGAGCCTGTCAAAGTTTTTTTTGTGTTTTTTTGCAATAGCGTTTTTCAGTGTAGCGTTTTTTAGCTTATTTGAATTTTTTTTTGGATAAAAAAATGCTGGCGAGCAGCGTTTTTAAGCGTTATTTCTGCCGAAAAAAGGGCACTTTGAATGCAGATTTCGGGCGTTCAGAAAAAAGCCAATAAACTCCAAAGCTCATTAACACTTAAAAAGCGAACATAGTTCAGTTTATGGGCTTTTAAAAAAAAAAATAAAAAATGCCAATAAACTGCAGTTTATCAGCTTCTGTGTGCATGGAGCCTTAAAGCGGAGGTTCACACTCAAAATCAACTATTTACCATTAGATCAGCATACTGCTGACATCTGCAGTATGCTGTTTTTTTTTTTTTTTTTTTGTACTTACCGTTTTATCTATAGTTCTAATATGGCTCCGAGCTGATTCCTCGCTGGGAATAGGCGTTCCTAAGACGATGCATAGATGATTTGACGTGCACGCCTTCCGAAATAGCCGACGTGAGACTCTGCTGTTTACGGCGCCTGCGCCTGCAGTGTAAAGCTGACTGCGCAGGCGCCGTAAAAAGCCGAGTCCCACTTCGGGTATTTTCGGAAGGCGTGGCGTGCTTTACCAGCACGTCAATCATCTTAGGAACACCTATTTCCCCGAGGCAGAGAGAACCCGGAAGCCAGGTTAAATCTACGATAAAACGGTAAGTACAGCAGGGGGGGGGGGGGGCAACACCAGCATACTGCAGATGTCAGCAGTATGCTGGATCTAATGGTATATAGTTTTTTTAGGGTGAACACCTGCTTTAAGGTCTGACCTCATATTAGATGGTTTTGGTAAACCTGAAGAAAAAAAACCTGCAGGAAAACTGATAGTGTGTATGGGGCTTTAGTCAGTGGGGGACAGCCGTATAAATATGATTTTTTTTTAATGTTTTTATTATATATATTTTTTTTATATGGCCTTTAATACGTGATCACTGACCTAAAGCAGGTATGCAGGAGTTTTGACTTTTCTCTTTCCTGATCTGCTTTTGCTCAGTAGTTTACACTTCAGCAGTTAGGAGCCTAGCATTGTAAAGAGAGGACGCCTGCACTGATTTCTTATTGCTCTCAGTACGGAGATGCTTCATACATCCATATGTTTCTGGATCGCAAGATTCACACATCTTTCAAGTTCATTCAGCTGGAATAGCATGTGAATCCTGGATGAAAGTGTGTGTGTGTATATCTATCTTTCTCCAAATCTTTTGCCAATGTTGCCTGAAAGCCAGCGCCGACTATAGGGGTCAGACAATAATGGCCTTCAACACAAAAAGGAAGTCTTGGCTGCACAAAATAACCTCTCGACAAGAACAATTTTTCAGCCATTTTAGCGCTAGAAATATCCTCTAAATGCCTGAAAACCACCTGCCATTAATTTCAGTGTGACTTTTTACATTTACATTACATTGGGGCTGTGCGTCTACGGGACATTGGGGAAAAGTCCTGCAAGCAGCATCTTTGCAGCGATTCCAAAGCGCCTGAAAAGTGCTTTAAAAGCATCACTACACGAGCGCTTTTAACCCCTTCGGCCCCTATCAGGGGTTAAAATGCCCCACTATCGGCTGAAAAGTGTCGCTGGCACTCGCGGGCCTAGTGTTAAAGTAGCCTTAAACTAAGTTGCTGTCTAGCAGAAGTGGTTGGGTGTTTTTTTATTATTTTTTTTTTTTTCCCCTATTTTTATTTTGAAAAGGTTAGAAATTCGTATCAACCTATGAAATCAGAAACCTAAACTGTTGGGCATATTTTATACACCTTTGACATTTACTGCAGTTGAATGTAACGCCTTTTATAATAATTATAAATATTTGCCAATAAGTATGTTTTTATTTATTTTTTGTGGGGTTTTTTTTTTTTTTTTGTCTTATGATTTTTCTTTTCTCCAGCTTTACCAGTGCACTCCACACCAATACCCTGTGAAAATAGTATGGTTTCTACAGAGAGGCAAAAGGAGAAGTTACTTCAGCTTCAAAGTGAGCTGGCCACAGCAAAACAAGAATATGAAGAATTTAAAGAATTGACAAAGTTAGTTGATAGTCGTCTTCTAATCCTTTTAATACAATGTACCCTAAAGGTAACATTTACAGAGATAATGCATAGGCTGCCATTGAAGGGCTTTCATCTAATACATTGTACTAGTTGTCTGGCTGTTATGTTGATCCAAAGGCTCCAATATTTTCACTGACCCCAAACTATAAAGATCAAGAGCTCTGACTTGCAAGAGAGATTGGCACTTGGTCACCTCTTTGTTTCATTTTAGTCATGCTTCTGGACATTAGGGCTAGTATCGCACATTTATATGCATGAACATTTTTCAAAAATATATTTTTGCTGATCTTTTTTTCTGATATTTTTTTGATCTTCTACAATGCTTTCAAACAGCAATTGGCTTATAAAGATTTCTGAGAACTGCATCCTTTAGTAAGCAATCGCATAACAACCAACAGCCTTCCTAATCCTCTTCAAGCCACATTTTGCTGGGTTCACCAGTGATCAAAGTATTGGCTGTTGGAGGAATGGATGACTGGAGCAATGATCGTGTAATTGCTCTTGATGGCAATTGCCTAATATATTTAAAGATCCATCCTTGCCACAAGCTGGGGGATGTCGGCACAGCAGAGGTGCCTAATATTGAATGTCGTGCTAACTTTAAATGGTGATACAGCATTAAGCTATAACAAGTTGTATATGTTTGAATCTCTTAGGAAGAAGCAGGTTGAACAGGAATCTGAGCTTCAGTCTTTGCTCAAATCTAATAAGCATCTTGAAGACATTTTTGAGGCCATCAAAGCCCACAAGAGGAATGAAGTGTCCCAACTGAACAAAATGCATGCAGAAACAATAAAAGTAAGCATCCATAGTACTGGACAAGCCAAATGTGCACCTAAATATTATCTGTGTAGATCCTGTCTATTGTGCAGCTAATACAAAGAAAAGCCATATATATTTTTTTAACTGTAGTGTTCCCCGAGACAATCGGAGACGCAACTCACAGGCACATGGAAGATTATCACCAAATATTTGCTCAATTACATTTTTAGTCGTACATTAAAGTGGTAGTAAACTTTCAATTCTGAGTAGTACCTACAGCTAAGCTTGTAGTAGAGCTCACTTGTAAGTAATGCGAATATCTCCTGAACATTCACTGTTAACTCAGTCATTCCATACACAGGGCTGGCAATGCGGTGCTCTGCAGGGGGCTCATTTTAAAAGGAAAAAAAACACTCGACTTTACTACTGCTTTTACTGGCCCCCAACAAGTAATTCAGGTACATAGGGTTATGCTGCTACCTTTTGGAGATTGAACTTTAGCAAAACAAAGATGTAAGGACATCCTAGTAGAACCCCTCTCATGTTCCAGTGATGTACGGGTTCAGGGCCTCATAGTGCATCCATGTGGTGGAACACTGTTCCTGAAGACTTACTGGAGAGTATGTCCATTTTTTTTGAACAGGGCATGTGCTCTGGATCCTACCTAATATTTCCGACCTACCTTGTTCACAACTGCAGTACTTGAGGGCATTGCCCTTATGGGAAATGGAGTGTGCTTAACCACTTCTGCCCCGGAAGATTTGGCTGTTCAATTTCAGGCCATTTTTTGCCATACGGCACTGCACCGCACCGCTTTAACTTACAATTGCGTGGTCATGCAACACTGTACCCAAACAAAATTTACTTTCTCCCCCACCCCCATACATAGAACTTTATTTTGGTGGTAGTTGATCATCTCTGCGGTTTTTTATTTTTTATGCTATAAACAAAGTGTTTGAAAAGTGTTTGAAAAAAAAACACTATTTTGTACTCTTTGCTACAATAAATATCCACAATATATTTTTTTATTTTTTTAAAGCAAGTTTTTTTCCTCAGTTTAGGCCGATATGTATTCTTCTTCATATTTTTGGTGAAAATAAATCGCAATAAGCTTATATTGATTGCTTTGCCAAAAGTTTTATAGCGTCTACAAAATAAGGGATGGATTTATGGCTTATATATATATATATATATTTCTTTATCGTACATCACGGGACACAGAGCGGCAATCCATTACTATGTGGGTTATAGAGTCTACCTTCAGGTGTGGACACTGGTGTAATTAACTACACAGGAAGTTCCCTCCCTATATAACCCCTCCCATACTGGGAGCTCCTCAGTTTTTTCATCAGTGTCTAAGGTGTTGGTCACGAGTGAACATGTGCTCTTAGGAGCTCCACTGGAGGGATCCATGCTGGATGTAAAAAACCTCCATAAATCCGGATCCGTCCAAGGTGCTTCATAGCCAAAGTGGACGGTACCCGGGCCTCGGTACGAAGAACGAGGTTTAGCCTATAATGCCTCTCTGCGGAGGGCTGGATCCTGGGTTCCAGAACTTTGTGCCTTCTAAGGACCAAATGTTTTTTCTGCTGCCAGGATGCTATATAGGTCCAGGGGAGTTGGTGTTCCTGCCATGGACCCCGGTCCCTGAAGGTCTAGGACAATACCCACGGTGAAGGGGGAAGATTGGGCCTCTTGCTTGGCAATACCCTGCAGCGTGGAGAAGGTAAGAGGAGGGCCTACGGGACTTGGTTCGACAGTAGGTCCTCCGTGGGGGACTTGGGTCTCGCCTATATTATGCTTCTATGCATGGGCAATGTAAACCACTATGTCTTCTGAGACAGGATGGCTCAGGGCACCCATATACCTCCCCTAGCTGGCATGCAGCCTGGCCCACCATGTCTGTTAGACAGGATGGCTGCAGTACCTATATATCTCCCCTTGAAGGGGCCGGTACATAAAAAAAAAAAATATGCCCTTAATCCTATACAAAGGATTGTCTTCCGTGAGTAGTTGCAAGTCTTATCTGTGTTTCCACTACTATGGGCAGTAGAAGACATGCCTGATGTTTTTGCTTACCATGCTTTCCAGAAAACGGAAGCTTAAGTGTTAGCTGATCTATTGTGTCCCACTTCCTCCGCTTCAGGCTCTACCATGTTGCACGTGCTCACCGGTTCAGTGCAGTCGCAGAGAAGTCTCTTCAAAGGGCCCGGACGTCGGAGCTCTGTAAAGCTAGGGGGACACAAACGTAAGCACCTTGTGTGAGTTGGATACAGATTCATCTAAGACACCTACTCGCATCTAGCTGTGCAGATTAGCAGGCATTGTGTCAGACTAAATTCAGCTATTTGATGCACCTGGGTTAAGTGCCTCTGCTTTAGCTTAGGACTTGGTCTCCCCATTGAATAAGGTCAGGGGTAGGAATATAAAGAGGGATCACCACCTGAACCTGGTGGACCCTTATTCTCCTCTGAAGAGACTTAAACAGCTCATAGATTGAGCCATCAGACCTGTCAGGCAATGCAGCCTTCCCCCAACATTGCAATCACTCTGCATGTGTTTTGTGTTTTGCAAGAAAGAAAAAAAAAAAGGGGGGTGTCCCCCTTTTCCTGCTTTTAATCCTGAAACAAAGGGATTAGAAAGCTTGGGGATAAAAGTTTCACTGTCAGAGGACAGGAGACAGGAGCTGCAGCCTAACAAGGAGAAGCTATCAAAAGCCCTACAGGTTCTGATTACACCTCTATCTTCTCCTTAGAGTGTAAAGAGAGGTTTTCCTATAGGTGGCTAGTAAGACCTCCATATAATCCTCAGCCTGGTGTCGGCTTCAGGCTAACCAAATGCATCAGAGGGATGCACAGTTGCGGGCACACATTGCTAATGTCTCTTAATTGAGGAAACACACATCTGCAGAGGATAATTTCCTCTTTACCAGTCCGCATGTTGCATAACATACATGAGTTTGGAATGCATGTGGGATAAAAACAAGTAACAGAGCAGATTCTATTGTGGATCGCATAAACATACATGTTTCTGTCTATATGGTGCTGCATGTTTCCACAAAAGAGGTCGCATAAAAGATGCTTGTAATGCTGAATCGCATAAAGACGTTTGTAGGCATAAAAATGCTGAATCACACATGATTACCTGATCACCCAAGTCCTTGTTTCCCCAAGGATGTTTGGTTACACAGAAGAGGTTTGTTTCCACAGAAAGGCCTAAAATCGCATAAAGTTGCTTGGATGCAAAAAAGATGCTGGATCACACATGGTTAACTGATCATCAGCGTCCTGGATTACCCAAGGATGTTTGGTCACACAAATACGCTTGTTTCCACAAAGGTACCTAAAGTCGCATAAAGATGCTTGTATGCATAAAAATGCTGAATCACACATGATTACCTGATCACCCAAGTCCTTGTTTCCCCCAAGGATGTTTGGTTACACAGAAGAGGTTTGTTTCCACAGAAAGGCCTAAAATCGCATAAAGTTGCTTGGATGCAAAAAAGATGCTGGATCACACATGGTTACCTGATCATCAGCGTCCTGGATTACCCAAGGATGTTTGGTCACACAAATAGGCTTGTTTCCACAAAAGTACCTAAAGTCGCATAAAGATGCTTGTATGCATAAAAATGCTGAATCGCATAAAGGATGCTTGTATGCATAAAAAGGTTGAATCACACAGGATTACATGATCACCCAAGTCCTTGATTCCCCAAGGATATTTGGTCACGCAAAGAGGCTTGTTCCCACAGAAATGCCTAGAATCGAGAAATGCCTAGAATCGCATAAAGAGGCCTGAAGGCATAAAAATGCTGAATCACACAGGATTACCCGATCACCCAAGTCCTGGATTACTCAAGGCCTAAAGGGATCGCTTAAAGATGCTTGAATGCAAAAAGAAGCTGGATCACACATGGTTGTTGGATCAACAGAGTCCTGGATTACCCAGGGATACTTGATCACATAGAGAGGCTTGTTTCACAGAAATGCCTAAAGTCGCATTAAGATGCTTGGGTGCATAAGGATGTTGGAACGCACAGGGGTGCTTGGTCACACAAGGGTTCTTGTCCGCACAGTAGTGCTTAAAATGCATAAGATGTTGATCGCATGGAAGATGCTGAATCGCATGCATGGTTACTTTAAAGTTGCACATGGTGGCTTAATTAAGCAATACAGGATGCCCTGTGTTTGCATAGAGATACGTGTCTGCATGGGTTCATGTTGCACATTGTTGCATAACACGTTTATAGCACATGCTTGCTTGCAAGGATGCTCGTTCCAGAGCACACATGCTATATGCATGTTTGGCGTGAGACATATTTATATGATTTCATGCTTCCATGAACACACGCTGCCATGTACACACGCCTCCATTGAGGCATATGGCTTTATCACTTGCCACATACACATATGGGGAGCCAGTTGCATATGTGTTTATTTACTTGGGACTGCAGAGGTTGTCTGCGTTGTGCAGGGGAACAGCACTATCTCCAGTTGGTGGTCTTGCCCTTTTGGGTTAGCCTCCGTGTCTGGGTTGTCAGGGTGCTAGGGCCCGCCTCTAGCATGGCATACGGAAGCAGACTCCTGCTGATGGATCAGTCAGCAGCATGGCTGGACCTAAGGGTGTCCAGCATGGTCAGGTATCTGGATCTCCTGGGTTAGGATTCCAGTCTAAAGATACATTCTTCATTGACAAGAAGCTGGGTATGTTTTGCACCAGGAGAGTACTTTTGGCCTAAGACAAGACCATCGCTATAAGAAAGCTGGTCTAGGTGGTTACGGCAAGGAACAGTTCCTTACTTTTGGCCTTCTGCTTAAGGCACTAGAGAAGATGCTGCTTCATTCAAGACAGTTCCCTATACTTTTATTCAGGACTGTTATAAACAGTATTGTGTTGGCCTAGAAGGAGTGGATCTTGACCTAGCATTATCCAAAGAACCGGTCCCAGAGATAGGCTGGAATTCCTCTTGGTGGTTCTTAACTAAAGGGTTTGCCAGGTCAGGAAGAGACCTTGGCCCAGGGGAAGTAGTCAAGCTCCAAGGGAGCCTTATCTGTCAGCTAGAGCTACCGATGGAGCATCTGGCTTAGGGGCCTGAACGTTCAGGGGCTGGTTGGTTCGGTCAGAGTTCAATCAGACTATACCATATTAAGTGATTTACTTAATTTACCAAGGAGGAGCTTGTGCCTTGCCTATTGACATTCGTCATTTCATGAAATGCAGAATTGGCAGGCGATTCGCTGTAGCCGTCAACAAGTGTCTCCAGGAGAAGGACCTCTACACCCCGACTGTTTTCCTGACCAAGGGCCACAGAAATGGTACCCTGTACATAAGAGGTATTGGCGTCCAGGCTCAACAAGAAATTGAACAGCTTGAGGTCAAGGACAAGGGATCCACCCGCATGCGGGGCAGATGTGTTAGTAATCTGGTGGGACCAGTGGTCACTGGTTATGTCTCTCCCCCCAGTGCCGCGGCGTTTGTGGCTTCCATGCAACATTAGAGGATGGCGGAAGCTGGCCTGATTACTCCGGCATAGCCCTGACGACCTTTTCTGTGCAGGGACAGTAGGGGTGGTAGTAGAGGACCCACGGTCCCTTACATCTTGGCCAGGCCTACTTCGAAGGGGGTATTACATCCTGTCGTGCAACAGGTGAATTAATGGTCTGGCTATTTTAGCCCACATTCTTCAGGATCAGGGTTTTTAGAATCAACGGCACTTCCTTGATTCATACAGGAAGGCTGGCCTCCAGGACCAGATATCTCAGGATCGGGAGAGCCCATGTTCCTGGTATGAAACAGATGGTGGCATCCTTGGAAGTTTGTCAAAGATAAAATTCCTGCATTTGGAAAGAAGACGGAGCCAGCCTTAAGTTACATCAAGGATCCGATCTCGGCCTTGCCTCCAAAGGTCGCTTGCTTCACACTCTTTGTTCCGAGCCATTATACAAGGGGTGACGCGCATAAGTCCACCAGTTTAGTCGCCCTTGTGCTTGAAGGATTGGCTCTAGTTTTGTCGGCTTACAGGGTCAGCTCTGTGGGCCGATGCACCATATTTCCCTTCAGCCTTTAACAAGGGAATTGGTGTTCTTGGTTGTGGTAGCCTCCAAGAGAGTTTCAGTATTGGCAACCTCTTGGTATAAAACCATACTTATTCTTACTAGTAGGGTGATGTTAATCCTCATCCAGCCTTATTTACTAGAAGGATCTAGTGTTCATTTGAATCTAGATATTCTTACCTCCCCCTTTTTCAAAACCTTGTTTTCGGAAGGAAAGGTTATTGCTTTCTCTCAGTAGAGATGAGAGCAGTTAAATATCTATCTGAAGGTTCAGATATAGAAATCTGAATTTTTTATTGTGCTGCCAGAAGACCCTAGATGTGAGCAGGCAGTGTTCAGTTCAGCTATTAAAATGGTTACACTCTCTCCTTTGGAGTAGAAAGGTCAAGGCCTATCTGAAGCGGCTGCTCGGATACGGAAAGCTGATGTTATTGCGCTACCAGGAGGCCCCAGGAAGGGGCAGGCAGCGTCTAAAATCAACTGTTTTCAAGATTGATTCATCAGGGTATTATTCAGGCTTGTGGTTCGGAGAGTGGGACTCCCCCTGTTTCTTGGGGGGGGGGGGGTGCTCCGTACCAGGATAGTAAGCGCTTTATGCGCGATGCTTTACCGAGCCTTTATGACGCAGATTTTCAGGGCCGCAACTTGGCGTCTGTGCTTAGGTTCACTGATTCTTGTCAGATGTACATAGGAGGGCAAAAGGATGCAGCTTTTTGGCGCAGTATGCATCTGGCAGCATTATAGATCCTCACATCTGATGGCGGCCTGCGTTGTTTGTGTCTCCCTCCCCTCAGTAAGCATTGCTTTCGGACATCCCACATAGTAATGGATTGCCGCTCTGTGTCCCGTGATGTACGATAAAGAAAATAGGATTTTTTATGACAGCTTACCTGTAAAATCCTTTTCTTGGAGTACATCACGGGACACAGAGCTCCCGCCCCTCTTGTTTGGGGATATGGGGACACTTATTGCTTTGCTACAAAAACTGAGGAGCTCCCAGTATGGGAGGGGTTATATAGGGAGGGAACTTCCTGTGTAGTTAATTACACCAGTGTCCACACCTGAAGGTAGACTCTATAACCCACATAGTAATGGATTGCCGCTCTGTGTCCCGTGATGTACTCCAAGAAAAGGATTTTACAGGTAAGCTGTCATAAAAAATCCTATTATTCGTAATGGCGATCTGAAATTTTTATTGGGACTGCGATATTGCGGCACACATTTTTGGGACCATTGACAATTAGGGGGAGATGGGACTAACTAGGGGAAGAGAGATCGTGTTCATACATTGGAAAACAATGTAGATTTCCTGGCGTCTCAACTCAATCGCAAGGTATTGAGGTTTGTGGCCAGGTGAGACCCAGGGGCAGAAGCAACAGATGCGTTGGTGGCACCGTGGAGTCAGTACCGGCTAATCTATGCCTTCCCTCTGAAGCTCCTTCCTCATCTGCTTCGCAGAATGGAGGCAGAGGGGATCCAAATGATTCTAATTGCTCTGGATTGGCCTTGGCGTACTTGGTACGCCGACCTAGTGCGTCTAGTAGCAGACGTCCCTTGACGTCTACTGCTGAGCGAGGACCTGCTGGCGCAAGGTCCCATACTTAATTCTGCTTTACAGTCGCTGGCTTTAACGGCATGGATATTGAAAGTCAGGTGCTAAGAGACCGGGGCCTATCTGATTCAGTGATTCTACAATCAGGAGGGCTAGGAAGATTTACCATCGCACTTGGAAGGCCTACATATCCATTTGTGAGGAAATGAGGTGGAATCAGTGTACCTATTTGGTTTCCAGAGTCCTGCTGTTCTTGCAGCGGGGGTGGACCAAAAGCTTGCTTTAAGTACGATTTTTTTTTTTTAATTTTTTTTTTAAAGGGGCAGATTTCTGCCTTGACCTTCTTTTTCTTTTTTTTTTTGAACGACCCCTGGCAGCTCATTCTCTAGTGAGTACATTTGTGCAGGGGGTTCAGCATGTGGCCTCTCCGGTCCGTCCTCCGTGGGACCTGAACCTGGTCCTCAGTGCTTCAGAAGCCACCTGTTTGAGAACATTAGGGAAATACCCTTGTTGACACTTTCTGAGAAAGTGGTCTTTTTAGTGACTGTTACGTCAGATAGGTTTCTGAACTGGCAGCCTTGTCATGCAAGGCTCCTATCTGATCTTCCACAAAGATACTGTGGTACAGCGTCCGCAGCCTTTTCTTCCTAAGGTCGTTTCGGCCTTCCATCTCAATGAGGACATTGTACTTCCGTCCTTGTGTCCTCGTCCGTCGCGGGTCAGACTCACTATTTTGTTTCGGTGGCTGGTCCTAAGAAGGGCCTTGCAGTCTCCTTGATCACCATCTGGAGGTGGATCCGTCAGGTGGTGATTCAGGCTTGCGTCATAAAGGGTCGGGCTCCCCCTTTCCGGTCACAGCGCATTTAACCAGGGCAATAGATGCCTCCTTGGGTCTTCCGACATCAAGCGTCTGTTTCCCAGGTGTGTAAGGTGGCCACTTGGTCGTCTGTTCACACTTTCACTAAATTTTACAAGTTTGATGTGGGTGCATCTTCGAATGCGTCTTCGGCCGAAAAGTTTTGCAGGCGGCTGTTTAGAGTTGCAACTCTTCGAGTTGAGGCGCTCTGTTTTGTTTTGGGGGTGAAGTTTATTTTTATGCTGTACCCACCCCTCGTTTTTGACACTGCTTTGGGACGTCCCACTTTGTCAAGATTGTCCATCCATGAACGAAAGAGAAAATAGGAATTTTGTACTCCTCGTAAAATTCTTTTCTCTGAGTTCATGGACGAACACGGCACTGACCCCCTCATTTTTATGTTTGTACTGCTTTTTGACTAATTGATTTTCGAGATACAGAGAGAGGGGTTTTACCCAGAGGGACTGCCCCCTGGGCGGTGCTGTATGGTTTGTGATGTGTTTTAACACTTTCTATAAGTTTCTGCCTAGTCACTCCTGAATGAAGGCTAATGCCCACTTTGTCAAGATTAAGGCTGTGTCCGTCAATGAATTCGGAGAAAAGGATTTTACGGTTGGTACAAAAATCCTTTTTATTTTTTTCTTGCACAGAAAGTAATATTGTCAATTATTCTACATTTTACAGACAAACAAAAGGTAGGACAACCCCTTCTACTCCCTGCTAGCGTCCTATGAGGGAGGCCCTTTTTCATCTAGCCCTCTTATTTGCTATTTTTTTTTTTCTTCTCTTTGGATTCAAACCTTAAGCAGTGTGTTCGGCTTTAGGCACTCTTCAGAGCCATCTGTTGGCCTACAGAGCACTTTTTAATGTCCAAAGTCATTGTCATTGCCTCTGCACTTTCCCTGTCACCGATGACTTGCTCTGCTGAGCTCCAGGGGCTATATTTGTATTTGCACCACTGTGTACATTTTTTGTTTCCCGCTTGCCACCGGGTTTACCCCAAAAAGGTTAAATCTGAGGGACTGAACACTGACATCATCTGTTGTATGGACTGTCGGTCACTGAATTCTATATCCAGACATCTGCAATGGGTGATCCCAGTTCATTTTATTCATTTTGGGGATTTTCTGTATCTGTATCTTTGGAGGGAGCTTATTGTCTATCTGAAATCTTGTTACCCTATGGCTGTAGGGTCTCTACCTGAGAGTCCCTCTTGGTACCGTTGAGTGAAGCAGACTCACTAGTCGCCAGGGGCCTCTACACAGATCTTTGTTGACAAATCCTCCAGTCTTGGAGAAGTGGAGAAGGGTAGTTTGTTTATCCATTAGGATTATAGGTTGTAGGGGCTTTCACAACTTTATCTTGCTGCAAGTTGGGTTGACTGACCGGTCGGTTTCTGCTTCCTCCATAGAGCTTCTATACCTGTTTTTATGGTTAGAAGTGCAAGGCTCTTGCCTTTTTCATATCCATTGTTTTAGTTTGTTTCAGTTTTTTTTTTTAGTTTTAGAAGTGTATTTTTATCCACATGTCTGGTAGATTGTTTCTCTCCAGCTCTCAATGACAGAGAGGCCCAATGCTCCTTCAATCAGGTGTATTTTTGTCTTTCTCTGGTTCTGAAACACCAGTATAATCCACTGTCCTTGCCTATTTTGTAATGGCTTCTCCTCATCTGTCCTTGAGTCGGGAGTTGGTTCCTTCAGATACCTATGATGTGCAGATGGTACATTTTTATTAAATGTTTTAGTGGCTATTGCCCACTAAAGTTTGACTGCTATTGGACCTCATGACTGTGTTAGAATGTCTGTGGACGATAAACCATGTTTTTTTCTTCCTCCATCATGTGCATTGCTTGCTTGCAAATCTGATGTGTTCTGGGTAAAGGAATGGTTATACAGGGGCTGGCTTTTTGGTTTGCAATGTCCCACCCTCCTGTAGGAGGAAGTATAACCAATCTGTATTTTAATTGGGGTTTCTCGGTGGACTAGAAGATTTTACGGTACAAATGTTTTTCCTTTTTTTATTTTCTTTTTTTTTATTTATTTTTTATATTAATTATATATATATATATATATATATATATATATATATTATATATATATATTATATATATATATATATATATATAATTATTATTATATAATTTTTTTTTTTTTTAAGATGGCTTTTCTCCACGCCGAGGAACTCTGGAAATGGCTTTCCAGGTCTCAGGCAACCACTGCTAAAAATTACTGTATCTATAACTCATGATGCATTAGTGTTGATGGTCAGTGGGAAGAATGTTCATTACACTTGTGGCCATTGGGAAGATATACCTCTTGTAGATGGCCAAAAAGATTAATGGTGTCTGTCAGGGGGAACTTATCTGAGAAGGTAGAAGTTGCAAATTGCTTAAGGAACCCCTAGACACTTCTAGAGGAACCCTAGGGTTCCACAGGCCCCTGGATTGGGAGTTAATTTTTCTCTCTGGCTTCCCATATCTGCATGTTTTTAAGCCTTTAAATATTAGGAGCAGCTTTTTGTAGATTATTTTTCATTTTACGCAATGGCTACATTGGCAATTTTTTATTTTTTTTGCTACTAAGCGCTCAAAGGATAAGTTCCCCTTTTCACGGAACTGCACATATTTTTGCTGGTAAAAAACAAATGCGATTATTTTTTGTTTCTGCAGCCTCTAAAGCATGCAGGTGTCCTGCAGATCTGTCAGTATACCCATGTGCCCGTTTATTCCAAACAGGCAAGCAAACACAATCTGACAGGAAGAAGGAATACTCCACAGCGCTGTGGTAGTTAATTGAAAACTACAAGCCTTGTCCTTTTCCATTCTGTGAATGAGTGACGCGCCCCGCTTGCCCACGTATTTTTATTTTTTTAATTGGGGAATCCAAGGGTCGGTCCGTAACATGAGTAATGGGTCCTTTTTTAAACCACTTGTTGACAATTGTCATAAAAGCAACTAATTTATTTCAAGTGTTCTATAGCTAAAATGGCAACAAATGGTAAAATTGTCAACACAAGACTAAATAATACTAAGGGCACTTTCACACTGAGGCATTTTTTTCAGGGCGTGAAAAACGCCTCCCCTGCCACCACAGTGTGACAGTTCAAGTGCTTTGACACTGGAGCAGTGCGCTTGCAGGACGGGAAAAAAGTTGTGCAAAGCAGCATCTTTTGTGCTTTGCGGGAGCAGTGAATACACACTCCTAAAAAGCCCCTGCCATTAAAATCAATTTTTCGGGGTTAAAAGCTCCACTAAAAAATAGCGGCGCTTTACCGCTGATGCCCCCCATCCCAGTGTGAAAGTGCCCTAACTGTATCTGTAGCTTGCTTCAGTCACCTGTGCGCTTTAATGTCTGAATGCAATATTCTACTTTTGTAATCTCCAAAAGTAGACAGACATGTAATTTTTAAACATGTTTTTGTTTAGTTTACTAGCTTGTTTCTTGGTTGTGTCCTACCAGATTCTGACTACTCCAACAAAAGCTTACCAATTAAGATCACGACTTGTTCCTCGTCTCAGTCCAGATGGCGTCGAAGGTGGTTTGCTGGATACTCCTAAGTCTAGGGACCATCATGACCATATAATCAATGAACCCATTCCTCCAGAGATGAGTGAACAAGCCTATGAAGCTATTGCTGAGGAACTCCGAATGATGCAGGTAAGGCTAAAATATGCGGATACCAGTTGGTGCATACCATTTCTGGGTTATTCTATTCTGCACTAACAAACCAGGATTGTTAACAAGCCTGTAACAGGATGCCTTTTCTTTCATATTCCCAGTAGGTTAGTGATGCTCCCATCTCCTTCAGCATGCATTTTTGATTACGTGCTTTAGTTTGAAAAAGTGCATGTGCAGAACCAAGCCAGTGCTTTCTCTTGGGTAGCTGTCAGACAATCTACTTACACAAGTTTGAGCCTAATTTGAGTCCAGGTTAAAATGCAGTGGGTTTTACAAAACGTTATAACCATTGCCTTTGAAATTGTAAAATGTTTGGTGAATGTACACATTAAACTTTGTATACATTGGTTCCTTCACAAACGGTTGCTTATTCTCTATAAAATACTTTCCTCCAAAGTAAACCTACTATGGTTTCTCTAGTCTACTCTCTCCTCCTATCTGGAAGATTGGCTCCTTCTCCTACATTTTTAGCACGATAGGCGTTGGACTGTGATTTGCAGGTTTTTTTCAGGCGAGTATTGGCTCAAAGCATTCTCCCTAACTCATCCGCTCTGTCATGTATAGCAGAGGAACGTCATTATAAAATATTAACACTGTGCTATTTCCGCCCAACTACACTTACCAGAATTTTTCTCATCATCCTAAATACTTGCTTGGGGTGTCATAGACCATTACGCAGCATAAGGTCTTTAACATTGTGGCGGTACCCTGAAAAGGCAATCTGTCTGTCTGCTGCCTTTATATGTAAATATCTTTTCCTGTGTTTGTGTAGCTGCAGGCTGACTATGTAATTTGCTATGTACTGCTTTATAGAATGTTAAACTGTTGTGAACCCTATATGGTACAATGGGGTTGATTTTTACTAAAAATTGGATTGTGAAAAATCTGTTACAGCTGTGTATGGTAACCAATAAGCTTCTAAATTCATCTTGTTCAATTAAGCTTTGACAATAAAACCTGGAAGCTGATTGGTTTCTATGCAGAGCTGCACCACATTTTGCGCACTCAAATTTTAGTAAATCAACCACAATGTGTAAATGATTTTGTCTTTTACCTCTTTAGTAAATACAGATTTTCATACAGTCCAATTTAGTATTCTGCATATTTACAGCTGAGCTACCACAAGACAATTTTACAGTGTTTCCTGGGCGATCCTAAAAACTTCTGTTCTAAGGAAATTTTGAGTGAACTGTTCTGTTCCCTCAAAATGTTGGCTGACCCATGCTGATAACATTTACCACCATGTTGCGCCTTACCGCCTCATCATGTGGCATTTTATAATAGACTCAACTATAAAGATTTTCTCAGCCAATCCATACTGTAGCTACAAAAAAGTGCCACTGGCCTCAAACAAAAGCCAAGGAAAAATCCTTGGAAAAATGTCAAGCTCTACTTGCCAACCAGCCTGTTACCAACCAGATTAACCTGCCCAACAGTATGCGTTTAAAAATGGGGGATTCCCCCCTCACCTTCCAGGATAGCTACGAGAGATGATTGGCTCTGCCCTCTACAGACCCCCAGGATCAGACACGTTTTTTGTTTTCCTAGGTCTGGTAACTGTGGTTGATGAAAGAAAATTAAGTGCAGCGCTGGTGAGCATAAATTTGCATGAAGCAATATAGACCAGTCACATTTAAATGGGTGACAATGTAATTGTGTAGTCCAAAAACACAACAGGAAAATATATAAAAGGTGGTGAAACCCTATAATGCAAACGGTGGAGTGTAAATTACAAAGCAAGTCCTTCAAGTCAAAGCAGGCAAGTCTTCATATGGAACACTCCTATCCACCGCTCCTGTGTTACTGGAGAATCTGATGGTATACGTGATCCACTTGGATGGGCATACAGGATAACCAAACAGACATATGAAAAAGGATGGGTACTCTTACCACAAATGTTGGACACATATGCCGGGAGCACTGTGTCAGATGCGCTTGTAAGAGCTCCTCGGATGGACGGCTCTATGAGGGGTAATGATTCAAAAGATTGTGGATCTTTCCCAGGAATCGCAGGGTCCAAGCTGGAGAGTGGTTCCAAGTTTTCAGATGGAGCAACACTTGTATGTATCCAAAAAAAGAAAAAAACTCCACATGGTGTAGTTTGTTTTGAAAAAGGTAAGCCTTTATTAGGCTAATAAATGATAAAACAATAAAAGCAAATAAAAAATGAAAATGCCAGTACTCTGGAAAAGATCTGGCACACGTGATCACATGTGTATAAAAGAGCGTGGTAGTTGGGTATGAAAAAGCTATGTACCCGACATGTTTCGAGCTAATGCTCATCGACAGGGTTGGTAACTGTGGTTGGCTGACCCCCCCCCCCCTGTTCTGGCAGCATCCAGTACTGGTTGTGACCGAGTCCTGGATGTGTTAAGTCCCCGTTTGTGGCCAGAAGGGTTCCCTGCTGTTGAAGGTTCTTGCTCACCTGCATGGGTAAAATGACCACTTCCTTCAGGTTCTTCCCAGCTCTGCTAGTGAAAACCTTGGCTTCACCGAGGTGTACCAAGATGTCAGAGGAGGACTTCCGGCGATGTGGCAAGATGGCACCGGAAGTCACGTGACACATTTTCAGATGCTGTGTACCATGCGCGGTACACTGAGGACATGCTGCCTGGGACAGCAGCCTATTCTCTTCGGCTGATCACCCCTTACCAATGGAGCTTGAAGCTAGACCTGAGGAGGGAGCACCTGCTCAGATGGAACCAGCGGCAGCCTCCGGTTCCCATACCATCTCCAAGGATAGACAGATGAAAAAGAAATGCGGAAACTGTAGAGCCAGGCTGCCTGATGGATATAAACTTTTTTTGTGAAGATTGTTTTCCATCTAGGGCTAGTTCAGAGACTTCCTCCTTATTTTACAAAAAAAAAAAACTTTGTTTGTGAATGACTAAGTAGTACATCACAACACACGTTGTTAGAAGCATTTGCAGCAGACCGTAGACCATTCAGTATTCAACATAAAAACAAGTTGGACATTGAAAACGGAAAAACATGTAGACGCATCGGAACCCAGTATCCTAATGAGCATAACTTAAACTTATAGACTAGGCATTGAGCCGGAGATGAAGTCTCCCTCTCCGTAGAAAACACTGTAGTTGAAAAACAAAGTGAGAGGAAGACGCATTTCGAGCCTCTCATCGACTGATAAAGTCGGGTGCTCGCTGAAGAGGGGCAAGGACCGGAGGTCGGGCCAGCCGGTCAACTGGACAGCAATTAATACATTAAATAATGCGCAGATTAGAAGGTAAGCCAGCCAAGCGCGCACAGGGGGGGGGGGGGGGGGGGGCCTCCATAGACCTCCATAGACCTCCATAGACCTCCATAGACCTCCATAGACCTCCATAGACCTCCAGCTTACCTCCCCGCATGCAACCACCTCGACCGACCTCCACAGTGATCGAGACACCTGCCCCAAGAGACTTCCTCTTTTAAAGAGCCATTGTCTTCTAAGAAGGAGGGGTTTACCTCCTTCCGCTCTTTCAGTGACAGGGTGGCAGGTCTGGGACCTTCTTCCTCCTCTGGTCCCAGGACTCAAGATCCTTCAGTTAGACCCCCTACTCGGTCCGAGATCAGTAATTCACACTATACCTCAGATCTGGAAGAAGGGGAGAACACAAGCTACTCATCTGATGGGGAATTCCACATCAGTGGGGGAGGTGGGTAACCCCAAGTTTCTTTTTCCAGCAGAGGAAATTGCTGTGCTTTTAAAATCCATTTATATCTCTGAACAGATTGAGATGCCACAGCAAATCCAATCTGTGCAGGATAGAATTTCAGGGGCAGAAGACGAGGACTTTTCCGGTTCACCAGTCACTTAAGGATATGATTCTGTCAGAATGGAAATATCTGAAAATGAGTGTTCCAATCTAAAGAGCACAAAAAATTGTTTCCTTTTCAAGCTGAAATTGAAACTTTAAATGTCCTAAGCTAGATGCCCCTATGTCTCATGTTTCTAAGAAGTCAGACCTGTCCTTTGAAGATTCAGGGTTCCTGAAGGAGCAAATGGATAGGAACGCCGATTCTTTGCTACGTAAGGACTGGGATGCTTCAGTTGTAGCATCCACCTATGTGGCTAGGAATTTAGATGTATGGGTTCATTGTCTGGACAAGCTCCTTTTCGTCTGACACCCTTCCTGAGGATTTTAGAGGACAGGGTAGTGATCAAGCCTGATCCCTTTTATCTGCCCAAAGTTTCTTCTAACTCTCATGCATTTGTCAAACACTATAGAGTTCAGATGCTTTCCAGCCAGGACCTCTTCTTTGGTAGGAAAGTGCTTCAGGCTGTCCTCCCTCCCTAAGGTATAGTATATTGCTTATCCTCTCAAGTAGCTATCCTGGAAGGTGAGGGGGGAAAACCCCATTAGACTTGCCGGTAACGGTGTTTTCAGGAACCTTCCAGGACAGGGTCTATATTTCCACCCTATTTTTTTTTTGTGTGTGTGTGTGTGTGTTTCTTCCTCTGCCGAGTGCACTGTGGTGGAGGTTTACTTGATCTTCTAAACAACTGAAGGTCAGAGGGGCCTTCTCAAATTTGTATCTGATTTGTGTTTCCTGTAGAGGGCGGAACCAATCATCTCTCGTAGCTGTCCTGGAATTACCGGTTAGTCTAACAGGGGTTTTAGTTGCACAAATTTGCAAAGCTACAGGCCCCGGTAAGGCGCACTGTGAGCTGTAGTCCCTACCTCTAACTTTCACAGGCTTCACAGTGGAAGCACATTCTGATGAGATGGATGAAGGCAGGTGGACTGGAGGGAGCCCACCCCTCAAGGGTACAGGAGCACATTAAACAACCAGCATGTAGAAGGTGATGTAGGGGTGGGCTTCCTCCAGTCCATCTGCCGTCATCTATCTCAGAATGCATGTGCTTCCACTGTGGAGCCTCTTATAAGTTAGCAGTAGGGTCTACAGATCACAGGGTCCTTTGCTGGGGCCTGTAGCTTGCGCATGTATTTGCAAATTTGTGTAACAAACCCAGTTTTTAAACGCATACTGTTGGACAGGGTAATATGGTTAGTGGTAGGCTGGTTGGTAAGTAGAGCCTGGAATTTTTCCTTGGCTTTTGTTTAATACTGTAGCTAGAAAATAAAATAAGTAAATATATTGCGCTAAACTGGTGGGAAAATCAATAAATAAATAAATATTGCAAGGCCGCCAACACAACAGTGGATATGTACAAAGAATGTGAGTTAAGTGTAGCGCCAGTGAGACAGTCCCCTCAGGGAAAGGGACTGACAAATTTGATCGTGAATGACCCATATAGGACAAGGTAAAATAAAAACTATTCACCTCGGTGGAACAAAGATACCTAAATATATCACATAAATTGATCCATATATAGTAAACATAAATAATTACTGAAAGATGAGTACATTAAAGCAAAACGACTCAGTGTAACAGTGAACTATTATTCAAATATATCCCATAAGTGAATCCATGTGTGATAAATATGAACTGTATGCTTCAGATAAGTGCATTCAAACAAATCTTGAAGAGGAAAAAATCGAGTTGGGTACTTCTTACCAGATGGAGTAGACCCACAGCTCACCTTACGGTGGGGGGTCCAATGGGCTTCGATGGGCCAAGCGCCCTGCTGGAACACTGTGTCTCCTGATGGATGCCTGGATAGATATCTGGATTCAGCAGTCAGCGATCAGGTGAGAAGCATAAATTCAGCAATCCAACATTTGGCCAGGAAGCTCCAAAGGTAAGTATAGGGGTAAACTCCCAAGGTATTCAATCATAAATAATAAAAGAGAGAGGGAAACCTCCTCATAGTGTAAAAAAAAATTTAATGTTCAAAAAACACACTAAAAACAATAAGATAAAATCCAAATTGCACATGAAACCACAAATGGTTTGAAGGAGAAAGTCCAAAAAAAAAACGTAAATTCAATCCTCATTACACACATGTGAGAGCAGAGAAAATGAAGACCATAATGACAAATGCGCATAGGGTGGTGAAGAGCAAAGAACCCGACCGGTTTCGTCTCATTAGACATCTACTTGGGTATATCTTTGCCTTCATTCTCCCAATGCGCTTATATAATAACCACCACTCACCCAAATGAAAAATGTGTCCAATCCGTCCATGGAGAACGGCGTGCTTTCCAAAAGAATGCCACTTCCGTGCGGAAAGGAGAGCCTGCGTTCCAGACGCCCGGAAGTGATGCAACAATTAATGGCCAAAATGGAAAGGAATACGTCAGCACCTCCGGAGGTCACAAGACCGGATCAGCGGGCCAATGAAAAGCCGCCCACATGTGTGGGGAACAGGATGTTTACATCGGAGGGCGGCGCTATGCGTCTCAAGGTGCGCTCCAGCGACGCAACCAAATTCCACTACACATATAGAGCATGTTTCTACATTAATACATGTAAGAAACAAAAAGAGGCCATTTAAAAGGAGATGGGTGTAACAATATCTCCCTTGGAACCAGTGGTGGCCCGCCCATATGGGCGCACGGGCGCCGCCCCCCCTCCCGCAGTCACAAAAAAAAAAACTGGCCCTTTTAAAGCGGATCTCCCACGCAAAACACATTTTTTTTCTTAGGGGCTAGCTAAACGGTTAATGCCACTAATTAGCAAAACTCACGGTTTCTGTCTCCCACGGCCGCTCCGCTGCCATTCTGTATTAAATAATAACTTATATTGTAGCTTCCGTTTCGGTTTCCATTTTAACTGTGGGCATAAGCCCACAACCCGGCACTTCCTTCTTCCGGTGGATACTGATGTCCCAGCATCCACCGCTTGATCTCGCGCATGCGCACGAGCAACGATAGCTTTATCCTTGTTGTAATGGCAAATTTTGTAAACCCCGCCCTCCTTGCTTTGTTTATGCCGCGCGTAACTTCCTGCAGAGGAAATAGCGCGATATTTCATCACACGGCTGCGCAGTGAACACAGGGAGCTATGGAGAGAAGCTCCCAGAGTGCACTGCATCGACAAGGAAGTGACTCAATGCCCGGAAAATTCCCGCAGTGAGCCCGACCGGAAGGCTCACTACTGTACAGGTACTGTACAGATTTACTTAAAAATAAGATCCGTTTTTCTAATGTCATACAGCGGCAGTGTATTTAAAGAAATGATATAATTAGGGTGGAGATCCGCTTTAAGAACTTTTATTCGGCTAAAATGTCATTTTGACATTTTAGCCGAAGTTCTGGCGGCCGTCTATAGAGGGCGCTGCAGCGCCACTCCCTCTCGCAAATAACACACTTCAATGCATTGAACGTGTGTTGTTGCCAGCTGCCTGGTCTATTCCTATAACAGGACATAGGGCGCCGGTTACCTGAATAGCGGCAGCTGGTTGGTTGAGGGGAACTGCCTATCAAAGCCAGTGGCTCTGATAGGCTTTTCCAGTACCGCCCTCCGGCTCCCGGAAGTCTATACTCGGAGCGCAGGCAATCTGCAGTCCTTGCATTAGACTGACAGCCGTTTCAGCCAATCAGGTTCCCGGATTCTGGTTATCAGGAACCTGATTGGCTGAAGCTTCTCCACGGCGGCAGAAGACATCGAGGGAGGACATGGAAGCGTCAGGTAAGTGTTTTTTTAACAGGGAATGGGGCACAGTGGCAGCATGGGGCACAGTAGTGACAAAGGGCACAGAGGCGACAATGAGCACAGTGGCATGGGGCACAGTGGTGGCAATTAAAGGGCACAGTGGTGACACTTGATGACACAGTGACTCCATATGATGGCATGGCACAGTGGTGACAACTGATGGCACAGTGACTCCATATGATGGCATGGCACAGTGGTGACAACTGATGGCACAGTGACTGCATTTGATGGCATGGCACAATGGTGACAATTGATGGCACAGTGACTGCATTTGATGGCATGGCACAGTGGTGACAATTGATGGCACAGTGGTGTCGTTTGATGGCATGGCACAGTGGTGACAATTGATGGCACAGTGGTGGCATTTGATGGCACAGTGGCTGCATTTGGTGGCATGGCACAGTGGTGATAATTGATGGCACAGTTGCTTTGTTGCATGGCACAGTGGTGACAATTGATGGCACAGTGGTGACAAATGATGGCACAGTGGCTGCATTTGGTGGCATGGCACAGTGGTGACAATTGATGGCACAGTGGTGGCAATTGATGGCACAGTGGCTGCATTTGGTGGCATGGCACAGTGGTGACAATTGATGGCACAGTAACTGCATTTGATGGCATGGCACAGTGGTGACAATTGATGGCACAGTGACTGCATTTGATGGCATGGCACAGTGGTGACAATTGATGGCACAGTGGCTGTGTTTGATGGCATGGCACAGTGGTGACAATTGATGGCACAGTGGTGGCGTTTGATGGCATGGCACAGTGGTGACAATTGATGGCACAGTGGCTGCATTTGGTGGCATGGCACAGTGGTGACAATTGATGGCACAGTTGCTGTTGCATGGCACAGTGGCTGTGTTTGATGGCATGGCACAGTGGTGACAATTGATGGCACAGTGGTGGCGTTTGATTGCATGGCACAGTGGTGGCGTTTGATGGCATGGCACAGTGGTGACAATTGATGGCACAGTTGCTGTGTTGCATGGCACAGTGGTGGCATTTGGCATGGCACAGTGGTGGCATTTGGCATGGCACAGTGGTGGCGTTTGATGGCACAGTGGCTGCTTTTGGTGGCATGGCACAGTGGTGACAATTGATGGCACAGTTGCTGTGTTTGATGGCATGGCACAGTGGTGACAATTGATGGCACAGTTGCTGTGTTTGATGGCATGACACAGTGGTGACAATTGATGGCATAGTTGCTGTGTTGCATGGCACAGTGGTTACAATTGATGGCACAGTGGCTGCATTTGGTGGCATGGCACAGTGGTGACAATTGATGGCACAGTTGCTGTGTTTGATGGCATGGCACAGTGGTGACAATTGATGGCACGGTGGCTGCGTTTGGTGGCATGGCACAGTGGTGACAATTGATGGCACAGTGACTGCGTTTGATGGCATTGCACAGTGGTGACAATTGATGGCACAGTGGTGGCGTTTGACATGGCACAGTGGTGACGTTTGATGACACAGTGGTGGCGTTTGATGGCATGGCACAGTGGTGACAATTGATGGCACAGTGGCTGCATTTGGTGGCATGGCACAGTGGTGACAATTGATGGCACCGTTTCTGTGTTTGATGGCATGGCACAGTGGTGACAATTGATGGCACAGTTGCTGTGTTGCATGGCACAGTGGTGACAATTGATGGCACAGTGTTGGCGTTTGATGGCATGGCACAGTGGTGACAATTGATGGCACAGTGGCTGCATGTGATGGGCACAGTTAGGCTGCAATGTTTTTTTTTTTTTTCGTTTGCGCCCCCCCAAAAATTTTGAGCACCAGCCGCCACTGCTTGGAACTATGTACAAGAAGGGAGATATTGTTACACCCATCTCCTTTTAAATGGCCTCTTTTTGTTTCTTGCATGTATTAATGTAGAAACATACTCTATATGTGTAGTGGATTTTGGTTGCGTCGCTAGAGCGCACCTTGAGACGCATAGCGCCGCCCTCCGATGTAAACATCCTGTTCCCCGTCTCTTTTGGGGGTGGGGGAGTATGATGTCCAGGTCATGATGTCAGGACCTATCAGGGGCGCACACATGTGGGCGGCTTTTCTTTGGCCCGCTGATCCGGTCTTGTGACCTCCGGAGGTGCTGACGTATTCCTTTCCATTTTGGCCATTAATGTTTGCATCACTTCCGGGCGTCTGGAACGCAGGCTCTGATGTCCGCACGGAAGTGGCATTCTTTTGGAAAGCACGCCGTTCTCCATGGACGGATTGGACACATTTTTCATTTGGGCGAGTGGTGGTTATTATATAAGCGCATTGGGAGAATGAAGGCAGAGATATACCCCAGTAGATGTCTGAGACGAAACCGGTCGGGTTCTTTGCTCTTCACCACCCTATGCGTATTTGTCATTATGGTCTTCATTTTCTCTGCTCTCACATGTGTGTAATGAGGATTGAATTTACGTTTTTTTTTTTTTTGGACTTTCTCCTTCAAACCATTTGTGCTTTCATGTGCAATTTGGATTTTATCTTTTTGTTTTTAGTGTGTTTTTTGAACATTAAAAACATTTTTACACTATAAGGAGGTTTCCCTCTCTCTTTTATTACTTTTTATGATTGGATACCTTGGGAGTTTACCCCTATACTTATCTTTGGAGCTTCCTGGCCAAATGTTGGATTGCTCAATTTATGCTTCTCACCTGATTGCTGACTGCTGAATCCAGATATCTATCCAGGCATCCATCAGGAGACAGTGTTCCAGCAGGGCGCTTGGCCCATCGAAGCCCATTGGACCCCCCACCGTAAGGTGAACTGTGGGTCTACTCCATCTGGTAAGAAGTACCCAACTCAATTTTTCCCTCTTCAAGATTTGTTTGAATGCACTTATCTGAAGCATACAATACTGTAGCTAGGCTATATTATGCAAGTGCATACAGTAAGTCCTGGATTTAATGCACGTCTTTATAAACAGATTTATAATAGAATTTTGGGTCTGGCTAGCTGAGTTGAGTACCAGAAAACGTTATGTATTGATAATCTGTTTAAATTATGCTACAGGAGCAAGTGACGGCACTGCAAGCTAAAAATGATGAGGAAGAGAGCAAAAATATGAAGTTGCAACAACAGGTTAACAAGATGGCGCATCATTCCACTCAGATGGAAGAGGTTGGTTCGCCATAGTAGAACTTTTATTTTCTTAATGTTGCACAGTTGCTTGCCATGCATTTTCATTGTTGATAGTTGACACAGCTTGCCGTGCTTATTTATTGCAAATGATTGTGACTATATTTATGACCCAACTACCAAGGCTTGCCAAGAATGTACTTTAGGACACACATGTGCAATGTCAGTTCTACTTTAGGTGTTGGTTTAATCCACATGACAATCACATTTTACAAGGCATTCAAAAAATTCAGACCACAATGTGTGGAGCCTGCAGTGCCCTATGGAATGTTCTGTGAATAACTCTGTAGAGCACTGTGATTGGAAGAAAGTAGGGTCACATGATTTGTTGTGCTCATTGTACAACTGCTTACATTGTAAGAGCAATTGGGCACAAATTAACTACACACAAAACCTTTTAATCCATTAAGGGGCGCAGAAATGCAGAGAATGTTGGAAATCACAGGCAACTCAAAATTCAATATAGATGTCCATCTATTCGTACATTAGTGGACATGGTGTGAGTAGGTACATTGGGTTATGCTGCTGTCTTCAGAATATTGGACACTGGCAAAAAGTTGTAGGAACAGCCCTGAATATCAACTCCCATCATGCCTCAGGTTTGTTTTTTTTGGTGGTGTCCTAGGATAGTGTTTCTCAACTTCCAATCCTCAAGGTGCTCAAGCAGGTCATATTTTCAGGATTTCCCTCAGATGAAACGTCTGTTTGAACTACTAAGGCAGTGAAACTGATCGAATTGCCTGTGCAAAATAATGGAAAGCCTGAAAACATGACCTGTTGGGGTGCCTTGAGGAGTTGAGAAATGCTGTCCTAGGAGAAACAATCTCTTCTCTCATAGAAAGGGGCAAAAGTCTGTCTTAAATATTATTATTTTTTATCTAGCAAGTTGGTTCAGAGCCAGAACAGGCTCCTTTTTTTGCAACTTTTAATTATAAGCACAAGGGCAGCAGTCCTGGATCTGGGATCGCTATCCCCTGCCTGATTCGTGGCACTGTGAGCCTTCTTCCCATCAGGGGTTTGCTCTTCCTATGTAGAAGTATCGTCTAGGGAAGAATTCTCGGTTACAATGTCTGAGAAAAAAACTGCAGCCATGATGGCTTAACGTGGACACAGGCGCAGCAAGCACGCTGCCACACGTTCTCCACCAAAATATGTCCCTGAATTCTGAGTCTGCCGTTGCTTCTGCAGTCCGCCAAGAATAAGGAGGATTGCATACATCAACTAGAAGGCTTATATTAACCATCAATGAGGAACCAAATAGTCTTGCAGCTCACACAAAAGCAGAGCTGATGCTTTTACTTTCCAGCCCTGACTGCCATGTATGTCACAGTTGTGGAAAATTGATAGGTGGACTTCCTAATCCCCCTTTCACACTGAGGAGTTTTTCTGGTGGTATACCACTTGAAAAACTCCTGCCCAGCATTCTCGATGTAAAAGCCCAAGGGCTTTCACACTGAGGCGATGCGCTGGCAGGAGAGAAAAAAAAAAATCTGCAGGCAGCATCTTTGGAGCAGTGTTTATACCGCTCCTTCCCATTTAAAACCGTGGGAAACCGTGGTAATACCGCCCGCAATGCGCCTCTGCAGAGGTGCATTGCGGGCGGTTTTGACCCTTTTTTGGTTGCTAGCGGGGGTTAATGCCACACCGCTAGCAGCCGAATCCCACGGCAATGTCGACAGTATAACGGTGCTTAACCGACACCGCACCTCCACTACCCCGTGTGAAAGGGGCCTTAGTCATTTAATGTCTGGGCTTTGAAGCATGGGCTCTTTGCCCAGAGGTGTTTTCAAAAACCTTGTACTGGGTGAGGGGATGCCATGCATGGATCTCCTGGCTTCCTGGTTAAACAAAGATTCAGGGATCCTCTAGCTTTGAGGGTTTGCTCTGGAGACTCGTGAGATCAGGTCAACCTGATCTATGCTTTAGCTTCTCTCCTTACTCGTCTACTCTGCAGGACCACAATGGAGAGAAATCTGGTGATTCTCATTGTGCTGAGCCTGGTCCAGGAGGATGTGGTACTTGGACTTCAGGCAGACTTTGAGGGGGCCTCCCAAATTGTCCAGATCTTCTGTCCAAAGGGCCGGTTTGTCACCCTGCTGCTTGGCCAGTGGCTTTGAAAGCTTGGCTGTTGAAGCCCAGGTGCTGAAGGACAGGGGCTCATCAGAGCCATTCATCCCTTAGCACTTGAAAGCTAGGAAATGGACTTCCCAACGTCTATCATGACACTTGGCATGTGTAATTCTCTTAGTGCAAAATAAGGAAATTCCACCCCAGGAAGCTTTCTGTATATGAATCCCATCTTTTCTTCAGTCTTTTCTGGATTGGCATCAAATCTTTGAAAATAAATTTAAAAAGCCAAAACTGCTTGCTGCTCACCACTCGCATCGATTCTCGTGTACTTTGCCTAATGACCTAATGGTGGAATATCAACCTGGTCAGTTCTTCAAATACCACTATTTGGACCTAATGGTAATATTCAGTCTATCATAGCTCACAAGGTTGCATTCCCATTACCAAAGAAATTTGTGCAAAACCCCAATTTCTACCAAATCCATATGTTCATGTGAAAATGTAAAAAAACTAGCAGTATATCACGGCAGGTCCTCATTCTGCCAGTCATCCAGCACCTCCATCTCCACCTACCCCCAAAAAACCCACCTATTCCTAGCACCCTCCCTATTAAGTAGGTCATGTTGATATGTAATGGCCTAGATCTGTCCCTTATGAACTTCGTAAGAAGATGTATGATATCTGGCTTTAACTAAGGTTTCTATCCGCTACAGATCTTTCTCCAGTCTAATGCAGGGGACATACTGCTTCTCTTCCCCTATTGCTAGGTGGTTTTGACTGCTTGAAGGAGAAAATGTTTTCCTGTGCTGGCCTTTGTGTTGTGTGTCCAGTTTTCCTATAGGCAACATTCTAAATACTCGTACACCTGGGCCAAACATTGGGTGGTATTGGCCAGTTCAGTAGAAACTGGTCGACATTTGGCTCGTGTGTGTACGGCAGCCGATTCAACAGCAGCCGGCCGAACATCTCTAAGGAGCATGACCGAAAAAGGTCTGCCAATTGGCATCCATTCCCAGGGGGAGCCATCCTCCTGTCAAAACACAGTAGCTCAGAGGAGGAGATCGATGTACTAACATTGGATTGTTGGTACAGTGGCTCCTTTTTGATCTCTTCAGCGTTTTTTTTTTTTTTTTTTTTTTACGTTCAGCCTGCTGGGTTGAATGGAAAAAAAACTGCTAGTGTGCATCAGGATTAACTGGGCAGTGTCTGCATTCCTGTGTCCCTCATTGGACTTGAATAAAGATTTTAGAGTACAAAAATTCTATAAGATTAATAAAAAAAAATTGCACTTGTCCATTATCTGCTGGAAAATCTGATCTTGTATTTTGCAGCTTTTTTCATCAGAGAGGGCAAGCTGGAACAGCAGGCATCAAGAACTTCTTGCAAAGATTAATGTTTTTGAAAAACAGCAGCAGGACTTTAAAGGCGGAGAAGATGGTAAGCAATAGTGTAGGGTGAAATTTAATGTCCGTTTCTAGCATGTGGATAAGCGAATAATGCAGTAGATTATTAATGTTAAGCCCTGTATGGTAATGATGCTATGACCTATATCGCAAACAGATGGCACTGCAGGTAAAATCTAATTGTGTTCTTGGCACAAATTCTACAATGTATTGTTGGGCAAGCGATTGTCCGGTTTTCCTCAATGTTTCACAGCAAGTGAAACCCAAGGATTGTACTAAGTGTACAAAAAAATCTCGAACGACGCAGGCTTTTTTAATTTGTGGCAGAGGCTTTGTAGCCTAGATTATTGTCTGTGCAGTCTTTTGTATCAGATTTTTCTTGTATGAAAACCAAGTCTGAATTGAGTGTCAAATTGTACATGCTATATGAAAATTGAACGATCATTCCTCGTACAGAATTTTTCTTCATCCCCCCCCTTTTTTTTTTTTTCTTTTAGTGTGTATCCAGTTTAAGATCAACAATGAATATTATCTTTTAATTCTAGTGTTGATCTCATATTATGTATAGTATTTTTGAAGGCTGGCCTTTTTCTGTTTGTAGTTTTAAAAAGCGAGGTCCACGATCTACGTGTAGTACTTCAGTCTGCAGACCGCGAGCTTCGGGCTGTAAAGATCGAGTACGGTTTATACAAAGAAAAACAAGAAAAGGAGATGAGTGATCTGTCTTACCGCCACATAAATGTGCAGCTGCAATTGGACAATGTCAGGTATACATGTTTGGAATTGTTGGTACAAGCCAATCGTTGCAATGAAAGGCATTTTGATGTTTTTTCATTAAATAACACTAGCAATAATTTACCCATCTGGGTTTTTATGTCTGTAGAGCAAAATGCAACTTGGCTGTAGGGTTTGTAAAGCAGATAGGTATGCTAAAGCAGTGTTTCTTAACTCCAGTCCTCAGGTTGTGTTTTTAGGCTTTTCATTATTTTGCACATGACATTTTATCAGTTTCACTGCCTTAGGCTGGATTCACACTTAAGCATTTTTAGTGCTTTTTGCATTTTGCAGATTTACGCCACAGAAAGTGACCCATAATAAATCATGTTAAATGGACTGCAGTGCAAATCTGCAAAAAGCACTAAAACTGCATAGGTTTGAATCCAGCCTTCGTAATTACCACAGCCGTTTCATGAGGGTATTCCTAAAAACATTTCCTGTTGGGGCGCCTTGAGGACTGGAGTTGAGAAAAATTGTGCTAAAGCATGTTGAAAATGTGCTGCACTGCATCTAAAAACGTTGAGAGCAGATACCACAAGGCTCTTACGATTACCAATCATGTCAAGAAAAACCTTCTCTGTGCTTCTTTTCTCGACTTGGAAGCACAAACTACACCCACCACAGCTCTGTTAAACGAATGTTCCTTATCAATAAGACTTTCTTATTGGAAACAGTCAGTGAAAAGACAGGGCTCAGGCCCCATTTAAAGAGATAGGTATCCCAGATTAGAGCTTAAATCGGTGTTCGAGTCCTTAAGTTTATTAAGTCGGTAGCTACAAAAAGTGTAGCTGCTGACGTCTAATAGACACTCGCCTGCCCCATGGTCCAGCGATGCGGCTGCCCGAAGACTTGCAATGCCGGCGTCACGGAGAGGAGCAAGTGTGGGCGCCCGGCTGTGACAGATTTTGTCTTCATGGCCTAATGTGCGAGTCGCGCTGTGCCTTATCAGTGGTCGGGCAGTCTTCTGGGACATGTCACAACAAGACTGCAGGGAGGAGAGGAGGAGTCGCCTAGGTGGCGAGAGCAGAAGTGGTAGCTGGTTACATCTCAAAACTAGGTATTCTACATCAACAGATTTATCACTATAGCAGCCACTGCTAAAAAATGTAATTAGTGTAAATATGTCTCTAAGAAACAAAATGGTTAAACGCTGAGATGTGAATTGACAAGTCATGTTTTACTTCTGTTTAATAAATTAGGTTGGAGCATGAATGTTTACTGGAGGAGAAGCGATCCCTTCAAGATGCTTATGATAACTTGGAAGAAGTCATGAAGTTTGAATCCGATCAACTAAAACAAGAGCTTTCTGACAGCAAACGTGAGAATGAAACGGTGAAAGCTGAACTTGGTGTAAGATCTGGCTTTATTTTTATTTATTTTTTTCCCCCTCTTTACCCAATGATGAAATCCAAAGCTGTGATAATGTAATGGTCTGCCTATCCCATCACCACAGTGTGTGTTTAATGCCTGCATCCAACTGCTGTTAATGGCCCCCCAGTCCTTGGCAATAACCATGTCGGGCACAGGCTGTGGTGTGTGCGTAAAAGGCGCAATTGACATAGAAACTGGCATAGAGAAGGAGCTTCAGCAGCCATGGAAGATGTGGGTTTCAGAGGAATGTTGTTATAGTGCCACCTGTAACTCTGCGAAATAGAAAAAGCGTGATGCAACAATAGGGGGGAAAATTATACACTTTCATGCTTATAGTAATACATTCTAGATATTACAAGTGGTGAGGAGGTGTCTGTAAAGGAACTTGAACTAAGGGAAAACTTGCCTGAAACGGTCACTGCTGGACGGACTTGCTGGCTGATGAGGTTTTGGAGGTTGGAAAGTAGTCTGGGAACAGGAAAATCCAAGACCTTGAGGCGCTTCTTGTGCTATGACAATTTTAAGGTTTACTTGACTGCCTTACATAAAGCAGACTTATTAAATTGGCCTAGATATTCATGTTCTGCCATTTGTCTCATTTGAGAGGGACATGCTTACTATATTATGTGACAGATGTGAAGTATTGGTCATAGAAATTAGCCCACACAAAATTGATTTAGTTTTAGCAGGATGCTTGCACTTTTAAATTCCAGGCCTTCACACTTGTGCGTGTTAAAGTGACACACGTTTTGCCCATACCAATTCTTTATCTTCGTAGCCATAGATATGCCCTCCACTTTGCAGGGCCTGCTAATTGGTCACTTGTGTATTGTGACTCCTACTCCTACTCCGTAAGACTATTCAAGGGGAAAACTTTCAGCGTTTCCTAGGTATAAGACAATTGGCACTAAGACTATGGGGAGGTCTTTGTGTATTGAGTTTGACTGCACACCTTGGTCATTTTGAAGAGGCCCTTGTGCTTTATTTTTTTTTACACGTGAAAATTTCAAGCTGGACTCAAAGTTGGCACTTATGGCAGGTTTGTCACATTTTTGTAGTGTCAAAAAAAAAAAAAAAAAAAAAAAAATGAAACAAGGTACTGACTCGGTCACCTAGGTTCCCATTTAAAATATAAATTTATGCTCCCCTCCTAAAAACGCTGGTTGCCCAGCCAACACAGGCCTAAATACTGTCCTCGAACAAGCATGCTGCAAGTAAAAGTCAAGTCGTAAGTTCTAATCTATATATAACTAATATCCTCCATATTCCTCAGTGCAAGTTTCCTTTTTAAAGCTGGTCACACAGAGTGCATCAGATATTCCAGACCTGCATTTTTATGGCTTTGTAGTGGGTGGGAAAAATCTTCCAGTTTATATCAAGGAAAATCGTTGCAACTAGTGAGAGTATAAATATCATTTAAAAAAAAATCATTGCTTGATCCATTGAGTTTTGAATCCTAAAGTCCGAGTACAATTTTCTCTAAAATAGAGCAAGGTTTTTAGTTAAGTTTTTTTCGTTTACTTAACAGAATCTTTTGGAGCTTTTGGAGACTGAAAAAGAGCACCGCCAAAATTTGAAATCGCAACTGGAAGAAGACAAAGAAAACAAGTCTAGGTAAAAAAAATAAGATTGCATTATAATTTATGCCCTTACTGCTGTCCGGCCACAAAAAACACTGCCTCCATGCAAAGATACTACTACTGTAAATTGTCTTGTGTACGTTAAACTGGATGCTGCAAGAAAAAGTAACCAGGTGACTTCTGCTGTGCGGTCCACGGTCTAATGCTTTTTCTTATTGTCCCCAATCACACTCTGAAGATAATGACAGGGCAAGGAAAGCAGGACTGGACAGACAACACAGTGACGAGATCATTTTTCTTTAAAGGATAAGTTCACCTTTTTGTAACATGTTAAACCTGGTATTTGGGCTGTAACATGTTACAGGTACAGTAGCCCTTGTTGTGACAACGAACATGGGATCTTCTCCCTGCACTTGCTGTAGCAATACAAAAAACCTGGCCATGCAGGGCTCCACCCACCCGCGTCATTCATTTGCAGAGTTCTGTGAATAGGAATACTACAAGTACCAGCAGACTTTGCGGCTGTCGGCTTGTAGTTCTCAATAAACTACCAGGGCACTGTTAAGTGCTCTAGGTAGTTCATTGTTGCTTCCTGTCAGTGTATGAGCCAACACAGACAGTCTGCAAGAGTGTGGCATTGCACCAGTGGTATGCAGGCTCCTAGTAAAAAAAAAAAAATGTAATTCATACACATTTAATAAGAGGTGGGTGTATGTATTACAAAGGTGAACTCCTTATCCTTTAAAAAAAAGATACTTTGGTACCTAGCACCTGCAGGATTCCAATTTATCATCCAGAGGGCGATTCTTTACAAAAAGAGAATTGCGTACTTTGTATTGAAAAGTGCCAGACTTTGTCCCTTTTTTATAACGGTAATGTTTACTTTTTTTTTTTTTCCTCTTTTCAAGAGAGCTTCTGAACGTTTTGGAAGAGAGTATGATCCTCAAAAAACAGTGCTCTGATCTGACAACTAAGTGTGAGCTGCAGGTAAAGCCATTATTTGCATGGATTCTTTAGTTGGTGTCCGTTCACACAAATGGTTTATTTTAAGTTCATATTTGCTAAAAAGCTAGGTAGGTGCTGGAAGGTAAAGTGTGCGTACTTATTGCTGTTGTGCAAAAAACAAGTCTCAGAAAAATAAAACCACGCTCTCGATTTGAGGTATTTTTTTTTTTTGCTTGCTGTTACTTTTACAAGCAGCGTGGTTATCTATGTAGAACAATGGTTTCAGCCTGCTGCATTTTCCCTGCCAGCATTCATCGAAAGCACCCATAAGTAAAGACCATTTGTGTGATTAGGCTGCAGGACTTAAAACATTTAATTTAGGTTACAATACCCGGAAAAAAGAATGGGTTGATTCTTAAGACATCGTTTCCTTTGCCCCTACAGGGCTGAATAAAAGGGTTACTTAACTCCCCTTCTACAAAAGAATAAAAGATTTGCCTAAGCTCCCTGTTGATTTGGCAGAGCCAACACAGACTATAGATTATTGCCCCGTGTTATATCCTGGGCTAATTAGGAGGTACTTGTGCTGGCCTAGGGCAAGGGGAATAAGTTGAATGCTCACACCACGACCATAGCGGAGCCATTTCTGAATTGAACCTGTCCTGTTAAACTGCTGTATGGTCTGGGCCACCGTGCGGCAGCTCGGTTTCAGTGTCTTGGCAATCTTCTTATAGCCTAGGCCATCTTTATGTAGAGCAACAATTTTTTTATTCAGAGCCTTGGAGAGTTCTTTGCCATGAGGTGCCATGTCGAACTTCCAGTAACCAGTATGAGAGAGTAATGGCGGTGACACCAAATTTAGCACACCTTCTCCCTATTCACACCTGAGACCTTGTAACAGTCGCATGACACCAGGGAGGAAAAATGGCCCATTGGACCCAGTTAGGTCATTTTCACTTAAGGGTGTAGTCACTTTTGTTGTCAGTGGTTTAGACATTAATGGCTGCGTGTGGAGTTATTTTGAGGGGACAGCAAATTTACACTTATACAATATGTACACTCGCTACTTTACATTGTAGCAAAGTGTAATTTCTTCAGTGTTGTCACATGAAGAGATATAACAAAATATTTACAAAGATGTGAGGGGTGTACTCACTTTTGTGAGATACTGTAATACATAATAATGCCCCTTTCACACTAGCGGATTGATCGGTCCCCCCTCTGTCTTTCAGGCAAATACTGATCGGACAATTCATTGCTTTCTATGGAGCAGCGAATGTCATATTGTACGTTGAATGACTGAAAAATGTATATAGCAAACTTCTGGGCATCTGGGCGCTTGTTGTTCCTGTCTCCTTTAATATCAAAAGAGATAAGTCTTGATCTTTCTCCTGAAGGCTAAGTGATTCTCCTCTAACCGAATGGTGGTTGGTAAAGCGTTCCATAGTCTGGGACCTTGGACCGCGAATCTTCTATCTCCTTTGGACTTGTATCTGGCTTTCGGTATCTGGAGGAGATTTTGATTGGTGGATCGCGATTGGGGTTATGGGCTTTTATTGTTTCGCATAGATAATGGGGAGCATTCCCATGGATACATCTATGCGTTGGACAGAGTGCTTTAAAAGCAATTCTGTCTTTTACTGGTAGCCAATGAAGGGTTCTCAGTGAAGGTGAGATTGATTCCCAGGGCTTTTTCCCAGTCACAAGTCTGGCGGCCGTATTTTGAACGACTTGCAAATGAGCGATTTTGGTACTTTGGGAGTCCGAGGTAAAGGGCATTTGCGTAGTCCAGTCTGGAGTTCACAACTGCTCCCACAACGACCGCAATGTCTTCTTTTGGAAGAAAAGGAGTAAGTCTGCATAGTAGGCGCAGCAGATGGTAAGATCCGCTGACTACTGACCCTATTTGTGCGTCCATTGTCATGTAGGAGTCGAAGAGGACCCCGAGACTTTTGACTTTGACGCTAGGGGTGATGATTTTGCCCAGAATGGGCGGGGGTGTCCACGTTGTTGCAGGTTGATTCATAAGCTTGGCGTGAAACAGGAGAAGTTCTGTTTTTGCTCCGTTGAGTTTAAGGTAACTCTTTCTTTCTCGTACATCACGGGACACAGAGCGGCATATTCATTACTATATGGGTTATATGGAGTACCTTCAGGTGTGGACACTGGCAATCTCAAACAGGAAGTCCCCTCCCTATATAACCCCCTCCCCTAGAGGGAGTCCCTCAGTTTTTTCGCCAGTGTCTTAGGTGTTGGTCACGGAATAGCTTTGCTCCACATCCTTGGGATTAAGGGCGGGCTAACCGGATCTGTCCAAGGAGCCTCAGTGCCAAAGTGGACAGTACCCGGGCCCCAAACCGTGGGGTTTTGCCTATAATGCTCCTCGTTGGAGGGCTGGACCCTGGGCCCAGGACTTGGAGTTTGTAAAAACCATAAGTTCCTGTTTGCCAGGGTGCTATATAGGTCCAGGACAGTGGGTACCTTCATAGGACCCCAGGGCCTGAAGGTCTACTACGCTACCCACGGAGATGGGAGAAGATTGGATCAGTTTGCTGGACAAACATCCTGCAGCATGGAGCAGGTAAGGGGGAGCCTGCGGGACTTGGTTCGACAGCAGGCTCTCCGGGGTAACCTAAAAGGGGGGACAGCCTAAGTATGCTCTGCATGGGCAACCTTGCTCACTATGTCTAAGAGAGACAGGATGACACCTTTTTCCCCCATCACTAGGTTTCCCTGTCTAAGAATGTGTTGCTAGCTAACCTGCTGCTTTCTTCCTAGGACTAGTAAGGATCCCTAGGGGCCTTTTGGAGTCCTACCTGGCCGGGGGTTTGAATCTGCCGCCTGTTTTCTGCAGTCCTGGGTCTCCAGCAGCGCGGCTCCTCCATGTTCCTCCTGTTCCGGCATACGCGCGCGAGCGCGCGCGCGCACGTCTTATAGACGTTTTTCGCGCCGTTCAGACAGGAGGGCGGGGGGGGGCGTGCCTGCGGCGTCATACAGGGGCGCGCCTTGTGCTGTTATAGATCAGCAGGCAATTTCAGTGCTCAGTCTGAGGCTGATTTCAGAAGGAGAGGACGCAGAGCGGCAGAACAGTGACTCCCGGTGGCGGAAGAGGGGTAGTACATGCTGGACTTTGTTCCAATGCCTTTTTTGTTAAGCCAAGAAATCCCCCTTTTTGCATACAGGTTGGAGGCTGGCAAACTAAGTTTGGGGTCACTGTATGTTTCTAAAAAAGAAAATATATATAATATATATTTAGAAAAAAAAAAAAAAAGAGAAAAACATACGAGATCCCATCAGTTTTTGGGCATTAGTGATCTATTGTCCCCTAAACTCTGGTTTTGTACTCCTGGCCACTACAGTCTGTTGTGTGGGCGGAGTCCCTCGATTTTGTATTATGGCCTCCAAAGGCTCGGGGTCAAAGGGTACAAAAAAGACCAAAAAACAAAGGGGTTCCTCTTCTGATTCTGATGATATGCCGATACTTTCCCCGCAACTTATTAACATAAAGGGTGCCTTGGATGAGCCATTAGGGGGATCTGGTGCGGAGGCTGGCCCAGATCAGCCCAGCCCTGTGTTTATCACAGAGGAGATGCTAGCCGTATCCCTAGGGGGGCTAGAAGAGAGAATAGCAGCATTGATCGCTAGAGCTATTCCTGGTAAGAAACGGGTCAGATCCCCATCACCAAGAGGTGTATCCTCCGATGCTGAGATTCTCTCTCCGGAGGAATTGGAATCACAGGAGGATCAACTAGACCTGAACCAAGAGGGTTCAGGGATTGAGGGATCTGCCTCTGAGGAACCATTTTCAGACTCCCAGACAGACTGTGGGTACAGTCTTTGACAGACATGGTCCGCTCGGCATTTAGTTTACCATTGCCAGAGCCTCAGGTTCCTCCGGTATCCTCTCTGGGCTCTTTGAAAGCTCCGTTAAGCAACGCAGTGTTTCCGGTCCATCCTCTCTTGGAGGAATTGATCTTTCGGGATTGGGTACGGCCGGACAGGATTTTTCTGCCACCGAAAAGATTTGCGGTCATTTACCCCATGGAGGAAAGATTCTCCAAGAGGTGGAGGCTCCCAATAGTGGATGCAGCCATCTCATGTGTGAATAAATCACTAACTTGCCCGGTGGAAAACATACATATGTTTAAAGATCCGGTTGATAAAAGGTTAGAGACACTTTTAAAAGCATCCTTTGCTACGGCAGGAGCAGTGGTACAGCCAGCTGTGGCTGCAATTGGTGTTTGTCAGGCGTTAAAAGACCAGACAAAAGAAATGTTAAAGGACATGCCTACCCAACAAGCAGAAGAGTTTTCTGACATTCCCAGAGCTCTGTGTTTTGCTGTAGATGCTATAAAAGATTCCATCCAGCAAGCCTCTCGTTTATCACTATTTTTGGTGCACATGAGAAGGCTCTTATGGTTGAAGAACTGGGCGGCGGAGCCCCCATGCAAAAAGCTTCTGACAGGGTTTCCCTTCCATGGAGGACGACTCTTCGGAGAGGATCTGGATAAATATATTCAGACTATTTCAAATGGCAAGAGTACCCTTTTACCGGTCAAAAAGACATTCCGGGGTCCTACATTTAAAAGGCAGCTCTTTCCTGTCTCGGGGCCCTCAAATTCCAGGCAGTATCGACGGCCGCCTGCACGATCCAACGTTAACAGTAGATCGCAGGGACAGGCCCCTGGGGGTAAGAGGCCATGGTATCGCAAGCCGACAAAGACAGCCCCTAAGTCTGCCTTATGAAGGGGCGCCCCCACTCTCGCGGGTGGGGGGAAGGCTTCGTTTCTTCTCAGAAGTTTGGGAAGCCAAGATCCCCGACAAATGGATCCGGGCATCTGTAACCACAGGCTACAGACTGGAGTTTCTAAGGTATCCTCCGCCTCATTTTCAAGAATCAAGGCTACCAAGGGATCCAGCAAGGAAGGCATCATTGCTGGCAGCTTTGGATCACCTGCTCTACCAGGACGTAATAATAGAGGTGCCAGCCCAAGAGCAAGGGCTAGGTTTCTATTCCAATCTCTTTGTCATACCAAAGCCCAACGGCGATGTCAGGCCAATCTTGGACCTAAAGAGGTTAAACGGTTACCTAAGGGTTCGTTCCTTCCGGATGGAATCCATCCGGTCAGCAGCCGCCGCGCTTCAGAAAGACGATTTTCTGGCCTCCATAGACATAAAGGATGCTTACCTTCATGTACCAATCTTTCAGTCGCATCAAAGATTTTTACGCTTCGCGGTGGGGCAGCGACACTTCCAATTCAGGGCGCTCCCCTTCGGGCTGGCCACGGCCCCCCGGGTATTCACGAAGATCCTAGCCCCAGTTCTGGCCAATTTAAGGATCCAAGGGGTCACAGTCCTAGCATACTTGGACGACCTTTTAATCATAGATCACTCACGACCGGGTCTGCAAAAGGCAGTAAACCTCACGGTTCGGTACCTCGAAGAATTCAGCTGGGTCCTAAACCGGGGAAAGTCAGCGTTCCAGCCTACAAAGCAGTTGGAATACCTCGGCATGAGGTTAGACACAGAACAGCAAAGAGTGTTCCTGCCCCTGGTAAAGATCGAGGCTATCAAGGGGCTGGTTCAGTTGGTTCTAAACAAGGAAAAAACCAACTATTCGCCTGTGTATGCGATTACTAGGCAAGCTAGTGGCCACGTTCGAGGCAGTACCATACGCTCAGATCCACACTCGCGTCCTACAGGCAGCCATTCTAGCAGCCTGGGGCAAGAGGGCACATGCCTTAGAGTCCCCTTTGACGCTATCATCAAGGGTCCGACAAAGACTGGCCTGGTGGTTGAACCCCCAGAATCTTCTAAAGGGAAGATCCTTCAGCCCTGTTGTCTGGAAGGTAGTTACCACAGACGCCAGCCTGGCAGGCTGGGGGGGGCGGTCTTCGAGGGGTCCTCTCGCCAGGGAACTGGGGTGAAAGCAGAGAGGCAGCTCCCCATCAATATCTGGGAGATCAGAGCTGCTCGCCTAGCCCTTCTGGCATGGACCTCCAGATTAAAGGGGTTCCCGGTGAGAATCCAGTCAGACAATGCCACGGCGGTGGCATACATAAACCACCAAGGGGGAACCAGGAGTCGGGCCGCTCAGAGGGAGGTGAGCTTGATTTTTCAGTGGGCAGAGGTTCATGTACCCTGCATTTCGGCGATATTCATTCCCGGAGTGGACAACCTGCAGGCAGACTTCTTAAGTCGCCAGAGTCTGTCGCCAGGGGAGTGGTCTCTGCATCCCCAGGTCTTTCAGACAATCTGCCAGAGGTGGGGAATGCCAGACGTAGATATAATGGCATCCAGGTTCAACAAGAAACTAGACAGGTTCGTGTCTCGAACGAGGGATCCTATGGCCTGCGGAACCGATGCGTTGGTTTGCCCTTGGCATCAATTCAAACTTCTATATGCATTCCCTCCGCTACAGTTACTCCCTCGCCTGTTGCGCAAGATCAGAGTGGAGCACAAGCCAGTCATTTTAGTAGCTCCGGCTTGGCCCCGGAGGACTTGGTACTCACTAGTCCTGAAGATGGCAGTGGGAGACCCTTGGACTCTTCCTCTACAACCAGACCTACTCTCACAAGGCCCGATCCTCCACCCTACATTACGGCGTCTAAGTTTGACGGCCTGGAGGCTGAATCCCTGATTCTCAGGGGTAGAGGTCTGTCTAGGCAGGTAATCCCTACCCTGATTAGGGCTAGAAAGCCGGTCTCCAGGGTGATTTATTACAGGGTGTGGAGGAACTACGTAGGCTGGTGTGAATCCAAAAGATGGAATTCCCGCAAATATACTGTTGATAGGGTGTTAAGTTTTCTCCAGCTAGGAGTGGATAAAGGCCTGGCACTAAGCACAATCAAGGGACAGATCTCAGCTCTGTCAGTGTGGTGAAACTGGCCACCCACTCGCTGGTAAAGACCTTCTTACAGGGGGTCTTGCGTATTAATCCTCCTGTCAAGTCACCACTTTGTCCATGGGACTTAAATCTTGTTCTGTCATCCCTACAGAAACAACCTCTTGAGCCGTTGGCTGAGGTACCTTGATTTTACTGACTAGAAAGTCGGTATTTCTGATCACCATAGTTTCGGCCAGGAGAGTATCGGAATTGGCAGCCTTATCTTGTAAGGAACCATATCTCATTTTGCATAAGGATAGGGCGGGGTTCCGTCCTCATCCTTCCTTTCTACCAAAGGTTATATCCAGTTTCCACCTGAACCAGGATGTGGTACTTCCATCCTTCTTCCAAAACCCACCTCTAGAAAAGAGGGGTTGCTGCATACGTTGGATATTGTCAGGGCCGTAAGGGCCTATCTTAAAGCTACAGAGAAGGTTCGGAAAACAGATGTGGTGTTCGTTTTACCGGAAGGGCCCAAGATGGGTCAGGCAGCCGCTTGATCCACCATCGCAAGATGGATTAAACAATTAATTGTTCGGGCCTGCGGTTTGAAGAGGTGCCTCCTCCTTTGTCGGTAAAGGCCCATTCTACCAGGGCCAGGGGCACCTCCTGGGCAGCACATCATCAGATCTCTATGGCTCGAATATGCAAGGCAGCAACGTAGTCATCAGTCCACACGTTTACAAGATTTTATCAAGTGGACGTAAGAAGGAATGCGGATACAGCCTTTGGGCAGTCAGTACTACAGGCCGCGATTCAAGCTCCTCAGGATCTGAGGGGGCTCCCTTGATTTGATTTGAGATTTACATTTCTCGTTTAAGTTGGATTTACTAGTATCTGAGTATACCTCTAAAATTAAATCCTTCTTTGGAAGATGTCTCCCTCCCCTCAAAGCATTGCTTTCGGACATCCCATATAGTAATGAATATGCCGCTCTGTGTCCCGTGATGTACGAGAAAGAAAAAGGGATTTTTAAATACAGCTTACCTGTAAAATCCTTTTCTTGGAGTACATCACGGGACACAGAGCTCCCACCCCTCTTTTGGGTGACCATTTTGGGAGGCATACTGCTTGCTACAAAACTGAGGGACTCCCTCTAGGGGAGGGGGTTATATAGGGAGGGGACTTCCTGTTTGAGATTGCCAGTGTCCACACCTGAAGGTACTCCATATAACCCATATAGTAATGAATATGCCGCTCTGTGTCCCGTGATGTACTCCAAGAAAAGGATTTTACAGGTAAGCTGTATTTAAAAATCCCTTTTTTGTCATCCAGTTCTCTATCAAAGAGAGGCATGTCTCTAGATTGAGGTGGTGATCCTTACCATTGCAGATGCGGAAATATAGTTGCGTGTCATCTGCATATGAGTGATAAAGCAGTTTTTGGCTGCTGATTTCAAAAAGAGGACGAAGATAGATGTTGAATAGCGCCGGCAACAGAGGGAATCCTTGAGGGACTCCGCATGATACTGTGTGTTTTTCCGAAGTGAAGGGTCCTAACTTCCAAAAAAGAGGAAAATCAAGATAAATCGCCTTCTGCGAATCTGGCTACTTCAGTTAGCCGTGTCAATAATAGTTTGTGGTCTACAGTGTCGAAAGCTGGGCTTAGGTCCAACAGAACCAAAAGACAAGATTCTCCTTAGTCTGCGGCCTCGAGAGCGTCGTCCCATATTTTGAGCAATGCTGTTTTTTCGTCCCGTGTCCAGGATGAAAACCCGATTGAAATGGATCAAGTAAATTGTATGTATCTAGATGCTGTTGTACCACTACTTTCTCCATTACGTTTGAGAGTGCATTTAGGCCGGTTATGGGACGGCGGTGGACTGGGTCCTTGTAGTCTAGTGTGGGTTTCTTCAAGATGAGTTTGATTATGCCCTATTTCAACTTGGAGGGCACTATGCCTTCCTTGAATGACTGGTTTATAAGCTGCGTGATAGGAGGATAAGTGGATCGGTGCTACTGGGGGGGGGGGCAGGGATCGATAGCCGGGAGAAGAGGTGCTCTTCAGGGGTAGGGGGGGCTTTTCTGGGCCGTTTGGTAAGGTTGCCGGGGGGTGGAAGCGGCGCGATGCTAGGCAGCAGCTGAAGCTGCAGCCTTTCCTAGATCGCGGCTGCCGCGATTCTACACAGGCCGGCGCGGTTGTTTGAAAAAACGCCCGAAAGGCGGAGAGGTGGCGGAGGGATGCCTGGAGTGGGGGGGTACAGGAGAGGGATGTCACCTAGGATGCAGCATCCGCAATTGCGGCCACGTTCCTAGCGGCGGTAGTTTTCAGGGCCCCAAAGACAGAGGATGGCCGGGGGGGGGGGGGGTATAGTGTTTGGGATGCGGAGGGGGCTGCCAGTCGTCCGATTCCCAAGGCTGGAGACTGCGGCTTATCCTGAAAAGGACGGCCGCATTCAAACCCGAGGGGGCCAGACCAGGCAAGGAAGCCTTGAGAGAAAGCTGCCGGGGAGCTCCTTACCTTGGGGATGTTGCGGGGGGAAGGAGGGGGGCCCAAGGAGGAGGAGAGAGCAGCTGTCCTGGATCCTGGGTTCTGGGTCTTGGATCCTGGAGGAGAAAAAAAAAAACACCTGCCTGCCTAGCTGTCTGCTGCCCGAGGGGGATGGAGTCACTGGAGGTCAGGTGAGAGGAGTTCTTAGGCACACGTCCGTCTGATAGACCAATGTGCCTACTGACTGTCTACAGGACTCCCCATCAGGATGACCACTTAGAGCCAGACACAGACACTCACCAACATGTGATTCGATCCTATCCTCTAAAAACGGATGGATGGGGATCCGTTCCCCATCTATCAGATTAGGTGACAGTTGGATGGAAACGGACAGGCAGTCTGCTCCTATCCAACAGCCCATAGAGGACTGTGGGCTGTGTCTGTGTCTGAATCAGCCGAGCGGATTCGGCCTGTCATCCACCTGCTCAGTGGGGATCAGCGGAGACATGTTTCCCCCATAAACAGACAGGGGAATCCCTCCTGCTGAGATGTATTCTCCCTGCTGGGAGAAGACTGTGATAATCGCAAATAAAATCTGCCAGGCTGGTTGTATCCAAGTTGAGCAATCAATCAACTTGGTACATTCAGCCTGCCTATGCACTGTTAAAATCTCGGACGGTTCCAACAGTCTATGGCTGACCTTATACTTTTAATAATTATAATATTCTTGTTCGACTGGACTCTTCTTTCTCTTCCTTTTTCACCTGGCTTCAGAAAGTCCACTAACCCTTTTATGGAGGTTTGTTTTATATATTCTGCGTGATAATCTAAAGATCTTACATTGCAGCGTGACCCTTCTGATGTTTATTGCATTGTTTGCTAGATGGAGTATTGTATGCATTTTGTTGACCGTCTGTGTCTGCCTGGTATGTGTGTGGTGTTTTAGAAAATACCTCATGAAATGCTTCTTATATTATCCCATTTAGATCACACAGCTGCAAACTTGTGAACTCCAATTAACTACATCAAAAGAAATCGTCAACGATCTTGAGAAAAAATGCTCTTCAGATAAGGTTTGTATGGGTTCCATTTGTGTCAATGGTCCTGCCAAACGCCTAAAATTAAAGGGTTTGTTTTGACTACTGACATGGCCTGGCAAAGTAGGTCAAAGCCTAGGGGTAACATTTTCATGGGGGCTGGTTTTCACACATTTTTTCTTTGAGCGAGCATGGCATAAACTGCACTTTCTATTTTAAGTAAACGTGCTTAACTTTTATATTAAACCATAATTGGGGAACTTTACCAGGAAAAGTAAAATCTTTACTCTTTGTAAAGATAATAAATTCCTACCAAGATTTTTGTGTCTTTCGGAGTGCCATTAGAGTGCTGAGACTCCGTTATACACGCAGTGACTTTGGCCTTAAAGTGGATGTAAACCCTTGCACACCCAGTGGAGTGAACAACCTAAGATGATGCACAGGATGAAAGAAATCGCCCTACATAAGTTTTACATGTATATCTGCTGTCTTCAGCTTGCTATATTCTTAAAACCCCTTTCACACTGGGGCAGTTTTCAGACGCTATTGCGCTAAAAATAGCGCCTGCAAACTGACCCTAAACAGCTGCTGCTGTTTCTCCAGTGTGAAAACCGGAAGGCTTTCCCACTGGAGCGGGGCGCTAGCAGGATGGGAAAAAGTCCTGCTAGCCTCATCTTTGGAACAGTGAAGGAGCGGTGTGTAATACCACTCCTGCCCATTGAAATCAATGGGACAGCACGGCTATATGCCTCTGCAGAGGTGCATTGTGGGTGGTTTTAACCCTTTCTCGGCCGCTAGTGTGGGGGTAAATCGCCGCTAAAAATCTGCGCTTGACCGCCACTGCACCTCACGCCCCAGTGTTACCGCCACCGCACTTTGCACCCCAGTGTGAAAGGGGTCTTAGAAAGTCAACACGACGTTAGAATCTTTTTTTTTTTTTTTTACTGTTCAGCACTAGGTGTGGATTCTTGGCATAAAGTGTGACGGCTGATTGGAGGAAAGGCGTACCCCCCCCCCCCCCACCTCTTTTCCTGTGCCATCGGGGGCCCGGAGAACAGTTCCGGCAGTCACGCCAGGTTCCCATGGAGCCTGCTGTGAACAGAATGGTCCCTGGTCATCTCTCTGACCCTTGGTGGGCAAAATTGACTTTGTGACTTCACTTCCAGCACTGGCAGATGTAAAGTACAGCTGTGTTTGTTTTTTTTTTTTTTGTTTTTTTCGGAAACCAGAGATCTTTCCAGGGTAGCAGAGATATCTGGGGTCAGATGTCCCCATAAAGAGGACCTGTCATGCCTTTGATCCTATTACAAGGGATGTTAACATAAAAAATATAAATAAATGAAAGGGACAGTGTAAAGATGGTTTTAAAAAATGGCATTCATTAAAGTGTGTTTTTTTCCAAAAAATTGTTTGAAAAATTACCATGGGACCTAACAAATCACAAAGATGAGTGTAACGGTCACCACCGCTTACGACCTTCCATCCAACCACGACAAGCTTATCTGACACAGAGCGACAATCTTGCATACACGATCCATATCCTTTCCCAGAATAAGACGAGACTCTGCTCCGGACTTGTTTCAAAAGATCTGAACACTTTTTTAGTTTTCTTCTCAGCTTTTATATCCAGTTACAAGCATGTGACAGTAATCAAAGTGACAATGCCATCTCCACCCCCCTTTTCACTCACTGAGGCTAATTATCTAGCAGACAGTTCGGCACCGATACTGACAGATCTGTCACATTCCAAACTACAATTACACAATGCCTTGACCTCAATCACATTACCTAGACAGACGTGTACTGTCTCTGACACCTGGGCATCAATACATTCCTAAACATAACCGACATGCTAATTCAGTACATCTGAATGGAGAATTTAACACATTGTTTTAGACACAATGAATCACACAATCAAAAGGTCTTTCAGGCCCTGATGCAATTAACACCTTTCGAAAGCATGTGTGCCCATATTGAATAGGCAACAGCTTGTGATATCTCAAGACATCCACTTTGTAATATTCCAGTCCTGCAATATGAATTATTAATGTCCCATCTTCTGCAATATATGAATTATGATTTCTTTGTCACCCTATGGCCCTAGTGGACATAAGGTGACCCTAGACATAGGAGTATCTCAGTCTGTCACGGTTCATAGCGTTACAATGAGCATTTTATTTTTCTAGGGTTTTGCTTAAAAAAAAAAATATTTATAAAGTGTGTGTGTGTGTGTGTGTGTGTTTTTTTTTTTTTTTGGGGAGGGGGGCTGTTCTGAGTAATTCTCTAGAGATACAATTTGTTACATGGAGAGGAATGCATATGCATACAGTGAATCTTTTAAACTTTTTGAGACTTTTTTTCTGTTTGTAGGAAATCATGACGGATCTTATGAATCAAATCCAAAGCCTGCGAACAACCCTCTTACACAAAACGGAGTCTATAGATGTTCTTACACAAGAATTAGAAGATCTCAATGTATGTGCACAAATCCATTATCGAGTGCTTTGATCACATTTTATTTTTTTATTTTCAGTAATTTAAAATACATTAGCTGTGAATAATTAGCATACTGTATGATGCTGGGATTTTTGTATCTGCCTTTGCACATAATCTTCTTTGACTATTTTTAAACCATTGAGTTATAAGGCATCAGTGCCTGTTTCCATTTTACATAGATTGCACCTTCAACTATAGCGGCAGAGTTCAGATTTGTAAAGTCCAATTTAAAAAGCAGTCTGTCAATTTTTCTTGTACGGTGGTGATGGTGTCTTTTATTAAATTAGTTTGTATTTTTGCAGAGTAAATACAGTTCTGTCTTATCTGCTAAAGAGGAGAGCAAAACCCTTTTAGAAATGCAGGAGAAACTAATCGAGGAACTGAGAGAGGGCTTGGAAAGGAAGCAGTCAGCTGACAGTATTGAGGTAACCTTTATAATGTGTCTATATCTATTGCCCCCTAGTGGATAAATATCTTGTGCCTGAAACCGTGCGATGGCTAATAATTTCTATAGTAGTGATGGCGAACCTTGGCACTCCGGATGTTTTGGAACTACATTTCCCATGATGCTCCAGTACACTGCAGAGTGTATGAGCATCATGGGAAATGTAGTTCCAAAACATCTGGAGTGCCAAGGTTCACCATCACTGTTCTATAGCATTGCTTTATTAATATTTTTGCTTTAATCTAAATAACAGAGAGAACTTTTATGCGACGACTTGACTCATGCAACTGAACAGCTTGGCAAGTTAACTGAAGCCTTTAATAACCAAGAAGCATTGCTTGTAGAGCAAAAAGAAGAATTACTCAAAAAAGAACAATTCATTACAGAACTAACAAACCAGGTAACCAGACTCTTTAATAACAATGTGTTCCCAAGAGGTTTTTGGGCATGTATACTTGGGCACAGTTTACCTGCATTTGATTTGTGTTTGAAATAATGTCAACGCAGGTCAGCCGATTTCCATTTACCTCAATTTTGCAATGTGGATAGCAGTTCTCAGGTTGTTGTTGTTTTTTCCTGCTTGGCACTGCATTTTATTTCTCTGAATGCAGCTTGTCCTTTAGTATTTCTAACCTCAGTCCTCAAGTGCCCCCAATGTGTCATGTTTTCAGCTTTTCCTTTACTTTGCACAGTGACTTTAAATCAATATCAATGACACAGTATTGATGAGAGACAATTTATCTAAACATGTTCTGTTGGAAGTACTCGAGGACTGAGGTTGAGAACCACTGATTTAGAAGATGCCTTTACGGTGAAGGATAACTGTAGCCTTTTGCGCTCAAATGGCATGCGTTGCAGCTGTATTGTGTTTTAAAATGTAAAAGCCTGTGTTTGACAGAAATGCCCATCTATACAAGCCCTTATGCTTTTGGTATTCTTGGTAGCACACTTGATTAAAGTCACAATCACTTTGTGCTTTACCCTATGGGATACTGTTTTGTTTTGGCAAGCTCTCTTTAATAAGACACAATGGTTCTATTAGACCTCTGATTTCTCACTTGCCCCCCCATTGACACTAATGGGACAATATTTGCACTTTATTAGCTTCTTCCCCAGCATCCAGAGAAAGTGACAGTCAAACCTGGAAGCTGTGTGATGCATGTTTTCAGGTTCTTAAAGATGTTGTATACCTTCCTTTTTTATAATTTGTACCTATAGGTAAGGCTAGAATTGTGCGCTGTTTAAAGAGAATTACTGTATATTGCACAGATGTCATCGGCTCTGAAGGAACGGCTGCGTGTGCCATGACTGGCGGCTCCCATGCATGTGACCTCACACAGCCAGAGTCCGCGACCCCTTAAGGAAGCCAGGCAAAGATGGATGCGGCCTGTAGCGGGGACAGCTCAGGCTTTGTTTGTAGGCGAGTGTCACATAAGGTGGTAGCATGCAATGCATACTAGCACCTTATAGTTTTACTGTACTTTGCGGGGAGAAAAACCCCAGAGAGATCCGCGAAAGGATTTGCGCTGGTCTCCCTCCCCTCTACCTTGTGGCACCAGTTGTGCCTATCCTGGCTCTGCAGGTAGTAGAAAGGAGCCTAGAAAGCATTAATGCAAGCCCACAAGGAAGTGATCGGGCAGTGGTCACAAGCACTAGATTATCGCCGATAGTTGGATTGTCAGATTTTCACAAACTCCTTACTTCTACAGCTGCAACAGGAGTTAGTAAAACTCCCCTGCTACTGTCAACATACAACTATCGACATACACCTGTGGCAACAGAAGGGTTAAAGTAACTTGCAGCAAATCTGTAAAAGATGATCTATATTTACCTTTCCAGCAGCTTGTGTCTTAACCGCCTCTGTGTTGATCCTCAGCCACTGCAGATATCCAACACTTTCTGGTGTGTTAAAGACTTGGTTCCCTACCACTTCCTACATCTCTACAGGAAGTGAGCACTGACCGCTGTTAAAGTTGGGATTTCCCTTTTTAACTTGGGATGCGTGCCTCTTTGTCATAGACAGGAAGTGAAGGACAAACATTTTACAGGTTTTGCTTGGGGTTTTTTGTTAACACAAGAATTTTAAAGAATGAAGAGTTGCATGTACAGGGAGTGCAGAATTATTAGGCAAGTTGTATTTTTGAGGATTAATTTTATTATTGAACAACAACCATGTTCTCAATGAACCCAAAAAACTCATTAATATCAAAGCTGAATATTTTTGGAAGTAGTTTTTAGTTTGATTTTAGTTTTATCTATTTTAGGGGGATATCTGTGTGTGCAGGTGACTATCACTGTGCATAATTATTAGGCAACTTAACAAAAAACAAATATATACCCATTTCAATTATTTATTTTTACCAGTGAAACCAATATAACATCTCAACATTCACAAATATACATTTCTGACATTCAAAAACAAAACAAAAACAAATCAGTAAACAATATAGCCACCTTTCTTTGCAAGGACACTCATGCAGCCTGCCATCCATGGATTCTGTCAGTGTTTTGATCTGTTCACCATCAACATTGCGTGCAGCAGCAACCACAGCCTCCAAGACAATGTTCAGAGAGGTGTACTGTTTTCCCTCCTTGTAAATCTCACATTTGATGATGGACCACAGGTTCTCAATGGGGTTCAGATCAGGTGAACAAGGAGGCCATGTCATTAGTTTTTCTTCTTTTATACCCTTTCTTGCCAGCCACGCTGTGGAGTACTTGGACGCGTGTGATGGAGCATTGTCCTGCATGAAAATCATGTTTTTCTTGAAGGATGCAGACTTCTTCCTGTACCACTGCTTGAAGAAGGTGTCTTCCAGAAACTGGCAGTAGGACTGGGAGTTGAGCTTGATTCCATCCTCAACCCGAAAAGGCCCCACAAGCTCATCTTTGATGATACCAGCCCAAACCAGTACTCCACCTCCACCTTGCTGGCGTCTGAGTCGGACTGGAGCTCTCTGCCCTTTACCAATCCAGCCACGGGCCCATCCATCTGGCCCATCAAGACTCACTCTCATTTCATCAGTCCATAAAACCTTAGAAAAATCAGTCTGGAGATATTTCTTGGCCCAGTCTTGACGTTTCAGCTTGTGTGTCTTGTTCAGTGGTGGTCGTCTTTCAGCCTTTCTTACCTTGGCCATGTCTCTGAGTATTGCACACCTTGTGCTTTTGGGCACTCCAGTGATGTTGCAGCTCTGAAATATGGCCAAACTGGTGGCAAGTGGCATCTTGGCAGCTGCACGCTTGACTTTTCTCAGTTCATGGGCAGTTATTTTGCGCCTTGGTATTTCCACACGCTTCTTGCGACCCTGTTGACTATTTTGAATGAAACGCTTGATTGTTCGATGATCACGCTTCAGAAGCTTTGTAATTTTAAGAGTGCTGCATCCCTCTGCAAGATATCTCACTATTTTTGACTTTTCTGAGCCCGTCAAGTCCTTATTTTGACCCATTTTGCCAAAGGAAAGGAAGTTGCCTAATAATTATGCACACCTGATATAGGGTGTTGATGTCATTAGACCACACCCCTTCTCATTACAGAGATGCACATCACCTAATATGCTTAATTGGTAGTAGGCTTTCGAGCCTATACAGCTTGGAGTAAGACAACATGCATAAAGAGGATGATGTGGTCAAAATACTCATTTGCCTAATAATTCTGCACTCCCTGTACTTTTAAATATCACAGTATTCCTGATTTGGAAATGACAATGCCCTCTTTGTAAATCCTATAGTATGCTGATTTCTCTTTTAGATGCAGACGCTTGAAATGCCAGAGACTGATGATGAAGGAATAAAACCACCCATCAGCAACAAAGGATCCCCTGCTATGCTTCTGCAGGTAGTCTCCCAACAAGGACATATTTGCTGTTGTTACTCATAGTATTCAGTTGGGCAGATTTACTTAACCCCAATCTGTTTCTTTTGTAGAGCAAAATCATGGCGTTTTAGCAGAGACCAATACTTTTTTGTGGTAGTGCACACTATGGCGGTAAAATCATGCGTATGAGTGGCAATACGCTACCCTACACACAAGAGGTCTATCTTGGTTATAGCTATAGCGTACAACATCACTGTGCATGGGTGGGGCACATTGTTCCGCCATTGGCTGATGGGGGCCCATGCATGCATGGTGCAAATTTACAGTACAATGCACATAAATGGGAATATTCGGACACAACTGCAGCTTTTTAAAGCCGCAGTATTTAAATCTACTCTGATATCCTATTAACCTCCCTGGCGGTATGATTCTGTCTGGAATTACGTACCAAAAGCGGTACAATTATTTGCATGGAAATTTGCCATTTTATACTGTAGGCCTGCAATTCTTAGGAATAACTTGCTTAAATCTGTCCAAACAAGACATCCCGGGTATGATAAAGTTTGAAAAACAAAATCATAGTTTTTTATATAATAAAAAACTATAAATAATTATAACAAATTATAATGTAATTATAATAAAAAATATTCAATAATGTAATCAACTCAAAAACACTGACATTTGCTCAGTTGCAGAATTGTCGCTGTCATTATTTTATTTTTTTATGACGAATTTCCCCACAAATCGCTATCGCTCAATTCTGCAAGTGATTAAAATTTATTATCGCTGTTTTCTAGCTGATCTAAAACCATTTTTGACATAAAGGGACACTTTTGGTTGCTATGGGCAATCTACAGTTTCCAGGCAGAAAGAACACTTTTTATTTTATAAAAGAACATGTAGGGCACTGGACAGACCACTAGGGACAAGGGGTGTGTGTATTTTTTACATACAGTACTGTAATCTATAAGATTACAGTATACTGTATGTAAAGTGTTTGTTTACTTTTTTGAATTTGGCGCCGTTCTCTGCTTCCGTGCGTCGTAACGTCGCAGGAAACGGAGATCGGCGGCACACGGGGACGCTGTGTGAATCGAGCGAGCAACCGCTCGCTCACACAGCGGGGATGCATCGCTGGATCCAGGAAGAAGGTAAGCCAGCGTGCGCTGCAGGCTCTGCATGGCTACCCCGAGCGTGACTCGGGGATACCGTTCTTAGCAGAAAAAACCCACCCCGAGTCACGCTCGGGGATACCGCCAGGGAGGTTAACATTACTTTTAATATATACAGTACAATCTGTATAGCAGAATGAAAAAAAGATGAAACCTAAACTCAATTTTACAGGGGTGTTTTTTTTTTTTGTAATGCTGTGCAGTGCTTAGATGTGGCTGCGTTCTTTTTATTTTTTTCCGACCTAAGATTATTATTTTATTTTTTCTGAAAAAACCTGTGGATCTTTTTTTCTGTTGTGCGGATGAAGAGATGTTTGACGTTTAGCCATAGATCCAGTTAGTGAGCTTCTTAAGACTGGTACATGCCTCCATGGCAGATGGACTTGTGATTCTCAATGGAACATGAGATTACTGCTCTTGTAGTCCATTGACACTTTCTCCAGCTCTTTAACTAAAATCCTATACCTCAGGCATAGAGCCTGGAGGAAGAGTCCACTGATCATGATTGTGGTGCTTTGCGGGCTCCCTTGAAATAAAATAATAATTGCACTATATATTCCTGCAAATATATCTGTGTGCATTTATTTATTTGAAGGCGGACTTGGCCTTCCATTGCCAAATGATAAACGGTAGAAATCTGAAGTTTTGCAAAGGTGCCCACTTAATTCAGTATTGTATTTTGCCATTAATCAAAGCATTGAATATACTTCACAAAAAAGCCTTTTCATTGTGCAACCAGCTGTTAGGCTTCCTGTAAACATAGCCTACTTTGCCCGATGGCCACTGGAAAGCGCAAAATTGAGCCGCAATTTTGTGGCCAATGATCAACATGTTCCAATCCTAAACGTGATTCTTCCGCGTTCAGGAGAAGGAAGTTGAACGTCAACTAACCGCAGCAGCTCCTAAACAATCCTAAAAATGTGTACATGAACACAGACTTTTGCGTTTAGGAGCTTTGGCAAAAAAAAAAAAAGCCAAAAGCTCCCAAACTTCAGTTTATGAGCTGTAGTGTACATAAAGACTTGGAGATTAGAGCAAAACAAAGGTGATAAAACCAAAGTTTATGTATGCTAGTAATCACTACACTATCTAACACTATATGCTCTTCTTTTTTTTTTTTTCTTTTTTTTTAATAGACTCCAAAAACTCCAATGGGAAACCCATTTGACTGTGAGATGACGCGTCTTACCAATAAAAACTCACATTTGGAGCAGCTTATATCGGCGTTAAATGAGGAAAGAATGTCCAAAAATGAAGAAATAATCAGACTCAAGGTATGAATCTTTTGGTAACGGAGCATTTCTGTTACCCTGTAAATCCACAGAGCACCATCCATTAGTATCTGAAATGTACATGTTGCATAATCGCTAATGTATTTGGTAAAATTGTAACCCTTTTGTATGCCCGTTACATTGTGCTACTAGACCTTTTAGGCCCCTTTTACACTGACATCAATGCAACCTGATCAATGCCCATCTGCAGCCTCACAATTGCCCATCAATGCAGCTTGATCAATGCCCATCTGCAGCCTCCCCATTGCCATGAAGGCAGCTTTAATCAATGCCCATCTCAGGGAGGGGATGAGTGCCGTCAGATTACATACGAGACTCTCCTGTTTACTCGCCGACCTCTTTAATACAAAGTCCCGCCTCCTGGACCGGCTTCTGTGATAGACAAAACACTGGTCCAATGCCGGCCCAGGAGACGGGACTTCCTATTACAGAGGCTTCTGAGTAAACTGGTGATTCTCGCTGTATGTAATATGATGGCGCTCGTCCTGGTTCTCTCCGAGGCAGCCCAAACTGCAGTATCGGCATATAACACGCACACACTATTTGCAACCGATTTGCAGGGTGAAAAAGTGAGTGTTATACGCAAATAAATACAGTATTTCTTTTTTTCTGGCTAGAGGTGATGGCATAACCCATGTAGTAATCCCTATTGCCTCCTCTGTCTTGTGATGTACTTCAAGAAAAGTATTTTACAGGTAATCCAAAAATCCTCATTTTTATTTCATGTGCACTGTGCCGTCGGCACGATTGGTTAGACACGGCAAACTCAAAAATTCTGGTAGTAGAATGCAAATTGGCAGTTTTTCACAAAAAAATGAATGAGTAAAAGTATATATTGGCCGTATATTTTTTTTTATTATTTATTTTTGTTTTTATTTTATTTTTCATATTGCAACCTGTCGCGTGGGTGAAATGGCATTTGCCATAGACAGATGGGCAAAATAATTAAAACATACCGTATGTCAAGGCAAAAAACCTAAACCCACATGCAGTGCATACATGCATATTTTACCGATGATTTATCCCCTGAAATGCCCTGCAAGTACAAGAAAAATACCCTATCTGTACTCGTGCCCTTTTCTTCTTTTTTTTATTTATTTTGGACTGGGTGGCATCAGCCCTCTTGTTTTTTTTTTTCTGCTAAACTGCTCAATTACTCCATTCCCCCCCCCCCCCCCCCAAATCTCTACAACATAAGGGCTATTTATTTTGTATGTAAGAACTGAAATGGCTTCTTTGCAATAACACCACAGGATATACCACAGCTTTATCAAAATGCTTCCAGTGGTATATTATAACAGAACAAAAAGGAGCATCTGACAGATTCATTGTTTGTTTGGTTTGCATACACAAAAGTAATAACATTATATGGCACAATAGGACAGGTACAGATGTTCAAATAGACAAGAGAATTCTACACTTTGATTGTATGGTAATGCCATTCATACTTTGTTATTTCCTGAGTCTGAATGTTCTTTAATGTATTAATGAAGTGATGGTTAAGATTCTTGAAGGAAAATACACAACTTCTAAAGCTGTCAAGGGTAGCCTCAAATTAGTGTCTTTAAACAGAATGTTGCAGTCACTTGTCCCAAATGGTAAGACCTTTATCAGGACAGCTCTATTTTTATATAGATCCATTTTCATTAAGGCCACTTTCACACTGGGGTGGGAGGTGCGGTCGCGGTAAAGCGCCGCTATTTTTAGCGGGACTTTACCGTCGGAATTGAGGCTGTATTCAGCCAAAATTCGTCCGAAAATGGGTTAATAGCTGCGGTTTCCTTTTGCTTTCAATGGGAAGGAGCGGTGTACACACACCGCTCTAAAGATGTGGCCAGCAGGACTTTTGGCGCTGCAGTGTGAAAGCCCTCGGATTTCACACTGGAGAAACGGCAGCCGCTGTTTCAGGTCGGTTTGCAGGCGCTCTTTTTAGCGCAATAGCGCTTGGAATCTGCCCCAGTGTGAAAGGGGACTTGATGGAAACAGTCAACGCTGCACTCCTTATCAGTTGACTGTATTTCAGTATGGATAGTCCCCTTTCTTTTTTTTTTCTTTTTTTTTTTTTGTTTTATCAGTAGTTTTTTCTTTTTAAATAAGAGCCTTAACAAAAATCCATAAATAACTGCCTTCTTTGTTATGTTTTAGACCCAGTTATGTGAAACAGAAAATCTTCGTCTTGAGATCCAGAATTTGCAGGGAGAATGCGAGGAGTTACAAATCCAACTAAAAAACTGCACAAAAAGAGAGAATACTTGGTATGCAACAATGAAAGTGTGCTGTGATATTAAAAACTGCGCTCAACTGTAGGGATAAGTGTACTTTTTAACACACCAGTACCTCCCCCTTCAATCTATACCACTGATGACCTTGTCCAGTAACTGAGACCTGTAACAGGCAGTGTGTTATGGTTCTCTTCCAAATTGGCATAGCTGCGCAGTACTTAAAGCGGAACGGACACCGTCTATCCTTTACAGCTAGGGAAGCTGCCATCTTGGCCTCTGATCTGCAGTTGCCATTCTGCTGACTATGTGATCAACATTTAGCGGACAGCCATTTGATGGCCTGACCGTTGGTTGAGTGCTAACATAAACATACTCGTAGCTGTAACAGTTATGTTCTCTAGAGGCGAGGAGCATTTCAGATCTACCAGTGGTCTCCTCTATTTTCAGCAAATCATAATACGGCTGCTTGTGAACCTTTATAGTTTAGATTTACTTTAAAAGCTATCTTAAGCTGAGGATATTTTGAGAAAATTAGGGTTGTAAATCTGACTTGGCTCCATGTGCCAGTTCTGTGCACTCAAGGTCTCGCACAGACGTACTGCTTCAGCCCCTTCTTATGAATTACAGACTTTTAGTTTTTGTATCGGAGTACATCTTACCAGGAAGTACAGAGCCTTACAGCTTGGCCACTGATGGCAGGTTGGCAGAAAGATTGGAATCAGCGGTGCAAGAGGGAATTTAGCTTTTGGACTTTATTTTGCGATTGTGCTAGGCCCTAAAACAGTGTTACAGTTCTGTAAATGGTAAGCAACTTCACTACATTGTATTTACAAGTTTATATTCTTTGCGCGATTGCAGCAATGAACAGTCAAAATCTGACATGCTGGACTTGAAGAAAGAAATTGAAAAAGAAGTTTCTGAACGGCTAGAAAAGGTAACTACTAAGGCTAGGTTCACACCTATGGATTTTTATAGTGTGTTTTGCAGAAACGTACTACAGTTCCCAATGGGAAACGTTCACATCTGTTTTTCAACCGCTGAGTTTTTGGAAAGGGTCATGGACTTTTTTTTTTCCCACAATAGATTGTGTTTTGCATGTAATAGACACACACCAAAAATGCAAGAGTTGCATTTTCCAGGGGTGTGTCTTTCCTTTAAAAAAAGTCTTCTTTTGAAGAGGTTGCCTGGTCCCTTTGCAAGTTGTACCTATAAGCAAGCTTTATTCTAGGCTTACCTATAGGTATTGTAAATCTCTCCGAAACATGCGCCGTTTAGGAGATATTTACTGTACATTGCAACAATGTTATTGATGCATTCGCTGTAAAGAAACTGCCCTCCATTGCAGTTTCTTCACAAGCTAGTACCGTGACCCACACACTCACACGGCTCAGGCCAGTCAGAGCCGGAGTCCATGCCGGGAGAAGATGGATGCGGCCGACAGCGCGAGGCTTAGATTGCAAGAAAGTCACATAATGTGCTGGTATGCAATGCATACCAGCACATTATGCTTTAACTTTGCAGCGTAAAAGAAATGAAGTACAACTCATCGGGGTTTACTTCTTCTAACAATCTGAACTGTGTGTGTGTGTGTGTGTATACATATGTCTATGTCATTACTTTGAAGTTTTGATACCTGGGTTTTGGCAGCAGCTAGCTGTCATAATCCTGGTATCCTTTTTTTTTTTTTTTTTTTTTTTGACTGTTTTGCCATTTGCTAAAAGTGGTCCTGGCGACTGATTCGCCACAGGATCACTTTTAGGGGCAGCAGGAGAGGTGCAACCTTTGTAACAGGAATAAAAGTTTAAAATAAAGGTGTAAAATTATAAAAAAAAATTCAAGCACCCCCCCATCCCTCAGTACTTAAGTGCAGAAATGAGCGCATATGTAAGTTGCGCCTAGATATGTAAAAGGTGTTCAAACCACACCTGTGGGGTATTGCCACGATCGTTGAAGAGAAATAATTCTAGTGGTAAAACCTGTTTAAAAAAAAAAGAAGCATCGCCTATGGTAAAAAAAAAAAATTCTAGTTTGTCGCCATTCCACAAGCGTGCACAATTTTAAAGCGTGGCATTGTCGGGTTTGTGTTGGGAGAACAGTTTTAACCACTTCAGACCTGCTTTAACTGACCATTTTCCTCACAAATTGAGCTTTATTTTGGTGGTATTTGATCACCTCTGCAGGTTCTATTTTTTTGCTATATAAATAAAAAAGCTACAAGTTAAAAAAAAAATATATATATATATATATATATATATATATACATATATTTTTTTTTTTGCTAGAACACCTATCCAAAAAAAAAAGTTAAATAACTAATTTTTAAAACGCAATAAGCGTATATTGATTGGTTTGTGCAAAAGTTATTTTTGTTTAATAAATGTTTATTAGGATTTTCAAAAAGAAAAGAACAGAGTACAGGTGACAATAAAAAGGGAAATAACAGAAGCTACAACATCCATTGTCAAATGAACAGACCTATCACACTTCCTGTTGAGACAAGCTGCAGCACATGCAGAAGAAACCTTTCTAAGACGTAGGTCACCATAAAGAGGTAGTAGAGATAAAAAAAGGGGGGGGGGGAAAGACAAGAGGAAAAGGAAGGACAGGGAAGGAGGGAGGAAGGGAGGCCTCTCCATTGCCAATACCATAAAATACAATACAACGTAATGCGATTTAAATGCCAAACATCATACATTTTGAGCCATGAGCTCAGCATAGGCAGAACTATACTTGAAGACGAACCAGTCAGCCCATATTTTTTGTGATAAATCGGATCTATTCTGGAGGTAGAACGTGAGGTCCCTCCAGGTAGTAAATGCGATCAACCGCAAACAACCATTGACGTAGGGAAGGGATTGTGGGGTTTTTCCACAGTAGGGGAATCAGGGATTTTGCTGCATTGAGCAGGTGTGGCGTCATGTTTTTTTTTTTCACACCTGTGAGTCTGTAAACACTGTATCAAGGTCTTTCCCAACCGTGGAAAAAATGGGGCCTGTCCGAAGTAGATAGTGACTGTAAGGCCTTGTAGAAATAAGAAAGGGGTCTCTAGACCGGGTGGTCCCCCGCTAAGGCACTCTCCATCACAGTCATGTCCGACAGTGTGCGTAGCGGGCGTGGCAGGAAGCGCACAAAAGCAGTCAATTGAAGGTGTTTTTAGTAATCAAGAAGGGTGCAGGGAGAGGAGCCCATTATAGCAGATAAGGGGGCAATACCTGATTGGGTAGTTACATGATGTAGCAGAGTGGCGCTCCCCAGGGACCACGGTCTGCCGGATGGAAGTATGTTTCCCGGTAGGAAATAATTATGACCCGACAGAGGCAGTAGGGGGGGGAGTTGTACATCCAGTTGTGAGACTTGCAGAGTGAGTCCCACACCATGAGCGTGGACAGGGTAAGGGGAGACGCAAACTGAGAAACAGACCCATGTTTCCTGGGTAACCATAATTGGGTGAGAAGATCCGAGCCACACATAGCCTCCTCTATAGACACCCACACCTTAGATTGCTTATGGAACTTCCAGTTAGAGTCTCGTGAGTACCACGGCATGGAAGTAACCCTTGACGTCAGGGAGGGCGAGACCTCCATTACATTTAGCTCTAATAAGAATGGACCTAGCCAGCCTGGGACGCTTCCTGTTCCACACATATCTGTACAGGAGTGAGTTCACAATTTTGAAGAAACCCACGGGAACCCTATAGGGCAGTGATGGCGAACCTTGGCACCCCAGATGTTTTGGAACTACATTTCCCATGATGCTCAACTATACTGCAGAGTGCATGAGCATCATGGGAAATGTAGTTCCAAAACATCTGGGGTGCCAAGGTTCACCATCACTGCTATAGGGGATCATCTGGAAGAGGAACAAGTATCTGGGGAGTATATTCATCTTGTTCGAACTAAGTCGCCCCATCCAGGAGTGTGCTAGCTGGGTCCACACTTGTAGGTCAGACCTGATCGTATTAAGCAGGGGAGTGTGCAAAAGTTATCACGTCTACAGGATAGATTTTTAGCGGGACTGTGACATTGTGGCGGACAAATCTGACCCCTATTTTTTGGGGACCAGTGACTTTACATTGATCAGTGCTATAAAAATGCACTGATCAATGTATAAATGACACTGGCTGGGAAAGGGTTAAAACTAGGGACGATCAAGGGGTTAACTGTTCGCTGGATGTGTTCTAACTATAGGAGGGATGGGCTGCCAGGGACATGACTGAGATCGCTGTTCCCAATCACTGGGAACAGAAGATCTGACATGTCCCCTGTCAGAACGGGAATCTGCCTTGTTTAACCACTTCAATATCGGGCATTATCACCCCCTTCCTGCCCAGGCCAATTTTCAGCGCTGTCACACTTTGAATGACAACTGTGCGGTCGTGTGACATGGCTCCCAAACAAAATTTAATTTTTTTTTTTTCCCCCCACAAATAGAACTTTCTTTTGATGGTATTTGATCATACCTGCGGTTTTTATTTTTTGCGCTATTAACCACTTAAGGACCGCCTACTGCACATTTACGTCGGCAGAATGGCACGGCTGGGCACATCAACGTATATATACGTTGGTTTTAGTACCCAGCCGTGGGTCGCGGGCGCGCGCCCGCGACCCGGTTCGAAGCTCCGGGACCGCGGGATTCACGGACCCGATCGCCGCTGCAGTGCGGCGATCCGTCCCTGGAGCGGAAGAACGGGGAGAGCCGTGTGTACACACGGCTTCCCCGTGCTTCTCTGTGGCCGGAGCATCGATCGCGTCATCCCTGTAATAGGGGGACGCGATCGATGACGTCACACCTACAGCCACACCCCCCTACAGTTGTAAACAACACATTAGGGCACACATTCCCTACAGCGCCACCTGTGGTTAACTCCCAAACTGCAACTGTCATTTCCACAGTAAACAATGCAATTTAAATGCATTTTTTGCTGTGAAAATGACAATTGTCCCAAAAATGTGTCAAAATTGTCCGAAGTGTCCGCCATATTGTCGCAGTCACGAAAAAAATCGCTGATCGCCGCTATTAGTAGTAAAAAAAAAAATAATTAATAAAAATGCAATAAAACTATCCCTTATTTTGTAAACGCTATAAATTTTGCGAAAACCAACCGATAAACGCTTATTGCGATTTTTTTTACCAAAAATATGTAGAAGAATACGTATCGGCCTAAACTGAGGAAAAAAAATGTTTTTTTATATATTTTTGGGGGATATTTATTATAGCAAAAAGTAAAAAATATTGCATTTTTTTTAAAATTGTCGCTCTATTTTTGTTTATAGCGCAAAAAATAAAAACCGCAGACGTGATCAAATACCACCAAAAGAAAGCTCTATTTGTGGGAAAAAAAGGACGCAAATTTTGTTTGGGAGCCACGTCGCACGACCGCGCAATTGTCTGTTAAAGCGACGCAGTGCCGAATCGCAAAAACCCCTTGGGTCATTTGCCAGCGTATTGGTCCGGGTCTTAAGTGGTTAATAAGACTGACAATTGAGAAAAACACAATTTTTTACTTGTTATAATAAATATCCCAATGTAAAGAAAAAAAAAAACTTTTTTTTTTTCTCAGTTTAGGCCGATATGTATTCTTCTACATATTTTTGGTAAAAAAAAAACATAGCAATACGCATATGTTTTTTTTTTTGGTTTTCGCAAAAGTTATAGCGCTTACAAAATAGGGGATAGATTATATATATTTATATATATTTTCTTTCTCGTACATCACGGGACACAGAGCGGCATATTCATTACTATGTGGGTTATATGGAGTACCTTCAGGTGTGGACACTGGCAATCTCAAACAGGAAGTCCCCTCCCTATATAACCCCCTCCCCTAGAGGGAGTCCCTCAGTTTTTTCGCCAGTGTCTTAGGTGTTGGTCACGGAATAGCTTTGCTCCACATCCTTGGGATTAAGGGCGGGCTAACCGGATCTGTCCAAGGAGCCTCAGTGCCAAAGTGGACAGTACCCGGGCCCCAAGCCGTGGGGTTTTGCCTATAATGCTCCTCTTTGGAGGGCTGGACCCTGGGCCCAGGACTTGGAGTTTGTAAAAACCATAAGTTCCTGTTTGCCAGGGTGCTATATAGGTCCAGGACAGTGGGTACCTTCATAGGACCCCAGGGCCTGAAGGTCTACTACGCTACCCACGGAGATGGGAGAAGATTGGATCAGTTTGCTGGACAAACATCCTGCAGCATGGAGCAGGTAAAGGGGAGCCTGCGGGACTTGGTTCGACAGCAGGCTCTCCGGGGTAACCTAAAAGGGGGGATAGCCTAAGTATGCTCTGCATGGGCAACCTTGTTCACTATGTCTAAAGAGAGACAGGATGACACCTTTTCTCCCCCATCACTAGGTCCCCCTGTCTAAATATGTGTGCTAGCTAAACCTGCTGTTTCTTCCTAGGGCTAGTAAGGATCCCTAGGGGCCTTTGGAGAGTCCTACCTGGCCGGGGGTTTGAATCTGCCGCCTGTTTCTGCGTTCCTGGATCTCCAGCAGCGCGGCTCCTCCATGTTCCTCCTGTTTCCGGCATACGCGCGCGCGCGCACGTCTTATTGACGTTTTTCGCGCCGTTCAGACAGGAGGGCGGGGGGGGGGGCGTGCCTGCGGCGTCATACAGGCGCGCCTTTGTGCTGTTATAGACAGCAGGCATTGTCAGTGCTCAGTCTGAGGCTGATTTTCAGAGGAGAGGACGCAGAGCGGCAGAACAGTGACTCCCGGTGGCGGAAGAGGGGTAGTACATGTGGACTTTGTTCCAATACCTTTATGTTAAGCCAAGAAATCCCCCTTTTTTGCAGCAGGTTTGGAGGCTGGCAAACTTAGTTTGGGGATCACGGTATGTTGTCAAAAGAAAATATATAATATATTTAAAAAAAATAAAAAAAACATACGGGATCCCATCAGTTTTTGGGCATTAGTGATCTATTGTCCCCTAAACTCTGATTTTTGTACTCCTGCCCACTACAGTCTGTTGTGTGGGCGGAGTCCCTCGATTTTGTATTATGGCTTCCAAGGGTTCGGGGTCAAAGGGTACAAAAAAGACCAAAAAACAAAAGGGTTCCCTTTCTGATTCTGATATGCCGATACTTTCCCCGCAACCTATTAACATAAGAAGCGCCTTGGATGAGCCATTAGGGGGATCTGGTGCGGAGGCTGGCCCAGATCAGCCCAGCCCTGTGTTTATCACAGAGGAGATGCTAGCCGTATCCCTAGGGGGGCTAGAAGAGAGAATAGCAGCATTGATCGCTAGAGCTATTCCTGGTAAGAAACGGGTTAGATCCCCATCACCAGGAGGTGTATCCTCAGATGCTGAGATTCTCTCTCCAGAGGAATTGGAATCACAGGAGGATCAACTAGACCTGAACCAAGAGGGTTCAGGGATTGAGGGATCTACCTCTGAGGAACCATTTTCAGACTCCCAGACAGAAAGACTGTGGGTACAGTCTTTGACGGACATGGTCCGCTCGGCATTTAGTTTACCATTGCCAGAGCCTCGGGTTCCTCCGGTATCCTCTCTGGGCTCTTTGAAAGCTCCGGTAAACAACGCAGTTTTTCCGGTCCATCCTCTCTTGGAGGAATTGATCTTTCGGGATTGGGTACGGCCGGACAGGATTTTTCTGCCACCGAAAAGATTTGCGGTCATTTACCCCATGGAGGAAAAGTTCTCCAAGAGGTGGAGGCTCCCAGTAGTGGATGCAGCCATCTCATGTGTGAATAAATCACTAACTTGCCCGGTGGAAAACATACATATGTTTAAAGATCCGTTTGATAAAAGATTAGAGACACTTTTAAAAGCATCCTTTGCTACGGCAGGAGCAGTGGTGCAGCCAGCGGTGGCTGCAATTGGAGTTTGTCAGGCATTAAAAGACCAGACAAAGGAAATGTTAAGGGACATGCCTACCCAACAAGCAGAAGAGTTTTCTGACATTCCCAGAGCTCTGTGTTTTGCGGTAGATGCTATAAAAGATTCCATCCAGCAGGCCTCTCGTTTATCACTATGTTTGGTGCACATGAGAAGGCTCTTATGGTTGAAGAACTGGGCGGCGGAGCCCCCATGCAAAAAGCTTCTGGCAGGGTTTCCCTTCCATGGAGGACGACTCTTCGGAGAGGATCTGGATAAATATATTCAGACTATTTCAAATGGCAAGAGTACCCTTTTACCGGTCAAAAAGACATTCCGGGCTCCTACATTTAAAAGGCAGCTCTTTCCTGTCTCGGGGCCCTCAAATTCCAGGCAGTATCGACGGCCGCCTGCACGATCCAACGTTAACAGTAGATCGCAGGGACAGACCCCTGGGGGTAAGAGGCCGTGGTATCGCAAGCCGTCAAAGACAGCCCCTAAGTCTGCCTTATGAAGGGGCGCCCCCACTCTTGCGGGTGGGGGGGAAGGCTTCGTTTCTTCTCAGAAGTTTGGGAAGCCAAGATCCCCGACAAATGGGTCCGGGCATCTGTAACCACAGGTTACAGACTGGAGTTTCTAAGGTATCCTCCGCCTCATTTTCAAGAATCAAGGCTACCAAGGGATCCAGCGAGGAAGGCCTCAATGCTGGCAGCTTTGGATCACCTGCTTGGCCAGGACGTAATTATAGAAGTGCCAGCCCAAGAGCAAGGCCTAGGTTTCTATTCCAATCTCTTTGTCATACCAAAGCCCAACGGCGATGTCAGGCCAATCTTGGACCTAAAGAGGTTAAACGGTTACCTAAGGGTTCGTTCCTTCCGGATGGAATCCATCCGGTCAGCAGCCGCCGCGCTTCAGAAGGACGATTTTCTGGCCTCCATAGACATAAAGGATGCTTACCTTCATGTACCAATCTTTCAGTCGCATCAAAGGTTTTTACGCTTCGCGGTGGGGCAGCGACACTTACAATTCAGGGCGCTCCCCTTCGGGCTGGCCACGGCCCCCCGGGTATTCACGAAGATCCTAGCCCCAATTCTGGCCAATTTAAGGATCCAAGGGGTCACAGTCCTAGCATACTTGGACGACCTTTTAATCATAGATCACTCACGGCCGGGTCTGCAAAAGGCAGTAAACCTCACGGTTCGGTACCTCGAAGAATTCGGCTGGGTCCTGAACCGGGGAAAGTCAGCGTTCCAGCCTACAAAGCAGTTGGAATACCTCGGCATGAGGTTAGACACAGAACATCAAAAGGTGTTCCTGCCCCTTGTAAAGATCGAAGCTATCAAGGGGTTGGTTCAGTTGGTTCTAAACAAGAAAAAAAAAAACCAACTATTCGCCTGTGTATGCGATTACTAGGCAAGCTAGTGGCCACATTCGAGGCAGTACCATACGCTCAGATCCACACTCGCGTCCTACAGGCAGCCATTCTAGCAGCCTGGGGCAAGAGGGCACATGCCTTAGAGTCCCCTTTGACGCTATCATCAAGGGTCCGACAAAGCCTGGCCTGGTGGTTGAACCCTCAGAATCTTCTAAAGGGAAAATCCTTCAGCCCTGTTGTCTGGAAGGTAGTTACCACAGACGCCAGCCTGGCAGGCTGGGGGGCGGTCTTCGAGGGGTTCTCCCGCCAGGGAACTTGGGTGAAAGCAGAGAGGCAGCTCCCCATCAATATCTTGGAAATCAGAGCTGCTCGCCTAGCCCTTCTGGCTTGGACCTCCAGATTAAAGGGGTTCCCGGTGAGAATCCAGTCAGACAATGCCACGGCGGTGGCATACATAAACCACCAAGGGGGAACCAGGAGCCAGGCCGCTCAGAGGGAGGTGAACTTGATTTTTCAATAGGCAGAGGTTCATGTACCCTGCATTTCAGCGATATTCATTCCCGGAGTGGACAACCTGCAGGCAGACTTCTTAAGTCGCCAGAGTCTGTTGCCAGGGGAGTGGTCTCTGCATCCCCAGGTCTTTCAGACAATCTGCCAGAGGTGGGGAATGCCGGACGTAGATATAATGGCATCCAGGTTCAACAACAAACTAGACAGGTTCGTGTCGCGAGCGAGGGATCCTATGGCCTGCGGAACCGATGCGTTGGTTTGCCCTTGGCATCAATTCAAACTTCTATATGCATTCCCTCCACTACAGTTACTCCCGCGCCTGTTGCGCAAGATCAGAGTGGAGAACAAGCCAGTCATTCTAGTAGCTCCGGCTTGGCCCCGGAGGACTTGGTACTCACTAGTCCTGAAGATGGCAGTGGGAGACCCTTGGACTCTTCCTCTACAACCAGACCTACTCTCACAAGGCCCGATCCTTCACCCTACATTACAGCGTCTAAATTTGATGGCCTGGAGGCTGAATCCATGATTCTCAGGGATAGAGGCCTGTCTAGGCAGGTAATTCCTACCCTGATTAGGGCTAGAAAGCCGGTCTCCAGGGTGATTTATTACAGGGTGTGGAGGAACTACGTAGGCTGGTGTGAATCCAAAAGATGGAATTCCCGCAAATATACTATTGATAGGGTGTTAAGTTTTCTCCAGCTAGGAGTGGATAAAGGCCTGGCACTAAGCACAATCAAGGGACAGATCTCAGCTCTGTCAGTGTGGTTTCAGAGGCCGCTGGCCACCCACTCGCTGGTAAAGACCTTCTTACAGGGGGTCTTGCGTATTAATCCTCCTGTCAAGTCACCAATTTGTCCATGGGACTTAAATCTTGTCCTGTCCACTCTACAGAAACAACCCTTTGAGCCGTTGGCTGAGATTCCATTAGTCTTACTGACAAGAAAGTTGGTTTTCTTGGTCGCCATAGTTTCGGCCAGGAGAGTGTCAGAATTAGCAGCCTTATCGTGTAAGGAACCATATCTCGTTCTGCATAAGGACAGGGCAGTTCTCCGGCCCCATCCTTCCTTTCTACCAAAGGTTATATACAAATTTTACTTAAACCAGGATTTGGTACTTCCATCCTTCTTTCCAAAACCTACATCTAGAAAGGAGGGGTTGCTGCATACCTTGGATATTGTCCGGGCCATGAAGGCCTATCTTAAAGCTACAGAAAAGATCCGGAAAACCGATGTGTTATTCGTTCTACCAGATGGCCCCAAGAAGGGGCAGGCAGCTGCAAAATCCACCATCTCGAGATGGATTAGACAATTAATCATTCAAGCCTACGGGTTGAAGAGGTTGCCTCCTCCGTTGTCGGTAAAGGCCCATTCTACCAGGGCCATGGGCGCCTCTTGGGCAGCACACCATCAGATCTCTATGGCTCAGATATGCAAGGCGGCAACGTGGTCATCAGTCCACACGTTTACAAGGTTTTATCAACTAGACGTGAGAAGAAATGCGGATGCTGCCTTTGGTCAGGCAGTACTACAGGCTGCAGTTTGAAATCCTCGGGATCAGAAACACCCTTGGTTATAAAAAAAAAAAAAAAAAGTTTTTTTCTTGACTAAGTTGGAATTATTATTATGATTTGAGTTTATCTCTAAATTGAATCCTTCTTTGGAAGATGTCTCCCTCCCCTCATTAAAGCATTGCTTTCGGACATCCCACATAGTAATGAATATGCCGCTCTGTGTCCCGTGATGTACGAGAAAGAAAAAGGGATTTTTAAATACAGCTTACCTGTAAAATCCTTTTCTTGGAGTACATCACGGGACACAGAGCTCCCACCCCTCTTTTGGGTGACCATTTTGGGAGGCATACTGCTTGCTACAAAACTGAGGGACTCCCTCTAGGGGAGGGGGTTATATAGGGAGGGGACTTCCTGTTTGAGATTGCCAGTGTCCACACCTGAAGGTACTCCATATAACCCACATAGTAATGAATATGCCGCTCTGTGTCCCGTGATGTACTCCAAGAAAAGGATTTTACAGGTAAGCTGTATTTAAAAATCCCTTTTTTTTTTGTTTTACTAGTAATGACGGTTATCTGCTATTTTATTTTTTTTGGCACCCGAGTGACGTGACGAAGAGGACGTCGTATGACATCCACCTGGGATGGCAGAGCCCCCTTGTGGACTTCATATGTATTGCATGCGCCCGCAATCTTGTCTGTACGGACCAACGTACAGGTACGTCGGTTCACACAGAGCTGATTTGCAGCAGTAAAAGTACGTAAGCTGGTCGGCAAGTGGTTAAGTATCGCTTATGGCATTTTTTTTTTAAATTAACTAAAAATACGCTGCACAGAACTGCATGTGAATTGCACGGGAACATGCAGGATGATACTGTGCGATTCACATGCAGCACCTAGTGTGAATGGGCACTGAATATATTTGACAAAACCGTTCATCTGCATGTGTTTACTTACAGCTGTTGTATGAAATGTTACTGTTTTCTTTCTACAACAGGGTCGAACATCTGAGCAACTTTTGAAAATGCAAGCTGAGTAAGTTTATCTGTTTTGCCTAAGGCTAAACTGAAAACTAAATACAATTTTAAATCATCATGTACAATGTCAGAAAATTATCCTTTGTTTGCAGCATACCATGTGTCAAATTATGTGACACTGAACATATTTTTAAAGTGACACTATACTGATAAAAAGAAAAAAACTAAACGTATGCTCTTTCTATTGCTCTCAGCTGCCTCCAAATATTTTTTATATTTTTTTGCTGCTGTGATCCGACTTCCTGTATACAGGATTGTAGCCACCTTACAAAATGAAAAGAACTTTGGTCTAAGTAGTGTATTTAGAGCTGTGCGCATGACCTCCACGAATGTGCACTACTTGTTCCAAACAAATGGGGGGGGGGCTGAAACGTTTGAGAGCTTACAAAGGACATTACAAGGAAGCAGAAAAACACAGTGGGGACCGATCTTCAGTGGCAAAATGCTTGTTTAATACAGCCACCTTGGCAGCAGCATATAAGGTGCTCCTATGTTGGTATTGGGTCCCTGCTTGCATTGCCCATGTCAATTCATCCTACAGAGACTGCTGTTTCTGGTGTTGTGGTCATCGAGGTGATGTTATACATTTATGGTGGAAGTGTCCTAGACTAATTGGCTTCTAGTCTGGTGTATTTGGCCTCCTTTTTCATGTTTCACCTGCCCCATACCAATAGAAGCCAAGTTTGCCTTAATACACTGTCCATTTCCAGGCCTGTTTGCTTATCAATGGAATCTTGCCTCATATATATTTCTGTCAGCCAATAGCGTAACGATTGCCCAAGTCTGGAAAAAAACATGTGTCACATTTCAAGGGGCGAGAGATCGCACAATCTCGTTGAGACTTAATGAACAGATGTCGAAAATCCACAACGACTCTCATGTTAAGTTCCACATCATTTTGGTACCATGGTTGTTATACCTTTCCCCCAGCCAGCTTGGGTCACCTGTGACCTGTGGTCCAGATGCTCCCAAATCCTTACCTTTTTTCCATCTCTGGCCTTCCTTTTTTCCCTAGACTCCCATATCCCTTCGCTCACCTACCAAGGAGAGAGAACACCTTTCCTCTAGCTTCACCTTTCCGCCTAACTTCGGCTCCTTTTCAGTTCAATTTTAAGTTGTACATTGCCCTACCTTTTGAATCTTAATGGGACCAGGGGATGCCCTTGTGGGAAACCTTTCCGGGTCCCCTTGGTCCTTATGGTTTCATTAACGCTTCTATTTACTGCTGTTGTGTTGGCTCTCATTTTTTCTGTCACCTTATTTTTGCCCTTCTTGTGAGCTAAAGTCTAGTAAGTGAAATTTTGTCAATGTTTTACATTAGCGTGACACGTATGCGAGGTGTTCAGGCACACAGGAATTTTTCATTCATTTAGAACAGGGGTCTCAAAGTCAAATTACCTGAGGGCCGCAAGACAAGTTTTCATATCCCATGGGGGGCCACATGCAAACTTTCAAACTTCAAAAACAGTACTGGTGTCAGCGAACGTATTATTAACCCCCAGCACTGGTATCCGCAGACGCATTATTAACTCTGACCACTGCACTGCACACGACCACTACACTGCACACTGCCGACAGACCACTACAATCTGACCACTCACCATAATGGCACAGCATATCAAGGCTCAGAGCCCAGCAAATCAGGGCAGGGCACAGGGTACGGCACATCGGGGCACAGGGTGCGGCACATCGGGGCACAGGGTACGGCACATCGGGGCACAGGGTACGGCACATCGGGGCACAGGGTACGGCACATCGGGGCACAGGGTACGGCACATCGGGGCACAGGGTACGGCACATCGGGGCACAGGGTACGGCACATCGGGGCACAGCACATCAGTACAGGGCACATCGGGGTACATGGGGCACATCGGGGTACAATTAGGGCAAAGGTCAGCGTTTACTTGTTGTTTTCTTCAGATGCAGTGCAGGAAGCGTCTGTCAGAGGTTCACTTCTCTCTCATGTCACGCTGCTACTCCCCGGCGGCCCCTCCTCTCTTCTCGTCCATCTCAGATGTCACAAGCAAATGGGGATGGACGAGAAGAGAGGAGGGGCCGCCGGGGAGTAGCAGCGTGACATGAGAGAGAAGTGAACCTCTGGCAGACGCTTCCTGCCCCACTTTTCATGCACCTCGATCTACACTTCCGCGGCACCCGCCCTGCCTGCGGGCCATTTATTATTGGCCCGCTGGCCAGTACTTTGAGACCCCTGATTTAGAATGATCCCTTCTGCCTTAAAAGGCATTTGTCAATAAATAAATGTGGGGGCTGCTATACAATGTGTTTTTTGTTTTGTTTTTCTTTTCAAGGTAAAATCTATTGTTCTGATTTCTTCCTTGGAACAGTAAAACCTTGGATTGCGAGCATAATTTGTTCCAAAAATATGCTTGTAATCCAAAGTACTTGTATATCAAAGGGAGTTTCCCCATAACAAATGAACTCAAATGATTCGATACAAAAAACATTTGTTCAGTTTATAGTCCATATAAAAAAAATTATAGCAATGTGATAAGTTGTAGATCCATAAAATGTCCATCCACAAATGTCAGCCTCCCCAAGGGGATTAGAAGCAAAATCCAGCAGGAGCTACAGAGTATAAAAGAGACGCCTCCAAGTGTAGCAATATGGTTCATTTAATGAAGGTACAACATTTTGTAACTCGCATGGTTGATTAAAACAGGCACATCTAAGTTTAGAGGTATCCAGGGTAAAGCTGCCCATATAGACCATACCCTGCACCGCTGACTCTCACCGCGGTCAGTCTGCAATCGTGACCGGAAAGACTACCCTGCAGTAAAGCGATCTGAAAGCAAGGCTTGAACCACTTGTGGAGCGCAGAGTGGAAGGGATGACATCGATGGCTTCATAGAGGATGGTTTATGTGAACAGCTTTACTCCAGATGCCTGCATACTTGATGTGCCTCTCTTAACCTCTTCAGTACCAGACACTTTCACCCCTTCCTGCCCAGGACAATTTTCAGCTTTCAGCGCTGTCTTACTTTGAATGACCATTGCTTAGTCATGCAACACTGTACCCAAACTAAATTTTTATAATTTTCCTTTGGTGGTATTTGATCACCTCTATGGGTTTTTGCGCTATAAACAAAAAAATTACAATTTTGAAAAGGGGAAAGAAAATGGGCGGCACTGATGGGCATTACTAATGGAGCACTGATTTGAACTTTTATGGGCACTGGCAGGTTTATTATGGGGCACAGTTTGACAGGTGATGGGGCTGAAGCACAGACCAACCCCCCTCCGGTGGTCTCTCCCTTTTTAGCGTGAACCGAGGAAAGCAGTTTACCAGCACTTCCTTGTTCACGCGATGATCGGCTGTGATTGGTCTCGGCTGATCATGTGGTAAGAAGCCTCTGTCAGAGGCTCTATACCACAATCGGAGTTGCGGTGTGTCAGACTGATGCACAGCACCTCCAATCACCATACTGCGTGCCCCTGCAATCGTGCGCCGGCTTGTTATCCTGATCACATAGTTTGACGTCCGATCAGGATAGCTAAAGCACTTTGCCGCCGTTATATGGCGGGGGGCAAGTGGTTAACCCCTTCCCGCCCAAGGACGTCATATGACATCCTGCACTTTTAGTGGGGATATCTGAATGATGCCTGCAGCTCCAGGCATCATTCAGATATCCATCTCTTCAGCCGGCGATTCTGTGCACCATAAGAGCGATCATAGCGGCGGTTCCACCGCTTGATCATCCTTATAGGCGGCGGGAGGGGACGTCGTCCCCCCTCCCACGGCCATCCGGTGCTTCACCGAGCTCTCCTTTGCCATCGGAGACCCGGAGAAATGATCCGCCAGCGTCTGATGGAAACCATAGAGTAGACTGGTGACCAGATGGTCACCAGTCATCTCTATGATCGTCGGAGGCCCGCGCGCGATGTAATGATGTCATGCCCGTGTCCTCGGATGTAAACACAGCCGCAATCGTGGCTGAAAGCATTAGATCTGTGATTTTTTTTTTCACAATCTAATGCTTTCCAGCCTGGAGGAGAGATGTGGGGTCTTATTGACCCCGCATCTCTCCATATAGATTTTTTTTTAGCGCCCCTATCCCCGCTAGCTCGCGCTCAGAAGCGAGCACGCACGTAAGTCCCGCCCACATATGTAAACTCCATTCAAACCACACATGTGAGGTATCGCCGTGTGCGTTAGAGCGGCAGCAACAATTCTAGCACTAGACCTCCTCTGTAACTCTAAATTAGTAACTTGTAAAAAAAAAATAAGCAACGTCTATGGAGATCTTTAAGTACTGACATTTGGCGCCATTCCATGAGTGTGCGCAATTTTAAAGCGTGACATGTCGGGTATCTCTTTACTCGGCGTAACTTCATCTTTCACATTATACAAAAAAATTGGGCTAACTTTACGGTTTTGTTGTTTTTTAATTAACGAAAAATTATTGCGCAAATACTGTGCAAGATAAAAAGTTGCAATGCCCGCCATTTTATTCCCTAGGGTGTCTGCTAAAAAAACCATATATAATGTTTGGGGGGTTCTGAGTAATTTTCTAACAAAAAAATTATGATTTATGCATGTAGGAGAGGAGTGCCAAAATAGACCTGGTATTGAAGTGGTTAATCATCAACCATGTGAGTTGCTAAATGTTGTACCTTCATTAAATGTTACCATATTGCTACACTTGGAGGCGCCTCTTTTATACCCAGTTGTGACATGATGCTACTTGTAAATCAAGACATCACTTGTACAAGCAATATTTGTTTAAAAATGTTGCTTGTCTTGCAAAATGCTCTGTATTTGATGGGGAATTAACCCCCAAGTATGCACACATCAAGTGACACTTCACAGGCTTTTTCCAAATCAACTTACAGGTGATAAGTGAAGTTGTGCCAGCTTCCATAGTTCTGACTGGAAATGTTTCCTACTGTAGTTTTCCATATTTGTATCATTTTGTAGTTCTCTGGTTCATTTTTATATCCATGTAGGTTAGAAGAGGCGAGGGACATGCTTAGAAATAAAGAAAATTCACTCAGTGAGCTGCATAAGGAACTTGACCGAACAAGAGCTTTAGAACTAAAGGAATTTCAGGAGAAAGAGGAAATTCGGTCTCTAATGGAAGCAAAAAATGAAGAGACTGAGAAGAAGTTGCAGGTAATAAGACAAGGGATATACTCTAAATACATTTTAACATATTTCATTTTTACATGCTGCTTTTCTTTTCTCTACCAAGAGCTTTTAGACTTAATTTATCAATCATAGGAAAGTACAGGATATCTTGGCAATAGGCAAGACATCTATTCTATCTTCTATTTAAATTTAAATCTGTTTCTTTTGGTTACTGCAGTTAAAACACCATTACTTTACACATCGTATACTATAATAGAGTGAATGAATGGAGAGCAGATCATCCCAGAGTGGTACTGGGGATATGATGGATTATATACAGTGTCGCGTCCCGAAAATGTAATTGATTGGAATGGATGGATTGGCAGATGGACTTGTTTTTTATTTATTTTTTTAAAATGTTATACTTGCCTCCACTGGGCAGTTCGTTTTGCATACAGTGGCCCCGATCATGGTCTTCTGGGGTCCCTCTGCAGCTGTCGCGGCTCCTCCCCTGCAACAACTACACACAGATATGCGAGCGAGCGAGCATGGTGTGTAGCTGTTGCGGGCACGCTCCTGTGATACCGTGGCGGTTATCACTCGGCCCCGACACCTCACGTCATTGGATGTGATTGACCGCAGCGCCAGCCAATGACTGCACTGCTTTCAATCCATTCGCCACAGCAAATCAGGGGTTGCAGGAAAGAAAATTTCTGCATTCCCAAATCAACCTAGTCAATCCCATTGTGTTCTCCTGGCAGCAGAAGCTGTCCCTGCCAGGAGAACACAATGATTATTGCTAATCACCCAAATGTTAATGGCTAAATTGGACAGAGTTAAGCAAAAGATGGGTGCTAGTCTTTTGTAGATTAGTGATTTTAGTCATGTGTATGAAGTTTTTATGGGGTGTTTTTTATTTTTTATTTTTGTTTTGATCATTTTGCAGATCATTTATTAAAGCAATCATGTTGGGTTACATACTATGGTTTGATCACACTGCTTCTACGTGGAGATAATTCATTAAAGTGGGGTTAGAGAGGAGTTATTACTGATTAAAAAAGAAAAGTGCTTCCTTTAAAAAAAATATATATATATATTTATACCTTTCTATATTTAATATAGGATTTTTTTTTTTTTTTAAGTCTCTGGTCATGTAGTATTCAAAGCATACACCTCACAGCAGGAAACGGACCTCTGAGAAAATGAACAGATTCATAGTGATATAATAAATTGCAATAAAGGCTATTACTATTATATGTTTGACCATTATCTTCAGAGCATAGAATAAATATCTCTACTAAAGTTAATGCAACCTTCTTAGGACTTGGATATAAATATTAATATAACCAAATCTTTTTCTCAAAGGCCCGTTATTTAATTGGATCTCCTTGATAAACATAAAATTCATGAATCTCAATGAGACTTTCAATTTCCTCCCTGCAGGAGTCAGAATTGTTAAGAAGGCAGATTGCATTTCTTGTGGAAGAAAATGGGAAGCTACTTGGACATCAAAATCCACAACAGAAAATTCAGTATCTAGTGAAACTGAAAAAGGACAACAACAAACTTATTGAGGTATGACACTCCTAATACTGCACTTTAGATGGATTTTTTTTTTCTGATGAAATAAAGCTATGGAAATGCATGCACGTTGCACTTTACATTTCAAGCCAGTATGCACATTTGTGTGTGTGTGTGTGTGTGTGTGTGTGTGTGTTTGCGTTGTGTTTCCATTGATTTTTTTTTTTTATATTGATGTGAACCATTTTTGCTGTGTGGTGCATTGGCACACCATTCAAAAGAATTGGGCTGCCTTACCACATAAAAGATTCACTCTAAGGCCTCTTACACACTATCAGTTTTCCTTCAGGTTTTTCTCTTCAGGTTTACCAAAACCATGTAGTGCAAGGGCCTGCCTGATTGCATACAAATTGAGACTCTTGAGGTTAGACCTCATATTAGATGGATTTGGTAAACCTGAAGAGAAAAACCTGAAGAAAAACTGATAGTGTGTAAGAGGCCTAAGACCATAACAGTAGTTATCAGGACAAATATAGGTACCTTCCCCTTCATTTGGATAGATTTCTTCTCACTTGCGGTTGTGTCTTCAGACCAGGAAGTGAAGAAAAATCTCCTCCATATTTGACACCTGGGTTTAACCATTTTCCACTCCAATATGCTGCTAAATGCCCAAAGGCGTTTTTACAATTCGGCACTGCGTCGCTTTAACAGACAATTGCATGGTCGTGCGACGTGGCTCCCAAACAAAATTTGCGTCCTTTTCTTCCCACAAATAGAGCTTTCTTTTGATGGTATTTGATTGCCTCTGCGATTTTTATTTTTTGCGCTATATACAAAAATTTTGACAAAGAAATCAATATTTTTTACTTTTTGTTCTAAGTAAAATCAAATAAACTAAATTTTAGTCAAACATTTAGGCCAAAATGTATTTAGCCACATGTCTTTAGTAAAAAAAAAAAAATAGCAATAAAAAAAAAACTAGCTACCTAGCGGCAACAGTGACACTAATACAGCGATCAGAAAACCGATCGCCTAGTGACACTGGCAATAGGGGGTGAAAGGGTTAATTAGGGCGGTGATCAAGGGGTTAAACCTTTATTAGGGGGGGGTACGGGGCTACCCTGGACCTAACACTAACTGCCTGTCACACTAACTGTCACACTAAATGCAGTGATCAGTAAATATATGATCACTGCAATCAGTGACACTGTGACAGGGGGCTGGGGGGGGGGGTGATCGGAAGGGGTTAAGTGTGCCTATGTGTGTGGTGTCAGTGTGCTGTTGGTGCGACTTACTTCTGATGTCTTCTCTCCTCTCGTTGGATTGAAAATACCGCCAAGAGGAGAGCTGACATCACTTTCTCTGCCAGTGTTTACATTACATAGGCAGAGGAAGTGCAGGGCGGAGGCTCGGCGGATTGGCTGGGAGCGATCACGAGGGGGCGGACAAAAACGAACAGCTGCCCCCTCATCCCGGATCGCTCCCACAGGTAAGACGCCCACTGCATGTAATGGGGGGGGAGGTCCCGATCGGACCCCCGACCCGCAAGAAGGCAGGGACGTGCATGTACGCATGTACGCCCATCTGCCTGTACGTGCCATTCTGTGGACATACATATACATGCTGCTGGCGTTAAGTGGTTAAACTAATTTTTTATATTCCTGGGATTTTTATATATTCAACCAACATGCAACGTGCCATATGACGTCTTTCAGGATAACACGGGGGCGACGTGTCAGTCTGACACACTGCATCTCCGACCCACATGATCAATCACAGCTGATCATGACGTGAACCAGGAAGTGCCTCGGTTCGTGCTGAAAGCCAATTAGCAGCTCTCCCTGTCGGGGGGGTTCTGCGCGAATAATCGCCACATTATGAACGCAGCCCTTAGGTGTTACTGATGGGCACGTCTTCTATCAGTGCCACCTATCTGTACCTATCAATTCTACATATTGGTGCCTCCTCATCAGTGCCTGTCGGTGAATGCGAAAACTACATTGTATAACAAAGAAAACCCTTTTTTTTTTTTTTTCTATTTAAACCGCAGAGGTGATCAAATACCACCAAAAGAAAGCTCTGCTAGTAAGGAGAAAAGGATAAACATGTTTGTGTAAAGTGTTGCATGGTTGTGCAATTGTCATTCAAAGTGTGACAGCGCTGAAAATTGTCCTGGGCAGGAAGGAGTGAAAGTGTCCGGTGTTGAAGTGGTTAAAGACTAAATAAAAACTGTTTAGTTAGATGATAACCATCTAATGCCTGCTATGTAGTTGAGTAACATATAAAATTGGTTTACAATGGTGATCTGTAAAAGCTTACGGCCCCGCCCACAAGCTGAAGAGACATTGTGCTTCTCTGGGACTCGGGAGTAGGGGAGTTGGTTCAAGAGGGTATTGGGAAATGCATGGTTGCAGCAGATAAGAATAGTTCTTTGAATTCCCCCCAAATTTCTACTGTACATGTAGGATAGCATCTAACATTCTGTCAAGACATATTAAGATTTTATATATTAGGGCATGGGTCTTCAAACTACAGCCCTCCAGGTGTTCAGGAACTACAATTCATCATGCCTAGTCATGTCTGTGAATGTCAGAGTTTTACAATGCCTCATGGGAAGTGTAGTTCCGCAACAGCTGGAGGGCCGTAGTTTGAGGATCCCATTAGGGCATCATTTCCACTCCATACCCATGGGGTCCTGGAACTTCTCCTCCAGCGGCCCTGATTT